>JAOXJK010000003.1:13197096-13211507 GCA_025774025.1 Xenus cinereus
CACCAGACCAGGTTGCTCAAAGCCCCATCCAGCCTGGCCTTGAACCCCTCCAGGGATGGGGCAGCCACAGCTTCTCTAGGCAACCTGGGCAACCAGTGTCTCACCACCTTCACAGTAAAGAATTTCTTTCTAGTATCTAATCTGGATCTCCTCTCTTTCAATTTAAAAGCATTCCTCCTTGTCCTATCACTATAGAACATATAATAACAACATATAATAATGCAGTACAGAAGCAACCCAAACATGACAGGAAAGCGATGTCATCCATTACCCGTGCAACACCTCTCTCTTCAACATGCCAAAGCTAGAGCTGAAATGCTAGTTGAAATGACACCTACCTATAGGCAATAAAAATGTTTTGAGGGGAAGGGAAAAAAAAAAATCAAATTGTGCTATACTGCAGACAAAAACCACAACCCTGGTAGTCCCCGGAGAGATTTCACCCTGGCCCAGGCAGGGCATTAGGAGCATATTACCCAGAACACATAAAATGGATTGAATCAGTAATCAATAGAAAAGACGAGGTAGTGTATTTACTTGACAGATCATGGTAATAAGCACTGCAAGAAAAGTAGTTTTCTATGTAATGACTGCAAGAGCGAAAAAAGTCTGACCTGAAATTGTAAATTAAAATGTAGGCTCACAAATCTCTCTGGTGACTTTAAAGTTACTACACTATCTAAACTGGGGGGGGGAAGGCAGGTGCCTTGTTTCTGAGGAGTCACAGAATGGCTTTGGGTTGGAAGGGATCTGTAAGGCCATCTGGTCCAACCCCCTGAATGGGCAGGGACACCTCCCACTAGACCAGGCTGGTTGGAGCCCTGTCCAACCTGGCCTTGAACCCCTCCAGGGATGGGGCAGCCACAGCTTCTCTGGGCAACCTGGGCCAGACTCTCACCACCCTCAGCACAAAAAAATTATTCTTAATATCTAACTGAAATCTCCCCTCTTTTAGTTTAAAACCATTCCCCCTCGTCCTATGGCTCCACTCCCTGATGGAGTTCCCTCCCCCCATCTCTCCTGGAGCCCCTTTAGGAACTGGAAAGGGCTATAAGGTGACCCTGGAACCTTCTCTTCTCCAGGCTGAACACCTCCACCTCTCTCAGCCTGTCCTCACAGCAGAGGAGCTCGCAGCATCTTTGTGGCCTCCTCTGGACCCATTCCAACAGATCCATGTCCTTCTTCTGCTGGGGTCCCCAGAGCTGGACGCAATGTTCATCACAATTCTTGTTCTAAGGACTTTTCCATAACCAATGCTATTTCTCCTCAGACTCACAGAGTGACTCCTCAGATCATCTCCACTCATGATCTCCATGCCTCAATTCTCCCACAATGTGGGAGGTTCCTACCACCTCCTGCTTTTCTCATCTCCCAGGGGTTTAAGCTCATGAAGGTAAGAGCTGCCCTTTGCCGTGTATGTCACATCACGCCTCGCTCAACGCAAACTTTGCTTTCCTTTACTGCCTTTGGGCACTGCGATGATACAAACAGTAAAAAAAAATAAATGCCTACGAATGAAGCTGTATGTAAGGACCGTACAACATCCCCAGTAAAGAGACACTGCAGGACACGCTCTCACTGATGCATCCAGGGTCAAGCACAGTTGACTTCTGATCATGGCCAAATCTAGGTAAATGGGGAGAAAAAACAGTAATGCTGGGATTCAAACACCAGATACGGACGCTGTGATTTGCACGTTGCTGTTCAAGAAAAGGATAATAATTTTGCAGTTTTGGGGGAGAGAAACAAAGGTTTGTGTACTTCCAAGTGTAAAACTTGGACTTAGATGTGAAAGAGCCTAGAGACCCCTGAATAAAGAATACTAATAGAATTATTGAGATTATTTTGTGGGAGATTATGACCAATAGCAGTGAAATTAGTAAAAGCTCGCTGCGGGGTTTTTCCTCTGAATTTCACGACTGCCAGATCCTAACCTCAGGCAGGTGTGGTGAATTCTGTGTTACCTGGAAAACTCTGCTGCAAGGAGCTGCCCGCGTCCCCATGAGCAACATCTCCTCCTTCCCATGAGCAATATCTCCTCCTTCTTCTTCTGAGATTCCCTGAGATACATTGCCCTGCCGAGATTAAAATCTAGACCTAAATCTTCAAAGCAATTACATAGACAAAAAGCAGCAATCCCCTCCTGCCGTACAACGTTCGGGGAGTAGAAATCGCCAGATCAGAAAGCGATGGGAGATTATCAGCCCCGAGAAAAGGCATGATATCCTGCCGGAGTGATCAATACGCGAACAAATATTCCCACCTTGATCTCTCTCCTCTATGAAGCCCTAGGAGCTTGTTGCAGATTTTAATGGAAAGACAATCGGACAATATAGATTTCTGCCCCCCTCCCAGGAAAGGGTGCATTTAAAGAGCTAAAGCAAAACAAAAGAAGTATGAAACCGGAAAGACATCCACGCTTTCAGCCTGGTTTTGTTTTCTCCCTTTGTTTGAAATAAAATGCTACTGACTTTTTTTGTCTCTTTGAATACTTTTTTTTTTTTTTACTTGGAATGTTTATTGAAAAGCAATGGGTAAGTACGGAGAAAAGACCTGCTTCTGAGGTCCTCAAAAATTGGATTTTTGGAAGGTATTGTACCTATTTATATTCTAATTACTGGGAATTATGTAAGAAGGAATCAAACATTTTTACAAAGAAAAGATTCTAATGACTCAATCCCAAATCACATCAATCTGGCTTTGTTCCCACATGTACTTACACTAGTAATGGCCTCTGTGATAGCTACATTGGTATTTATTACTTATTTTAAAAGGCAGGAGGCAAGATTTTAAAAATTATTGATAGCTGTGGAATCACAATGACACCAGTAAGTGAGGAGATTTTTTTTTTCCTCACCACAAGGAAACATTTTCAACCTAAATATACACAGGGATAAGTTTTGCTTACAGTGTCAACAGAGCTGGGATTTCACTGAAAGGAATCAATGAACTCCTCATTTTCCAAGGTGGGCATTCAGTTATGACAGCAGAAATCAGCATATTCTCATGCTTAATTCATGCATAAATTGTTTGATGAATTTGAGTATTTCAAAATTATCATTGCACGTAGTAAGCTATGGGTAAACTGCGGTCTGTAGAATATATTGCCTATAATCTAGCGCAAACCAGGTTGGATCTTCAAACATTTAAATATTTCTTGTTACTCTGGTCATGAGTGGCAGAAACATTGCTGGATATGGGAGGATACCTGGGAGAATATGGACCAAACCCACGATAACCTGGGTAGAAAGTATTTTTTACTATATTACAGAAGATGAAACTGAGGGAACATTTTTTTGTACAGTTTACCAAAGATTACAGAAGACAAGCAGGTCAGAAAATGATTAAAATAGAAGAATTTGAGTGTCTTATCATGAACCACACTTCTTTTATACTATTAAAAGCAAATCCACTGAGGTTAACAAAAAAATGTTGTCTATGAAGTTTGCTTGATTTTAAACAGAAATAATTAAATACTGCTGTAGTTGTCTCAAGAAACAAATCCTTCTAAAGATCAAACATCTCCTTTAGACATAGAGAGGATTAAATGCTATTGCAAAAAATTTCAGTAACTGTATTTAAAGCCATGCATTATGTATGTAGAAAAAGACCTGTAGCAGAAATAAAATACCAAAACCAACCCAACTCTAGGTGGCAATTTACAATTTCAGGTACAGGAGAACATATCTCCCATTGTGTACCATAGCACTTAGTTGTAAGTGACAAAGTTATATGATGCTGCAACAATAAAAAGGGAAATTTAGATCTGCAGTAAAAGAATTGAAATGGATTTTCGTCTACCAGGGTCCTCAAAAATCAGCACTGTGCACCGTTTACACTAACAAGATGGTTATTTCACATCACAATAGACATTTTGATGTGCATATACATTATTTAACATTATTGAGAGGGAAATGATGCTTAGCTAGAGTAAAAACAAGATTGTACCTAAATCAACCCTTGAATGCCTATAGGAATTTGTTTACTGGTAACCCCATATAACTTTCTCTCTGGATTTTGTTCAATATTCATCAAGTATTTTGAGCAGCTCCTAATCTTTACGTAGGAGGAAATAATCACTGGGCTCACAGCAGATCTGTGAATTGTGTGTTGTGACTGTAGTTCTCCTAAACTCCTATGGGAAAACCTTCAAGGGGTGGTTGAATGTTGGCGAGGTATCAGCAGACCTGTAGGCACAGGAGAATTTTAACACTAAACTCTGAGCTACCCATGGAGTTCAGGCGATTTCAGGATCTGGTGGTGGTGGGAAGCGTAACAGTTTTGGGCAGAGGAGAAAGTGCACGGCAGGGTCTTTCTGTAAAACCAGGCTCTGTGGGCCAGGTGTATGCTATAAATTTGAGACTGCAGCAGATCCCCATTTCATCGGCACGGTATGCAGATAAATACGCTTACAAGGTGTTTTGATATGCTCATGTATAAAGTCTGTGGAATGCTCTCGTAATTTTATTGGAATTAAAACTGGAGCTTAATTTCCTTTCCTAAGATTTATATTTCTTGCAATTCTTTTTAAGGTTTCCAGAGGGGAAAAAGAATTGAAGATTGTAAACCAAAAAGAAAGAGTCTTTAATCCTTTGATTAAACTTTTGTTATAATGGTGCAGACTATCACCTGAAAGGAAGGTTTTATTACTGAAATATCATTAGATACTATGACTGAGATACTTAGTATGTGCTATAAATTTCTCTTAACTACTGCTGATACTTAAATATAATCCACGTCTAAACCTCACATCTAATCAGCCAACTAATCAACTTATTAATCAACATTTCACAAGTAGTCTTGACCTCTCTAAGACCAAGGCATTATCAATGATCCCGAAAGGCACTGATCCGAGATTTGAAAAACCTAGCCAGTATATGAGTCATAGAGTTAGGATTTTTATTCAGTATTTTGACCTTGAAACCTCTTGATTCATCAGACTTGTCAGTGACACAAGTAAGATCAAGACCTGGGTGCCCGGGGACCCTCTGGCAGTCTCCTTTCATTTTCACAAGAAGCCACCAGCATGCAAATGGCAGAGCTGGCACCTCTCCATCAGTAGGACTGTCCCCTAGGCCGGCAGACCTGGACACCGAGGGGTTTTCCATCGTGACTGACAACCACCACCCTTCACCCAGCGTCCCTCTGGTGCTCCTGGCAGAAGAGATCAAGCACTGCTTGGCTCCCAATGCATTTGATGTCCTACAGCTGCATTACTCCACAACGCTCACAGACAGCTGGACCTAAAGCAAACTACCTCGAGAGTGGCCTATTTTATTCTGGGGACCAGGTCAGCTCCTGACAACCTGAGATCTGGAAGCTCGTGGCAGGGGAAAAGCCACCCTTGTCAAGTCCCATGGCAGACACAACTCAGCTGGTTGGAAATCAAGCCAGATGAATTTGATTTCAAACAACACGCTTTTCACACCATCGTCAATAGACACATTTGGGGGCTTTTTTTTTTTTTTTCCCCTGTAGGATTGAGAATGATGAAACCTATTCATGACAAGCACTTCATGAACAATGTGACTCCGTCTGTAAATGTCCTCTTTGTTTAGCTGCAGCTGCAGATCTGTCGCACACTGTACTCACAAAAGACTCGATGGTGCATCCTTAATGGGATGCTTCACAGTCTTTAGTCCTGCCTGGTGCTAATCGTTGACCTGGACACAGGTCCCATGTTTAAACAGACTTTGTTCCTGAGAAACCGGTGGAGGATAATGAATCTAATTCCATGAACATAACAATAATAGACACAGATTTTCCCCCCTCCTCCTGCAAATTCATATTCCAGGTTGTAGTGAATAGCTTGACATCTTCTACACCAGTATTACCAGTTCTCAAAAGCAGCTAATTGTTCTCTAGCCCATCATTACTGTCAGTCAAACTGAGTTTTTTTAACTTTGTCTTTTTTCTCTCTGACGCTAAACAACAGCAATGCCATCTCTGGCCTCAGCAGTGTTGAGAATAATGGATTTAATTCCACTTTCAGCTCTTTGGTTCTAATTTTCTACTTATGTCAGAAGAAATTTGAGTAGCAGAGAGACAAACTGCTTCCGGTGAACCAAAGGGAGCGCTGCTTTGGTGCAAATCTATGGCAATTCCCTCGTATTCCTCAAGGCGACAGAGGACACGCTCATTAGCTAAAGACACCACACCAGGACTCCCTTTGTTGTGACAGTAACGACCTCCACAAAACTGACCTTTTCCAGAACAAGGTTTCGACCACGGATCCAAATTACAGACATTTATTACTAGAGATAAAGGAGTAAATCCATTACTGGTGGTAATAACAGATGGTTTATCTTCTGTGCACACAAGGCTCTGTAAGGGGATGTGGCACATCCTTTGCCTGTGAGTTACAGAAGTCTTGCTGGAGCACAAGAAGCTGGATGAGGGAACGGCTGGTGGGAATTGCAGGAGATCCCTATTGCAGCCAGGGCACCGTTTGAGAGTTGTCACCTCCAAGGGCTTTTCTTATCTCAGTCTTTGGAAAGCTTTGTTTCTCCTGAGCATCTACTCCAAGCATTCCTCTGCTCTTCCCAGACCATGTCTGAAACCACGGGACTAGTCTCTCTGTTCAAACACTGATTTTCTAGTGAAAGGTCACAATAACCACACGCTCTTTCCCAAGATAATTTTACTCTTACACTTCTTAATTTCATTCTTCACAAGACATCAGAAAGTGCAAATAAAGATCAAGAGTTTAAGTAAGGAAATGTACCCAATGATAGCCTGAGTAATCACCTTCCCCCGAGTTCAATTATAGGAGTCTGATGTGTTCTTAATGAGGGATTTTGGTACACAGGCTGTATGGAGCCCTCTCTTGTTCTACCTCTACCTGGTACCTTTAGACACCTCCCGTTGCTTCAACAAGTGTAGTATTAATAAATTAATTATTAGAAGAATACACATAGCCTCACGGATTACGCACGAGGTATTAACAGCAATATGTAGAGGATAATATATGCTGCTTACCAGCTGAAATAGTAATCAGGCTGATTTAGGTTATCAGCCCTCTCACAGCACAAGGCAAAATTAAAATGAGCTACTGGGGAGTTAATTTGAGATGTTTTGCTTTTTCAATACAGTTTATGCACCAAGATGAGAAAAAATGGTTCAGCTTCCTTATGGCGATTTTTGCAACAAATGGCATTAAGGGGATGGATATAACTAAATGTAATATATAGATCTTTATGTGGAAAGCAATCATAGTAAATCATTTTTGTCTTTTCTGATAGAAGTAGACTGAGGAGCTGGGAGATTTTGTCGAGAATTAGACGCATTGGCTTAATAAATCAACATTGTTGGGTTTAGGAGTGGGTGATACCTCTTTGTGGCTTTTCATGCCGAAGTTGAAACAGTTTTTTCATAGAGCAGATGCAGGGCTGTCTCTCTCAAAACGTAAAATTTTATGAAATCAGAAATCTAAAAAAAAAACTTTTTAAAATTGTAGCAGCATAGACCAAAAGCAAACTATTGAAAGATATTCATCTCTTTGGATTTCATTGATCAAGGTTGAAACCAAAGGAGGGGTCTAGAATTAAGGACTCAAATAGAAAATGCCCTATAAAAGGAACGAATCCCCTTCATTTCCTCCCACATTTTGCCCCATAGTTGCGACTGCAGTTTTGTGGGAGAAGCACCACAATTTCTGCGTCAACCTTTCCCCCAATTGCTTTATCCAAACCAGTCCTGTACGTGAAAATGCACCGCTGCCCGCAGGACAAGCTTTTATTTCATGCAGGTAACACGGCTCGGCTATAACCTTTCTGACATTTAGGGGGTTTGATCACTGGCGCTAAATGCTTAACAAGCAGAGATTTGGTTGTGTGGCAGGAAGCCTGCATAATTTATTTTTAATAGTCTGATAAAATCCATCGCGCAGTTGAAAGACGCATAAAGATTTGGACAGAGGAAAGGACTATCCATACAGAGATTTACACAAATGGCTACGTTATGGGAAGAGTGATGGGGTGTTAAACTGCTGGAAACCATTTGAATAAGAGCATATTTTGAGAACGGGCTAAATACTGTCGTTTTAAGGAGTCCATGAAAATGAGATGGTTCAATATCTTTCGAAAAAACCTGAGAGTATCTGACTCCAGTAAAGCAAAACCTGTCTCATTGTGAAATGTTCTTTGTAATGTTTGTTACCTATTTGTATCAGCCTTGTTGGTTCCATAAACGTCTCTAAATAGGGCTGACATCCATAGTAAACTTCCTAGAGGTTTCCCCTACCATTTTGGGAAGACTGTGAGTCAATAAAACCCTCCCTGAGCTGAGATTTGTCTTTCACTAAGCTGGGGCCTTTGCAAGGTTTATCCTTGTAGGCTTATATGCACCCCGAAATACATTAGGGGTCTAAAACACAAAGCCAGCCTTATCCTTGATTACAGTGCCTCTATTTACAATTCTACATGGCAACAGCAATAAGAAATTATCATGTATGATACAAAAACTAATCTGCACAACATCATTATAAGCGATGGTCTGTTTTAAGAGAGCGTAGCTTTAATTAAGCGGGTCTTTGAGGGAGAAGTTGATGGGACTCCATAAAGAGATCTCTTTTTCTTCATAATGAAGGTTGGTATAACTTCACAAAATTCAATTATTTCTATCCAATGCTGCATAAGAAATATTTGGGAAGTGACTGAAACAATTCTTAAAGCAAATTATACCACTGTCAGAAAACAAGAAATCAGCGTGTCAAAACATGAGGATATTTCTATACAAAGCATTCAGCAGGTGACTTTATACAGACGATCCCTGTCTGAGTATTATATCCCTCTCATTAATTTTATCTGCAACTAGAAAGAGGAATAATTCCTGTTTGCCATTTGAAATTTAAAAAATAATAATCCAAATGAAAAACGTAGTCAAATGTAATCCAAAGAAGAACGTAGAAAAATGTCCTGTTTGAATTCAGCTAAATTCACTCGGTACTGTAAAAACCTAGGTACAGGTTTACAGCTTTTGAGATCCCCAAATAACTACTTTCTCCTGCAGTAAAATCAGATCTATAAAATTCCATCCGCTGTTCTCATGTGTTCGTTTTTAATATGTGGATTTTATATACTAGTTACCTAAAGGAAGACCTAATCCAACGGCAAGTGTTAAACCACAGACTTTCCACTCTTTATATTTCCAATTAGATCGAATGGTATAGAAGTCAGAGATGCTCAAACAGGGTGAGCCCTATGGAAACTGCCTGGATAAACACATCTAGAGCTGGTTAAATTATTCCTTTACACTGATCTAATCCCGCTGACACCGATGCCAAGCTTAAAATGAAGGAACCAGAGTAACAGGGAGGGAGCACAAGGAGCGATAGCACTTGAAGGCTTTTGGGTCTATTTTTCTGACCGTAAACACAGAGCAGTCTAATCTGGCTGTAGTTTTTATATGAACTGCCACAATATACATCTTTTTTTTAAAAAAAAAAAGTTTCTTTCCTTCTTTTAGATGAAGATGGATACATTTTAAAGCTCACACCCAGCATTTTCCTCCAGTGCTGAAATATGCTGAGAAGGGAGAAGACAGTTTTTAAAGGATCCAACAATGACATAGAAGAAGAGAATTCTGGTTTTAATCCACTTTTTTTCTACCTCTGTTTCTGTGGAAACTGCGATTATGATGCAGCATATACAGATTTTAATTCCCTATAATACCGAGTCACTTGCCCGGTCAAGTGAATCTACATCATTCTCCCTGCCTGCTTCATTTTTAACATTCTCCAACCTGTGTCTCCATATTCAACCATTTTCTGCTTCCTTGCACTGCTGCTCCAGATGGAGAGCAGGTAAGCAGATGCTTGGATGAATATCTTACCGGTGACGGACCCTTCCTCGCTGCAATTCATGCATATCATTACAGATTATTTTCACTTCTTCAGCAAACTTTATCCTGTAAATCCTGGAAATCGAAGCATCATCACCACCCTTCAGGTTTCCAATGCAAATTAATAGTATCATCACTGTTGAGGTTTTTTGCTTGGTTTGGTTTAAAGGGGTCTTTTTTGAGGATGGGTGGCCAACACACGGTCTTTCCCCTACTGCCCACCTTCTTACACAAGATATTTAAGCGAGTTAGAGAATTACAAAAGTAGTAACTCCGTAATACTACTGTCTATAAAAATAAGAGCAAATGCAAAGACACCTATAACTGGGTATTATAGGTATAAAGCTTTACTGCAGAACTTGAATAAGAAACTCACTTGAGCTAATGAAAAATATCCCTTTTAATTTTGTGCCCACCTGTGTTTCCCAGTTGTCCCAGCATCATCTTCTGCTTAAAACCCCTGAAGCCCATCGGTGCCCCCAGGACAGAAAAGGATTCAGGGAGTGCCAACCCTCCCACAGTGGACTCCTGAGCACTTTTCTCTCTTTTTCATGCTTATTTGCACTAAATGGGCAGGTCAGATCCCTTTGGTTGGAGAGAAGCAGATTGACAGTGCCTTAGAGAAGAGCTGAGATTGTGTCCCAGAGACAGACCTTCTCCAGCACAGCTGTGGCTTGTTCTAGATGGATATTAAGCCACTATTATTTAGATATTCAAATATAAATATAGGTGCCAAGGCTTAAAATAATTTATTTTTTTCACTAGCTCTAATCTTTGCACTTTTGAGTTTAATTTTCTTTCACTCTAAGCATGTCACCCCCCAACATATAGATATAATTAAAAGCCAAGATAAAATATAGGATTTTCAAGTTATTTAAAGATAATTCTCATCTTATATGGCAACACTTTTATTTTTCTCAGGGGATGTGGAAAGTTTAAGAATTACAGACTCGATCTGAGTCCATATGAAGTCAGCAGAAACACTCCACAGCCAAGACTTCTCAGCTTCTGCAGACACATTTTTTCACACTTTTTTTTGCGTTTGTTAATTTTAACGTAGAGTGAGGGCCATCAGTGTCTGAATGCAGGGAGCGATTAATGTTTGTTTTTTATAAGACTCCATAGAATAGCATGGAGTGTTACCTACTGACATTTTGTTTTCCCAGTGATGGGAAAAACTATGCATTCACTACAAAAATGATGATTCGAGAATCACTGGGGATTTGTAGAAGCACGAACATGCAAGGATAAAATTCATGCGTGGAAAACAATTGGCATCAGCTGGTGTTATAGAGGCTGCAGCAGCTTCATGAAAATGATGGGAAATATGGGGCACAATAAGTGGCAGTGCCACCAGGAGATGGCCTTCTGCTGGCACCAGAATGTCAGTCCAAAGAGATGACTCCACAGAGGGAACAGACAACATCTATTGTTGTCATCGGGGCTTTGACCAACTTGGTCTAGTGGGAGGTGTCCCTGCCCAGGGCAGGGGGTTGGAACCGGATGATCTTTAAGGTCCCTTCCAACCCGAACCATTCTACGATTCTATGATCTACAAGCACTTCTGCAACTTGACCTCTGAACAGCACGCCAAGTGGCAGATAAAAGAAAGCCATGTTTGAAAGGAGCAACTTGGTGTGTAGCTACACTAAGTTCTGTAATTTAAGAGGATTTGCGAATTATTCCATTTTAGTCTATTTTCCAAGCTCTCCCACAGCTGAATGACTACTTCTAGCTGATACCCATCAGGTGACATCTAGTACCCTATACTTATAGCCAATGATGTCTTCTCCTCCACGCATCACAGATGGTGGACATTGATTTAGCAGAATTGTGAGGTGCAGTAATGAAAGTTCATTGTAATTCCCAGACTCCATTCTTCTAGTTTTCTCTCCCTTAAGGAAAATCGATGTGAAAAGTGACCCGCTTATCTGATACTTCACATCCAGGAAGCTACAGCCACAAATACAATCCTAAAAATCTGGAAACACACAACCGGTGTTTTCTCAAATAAAAAAAACCAAAACCAAACAAACTAAAACACACACAAAACCCCAAAACCCCCAAAACCACACCCCACACAAAACCTTGAAGAAAACAAAAAGACAAATAAGCCCCCTGAATCGCTATGAATAGAAAATCACACTAGAGTTAGCCACCAAGCCATCCTGAGGGAATTAAAGTATCACTAAGAATTCTGTAATTGTCTTTATAGCTCAGGCTGTTCAACAGTGGTTGCACTTGGCTACACTTTCAAAACAGAAACCACATTCAATAACACTACCAGCCGTATCAAAAATAATTTAATAAAAGCCTTCCTATATATTTTTGCTTATACTTTTAAAATTTCCTTGTCCAATTATCTCCAATCGGGCCTGACATTTCAGTCCTGGGGTTAAAGAGCTTCCAGTTCCATTATAGATAAGCTTACAGGTATTGATTTGAGCGTTTCCCAACCCCAGCCAGAACCAGGTGTCTGTAGAGGACGGAAAGTTTTCCAATCTATTGCCACGTAGCAAAAGTGAAATGGCATCAGAGAATAGCGCAGATGAAATGAAAGCAGGGGAACCATTTAGGCTCTACTCGGAGCATTATTCATGGCTCCAGAGGTCACCTTTGCCAGAGCGATCATTAATAAGCAGCGCATTTTGCAAGGACTAACATCCACTAAACCTTCGCATTTATTCTAGAGACGGAGATCAATGTGGTGCTTTAACACGAGGACTAGGGGTAGGGCTGAACAGCTTCTTTCCCTCTCTCATCCTCTCTGGGGGGCATAGATTCCTCAAGAGTTCTGAGGGTTTGTTTTCTAGTCCGTTTGTGTGTGTGTTCACGAGTGCGCGTGTATAAGCTTAGCAGGAAACTAACCACTCCCCGTGTTAAGAAAGGATTTCCAAGGGCAGAGTCTATGAATGGGTTGTCCATAACTCTGCTCAGTCACTATAAAATGGACCTAAACGAATGAGAGGAAGGAGACAAAAGGCCGAAGTTCAGAGGGAAGAGTTTTGCTGAACACAAACAAGGGCTGAAGTAGTCTAATTCTGATTCTTCAATGGATCTAGTGTGAAAAAGACCAATAAACTCAATACTTTTAATTGTGTCTTTTTACACTCGGCAGAAAGACAGCTAAATATACACCCTTTCAAACAGATTATGTTAAATCTGCACATCCCTCTTCCTTTCTTCCCCCCTCCCACAGTAAAACAAAATCTACAAAGATTACAGAAGAAATAGCTATTCTATATTAAGGTGTATTTCCTATGGATTACAGTAGGTTTTCTGCATTAACATTCTTCCATGATTCAGAGCTAGAGCCCAGAGAGAAGAGGTACTATGGAGACTTTGTGCTCTCTCCAGTTGCACAGTAAAGCATAATACAGATTTTAAAACAATAACCCCCCCCTATTTAAACCAAGAAGAAAGAAAAAAGTGAATAGTGCTTCCATAGCAAATTCCTTTCCTCTTTCCAGAAGCCTGCAGAAATAACTCTGTAAGGCCACATGTGTATTAGTATTTGTTTGAGACGTGAGGCTTCTCTTCTGTCCAGGTCTATGAGCTGATCAGCCATCTAAAGATGTTTCCCATTGAAAAAATAGCAACACACTGTAAAAATCACCAATCTCACTGAGTAGCTAAATCAAGTCACATTGAATGTAAGCAGTAGTAAGGCACTGACTTTAATTATTGCTCTCCACTAACTTGTGCACTTTACTGCTGGAGTGATCGTATCACCTCCCTTCCTAATGATAATTTCTTGCCCATAAGTCATCAAAATTTTGTGTGGTTTTGTTTTGTTTGGGTTTTCTTAGTTGTTAGTCTGCTACAGGGAAACACCATAGCTCCAGCAGCAGAGTTTCTGGGGAGCTCAGGGTACAATAATCCATTTTTTTGTGTAATTTCAAGGCTTCTTTTGTGCAAGATCAGCTCACTCACCAATGCCTGCACTATTCAACTGTCCAGCTTGTCCAACAGCTCAACTGACTTCAGAGTAGGTTTTAATTTCTATTGTAATGCAGTGAATTATTATGAATTTTTGCCCTCAGGTTTCCATTGTCCATGTTTTCCAACGTCTGTCTCTGACAAGATGTTCAGAAACACCACCTTTGTCTTGTGATGTAACTGCATGAATTTGAAATGACATAGCTTACTTAAAAAGAAATTGCTCAGTTGCATTCACCTGGCATTTAGTTTGCAATTACTACGTGTTGCAATTTATTTTGGAATATGTCTAACAGGACTGAGGGGAAACTAAGCCGATAATTTGAAAAGTAATTACCTGCCTGCACATAGAAATGCTGTGAAGGTTTACAAAAGCAGCGAGCAGTAGCTTTAGGTAGGGACTTTCTCCAACACCACGCAGGGTGCCTGCAGTAGAGCCACTTGTTGTAGCCAAACCTACAGAATCATAGAATGGTTTGGGTTGGAAGGGATCTTAAAGACCATCCAGTCCCACCCCCTGCCCTGGGCAGGGACACCTCCCACCAGACCAGGTTCCTCCAAGCCCCCTCCAATCTGGCCTTGAACCCCTCCAGGGATGGGGCAGCCACAGCTTCTCTGGGCAACCTGGGCCA
>JAOXJK010000003.1:13219972-13237440 GCA_025774025.1 Xenus cinereus
GCTATGTCCTTGCTCTTTACACAACATAATAATACGGGAACTAATACAATTGGCTTCCAGATAACTGTTTTTATTAGCCAAATCCTAACAGGAGGGACCCAGCCGCCCAGGTATGCAATTGCCCTCTCCGGTCTCTGATCACAGCTCCCACCAGAGACAACTCAAACCAATAAAAAAGACGCTACCTCATTTTTCTAAACTAAGTACTCACTTTTCTTCAGGATACCTTGATGTGATTACCAATTTGACCCATTTTATATGCAAGATCCCTCAGAAAAAAATATGAGAATGAAATGAACTCATTACCAACTCATATTTGGTAATGATATAAGCCCTCCCGTGGCCGTAACCAAAGCGTGAGGATGCCAAGTCCCCACCTGTGGTGATGCCTGCGAGGAATCTCCTATTAAATTCATGCCATGGTGGAAGACTGGCTGGAAAACAAGAATCCTCTGCTATCAAAAGCGGTGTAATTTTATTCATGCCCATTCCAGTATGGAAGGGGCTGAAACAGCCTGTCTCAGAGCTGGGAGTCAGGGCTATCATCTCACATCTGTGCTCTTTTGAGGAGCAAAGAAGAAAGATGAGTGGTTAATTTGCTGCTGTGGAAGGGGTAGATCACCCACTGCTGTTCCCACTGAACCTTTCTCACGAGGGTTTTTCCAGGGTCAAAATGATCAAAACCTGGGGTAGGTCTGCCCACAGCAGCTATCAGGCTGGGATTAGGACACTCTCTGGGGGTACAGGAGATCACTACGGAGGTAGAACAGAAATTTCATCGCTGCTCATAACCTTCTGCCTCAACTCCTGGCTATTCTGGAGCCTTGCTCTACCATTTTTCCCGTAGATTTGAGAAGATTTTGTCAGAGCTGGTGTACATCTGAGGAGGTTGGGCTTTGATGAAACAGCACCTTGCTGAGCACCGTGGACCGCGTGCCTTCATCTTCACAGCGCTCAAACTCCACCAAACAGACCAGGGAGAGGGAGATTTTAGAGAATTCAGCTAATGAGGAAAACGCCCTCTGTTCTGGGCAAAGGACACACCAGGCTGGGTTGTCAGCGAGCAGGAGAAGACAACCACCTTTCACCAGCACCTTTTCCATTCACATCCCTGTGTTTACCACTGGGAATTAGAGCTGTTTGGGCTGAAGCTCTGCACTGAGTTTCCTACAGTCGAATGAATTTTCAGACGTTTAGTGCTTATTTCCCCTTCAAACACATCTCTTGCTTCTGTGCATTTTAAGCTTCATCCTGTCCCACTGCCTTGTCTGTTGGGAGGTCACTCCACTGAAAACAGGTCTGGCTGGACCTCAAAATATTTGCCACTCTTTCTGAAACCCTGGTGCAGCGTATACTTTACCAATTGAAATCCACTTCTCTCAGACATGCCCTGTCAAGCAATGTATACGCTGAGTTTGGCGTATATGGGGTACATGCGGTACCTTTGGTGAGAGAAATGGGGATTAAAAGCACTGAAGTTTCTGCAACTTCATCTCTTCAAGCACTTCCTGATAATCCTACCATGAAATTACAAAAACAGCGGGACCAGAGCAAACCTCACTATAAGCTGCGCTTCCTCCACTGTAAAGGAATCCAGATAAAAACGCTGATTTTTATCACCTAAATTAGCTGTGTCACAGGGACTCCCCAGCATCCTGCAAGGACTCAGTTTCCCATCCCTCAGGTGAAAACTCTCAGTCATCTTGGCAGAGAGAATTCGGGCTTGTCTTCAGTGACCCGTGCTCTGTCCCTGCCTTTCCTGGTGTCTTACAGCTTCTGAGGAGTCCATCCTTGGGCCAGGCAGAGAAACCCAAGCGCCTTATTTGCACCGTGGGACTATTCTCTGCAGAGAAAGCCCAAGGCTTATCTCCAGAGCATCTGCTGATCATCCTTCGTGCCTCAGTACCTCCTCTGGGGTGCCTGGCAGCAGCCACTATTAAAATAACTATTTTTGATGCTTTGGAGTCGGGTAAGCCCTGGATGGTGACTGCTGTGCGCTGCCTTGTTTTGCTCTCGTATTGTAGCTGGTCCCTGGTAGTGCAGCATTTAAACTCTCCTCAAACTGATGACGTTAATTCCCTTAATTCGGGCACTCAGCCCAAAATGTTTTCGTTTTTCCGAGGTTGGTAATAGCAGGGAAGTTCTGCCATCACCGACAGACCTGGGCGCCGAGGAAATTTCTCTCCCAGCAATTGTTTTGTCTGCTGGTTTAACAGGAGCACTTGGGCTGCCCAGCAGGTTAGAGGTTTTACCCCTATTAGACTCACTTAAACTGCCACCTTTTTCTCAGCACTGACATCATTAGCTATGACATATTGCTGAAGCCTCTCCACAGAGGTGACCCGGTCCTTTTCTGGAGCTACCATAACAAAGCTAAAAGTCATATATATTTTTAACCCTCTCCTTCCCAGTATGACTCACTCTGAAGCTACTGGAGGTGCAAGCCTAATTTCACAGCCCTAAACCCCCTCTGGTCCCTCTATTCCACCGTATCCATGAGTTAGGTCTGTATTTTCAGGCCTTTCTCACTTTTCCCACCCAAAGATCCATACTAAATAAAAATATTTACTAACTAACTAACTCTGTAATGCCCAGCCAGCTGCACAGCCATCTGTTTGGTGAGGGCACAGCCACAGAGGAGAGACTTGTCAGAGGGACCCTCTTCTGTTTAGGAGGAAGATCTTCATTTCCCTCACAGCTGAAACAGGAGCAGTTATTCATGTATTTCTTTGCAAAAAGCTTACATAAAAGAGAAAAACAACCCCCAAAACTTTGCACTTCCCGCTGCCCAGTGAAGGTTCCTGGCTCCCACAGCATCACGTCACGTAAGCCTTTCGTTTCGGGGGCCAGCTGAGCAGAGGGCTCTAAGTTTACGGCACCATTTGGCCGCTTTTCCAAATGTGTTTCTGGCTGTTAATGGGATCGTTCACCCCCTGCGCTGTCCCCGTTCCCCAAACACCAGTCTGGGCTGCAGGGATCGTCCTTGCAGCAGCAGCAGGGATGCTTCATGCCCCGCTGCTGCACCTCTCTGTTCTCCTCTCCATCCGAGACATCACCTTGGCTTTTAGTAGCCGCCTGAAGCAAAGGACAATCCCGGCTTATGAACCCGCACACAATTGCTGCAGTTCCAGCCAGGAATAAAATGCTCTTAACCTAAATACTCCTCTGAGGACGCTGAGCTTGGGGGAAGAAACATAACTACGCTGTATGTAGCGCGAGCAGGAGTAAGTGAGCCCAGTATATACTGGGTAACTCCAGGAAGACACTGGGAAAGCGGTCGGAAAGAGAGGGGAGGGAAGGAAGAACAGCGGGGAGCACAGCTAAACAACAACGACCTCTTTACGTTGCAGTAAATGCAATGTTTTCAAATAAAACATACCCAACTGCAGCTACGAAGACTGCAAAGGCATCCAAAGGAAAAGCTTTGTCCAAAGGCTAATAACTCAAGGGAAAAGAGAACTCCCACGTGTCAAAGCCCCCCTCCATAGCGGGGGTGAGCGGGGCTTTGGTGGGGGCTGTGGTTGGTGCCGGGACCACCGTGGTGGGTTCTGCCCATCACCCCTCCCGCTGGGTCAGGCTGGTGCTACAGGGCAGCAGCACCTACAGGGAACTGTGGATAATTTGTAGGACAGATGAAAGGGTGATTAAAATGACCCAAGGCTCATCAGCGCAATAAGCAGCGTTGGGGGTGCATTTTGATCATTCAAATCTGGCAGAAAAGGGGTGCACTGTGAGCTGATGGAGAGTCCACCCTTAAATTTGCAGGAAAAATGTATTTTGCATCTTCATGCAAAATGCTCGCTTAGGCGAGCCAGGATCTACCACTAAATCTTAAAGAATATTTGATAGCTAGAGACTTCAGGGAAGGCTATTGGTATTTTCGGATGCTCTGAGGAAGGCTATGGGGAGTGCTATTTGGTATTATTCTGTACTTGAGGTATTTCGGCATTAATTGCACAGCTTTACTGAGAGATTACTAGTTTTAAAGGTAGCCTTATTGAAGGTGTTGAATAATGGATGATATTAAACTTTGGGTTAGGGATTCAGAGGATTGATTTGGACGACACAGACAAGAGATACCCAAAATCAAAGTTCTGTCAAAAAATGGTAGAATAAAAGTTATGTACGAAGTGTAAAAATTGACGAAAAGTACTTTACTCACTGATTCAGGTGAAATATAAATGACTAACCATGTCACGATTTTACCTCTTTGTCTGGCTGACTTTCTCAGCGAGATTGCTTCCAAATCCATCTAAGCCCTGAAAGGAATTAGCAGGAAACCACTTTGTTTGACAACGCTGAGGGGGTCGTCAGAGCAGCCGGAGAACCAGCAGCAATAACCCAAAAATAAAGCCCAAGCCTCGACTAACCAGGGGGCCCTGTTAAGTGCAGTGAAGTACGAGTAACTTGCACAAACCTCTCGCTCACACCCACCAACGCAAAAGAAGTATTTTGAAAGGAAAAGAAAAATAAGCTAGAAATTGATTGTGAGATAGTCTGAAGCTGAATCACAAAGGTATCAGTCACTGGTGAGTTCCTAGACTGTCCTGCACAAAGTTACGATATAAAATATTGCAAATTTTCTTTTTGTTTGTAAACAGGGCAAACTCAAACACAAAACAGTGCTATATACCACGAACGCTTGGGTGATGTCTGTGATCTTTGAACGAGTTAAAAGTAGTAAGGAAATGTAAGTACAAGTGCCACTGAAATAAAACCAGGCGAGATCCTTACCGTTAACTTGCCTTATGGGAGCTCACACTTTTAAAAACCATATTGGCCGAATCAGGAGGTTGAAAATCAAAAGTTTATTAAGCAAATACATCAGGAAAAGCACATTTTTGATAAAACCCTGTAAATAATCTCAATTCCAGAATTTTTTCCCGTGTGGGGATGCCCTAGAAAACGACTCGCACCCGGGGCTGGGTGGCAGGAAGGGGCTCCTCGAGGCTGTGCCGTTCCCATGAATCTCTCCACTCCCTGGGGGACACACAAAAGCTCCTCTGCACAGACATAAATATATGGCTTATTTTTACTGTAAGAAGCCGCCAATTTCCTTCCTAGAAGGTGTTAAGGAGAGAGGGATAAAGGCGTTCAGAGAACAGGAGTTTAATCCAGGTCTCCATGGGCTGATGGGGGCAGTTGCGTTGCGTGAGACCATCCTTGGGGCCACCTCTTGCACCTTGTTGTTGACTGTCCATGGCCAGCACAGGCAGGGCTGGTAGAGCAGTCGAGGGAGTAGCCAGAATTCACACTGTCACGGGAAAACCAGCCACATCACTCACTTAAATGGCCCAGAAACTTGAACATTGTGGACCACAAGCGACCTGAGAGCTGACCTGAGCAAGGCCACGTACTGTGTCCTGCCTGAAATCCCCCTGCATTTAGGCAGAATGAGGGTATTTTTCAAGTTTCTCATGTCTGGTCAACAACCACGGCCTTAAATATATTTTTAACCTTACTTCTGATTATTTTTATACATACTTTAGTGGCCCCTCTTTTTGCATTAAGCTTAATGGCTGTATACACCATCACAAGCGCGTTGTTACCCATCACACCATTTATAGCATCTCATTTATTCTGAGCAATACAGCAGCCCGTGCTGTAATTCATCACAATCAGACACTGATTACTGAAGTGGGTAATTGCACAGGCCGTGGCCTGGTCATCAACTCCGGGCAAGGCTTAGTCCAGCAGCCGGGATCAAACACAACAAATGTGATTGCAGTGAAGGTGTTTGCCATTGACAGGTTGCATCCTGCCAGGCAACATAAATCACTGCAATGTGGCTTGTAAAATACTGGTGCCTTACACTCTCATCTGCCAACAGGTGTGTAAAATAATCCTGCTCCAAACGCACAGCCACTATTCCCCTTTTCTGGGTAGAATAATGCTAATTAATAACAGTAATAACAGGGTTGTTTGTGCCTCACCTCCCTGCTTTAAGGATGAGTAGCTTTGATTGCATGTCTCTGTAAAGAAGTAGTAGACATTCTACTTCATATATATAAAGTAGTATCTGTAGTCCTTCTACTTTATATATATAACTAGTTATTCTAATAGAAACATATGTAATTATTCTACTATATATTTATGTATGTGCGATATATATGTGTGTGTGTATCTGGAAATTCAGCCAAGCACAAAACATTTCTGTGAATCCAATCAATGGCCTTTCTCTGGACAAAGCCGTTCAGCCATGCAGTCTTTCACCCATATTCTCCTGATTTAAAAAAACAAACAAACAACAACAAACAAAAGAAAGAAAACCCCACAATACTGCTACCTAGGCTTGTAAGTACCTCTATAGATCAGGGGGAAGCACAGAAAAAGGCCAGTCCTTGAATAGGTCATTTTGGAAAATATCTCATGAAACTACTGTAACTTCTGAGAAATATAATTCCTGTTACATGAGGTTTCATACAGGGTCAAGGAAAGCCACTGGGTACCATCTCAGCATCCCCATCAGCTTTATTTCCCACGTTGCAATGACACACCTTGCATTTTCTGTCTGTAGCTTTCACTTTGTAATTGCACGTGTGTCTAATTGCTGTCCAAGTCTAGAGTATGGGGTTTTGGCCACCGCTGGAATTAATATATTGGCCTTGGTGAAACACAGTCTGCATCCGTAAGAAAAATATCTGTGTTCCTACAAGTCCGTAAGGTAAAAAAATCTTCGCCTCCTTCCTGGTTCGCATGGAACACTGAAAACTGCTTGGTTTAAACTGCTGTCTTGTTGATACCTCCCTGCGGATCCCGGACTGCAAAAGGTCAAGTGAAGATGGCTTTGCAGCCTCACCACCATTCCCGTCGACTTCCTCTCTCACAAAACTCTGCAAACTCTGCATTTCAGGAAGCAGATAATTGTGCAAAACCAACAGCGCAAACTCCTTGATTTTTCACCTGCAGTTCCAGGCAGCTCCATTGCTCAAACATTAAACTTCTCACAACGGAGATGTGCCAACAGAGGAGCTTTACGGAGGTGTCTTGCAATTCCAGGCCAGTGTCAGAAGCTGTTTCAAGGCTTCGTGGTGGACCTCGGGGCTGAGCTCCTCGGTGGAGCCCATCGGCAAGGTTTTCTCAATCATGTGGAGGGAAGAGCCAGGTGAACTCTAGGCTATTTCTGGGAATTTGGTTGCTTTGTGCAGAGACGTTTCTGGTGGCTACACTTTTTCAAAAAAAAAACAACTGTAATGGAGATTTCTGTTTTCCTTTTATTTCAGTGTTCTGGAGAAACAGTAATGCTTTGCTTTCGGGTAAAATTCAAATCAATGCAAACCTCATAAGCCAATAAAATTTTATAGATTGTTATCCAATATGTAATTTGTTACACAGTATCTATGTGGCTTCTGTTTATTGAGATGTGAAGACTTTACTTTTTTTAAGGTAGATTTTATATGAGAGAGGCATAAGAAGGAATAACCTTTCATACCTATCGTGCCATAAACTAAATTACCCTTAACCTAAATCATTTATCATGCGGTGGCAGCCTAATGAGACCAAAATAAACAGAAATAAACAGCCTGAAATTTTCTTGAAGGGACAGCTTTTCTTTATATCAGCACAGTTTTTTGGTTGTAGCTTCACAGCTTGGCTGCACGGATTTTACCGTGGATAACATCAGACGCTCTGAGCAATAACTGAAGAAAACTTACGAGGCTGTAAAGCTTGTGAAAGGGACTTTTTCACCCTGGACTCACATATCAGAGGGTGTGAGTGTAGAAGAGATGTTCTAGGATGGTTGCACGCTTTATGTTTATTTTCTGGTAGTAACTTTCTGCTGGATGTGACTAAGCCCAGGAAGGGAAGGAAGGAGCCTTCATTTCTCCAGCACATCTGAGCAGCGGCCCGAGGGGTTCTCAAATACAGGTCATCATGGCTTTTGTGATTTGGATCAAGAAGGTTGGAAAAGCCTCTCAGCAAGAATGATAGCTACCATATTGGTGAAACACACTGTAATGTATTGTGCTTACTTCCAAGATGTTCTTTTTCTAATATAACATTTCTCTCTGCAACATTCATTGGCCTGTACACAACATTATTTTTGCCAGTGTAGTTTCAAAGAAAAGGAGCAAGACTTTGGAGTAAATGCGACTTCTTTTTTCTTTTTTTTCTTTTTTTTTTTTTTTTGAGCCAGACACACAAGCATAAAAGAAGCTTTTACTCAGTAGGTCCTGCTTGAAGTATGAGAGCGCTGACCTGCAGATAAACACAGGGAGTACAAGCCTATTTACTGCAACGTGTGATTGTATCATAAGTGAAGATACAAATCTTTAGGAAGCTGATCCAAATCTTCCTCAAGTCGGTGTGATATGTTTCCCCGTCTTTTCTGAGGCTGAATCAGACCTCGTATGCTGCTTATTAGCTACATTAATTACTGTGTGATTTACCCTCCACATAATGTAATTGTGGTTGATACATTCGGATGTGTACAGAAATTCAGATACGCGCTGATGATCTTGCACACTGATGAGGACTGATTTGCTTATTAAGGAAATAAAAGCTAAAGATAGTGGATCTCTCCAGACCCAGTACTTGCTATTTCCCCCAACAGACAATAGATTTTTCTAAGAAGGGCAGAACAAGAGGAGAATATAATCAATCTATTTCTTGCTCTTAGCATAGAGCTGGTGAAAAATTTGATTTGAGTGACTACGTAATAGCAACATTGTTCTACATGTCACAAAAAAATATAAATAGTCCATGATTTAGATCATCACCAGTAAATGGATGTTTTCAAGAATGAAATGCTGGTCCATCTTCTTCTTATCGTCTCTATTCAATCTCCTAAACTCTTGCTGAACCTCCAACATACGCTGCTAGAGAAAATCCTGGGCTGCGAGAGGCTGAGCCAACAATCGGAGTGACACACAGTGTAACATCAGCAGAAGTTATTAGTGCCCACATGCAATTTATGAGCACAATCAAACACACGGATGACAAGGAGTTGGGGAAGAGCTGCAGTATCCCAGGAAACAATCTGCATTACTAAGAGCATAACTCCGGTGGAAGTATGATTAGCATACAAAACTGCAGACACTTCACTTCAAGATCCTCCTCAATGTCTCTTCTTCAAAACAGGAAGCACATTTAAGCCCATTAGAGACTAAATTCTATTTTGAGGTTTTACAAATGCAGCTCCAAGGAAATGCATAGAAACTTATTGATGAAGCAGCTTTGCACGTATGAGAAACTGAAAATGATACTCATACAATAATTTTTCTGTGGTCGTTGAGATGGGTTTGATGGTCCTGGAAAAGCATGATATTTGGTTCTTCTGGCTCGTTTATAGTACAGAGTTCTATACATGCATCCATAGCTTCAAAAGACAAAGACACAACTAGCTCCAAAGGTTGGCTGTTACTGGTATCCACGCTGGTATGGAAGCTGAGCTGCTCACCACCTTTCTTGAACATGGCATAATCAGTAGAGTCTCCCAAACCTTTGGAAAAGGATACACGAAGACTTCAAGTGGAAATTTCATTATGGTTTGGATCCCTGTCCCATGGACACACTCACTGAATGAGGAGGGGATATAAACACAGGCTTCTGACTGTTTGGGTTTGCCAATCAAACTACTCTTTCAAAGGAAAGAATCTTCTAATATGTAGTCCCAGTTCAGCAAATCACCTAAATACCTATTTTGCATTTATTATTATGACAGTGATCCCACAACTACAGCAAAGAGCATCTGAAAATATGCTGATTAGTAACTTCTACTGCTAAGAACCAAACATTCTACAAACTTGGCATTAGACAGACCCCTAAGCAGAGAGCTTATAGTCTAAGGCCCTTTGAAAGAAGAACAAGTCCTTATGTTCCCCATGATGTCCTCTGGCTAGAAATATTAGCAAAGAGCCAGCCTCAACTTTTGAAGATAACTTGCCTTAGGCACCTTTACAAAATGCAGGGAAAATTTTGGTTGTTGACTTGTATTATTTTTATTGATGTGGAAAATGTAAATGTGATTCCTTATTAAGAACCACACTCAAGGATTTATTGTGACAGAATATTTTTTCATGTTCTAAATTTATTTGCAGTTGTTTTGGCTTAAAACAAAAGGACAACCTTTCTAAGAGGTTTGGGGAAATCACATACTTTAATACTAACTCCAAAAGGCAAAACTTGCTTTTGATAAGGGATAAAGAAATCATAAGGGGGTAAGGAAATATCCATTTTAATATGGAAAGACTGATTCTGATATTCTTGAAGTCTGCTAAAACTACAACTGGAACAGTTTACAACAAACAGTTTGATGGAAGGATGAAACCAGAGAAAGGAGATCCCTTCTGTGTCATTGTCAAAAGGCAAAGATTGCTTCTTGATAGGAGGTCCTATAGAAAAGTATATAGTTGTGAGGGCTCCAAGAACTGCCTGAGGATTACTATGTGCAGGTCGGGTCATTCTGACATTCAGGAGAGGATTTTGAAACTTTTTCAGTTGTTCCTGCTACTCTATGATTATAGATTAGTTTATACTACAGAAAATGCTTCTGCATATTGTGGAGGATCAAAATGTGATCAGCACGTGTGTACAGACACCAGTACTTGGGGTTTGCTTGACAAGTGATGTGTTCTACAGCAGGCTGTGACTGTTATTCAGAGATGCTACAAGTCTCTATTGTACGGATATAGGTATATTCAGCTAATTCCGAGAGCAGCTGGCGAGGAGGAGCTGTAAGAAGAGCCAAGCAATTGTCCTGCCATCTGCGATAGCAAAATCGGACCAAGAGAGAAGGATCATGCAGTCACCTAAGAGCAGTAGAGCAAACAAGAGAAACACAAGAAACTGTTTCCTTAGATCCTTATGAATGAAATCGTAACACACTGCATTTTCTCTCTGTTCATTAGCAGTTAAAAAAATAAGTCTGGTCTTAGATCCACACAGAGGATTTTGACTGCAGCGCTCCATTCTCCTTGCAGGAGTATAATCCATCTGAGAAACATACACACGTACACAATCCCAGAACTATCAACTGAATTTCATGAGTCCCATCAGCAGCAACACCGATTCCTCTCTAAAAAGAAAGCTGTGCAGCTGAGATCAGCCATGTAAAGCTCAGAAGAAAATCTGGCCTTGAACATCTCACTTATTCTACCACTACAGGAACACAACCATGGACGGCCTAAGAACGCAGCAACTGTTTAAGAAGGAGACAAATGCTTAGAATAGAAAATACAGAGCAGGAGAATGAAAATGGAACAAATGACAGCTAATCACGTAGGTGAATTTTCACCATCTTCTTTTAATCGACACAAGAGTAATATTCAAAACTTCAGGATTTTTCATTATGGTAATTCCTCGTTAGTTCGTGAGTGCAGGGCAGTTTACTGAGATGCTCGGGACTATGTTATGTTGAAGAATGTGAATAATTCCCCAGCACTAGTTGTATTTTGGGGTACTTAATCAGCAGAATCATTTGCATAAGTGCTTTGCAAAATAAGTGCTTCTCAAAATGGCCCTGAATAAGATAGCAGTGTGTTTAATTCACTACTATTTCTTTTTTGTATTATAACAGATCATTTGGCATTGTGCAATTTCCTCTCGATTATTCTCTGTGATTCCAACAACATATTTTGGTGCATAAAGAGAGTCTAAATGAAAGTGCTGAATAGAAGGGTATAAAAGAGGCTTCTCAGAACACTGATGTTACAAGAAACCAGGTTAAAGTCCTATTAGTTTTCAATGTGCAGTCTAATAGACGAGAAAACAAAGCAGAAATGAAAAGGAAGTTCTGCCTCTAGGAAAAAAAAAAGCAATACCAGTAAAAACCTCTTGCTAAATATTTATATCCACTCATTCATATCCACTTCACATTTTAGAATTTTAGAATTGATATATTTTAAATAAGTGCATACATAAATAAATGCATCCTAAATATTATCTGCCTCTGTATTAGGAAACTCTAAGTAAAATCATTATTCTTATCTTACAACAGATACATTTAAAGGCATTTTCTTTCAAATATCTGTGATCCTGATTCCTAACTGGTGTAAATTAGCATTTCTCCTTAGAGCTCAAAGCTATTCCTATTTACACCACTGATGTACCCAACCCTGTTTACCTGTCAAAACCCAAGAACACCTCCAGAATAGCAAGTTCAAGCTCAAACCTCTTTACTGTGTCCAGGAAGAGAAAACATTCATAAATACTGATTACTATTCAAGCTAACATTTTGCTTTTCTAGCATATTCTGAATCTATATAAATTGTCTGCTGCATATCCAGCAGATGCAAATGTATTGATACTTGCATGCGTGACTCGTTTGGAGTGCAGTATAATTATCAAGAAATAGAATCAATTTCTAACAAATCATCTGCCATGTCCAAAGCAGAAGTCCAGCACTAATTAATGTAATAAAACGTATTAATATTTCCATCTCTTGCTTTCACCTGCTTGGTGACACTTGAGAAGGTCTTGCCTTCTGCATCAGCAAACAGCTGGTATGTGAGGCCCAGGAAGCAGCATGAATTGCAGAAGAAATTCATTAATAAACAAACAAAAGTCAATTAATCTTAGGCCTAGAATTACATCATAATTTTCAAGCAACTCGAAATGGGATATGTTATGTGAACTGACTTTAAAGTGACTTTGAAGGAACTTAGGTGTATCTATGGAATTCTTAGCAAAAAGAAAGACAATTTCACTGCAGGAAAAGGAAAATAGATTAGTTCTGTTTTAAATGTACCAAATCCTTCTGTCTGATAAAAGGAATCTCTAAACTTGTGTTTATATTTAGATCACGGTAACTTGTGTTTCTCCGTATATATTGAAATACACAGCTCATAATAAAGTTTTCTTTTCCAATTACCAATTTAAATAGAAAAAAAAAAGCAGTTGTGCCCAGCAGCTCTCTCTGCCACGGCTGCTCAGACCCAGTGCTGCAGGCGAGGACAGAGCTCCTTTCTTGTGAAGAGACCAAAATATTAGGGATATATAAATGCAAAGGAATAGCACAGGAAGATGGCCAACATCAGTGGACTGGTAGGGGACAAAACGGTGTTTGGTGACAGACCCTCATATCGGCTGGCTTTGCCTTGGGTACCAATTTCATCCGAGGGCCCTGTGCTCCTCTCTCTTGTCGTAGCACCCAAAACCCTCCTGTAGAACAGAATACAGTGAAGTCATTAGAAACTCCAGCATTTTTCTCCTTGGCTTGTCTTTAAAAGACTTCTTTCTCCATTTTTTGGGGGTCCAGATTACACCAGGACCCAGAAATGTTATTCAAAGAGAACAATAATTTGTGTGTCTGTTCCCATCTTCATATCATCTTGAACCTGTCTAGACATTAATACAATCTGTTTGCTGCACTGAGTATTCTACTTGGATATACCCCTTATGTGAAAATACATAGATTATGGTGAATTAAGTCCAATTTCATCTAGAAACCAACTGATTATTTTCTTCTTTTCCTCATTATCAGAGAGATTCTAAATGATAGTAATAAACAGAAACAGCATCACTGAGGAGGAAGGGAATGGTAAGGATCATCATTTCACGCTGAATCATTTACTTGTTAAACAATAAGCCCTGAAATTAACTTTCCCTCCTGACACACATGCATGCGCATACGCATGCAAATAAAATGATTAGAGACTTCATCTTAGGCAAAAATAATGGCCACGCGTGGTTCAGCTAATCTTAAAGTCACCCTGGCATTACAGTCCCGCCTCGGTCCTATTTATATTAGTTAGTATTCAACCTAGTCTCACTGCCAGATGGTTTAAATTCATCTAACCTATGAGCATTTGTGTCCGCACAGGTCAGCGCTGAACTAGTCCCAGCCTCCTTATTTATCGCTGCCCAGCAATCTAAGGCTATTACAAAATCTAAATATTTCCTGACAGCTCCCTGGGGAAATCTGAAGTTAATAATTTACATTCATGGGGCTGTTAATACTTTCTGCCAGGCTGAAGACCAGTAGTTAATAACTTGGCAGATTTCCATGCTCTTGTCCAAAATTAGCTTTGCTTTCACTTTTTTTTTGTTTGTTTTGTTTACAAATATTAACTCTGGGCCATGAATTCCCGAGGCAGGAGGATTCCTCCATCCCCTTGAGAAGGCATTTCTCCAGGCCCTGGGTTCAAAAGAGAGTTTCTCCAACTCTTCAACATTCCACTGATGTTTTGCTCAACCCCATGTTCACTTTGGGAAGAAAATTCGGTGGATTGGTGCATGTCTCTGTGGCCAGTGTGCAACCACATTGCGTTGGCCACTGGGAATAGGCTGCCCAGAGAGGTGGTGGAGTCTCCATCTCTGGAGACATTCCAAACCCATCTGGACACGTTCCTGTGAAACCTGCTCTGGGTAGACCTGCTTTGGCTGGGGGTTGGACTAGATGATCTCCAGAGATTCCTTCCAACCCCGTATCATTCTGTGATTCTGGGAACCCTCGTGGGTGCTCACCCCAAGGCTGGTATCCACAAAACACAGTCTGATTTAGGTCCTTGGTTCACAACTGCTTTTCTTGTGCCACACAGTGGTTCTCTGATCTTGGATGGGTTATTATATGCTGCCAAGGTAAAGCTGCAGTCTCATGGGAGGAGGATGGTCCTCTTTGGTTTGAGGCTTGACTTTTACAGGAGAGTCACCACGTCGCATCCTGCTGTAAGGTCCTAGTGGACACCAGAAGTGCAATGTCAGTAAATCACACATTTCTTTTTCCAGGGTAGTTTTTTTCAGGCATCTAAAAAAAAGAAGAGGTCGTTCAAAGGGCCAAAACTAATGCTGGTGAGTGTCTTGTTGCCTCTGCAACTGGCTGAAACTATTTCAGATGGGTTTAGGTGTCATTTGCAACCTGGAAAGGGTCAGTGTGGACACCTTGTCCCACTCCAGTTCTTCAGAAAAGCCTGTTTGAGAGCTCTTATAAACTCCCTGCCCTCACACTGCTGGAGTATCTTTAAGCTTACCCTTCCTGGGAGAAGCAGAGTGTACCACTTGCCCAAGTCAAGAGAAGATAAGAAGCAAATCCAACAAAGGAGAAAAAAGGACTTGAACACATTTTCCCAAATTCTAGGAAGTCTTTCCCTTCCACAGCTTCACTGTGGTACCTTGATATTTAGCTGAGAAAACCTCCTGCTTTTTTTTCCCTGACAATGAGCTCCAGGATGACTTGTTGCCCTGTATGGGAGTCCAGGAAGCAGACAGGGGAGTTCTGATGCACCACATAATTCAAGTGTCGTGTTTAATTCCCACTCAACACCCCGCACAGCACCTTATGTCCCACTTTCTTTCATACCTTGTGCCTGACACGCTTTGTGTGCCAAGCACATCATTCCTCCCCTTTCTCCTCCAGAACAGAGACTATGAAAATGAATAGTTTCTTAATAAACTGGCTATAAAAGTGTTTTTTAAGTAGGAGAAGCTGGTAGACAGGTGTTGTGATGATGAGCAACTGGTGCCCGTGCTGGGTTTGGGAGTCCAGCATTTGAAGCTGTAACTGGGAGGAATAACAAACAATGAGCAACGGTGAAATGAGAAAGAGAGAGGTCATTTCAGATGTTCGAGCAATAAACTGCCAACGAGATTCAACGCTGGTAAATACATAATACATCAACAAGCCAAGAACAATAAAAAGAGGGGCTCTCTCAGTAAATGGTAAATTCCTGCTGCATTCTGATGAAATGAGATTTGTGAGCCGTGGCAGGGAAATCCTCTCGGTCATTAACTCAATAAACGGGTCCCAAGATCAGGTTGGGTGTCTCTGCCTGAGAAGGACAGAGGTTTGTTATCAAGCTTCTGATACACACAGCAGTTGGACCCTGGACAATGTGGAAGGTACCAAAAATGAGGTGATCTGAGACCACATCGGTCCCTCCATGCACTGTGACTCCCTCTGTGGCCACCAGCTGGAGGTAACAGATGTGTAAGAAATGCAAAAGTAAGAGCTTTGTTACTAAGGATATTATTTTGTTTGAAAGGAGAGCACCATAAAGATATCACAATACCTTTAATATGGATTTTAATAAAAAGATCTGGGATATTAAATATGAGGCAAGCAAAAGATTAAAATGAAAACACTGAATAGCAGACTTTACGGTGGCACAAATTAAAGCGTTCCTGTGGTATAAAGCTCATATTGAAACAACTGCTGCAGGAGAGCTTGAAAGAGGTGAAGTCTTCAAGATACTATTGTAAAGGTTTATCAGCAGTTCCTTTATTAACATCCCTATCCTTGAAGAAACCTGCACAATATCTTTTGATGACATTGTAATTTTGATCCTATTTTACTGAAGAAATGGGAATTTTGCTACTAACTTCAGCTGGAACAGAATCAATTTTTTTATCATTATTACACTGATAATATTTGGAAAGCTGTTTTCTAGAGTTCTTAAGCTTTTACTCATAGATATGAAGCAGATATTAAACTTTTCATCTGTGAAGAATAGTGTGTGCTCTTCAGTCTCAGTATTTGGGTATCATCTAGACATTTAGCTTTAGTGTTTTTGAACATGTTAAAAGAAATGTGATAATTAGTTTACAGGTGATATTGTCAAGTATGGTAAATTTAACACTTTCAAATCTCTTCAGAAAATGTATTTCATAATGTATTGAATGGAAAATTGACCAACGCTTACACTTCAGCCAATCCTTTCAAGCCTTTTTATCAGACGCTTTCGATCTCAATATTTGCTCACTAAATTCTGCAGACTGTATTGAGAGATTCGTAGAAAACCTCGTATTTGTTGGAAATGATCTATACGACGACAACTTCTGAACTCGAATTCACATGGAAAACGTTCTCTTCTGCAGTTCACATAGATCTCTGAAGACAAGGCTGAAGTTTCCATCTCATCAAAACTTACAGGACAAATTTCATGAAGATGTTTGAATGTCCATTCCCACATATGTAGGAATTAACTGAGACCAGCACTATTTTAGCTGAAGAACGTGTAGAGCTCTCTCATTTGGTCCTTGCAGCCCCGTCTGTCACTTCCCACATGAGGATGAGTAACTGGAATGACTCAGGAGTACTGAAGTCATAACACAAGCCCTTGTTCGAAGCTGGAGATGATGCCGCCATCATGTTGTAGCAGACATTAACATCTTTCTGCCATGTCTTTAAACAAGTACTCTGACTAGTAGATTCTAGATGACAATTTCTACTTGAGACAGATCTGATAAAGAATACTGCTTTGACATATACAAGATTATTTAAATGTTTAATAACTGCGATTGTTTCTAGTTTTCCTCTATGAACATTTTGATTGCAGGCGATACTCTTAGTGCTGGTACAGATGCATGGAAAGGAATGTTCTGCCTGGAGAAGAGAAGGCTTCAGGGAGACCTTATAGCAGCCTTCTAGCCCCTAAAAAGGGCCTAGAGGAGACATGGGGAAAGACTTTATCAGGGAGTGGAGCAATACGACAAGGGGTAACAGTTTTAAACTGAAAGAGAGGAGATTTAGATGAGATCTCAGGAAGAAATTCTTTGCTGTGAGGGTGGTGAGAGCCTGGCCCAGGTTGCCC
>JAOXJK010000003.1:13239320-13249805 GCA_025774025.1 Xenus cinereus
CACACCTGCACACAATACTCCAGGTGAGGTCTCACCAGAGCAGAGTAAAGTGGAAGAATTACCTCTCTGGACCTGCTTTTTAGTTTTATCATTTCCCTGGAAGGGATCTGTGGATGGGCCTGGACTGAAGCCAACCCTTGGCACGGCCCAGCGCTGGTCTCGAAAAGCTGCAGGTGTGAAGCCATGCCCTGAAGCACGGTTTATGGGCTGCACAAGGGCACCCTGACATCCCCACACAGACCAACATCCTCACTCCACGCGTCCCGGAGCAAGAGACCAACAGACCAGCCAGGGTTTATCAGGAATAGGAAAGACTTCCCCGCTCTTCACACTACATCAGCTTCTGTGCCAGTTTTATCCCACTACACCACAAGGAAATACTTCTGTCTGTATTGATCATACGTAGCACTGCAAAGAGCAGAAATAGCACCGTAACTCTATGTGTCAAAAATAACAAAAAAAAAGAAAACAGTTGAGATGATTGAATCAAATTATGCCTTTGTTTGTACTATGTTTCTATATGTACAGACACATGCATATGTATACAAACATATATAAAAAGCTGAAATGTCTACATCTCCTCTAAGTTGCAAGGAAATACCATCAGCAATGCTGGTACATGAGCAATGTATGTGAAGCAAAATTTTTTATCGCCTGTGAGACACCCCTTTCAGAATGACAACTGGTATGGCACAGCACACTGTGTATGAACTGAAAAAAGAATATCCAAGTACTAGTAAATAAGCTCCAAATGACACGGTTCATATGAGATAACGGCACCTTTCCTGTGCTTTCCTGAGGCTCAGTTAAGCACAGGGGCTGTGATTGTATTACAACAGTTATATTCATTACGACTTAAGCAGTTTACTGTAGAAAGACATTTTTATGCTGATTTGTCAGCAACGCAACACACTGGGGTTTGTAGCTTCCAGTCTTTACATCTGGGTTAAATCCAGCACATTCTCTCATTGCCTCTTTCCTACCGAGACACGGTTCCTTACAGTTGTGAATGTCCCCACAAATGTTTGTGCTGCTGCATTAAACCAGTGCATATATTCATCGTGTTCTGGTGAAAGCGTGTCACTCACTCATACCTTACCAGGGCACTGGGACAGTGATGGCTGCAGGTTGTCAACTGCACACAAAGCCCACGGGCACGTTCTGCGGTGCACGGGTGGGAAAGGAGCTGCTGTTTCAGCTTTGTAGTCTGCTGTCTGTGAAAACAGAACCATGTGAAAAATCAAAATTATTTTTAAGATACGGAAATCTTGTCATGTCTTGTACTTGACTGTTAGAAGGGGCGAATCCTCAGAAGGATCCTTCATCGTGGGAAGATGAGGAAGGTCAGTTGATGCAGCGATAGTGGACCCCATTTGTTCGGCAGCTCAGCCCAAGCTGCCTTGTCCCTAGATGTCACAGGACCACCACAGTGTCATCATTATTTACTGAGCCAGTTATGCCCTTCCCACCTCTTTATTTCAGTACCAGCACATCCGTCTGGGGAGCTGAGTGAGGCCTCATCATAGACACCGAAGCAGAGTCCAGGCCACTACCCCTCGTATGCCAGTAAAATGCCTTAATGTGGGAAGCTTGTAGAACAAAAGCATCTTATAGTGTCACACGGTATATGAGTCCCAATGTCACCTGAAACACAACGAGCTGGTAGGATTTAGGAAATTGTTTTGAAAACACAAAATTTAAACCCTCCCCGAAGGCTTTATGTACTGAATTTGAATTGCAAATAAGCTAGACTATTTTTCTGTTTCCCTAGGAAAAGTAAGCAATAGCAGTCAGGAGTGAAAAACAAATGAAAACCCAAGTCCTTTTGCGAAAAAGGAAAAATAGGAGTGATCAGTATTGGAAACCTTAGTTACATAACACGGGGTACTTTCCTCCTTTGAAATACGGTTCAATAATTTTAAATAAGCAGTAAGTACCACAACAGCATAGGTAAATCTTGGTGGAGACTGTAAAACTGGTCGCTTCTGCTTCTGCTCTGGTAGTTACAAGTATTTGCTATTCAGTCTGTTACGGATATCTGGAAAATAGTTTGAGTGCAGAAAGCGCCTCAGGGATAAAAAGTTTGAAAAGAAAAATGTAGCTGTATATCATTGGCATTCATGAGAAAATTCACATTAGATGCCTTCAAATCAGGTGCTCAGGAGACAATATAGAGATCAGGAGCAATGGTGTGCCAAGAATGCGAGCCTGGCTGGGACAGACTCTGCTTCTTTCCTGGCAGATGAAGAATATGAAAGTACGTAAGGCCAAATTCAAAAGATAATATAGATGTGTGGAAGCCGATGGGAGGGAAAGCTGAGGCTGCAGAATAAAAAGGCTCTGCATGCACTCCCTGGATTACAGCCTCTTACCTTCTCATTTTCATTCCTTCCCTCCTATATGCATTCAGTAGATCTCTTTCTTTAGGTCGTTACACCAATGTCCCAGCCCTGGGGTGAAGGTCCTCTGCTGGCACCACTGCAGAACCTGGCCCCAAACCCCTGTTGTTAAAACACCTTTTCTTTCACCAGGTCAAAAAAGTTGCTATTTCTGCAAACATGACTACATTTTGCCATGGGTAAAAATGTCAATTTGCTTGAATTTAGCTAAGAGCAAAATCTCATCATTCTCCCTGCCTGACAAGTTTTACCTCGGAAAGATGTCAGTTTGCCACCCGAACTGACTCTTTCTTGCTTTTACAAAACTAACAGACAATTGTGGCAGAAATGTGAAATGTTGCATATTTTTATGAAAACTCAGATGACACCTGAAGTGCATTTTCTCCTTTGTCACAGACTTGATCTTGTAAGTGTTTAGTTACTCAAAAAATAAGCAGCTGAAGAAAGTATAGGTCTTAAAACCTAGGCATCAGGATGAGCCTCAGCTCAACCTATGACATAATGGACAAAATACTGGCACTTACGTTAATGCACTAAATATATGTCAGACCATTTTAATTAATAACTGGATCCATAATACGTCTCCTCCTAAATCCCACTGCCAAGAGAAAACAGCAATAGAACTGCAAGGTTCAGACACATGATAAAAACACCTTTCCCTCTATGTGCTAAGTGCAAAGTCACTAAGTCAATGCATCTACTCATATGCCCATATTTTGACTGAAATTTTCAATATTCCAGATACCCAGAAAGAAATGTTTGATGAAAGGAATACTTTTGTGGACTTTCTTTCCAATATTATTATCCAGAGCTTTTACAATGAGAACTGGAAGCTGCACAACCCATCCAGACCGTGCTGTGGGCAGAGCCATAGGTGACCAGTGCGCTGCCCCTACATTCATTTCAACGTCCTTTTTTCCACCACATTATTTCCATCTTTTCATCTCATATATACACCTGTGTCCCCCACATGTCATATTTGGATGTCTCAGGAATAGATATCTTGCCTTCCCCCAAAAAGAATTAAAAATGACAGCTAAAAAATAGCTGAGGACTGAGTCCTTATCTACGAACTTGTTTTCTCTAATGGGAAAACCAAAAAAAATGACACTGACTACTTCTGTAACAAACATATTTGTATAAATTACAGGCTGTTGACAAATGGATATGCAATTGGTATTTTTAGGGGAAAATGTAATGTTTCCCCATGATCATACTTAACATACTTTGGTCTCCATCTATCTATCTAGACCGACTGTTCCAACTGTGGCATAACAATTAGAGTAAGTGATGGCGTTACATCCAGAAAACAAAGAGTATGATGGCACAATTTATCTTGTTACATTTCTTGATTTAATGCCAGCCTGGGATTTCTAGTCTGAACCAGATTTTTCTTATGCTATAAATATTTCAGTTTTTTCATTTATTCTTGATTTAGTTTGACAGTAAATAATCCCATGGAAGCTGCTGTTGGAAAGACGTTGTAAAAATTATTAAGTGCCCGTTTGCCAGTGAGGTCCTTGTGTTTGTCAGAGTGAAATAAGTACAACAGTTGGGTTACTTAAAAGAAATGTGCGTGTGTATATATATATACACAGTAATGCCCCATAATTTGCAATCTTCGAAGCAGGAGAATTACAGTTGAGGACTGATCAATACCTTATATGAATACAAAGAGTTTGGGGTATATATTCTGGATATTGGCAGCAGCAGGTACTTGCTTCTCGCTTTCAAAAGACTCATGTGTAACTCAACAAGAGGAGAATAGAGAGCAGGGATTTTTTCAGAAGGATCTGTCCTTGTAAGAAAGGGCACGTATCTTGGAAAAGGATGGATCTGGTCAGTTAATTGGCTTTTATTGGTGATTTTTTGTTGTTCAGAATATTCCCCCTGGGAAGCATGTGAGTAACACTGGAGGTTTTAAGTCCTTTTTCTTTTGAGCCAGAATTGCCTTTGGCACCTCTTGGACCTTTAAAAGGGATTTCGGGTGATGTGCACAAAATAACTCACACGCTGAACATGTGATGACCAAAACCAGGATGTGTTTGAGAGATCTCGAGGAAAAGGAGCTGAGTGGGAGCAGAGGAGGCAGCGATGGGAAACGTTCTCCCTCCATGTCACAAACAACAACCAGAGACATCCGGCACAGGAGGTGAATGAAAACAGAAACACCAAGGAAACACAGCTCGTGAGAACCTGCCAAATTCATTGCAATAACTTCAGCAAAAGAGGATAAACCATAGACAAATACTGGTTATTATCTACTGATATTCACTACAAACATCGGCGCCCAACAAGCCGCTATGACAGTAAATGGGCAATTTGAGCCTTTTCCCCCCAGTGGTGTTGCTGGAAGCACTGGTGATGGGTGTTTGAGTAATCTTCCTGCCACCAGCAGATCCCTCCTGCTAACCTAGAGTCAGAAAAAAAGGCAAAACTGAGGCACAGGGGAAGGCGGGGAGTCAAAAGTCACAAAATTAATACAAGAGGAATTAACCTAAAATCTTAGTAAATCATTAAAATTCTAACTTTTCGATCAGGAACAAAATAAAAAAGCTAAGGGGTTTTTTTTGGTCTTAAATATCAGATCTGTGTACACCAGCTCCAAGACATATTGACAAACAAGCGAAAGGGTGTGAAATAAATATGATGCAATTCAATAAAGTACAAGGTTTCGCACTTAAGTAGAAATAATCAATGCACACCTTCAGAATAGGCAGGTGGTGTGAAGAAGGGCTTAGAGTGGAACCTGAACTGAATACAAGCATTAAAAAAAACCCAACAAACCACCCTCATTTGGGAATGTGTAAATAGCAAATGGCTTTTTGTCCCCGCTCTGCCTCGGCTGGAGGACTGTGCCCAGCGCTGGGCAATGCACACGAAGAAAAATGTCAGCTCTGCTGAAATAATCCAGAAGAGACAAAAACGAGAAGAGGTTAGAAAACTATGACCTCAGAAAAACAAGAGAGGACTCCTCTAATATAAAATATAATGATATTCTTCAAATATAATAATGGTATAGAGAGAAATGTCCATGTCCATTGAGAGTAGACAAATAAAGGCATTTATAGCTGTTGTTAGGAGCATCTTTTAAACCAACGATGTTGTCAAGGTTTCCAGAGGAAGTTATGGAAAGATTTACATCACTGCAGATGTCTGAAGTGTTCTAGGCATGTATCTGCTGAGGGTATTTTAGGTGCAGTTACTGTTGATTGGGGCAGGACTGGTGTATAAAGGTACCATCCAGCTCCTCTTCTCTGTTTCTACTTGGACTGAATTATTCAAATTGTCATTTCTGCTTTTTAAACAGCTTATTTATTCTTTTAAATGACACATAAGCGCTTTGGTAGACCCCTGATGTGTGTGAAGTGGGACCTCACAAAAGATTAGAAGAAACTCTGTTTTTCCCACCTTTTCTTTAAAAAATGTTTACGTTTATCAAGGTTTTCTCATCCCCTGCCTGAACTGGTGAATGGTCCCCCAAGTTTGTATGTGTCCCCCGCTAAGTCCACCTACAATTTTTAGGTGAAGTTTATAAAACCCTATGAACAGAATTAGATCCCTTGTAGAAATGGGATGACTTCCAGAAGACTTGAATTTCTTAATTTTCTAAAAACTATCCCTCTCACTTATATCAGCAATAAGTTTCAAGGCAACCTTGTATGATTTTTTTTTTTCACACTGGTATGAAAAATGAGAGAAGTGAGAAGAGAATATGGATCCGTAAATGTGGATCATAAATGTAATTTCTCAGTGGAAAATTTTCAGCACTTAAAAGGTTTAGAATGATTTTATGATTTTGTAAACCCATTTTATTAAGTGATTTCTGGTTTCATCTGTTTTATGAACTGATTCCCAACAGTAAATTACTAGTTTGCCCTTTGGGAGTATAGGCCAAACAGATACTTTTTTCCTGGTTTAATTCATCATCTGTTGACTGAAATGTCAAAGGAAATTAAAGCAAATTGTTATGTAAATCCTTCTGGGTGAATGATTCGTTTCTGAAGAACAAACCTTATCAGAAAAAATGTTTGTTTTTTTTTTACATAGTGTACATATGACATTGTGTTGCCCTCTACTCCCATGAGATCTACCATCGCGCATCACCAAAGGATCCTTCCTGGGATCAGAACCCCTACAGGGCACAAAGCATCGTAAAGATTGATAAACATTTAGGAGTCAAGAAGAGTCCATTTTCGCAAACAACCTTTTCTCCTGACCCAGGAGAGTTTGGCAAATGGACCACAGGCAGATTTTGCTTCCTTGGAGAAAGGCAGGCCGTGCCAGTGATCTCTGCACCCCGTGGAGCGGATGGATGGTCTCAGACATTACATGCACTTTTCATTCACCTCATTTCCAGCTTTGTGTCATTTGGGAATTGTTTTTACGCCGGGATGATCCTATCTAGACTATTTATTGCATTTTTAGCATCTGAGTCTTCAAACGGTGCAGCAGAACGTGATTGTACACAGGGAAAATTGGGATATTTATTTTAAATCTGTCCTTTAATTACCCAATATCTCTTCCTGTTTTCACAGAATATCAAGGTAGTCACAGGAAGACACACTTTACTTTCCACTGATTGGATGGGAGGATTTTTTGACCTTGGAAAGTGGAGATGGTGTTGCTATGGAAACTAATAAGTCTGCTGCCATTCATGAGCTGCAGCACAGGTAAAACCTTCCACTATTAGTGTTTGTGATTGATAAATCTGTATCAGTATCGTAATTCCTCCTAAAGGAGAAGCAATTACTAAAACTAACAGTACTTATTCGCATGAACAAGTGACTAAGGAGCTTTTCATTAGGACATGCTTTAATTTTAAGCAACACAAGGTGCTGCCTTTGAACCAGGAAAACACGTTTCAAGATCGTAAGAAAGCTGTACTCCAGATGATGGCTTTAAAAAATGTTCTAAACCGTAACATTGAGGGAAAAAAAGACACAATTTTTCCTTGGCTAACAACATGCACATGAAAAACATTTCTTAGCCACAGCACAACGAACTCCCAAGCCCATCAATGGAACTGGATTGAAAATTAGAATACCTTAGCGAGGTGTAGGGGAGTGTTCCATGGATGGTTTAGTTTCCACACAGTATCATCCCCTTCAAATGCCTCCAGACTAGGAAAGTGTCTTTAAGTCATATTTAACCTAAAGACAAATAAAAGCACTTGTTTATGAAGTCCCAAATTAGGAAGAACCATGAGGACTACCAAACATAAATACCAAAAATGAAAGAAAATCTTGCTTAACGCCCAAAGCAAATGCAAATGTTCATTTTTTTTGCCTCGAGTTGGAATGGTGACAGACCCTCCATAACCCACTCTGTCACTGAACCACCTGCTGGGCACCCTCGGGTTCATTTCAGAGGGGAAAGTGTGGTTGGAGGAAGCTTGGAAGCTTTCCCCCATTCTCCTTCTTGAATATCCCTTGAGCTTAACTAAAATATGAACAGGTTACTAACATATCGTAAGGTAAAATGTTCTTTTCTGCCTGGCTGGGCATTGTTCACAGCGAGGGTTTGGTATTCTCAGTTCGTTCCTTTTTTGAACCTTTCTTCCAACCCAAAGCCTATAACTTGACAATCCTGCTTCATAAAACCACATAAATGGGATTAACTCATGTGACTCATTACAGACTCATCTCAAAACAGACACAAAATGGTAACTGAGCTCTTTGAGGTTATAATGAATTTGGGAATGAACTGACCCTTCATACTTGGTCTGTGATAGAAACCATGACAACTGACTTTTGTCTACAATTAATGTATTGAACTCTAAATAGCTGGAATGTTAGTCATGTACTTACGAGGAAATTGTATTAAAGTAACCTCAAATTATACTTAAATTAATTATGTAGTGCATGAGTCAGCAGCTGTTTGAAATGCAGAAACAGAAGCAGAGCGCAGACTTCAGTAGTATTTTAAAATACGATTTAAATTAAACTAGATAATGTTTTACCTAATAGATTTGAAGTAAAAATGTAAATCTCAGGAACAGACTTTCTGTTAAATAATACTAAGTGCCTGTTTCAGTAACATCCCCCATGTTAAGGACTTCATATTAAGATATTTGTAGAGATTTCAAGGGAGCAGGCACTCGTTCAGGCCCAGATGTGCTGAACTGAACGCAACAACCACCTGTTTAGGAACCCAATTTTCCCTTTAATTGCCCACTGCATCGCTACAGCATCTACAAGCCCTCTTGGGTACCTCTCACAGCTCATTTCCTTCTTTACTAGTCTAAGTACAGGACTTGTACCGATCTTTTAGAGTAGAGGATTCCCTTATTTCTTGATTGCTTTTAGCAGTGGTGAAACAGATAGTGATCCTGGAATATGAATCGCTGGAGGAGCAGTACAGCTTGGTGATGGACAAAGATATTTTTACGCGCATGTTTTTTATTTCCAAGTATAACCTTTTGCTTTAATTTCCAAAAAGCTTTAACTTTTCAAACTTTTTTGTCATCTTCATCTTTCTTGCTAGTGGATCGCCTTTCAATGAGACTGGTACCCGGGCCAACTGAGTTAAAAGATACCAGGCGCTCACTTTTACGTTACCATGTTCAGTTTTTTGAAGACTTAACAATAGATAAAGATTTTAACGTCCCAAATTCCCAGGCACCAAGAGCAGATCGTAATGGCATTTTTGTCGTGATCCTGCCGTCAATTAAAGGAACTGTAAAAGCTCCCATTGACTTCAGGAAGATAAGTTAATTTAGGTATAAATTAACTCCCTTGATTTCAGTGGAGCTGTGCTGATTTTCACTACATGGCATTCTGAAATATGCTTCATGGTAATAGTCAAACCTGCAGTTATGGGCAAAACTTCTTTGATTTATTATATGGATGGTTCCCATCAATTTAGGAGTAACAGAACTGAGTGGGAAAATCAGGAACTAGTCACGATGCTGAGCAGAGCAGTCTTGTGGGCTGGGGCTCAAAAGGTAATTCCGGTTGTTAGATGACATTGGTCAGTCATTTCTTCCTTCTTTCTACCCCAGTTCTACCAGACACGCAGAATAAGAATGATATTGACCTATAAATGAATTTTAAATCTAAGGATTAAATGTGCCGTACAGCACAGCTAGATATTACTACTACCCCCAAATGGTAATTCAATTACACAAAAATCAAACTACCCTCTATATTCTCTCTATATGGAAAGATCGTGGAAAGAGCAATATTCCCTCCAACTTTCATTTTCCAACAGAGATATTTTTATGTGACTCAACAAGGGTCTTTGGGGTTTTCTCGCAAGTGCCTTAGGGGATAAAATAAAGTAATATATGCACACACAGTAACACAGCGAGGGAACAGATTTAGACTTTTTTTTTTTCATAACCCATTGCTATTTAAATGAGATAATCTGATCTAAGCAGAGCACCAGAGGCAAGAAGGGTGATGAAGATAAACTCAGAGATCGTTACTTTAAAGTCTGTGCACTTGTTGTAAGGATGGATGACATCCATCTCCTTACACTATGGTTGAAAGTTAAACATTGCTTGATATTAATGTTAAGAGCATTCACTTTCCGGATTAAAGATCTAGACAGAATTCAGAGAAGCTGATACGAGCCGTAAAGCATCCAAAGTGCTCAAAAAATAAAATAATAGTTTTCCTCCTACGGCTGCTCCTGGCTCATGCTCCTCTGGAGCTATTGAGCAAGGCTGGTTGCCAGGAATGTCGTATTGAGAGAGGAAGTTGTCTTAAGCACCCATCAGATGCACCTTAGATTGCTATTTGGGAACGGGTGCCAGGCCTGGTTCTGCAGCAGGTTGTCCATGCAACACCAGGCACCTCATCTGTCTCTGGTCCCTCCATTCTCTCCTCTGTCAACCAGAATTTATGGATTCTGTCCAGTGTTGTAATGCAAAGAATCATCTATCACAAATATGTTGCAAAAGCCATTCTCTTGCCCTTTTCTAAATCTACCCTCTTCTAGTTTGGCTTCAAACTACAAAAGGGTAGATTTAAATTAGGTATCACGAAGATATTTTTCACTCTGAGCGTGGTGAGAGCCTGGCCCAGGTTGCCCAGAGAAGCTGTGGCTGCCCCATCCCTGGAGGGGTTCAAGGCCAGGTTGG
>JAOXJK010000003.1:13261679-13277259 GCA_025774025.1 Xenus cinereus
AGGGGAGAACTTTGTAGAGTAGGGTAGATGGTTGGACTCGATGATCCCAAGGGTCTCTTCCAACCTAAATGATTCTGGGATTCTGTGATTCTGTAACAATATAGCCTTGAAATGACGTCAAACATAGACATCAGGAAGGGACAGGGACTGCGTTAAAGGGATGATGGTTTCTCTCTCCACCTTCCCAGTTGTCCCCAGGTTTTTCAGCCCGCTGGCACGGCCAGCAACGTTTCCACTCCCGATAGCCCTGGCTGCAAGCCCTGCCGTGGCCACGTTGGCGCTGCCCGTTGAACCCTACCCTTCCTGTCTCTGCTCCAAAGCAGAATTTCGCTGCAGCCCTATCAACCTGCTTTTTTCTCCTTTCAGCTGGGTTTTGTTTAGCTATTTATGCTGTCATTTTTTGGAGAATAGATCGGATAAAGGTCATTTTTTACTTGAATGGAAAAGAACAGTAATTTGACAGCGAGACATTCCCAGCTTGCCGTACATCAGAAATATTGATATTAGTTCCTTTAAAACAGAGACTAGAGACAAAATCTGCCCAAGCAACTCAATTGCTAGCAGTTATTTTCCAAAAAATGAGCATTTACAAAGTTATGTTTGCGGCTGCTGCTAAATTTGAGGATGCCATTAGTGAAAAGACTTTTAACTTCATTTGTGTTTGCTCAGAAAAAGATCATCATGAAGATATTAAATAGTCACAAAAGATGATGGCTTCAAATTGTGTCTTTTGGCTGATCTATAATCATTTGCTTTGGCAATTTTATTCAAGAACATTAGCACTGATCGCTTATGCTGTGTTCCTAATTATTTCTGAAATATTGTGCTGTTGCTCATGCCGAAATGCATAACGAGCAAAGCAGTAGGTTAGTTGGAAATGCAATGTTCTAACTGGTTTTTAATCAATGAGTGATAATGATAGCTTGTGTTTTGACTTTCACTGTTTAATTGCCAGTAATAAAGCAGATCTTAGTTGATGATATTTAACAGAGTTCAGTTTCATCTATCTCTGTTTATTCTATTTATTTTAAAAGTGCTGGGAGCTTTCAGGGCTTGACAAAATAACAAAATATACAATGCTAATTATATTTTAGTTGCCTAATATTTTCCACAATGGAGGATGATGATGCCCTTTCATAGGGAGCTATCGCACCTCACTGTTTTCAGCAGGTTTCTGAAATGCCGGAGGTGTCTAATGGTAATGCTACGTTCCATGAAATCCCAACAAGATTTTTCTGAGATACAGACTGTTTAAATCACTAATTCCCTTCTGCTGCTTATGACAGCAGTGATTTTTAAATTTTTTTTTCCAGGATGCCAAAATAACAATTAAACATAAATATTCTAAGGGCGAGTCAGATCTGCAGGTGATGCTACAGAAAAAATACATCTCATCAAAACAGAAAAAATGACTCGGATTCAAGGTGCATCCAACTGACCACATGACAGTCAGCCAAAAGCAGACACCCAAAGAAGACCTTAAGAGCCAAGATGGCATTTAGTTTGAATAATATATTCCGTATTTCTCTACTTTTACACTCCATGCAATGCCCAGAGCTGAACTGGGGTGATTTTTCTGGTCAGGATGGTGGACACAACCAAGGAAAAACCCCTGGGAGCAGAAAAATGTGCCCTACAGTGCACACCAGGCAGCCGGTCTCTGTTTGTATGTCAATACAAAGGGTAAGAGGGAAAGAGAAGAGACGTTTCTGCATCACCCCTGAGTTTCTTCACTGGCTAAAAGGCGATTTTGCCATAGACTGTACCTGATTTTTGGTCAAGAAAACCATTTTATTAGTTAAGTTTCTTTTTAAGGTTCAAATTTAGTTTCAATCCCCCAAGTCAGTGTCAATATGGTGATGACAAGCATAAGTAAAACAGTCAATACGATAAATAATTCGATAATATCCTGCTTGATTAATCTAATTTAAACCAGGATCTGCCTTGCGTTTAAAATGTTATAAATACCTCTTGCATTGCTCTTCAATTATATGTAAGAAAATAAAGACCCTTTTAATCTTGCCTGGTTTGACATCACCTTAATTGCTTAAGATGATTTATTTTCCAAGATTTTATTCCCAAGTTATCAATCATCTGAAGAAAAGAAGTCGGTGGCAGCCTGAAATTTCTGTATCAGATCTGCCTGTGTCCTATGGACTTTTGCCATGATAGTAATTTGGACTCCAAAAATAAATTCTCTCTACATATTTTTCTATCATCTTCATCATCTCTATTATTTCTAAGCACTACTCCAGAATAGAAACATTTCTATCTGCATAGAAAATAATTTCTGATGTCAAGTTCTTACAGCTAGTTCCTGACTAGCTTTATTCATGCCTGTTATTTAAGCCCTAGTGGGAAAAGCAAGCATCTATGAAGCAGCCATTTCACTCCAGTTATTCAAAGTAAATAAACAGAATTTAAATAACGCATACACAGAGCTTGAACATCCACCTGCAATTTAAATCCCCTGTAATGGTGATTGTATCTAGTTTTCTACAAGGTCTGGGACTCATAATACTGCTAAAACCAAAATACTACTTCACATTACAACATGCTTCCTACTGAACAGAAATGGGAATTGCGAAGTGTGCCCTCCGGAAACAAAAAGAGGATCGTTTGCTTTAGTATATTCAAACTATTTGCAAACTATTGTTTTTCATCATTTCTTTTTCATTCCAATGTGGCTTGGTTTTTGCTACTAAGTATCTGCTTGAAAATAATGCAGCTGTTGTCAATATCCAGTAGATATTGTACACTAAATTGGTGAGGTTTTCAAACACCAAGTATTTAGTAAACCTGTTACCATTTATTGCTTAGCAGACACTCAATATAAATAGAAGGGCAAAGAGACATTCATAACAGATCTCCTTCCTCTGTCCCTACTCTGTGTGTGTATTTACTTGTAAGGATGTATATATATTTATTTATATACACCTATTTATTTATATACATCTATTATACACGCATAAGCTTAGGAGAAATGCATGTTACATAGTTCAGTGTTTCACATACAGATAAGACTAAGAAAAAAAAAGGAGTATCGGTTGTTTATACTGCGTTCAGTAGAGGTTGATCTATTGCCCATTGAAGTTCATGAAAGGCTTTCACTGACTTTAAAGCACTTGGGCTCATATTCTCTAGATAGAAAAAGAAAAAAAAATTGATGAAGCATAAAACTGTATCTACGACCAGCTACAAAAATCTTCACCAAATTTAGCATTCATCAGGCTGCTGCATATTTTCTATACTGAAATTACAGTCACACCGGGAAAAAAACCCCAACCGACTAACTTCAGCTGGATTTCATCAGTATTTTTCCAACAGATTCCCCAAGTCTTTCTGCCACGGGGCAGGAAGAGAGGGGGGTGCCATGAGAGACGGTAAAGACTTACGTAAATGAACCTGAAGATTAAAAGGCTTGGTTGTCCCAGATACCTCAGCCAAGAACAGGGGGGTGGAGGAATAAGACATTGCAGTCTAACTCCTTGAAACCACTCAGATGCTTTATCCTAACACAGAAAAAGGGAGAGAAGAGAGACAGAGCTGTTCCTGCCTCTAGGCTTGCTCAAGATCTAGAGGAAGGAGGCGATGGAGCAATTCCTTTTTGTCTCCTTCTGTCTCCAGAGTCACTGGATGGCAGCGCAGGGCTGCAAGGCAAGATGCTTAACGAAAAGACTGAAATGGGCCTGAAATGGAGCTTAAAGGCTGGAAGTTTTCACAATTTTTATTTTTTTTTTTTCCATTTTGAGTATAAGCACAACTGTAGCTTGTCATGTTGTTAGAGGCTTATTCAAGTCAGTGTTTCACTCTCTCCCCCTCTCTACAGAGCAGTCGCAACGGAGTTTTGGAGTCATCACACAAAAACTCAGAGCTCAACAACACTAGAAGTGGCCAAAAATTATCAGAGCTTAATTAATCACCATCCTCCTAAGACAGTAAAGCGCAGTTATATTTTGCGACAAAAAAGTTACAGAGAAACAAAGTGCTGGATTTATTTAAGTGGCAGGATATTAAATGATATAGCTGTTATCTTTTCCTGTATTGTAAATTATTGAATTAAGCCTTCAGTCAGTTTGGCAACAGTGCCAAATGAATATTACAACAGTACAATGCAGCAAACAGTATCTGTCATCGAATCTAGGTCTCACTTATAACTGAAATTACAGTGAACAAAATGCTTGTGCAGTCGATTGGAAAAGGTTCATTATTATTTATTCATCTTGCCTAGTAACACAAAAACTAATGAAATTTCATTGAGAAGAGTGCACGTCAGGATTACTATACATCATAAAGACACATCCCTCTAACTTCATTGTGGATATTTGTCTCTGTAATTAGATGTCTGTTCCACAATAGTTCTGTATCTGAAGGACATGATCAAGTTCATGAGATAAAACAAATCACCTGCACAAATGAAAAGGCTGCCTTTATCTCAGCTACATCTTGCAGAATAGCACAAAAGCCTTCAGAAATTCTTACCATAAAGCCAATTAAGTCATGCACAGTTAGTAATTCTAGCATTGTTACTGACGTATTTCTTTACTTTTAAATAAAATATTACATTATTAATACCATTCACACATCGGTGTATTTGTAGCCCCTATACCTATTCAGGCTATAGTACCTTCACACAGATCTCCACAACGAATTGCTCGTAAATCTGTGCTCTTCTGAAGCCAAAAGTGTAAATTAGTGAAGCTCCATAGAACGCCGTCCAGAATGCATCAATTACAAGCAATTTTCCTTCCCTGTAGTGTGAACTTCTGATCTGGAATCTTTAGGGAATATCTTGTTTTTATACTGAACGCAGTTAGTATCCTGTAAATCTGAAGTAAAGAGTTTGATCGCTACACTCTGTATGATATCATGAGAAACATCACATTTTGGCATTTAGAGATCTATCATTAATTATTTTGGAATTAGAATGTGTGTATCTGTTAGATGAAAATGCAGATGGGTAATAAATTCACTGATACCCAAGTATATTCACAGAAAGTTAGCTCAAGTGTTGAAGCAGTTCCGGTTATCCTAATAGAACTGTTGAAAAATGTTTGAAGCATCAGATTTTGACAAAATCCTTTTGTTAATATATATATCTTTAATTGCAAAAGGCTCGTAATTCAAGAATATGGTCGGTTTTACGTAATACATCCTTAAATATTACCTGTGATATATTACATCCTAGTTTTATATGCTAGAATCTGGCAAGCCTGACAGCTAGATATATTAGTAATTAAAGTCATATTTTATGTTTTTATTGTTTGTTTTCACACCCAAGTACTTCAGGAAAATATACATAACCTGAGTGCCTTGCTTGCCACATCAGCCTCACATCACCCTACCCACACCACCACACAGTTTATGTTTAAATATTAGGAGAAATATTGGGATATTTGACTAATTTTTCAAGGAATAAAATTTAGGGGATACAGAATTGTTTTCATTGAAGACATTTAACGTTTTTGTGCCATTTGCCAGGGCTGACGAAGCCCTAACTATTGTGGTCTTGAAAGTTGTATCTCCAAACTCAAATCCAGATGGTGGGTCTCTGGGTGAGACCCCAGCAACCTCCAGGTACCACGTGTGGGAAGGGGGGATGAAGGTGACAGGGACGAAGGACGAAGGGGTGACAGCCCCAATCCCGCTCCTGGGAAATGGCAGGTTCCCAGTTATTCCTCCTTTTATCTGCCCACTCTCACAGTTTTTCCAGTCTGCGAGGGAGCAGTATTGCCAGCCTCCTGTGTCCCAGATGAAAGGGATGCCTTGCTCTGTTGACTGTCATTTTCCAGACAGCTTCGTATATAAAACCCAGGCTCAAGCTTCGATTTATTACCTAGAGTTTCTCTGACTTCAGCAGGGCGAGGACTTCACCCTGAGTGCCTCCTCGACGCCCACCTTTCTCCCTACATCAAGAGTTAGCTAAGTGTCTCTCTGGTTTGGGTGTCTGATAACAGAGACAATGTGGAATTTCACCACTACTCCCAATTTGACTTTTTCAATAGAAACTGAAACTTGAAAGGAGCCCTGTGTCTCTGGAGCTCTGTACATCAATGTCTGAAGGGAGAAAACACATGAAAGTTGAAGGCCCTTTGGGAAAATCCTACGGGTTTTAGGTTGCTTCTGCCTGCTCAAGCCTGTAACATCTCTTCTAATCTCCCTCTCTCTGTGTATGTCCCTTGCTTCACTCTGATTGAGAGCCGAATGTCGCTGAGAGGGAGAGGAGGGAAGCCTGCCTCCCACTGCCTCTAGTACTGACAACTTGGTTTTCTTTTTCCCAGGATGCTTTCATGGCTCTTTTCTACTTCTTCTTTTCTCATCTTCTCTTTCAGTGTTAATATCTGACTCCTTGAACTGATGTGTGGTACTTTACGCTTTCCTGTTAGCAAACGCTGTCTCATCCATTACCTCTTGTTTTGCATCTGTCATGCTCCTTTTAAAGTCCTTGGGCTGCTTGGCCCAGGCTTTTGATGGGGAATATAATCAGTCCGTTCTGCTTCTGGCATGATTCAATCAAAACCCCTGATGTTATTTGCAGGGAAAGACTCCATCACGTGTAAAAATGTGTGGGCCCTATAAATACCCTCTTCCAATAAAAGTTACCAACGTCTTCAGCTGTGAAGAAAATTAAACAGATTTTGAAGTCATTTGGATTTTTCATGTTTTCTACCCATGCTGCCATTATGAGGAGGAAGTCTCTAACCAACCTGTCCCATCCTTTTTGCTAGAACTGACAGGTGTTTTACTATCAACCTGATTTAAAAGAGGCCTCTTAATCAGGTGTCAGCTTTGGCCCATAAAGTCATATTAATGTTTTGGATCAGATATGAGGCTCTATCTAAGGCACATTAAGAAAGATTCATTAGAAACTCACTACCCCTGGAATTTACAGCCTTCCTGGAACTTAACAGCCTGGATAAATTCCTCCTTATCTGGTTTGCTTATGTGAATTATAGCAGTTTTGCATTTACAAGCTTTTTAGAGTACAGGTTTTACCATTATTCTGGTCTCTTTATTCTTGCAATCTTCAGTAAGGATATACTGATAAGCTGCACATATATCAGCAGCACAACCCCTCCATGCCTCCTGCATGAGTCCAAGGGAGGAAAGAACAGCCCTGGTCCATCACTAATTTGGGATTCTTCAATGCAAGACCATCAGCCACTTCCTCTACAGCACACTGCACAAGTGACTCCTCATCTCTGAGAACAAAACAATGTGGCAACAGAAATAATCACAAAAACTGGAAAATCTGCAGACTTTGGAGCTCTCAGACCAACAGAACTGTGCACTTCTGGTCCTCGAGGAATGAACCCTCTTGGGTTTGTCTACTTGGAGCTGATTCACACCAGCAAATCTAAAGTCTTAAGTGGTCTTTCTCTGCATCATGTTCCTAGGACGTTTTCAGTTTCACCAAACAGAATGCATCCGATATTACTGATGCGTTTTGAGTAATTACAACTCCACTTCGCAAAAAAAAAAATAAAATAATCATAATAGAAAGGAAAATCTGTGGTAAGAAAGGATTGAAAAAAAAATTCAGCTGCTTTGCAATACTGGTCTACTAAGTTATCTATACCTGTGCTACAGACTGGGTCTTGGCCAACCTAAATTGCTCCCAGGCTGTACTGCCCAGCATTTCCAGTTGAGCAGATACCTCATAAGGAGCTAAATACGAAGCCAGCCAGAGTCAGACAACAGGAAAGACCAGGGAGCAGGATTTGGCTGGAAATGAAGCTGATTAAGTGTGGGCTCCAGATTTGTGTTTCATTCTCCTTGTCTGGATGAGACAGTGCATAAGCATTTAGGTATTTATTGTGACTAACCAAAAACTCTTTGACTACATTTGGAACGAATATCATAGCCCAATATAACTAGCCATTGCCCATAAAGCAGTGAGAGGAAAGCACTGTGATATCCTCTGCTGATACATAATTATGAAAAAAATAGGCTTCCCCCTCTTCCATTGGCACCGAGTTAATCTCTGTATTGGCTGAAAACAATATCATATAATGAATAAAGGAATGTTGATTCATTTTCATGCTTTGGGTTTGAATTCAGACTAGGATAATTATGGTCTTTATGGAGAACAAACTGATTTGGTATCATAAAGAAATACATTTTAACTTCTTATAAAACATTTCATAACAAGAGTTTGTATTTGCTTTCAAGCACCACGCTGAGGATTCGCACACAAGTTTTACGTAGACAAAAATGACACATTTAATCAAATATTCATATTCCAATAGACTAGAAAAATCTGAATTATTTAAATCTTAACAAAGGTAAACAGTCCTACAAAGATTCATTTGTCATATGTATCTCTGGAGAAATCATGGTGACTGGTATTGAATCTGGAGAATGGGGGGGAAATAGATGGCCATTCTCTATACCAAACACAAAAGGATGCATCAGGAAATTAGAAATGACCGGCCTGACCTTTTGTATAAATAAGAGATGGACTCCTAGTACACCGTTGGCTCTGAAAATGCACATCATTTCTCCCAAATTTGGTGTTATTCTCTGTTGCAGATCAGGCAGCAAGAAAAGGATATTAAAGAGAAAACAAAACGATAGCACAAAGCCACCTTTACTAAAATTCATGGACTATATTTTTATGATAGGGACTGCAAGGCATCTGCTGTAGAGGAGCTGTTAAGAGTACATGTAAACTATTGTGTTCTTATTTGACACAGTAAGGGGTCTGCTGTATTAAGGACACTGAAAGGGGACACAAAACCTAAGCTATTCAAAAGTCTGCAAATGACAAATGAGTCAAAATTCAATTTAGAACTCATTGTGGAAATTTAATTCCAGATTTACCAAAATATTTACATTTTTACCAGCTAAACCAAGAGGTCTTATGTACATGAGGTAGCTCACCACTGTGTCAATTTCAGGCCCACTCAGCCACATTGATTTTAAAAATGGAGCAACAATCCCTAGATCATTTTGGTGCTTTAGAAAAGCTTTTCACTGGCAGTTCTGGAAAGGTAACGAGAATGGATACCTGTCTAAGTGATTAACCCAAAAGGGAAGAAAACGCCTACCAAAAATAAGACAAGCCAAAGGAGCAACTGTAGAAACAGTGGAGAAAGTCTTAAAACATGTCAAGGGACTAAAAGTAGAATAATAGCAGGGAAAGAAACAAATATTACTGAATTATACCCAGCCACCACCTCTGAGAGCCACTCCGCCTTGCCCCGCATGGGGTTTGCTGAACAAATTGTTTTCACCCCTACTCCTCACAAGGAAGACTACCATGAGAAACAGAAATAGTTCTGGCTTACTCTGCAATCATTTGATTCTGAAAGTATGAAATAAAGGAAAAATAATTTGAGGTCTTCAGTCAATATCAGGAGATGTGTAACCTTTCTGATCAAAAAGCTGGAACTGTAAGATATCAGTTATTTATTTTTTCTACAGCATCTTGCTCAAAGACTAAAGAACCCTGGAAGAACCACAGTACAAAAATTAAAAAAAAAAAAAAATTGAATTTAATCTCTAGGCAGAGGTAAGGGCTGAAACACATGCTCATTTTTAGGTATTTCAGTATCTCCAAAAGCAAACAGCAAAGCCGTGCCATGTCTGCAACATAGCCGAGTGACAGCTCCTTTTATTGGGTTTTCTTCGTATTTTCTGACGTTTTTATCTGTGTCCACTAGTTATGGATCACTCATGAAATATTTGGAGTCTACTCTAAGCTCACATATAGTCCGCAAAGTTTAACAGAATGAAAAAGTTATGGAAATTGGTACTTTTTATGTGATTTACTGCAGTTTACGGTCTGTTATGTCGCTTCTAACATCACATATAATGTTCAGGCAAGTTTAATATTTTGTCTTCAAACCACTAGCTCATCTCAGCTGTTTTACTAGGCTGACTTACTTTATATCCTAACCTGAGAGGATGTATTTCTTCTTTCCAGTATGCCCACGCTATCTCCTTTATAACACGAGATATTCTTAAAATGAGATGTGTCTTCCCAAACAGCTACTGTGGTATAAAACAAATCAATCTTTTTTGACTGCTACTTTGAATTTTACTCCAATTCTCTTGAAGGCTATTCCTCACAGATACTGCTCATGAAAACACACTCACAGCTGGGCTGAGTTTCCAAAGAATGTACAGTGTAAATTGGGCTAAGGGACACATAAGAATGGGCAGTAGGAAACCGTCATTATCAGATGCCATCCTTAAAAAGGTCAAAAATGCTTAAATATAAAACATTTTAATTTGTTCATCGCTCTCTAGAGTTTTGCCAGATATTCTTTATAACTTTGTTGCATCCCAAGGTTGGTGTGACTCAGGTTTCTGAACTTCTGATGCCAGAATTAAGGTGAAATGACACCAGGAAAGCCCAGACAATTAATAACATTTATTAACCAAGCTAACTTGCTTGCTAAAAGAGAAGTAAACTTATGAGGGTGAGCCTCACATCGTGTCATTAAGCCGCCATGCGCAAGAACAAATTAGTTAAGAGGGAGAGAAGAGAAAAGGGGCGGGGGAAAGGAGAGAGATCGATCTTACCTGTCCCGGGTCTAGCTGTGCTCACAAAATGGCGGTTCGCATCCTGGGGGTGCCGTGGGTCGGCCCCTCCTCTGGGTTTATACGGCAAGCCGGTCTCCTCCCCCAGCCCGCCTTCTCGCCCCTCAGCGAAATACAGTGTCATAGGCAGTTCTTTCTGGAACATTCTGGAAGCCGGCAGGGGCTGGTGGCCGCCCGGGAGCGCCGGGTAATAGCTGCCCAGCGAGGACTAGCGGCCCTGCAAGGTGAGGAAGCCGGCCCAGAAAAGCGCTGTCTCCTCTGAGGCCTCCGGTTCCTTCCCCGGAGCGAGGCCGGCGCCGGGGCCCGGCCGCGCCCAGGCCCTCAGGGCCGCGCTAGGCCGCAGGAGGTGGGGGGCCGGCTAGGCCGCGGGGGGTCAGGCTAGGCAGCACTAGGCCGCGGGGGGCGGGCCGGGCCGGGCCGGGCCGCACTAGGCCGCGAGAGGGTGCCGGGCCGCTTCAGTCGCCTCACAGCTCAGCCTGTTCGCCCTCGGTCTTTCGACACTTATTCAGGCACGGTTTGAGGCGATTTCTTGTAGTCTGGGTCTCCCCAGCTTTAGATCCGCTGAAGCAGAAAATCCTGACCGCGTTCATCAGTGAAAAACAATTCTACTCCGAGAAAGATGGTGGTGTTAACTTTTCTGGCTTAGTTAAAAATAGTTCAGGTATGAAATGAAGATAAAAAAATCAATTATGTTATCTTAAAAATTAAGTATTATATTCTCATTACACCAGATAAAAATTACTCATGAAATTCCAGGTTTAGGATTCTCAGAAAAATAGCAAGTGTCACAAAAAGATGAAAGCTGACAACAATGCTGATCTGGCTTTTTTTAAAAAAAATTTAGAGGAAATGAAGTGGTTGGAAAGTAGAAAGGGAGATGAATACGCGTACAGCTGGTGGCAGAGGCAGATGATGTGATTTTTGACGTGCACCCTGTGTGGTTGCTCATGGCCCTGGGTTGACAGGGCCTGGCCAGGGTGAAGCTCGGGGGGGTGCACACTGTGTTAATTAATGCATCGGGACAGCCGAGCATCCCTGGGGATGCAGGAGGGGACTCTGCTGGTGTCAGCAGAGCAAGACCTATTTGTAGCAGCTGAGAAGAACCTCTAGGAGTTAGAGCTATAGAACAAGAGGGTTGCACTGAGCACCCTGGGGACTGAAGTGATGCCAGAAGGTGCCTTTGGGAAGTGGGCTGTACCTTCCTTCTCCTGTTGCCAACCAGCAGATAAAATATGCAAATAATATCGGACATGATGACTGCCAACATTTATGTTGCTTCCAGAATACAACTGTAAAGCAGCTAGGTTTTTTGGGTTAATACTTCTTTTCACAGCTGTGTAACTCTACTGCAAACTTGCTGAGTTTCTTGGACTCATGTAAGACATCTGAGAACTGGAGGATGGTCCAGTCGCTAAGGATGTGGGCTCATTTATTTGTTCTGTCACTAGTATTTGGTTATAGCTGTGAAAAAAATCACTTTATCAAAGTTTTCCTTGCAGGCATCTGTGTAAGATCTCAAGGAAGCAAATGGGTCTCACCTCAGCCCATGTGTCTGTTGTCTCCTTGTGTTTATATTCTGTAATTAGACCCTGTGTGAGTCACCAGGAGGGTACAAGTTCTAGTGAAAATAATGAATAATCAACCTCTATTTTATGCTACTTCTGTTTTAAAAGGGCTCAAAGCTCAAATGACGGAAAAAAAATAACCAAGCCAAACCAAACCCTGAAACCAGGCCAGCTAAAGTATACAAGAGTATATATCAAAGGATGTGAAGGGTTAGAGGAGAAGGAACTGACAGATTCTGTTCGGCTGAGATGTGACCTTCTGGCCCCCATCACCAGAAAGGGTGGCCAAATGGCAGAGGAAAGGAAAGAACCACCACAATGTACCTCCTGATCCAGAAGCTATTTGCTGCCCTGCTGGAGGTCTTCTCTGCCCCATGGTGTGTGCTTTCACGGACCAGAGCAAAACATCTCTGCTGCCAGAGCTTGGCTGCAGTGAATGAGCTGCTTGTCCTTCAGAGGGTGTCGTGGGGCTGACGTGCCACCAGTCGAGCAGGGAAGTAGTAGCACCAAACACAGAAACCCACAACTTCATTCTTTCCTGTTTACAGCCATAATCTAAAGCACAAATATGAGGTAAATGAGGGAGATTTAATAGATGGCCATATAGCTTCCATAGGAAATATGCAAAGAAGCTAGTCTTCACTTTCAGTTGCAAAATAAATCACCAGCACCTGGTATATGTGATTTTATTATCAATCAGGCTTGAAATATTTCCTGCTTAATAGCCAAATGTCTGGAGGTGGATTCTCTGCTGAATATAATAGCAGACCTTAACTTTTGACCGAAAGCAAAGGACACTTTTATGCGTAAGGACATGCTAAGGATCTCTAATCCTAAATTATTGTTTTTCTTTCACAGGGGAAGAAACCCTCCATGGCCCTATTTTTATCCAAGAGCCACATGATATCACTTACTCCATGGGCTCAGCAAATCCAGAAATCCTACTGAACTGTACAGCGAAAGGATATCCACTCCCATACTACAGGTGAAGTCAACCTTGGAAAAGTATTGTCTCACTGTAAATCTTTTAATTGTGTTTTAATCAGTAGTACACCGGAATATATATACCTCAAAATGTGTCGAGCACCCACAGCCAGAGTATACACGGGTGTAGTAAATTTGAGGAATGAAGGAAAAGTATTTTTGCTAGTCTACTATTAAGAAAACTAACACAGGAAAAGAAAGCACATCATTGAAAATTGTCCCCAAAGTATTTTAAAACGTACAAAATTACTTCTGAATCCACAGAACAGCTTTGAAAAATGGAAATGCTGCTGTATTTGATAAAACTTTCTATACATCAATAAATGCGTTGAAAGCAAGAGAGCAACATCCGTGCCCATTTCTAATTCTAACATTTCATGTATATATTTATAGTGTTTATTTAGAGAAAAAGCAAGCCACAGCTCTGATATCCAGCTTACAATACTCTGTAGACTCACTTAATAAAACTTTGGTACGTAGAATCGTTTGTTTATTCAATAACTATGGACTCATCTTTCAAAACGTAGCTTGTTGCACCAAGGATCTGGAAACCTGAGTCTAATAAGACGAAAAGCCAGGAACCTGGGAAAAAAAAATGTCAGTGTACTTTCTTCAGAAAATAATGGTCTGGGAAAAGGAAAATTAAAAAAAAAAAAAAGGAAAAAGAAAACACGCAAGACACGAAAGAAAATTGTGTCCTACCAAATACTTTGACCTTATTTATTCAATAGCTTTTAATTGTTCACACAACAGTTTCCTCTGTAAAGTACCACTACGAGTTATCAACTTGGGTTGTTGTACTTCATGTATAAGTTTATTTCCAAATACTGTGCTAGTAAAGGAATGTTTTATCTTCTTTTCTACTTTCTAAAATATATTTTACCTTTTTAAAAGTACATTCTATTTTCTTAAAGTACGGCAACTTCTCTTCCTCTGAGTAGAAATCCTCACCCATTTCCCATCCCATTTGTTCTTCCTATTTTTGACATGAACACCCACGGGTTCTTGTCATGAATTTCAAGTCTTTCCGGTTCATCCATCCATCTGCTTCGTATCAATTTATACATCCAGGTTCCTCAGAGACCTACTAAAGTTGCTGACTCTTGTATTCCAGCCATGGACTCTTCACATGGACAGATAGTAGAGAGAGCAGGTTGCATTAGCGGGAGAGCTATGAACTCTCCTGCCATCATATATCTGATATTCATATTTTCTCTTTTTTTATACCCATCCATTAATTAGATTCATTATTTTCTCTGCACTATAAGGACATTTTGCAAATCCTCAATTACTCCAGTAAGACCAGATCAACATCTGGGGATGGCTCCGGAACCATCTAGGTCAATTAGAAGTTATCAGACTATCACTGCTGCTATTACAACCCGGGAACTTCTCACCATGACTTGAAAGGAATGGGAAGTCTTCAGCACTTCTCTTTGATTTTACTAGAGCTAATGCCAGTTCTATCAGATAAGGATTGAGCCCATATATTTAAAGCTCCAACAATTTTAGATAAACCAAGCACAGTATGAAATTTTAATGATATCCTTTGTTGAGTGATGGAAAAGAACTGCAAGGACTGTTGCAAGGTTTTGCTTTGATTCAGAAATACAGAACCATTACAACAGGAATAAAGTTACATCCAAGCTAATTTGCTATTTAGCACGTTTTACATAAATATTCTGATTTATGCCTTTTCTTTAAAGAAAAGATGCTTAACATTTTCTAAGAGTTTTATTATGTTGTAGTTGAGCGTTTACCATCAACTAACTTAAGTAACAAATTTTACTTCTTTTTCTGCTTACAGCCTGTCCATGAACGTAGCACAGTTCCACAGTTCTCTTCCATTAAGTTAGTCAGTTCAGTACAGGTTGCCATCCTCCACACTGAAAAAAAACCAGAAAGGAGTCACCTAGAGCCTGCCAAACAAGTGGTTTTTGCACTATTTTAATATCTCCTGTTTGGTCTGGGGTGTTTGGTTCTGACTCTCTTCTCTAAACTTACAGAGTAGTCACATAATCTCGCATTTTCATGCAAGTTTGAAATCGAGGACTTTTTTTGCCTCAGTAATCTTCAGAGAGAGCAGTCAATTGAACAAATAAACAAGAAATCCAAGGACAGCATAAGCAGTATTCATTACAACAGTATTTTAATATTTCAGTATAACTTAGAATGATGCAGTAAAATAAGATAAAGAGATTCAAATCCAATCCAAATCAAAGTACTACAGAAGATAACCGTAACAGACAAATAAAAGTGAGGAGCACAAAGTCTAAGATGATTACAAATGACATAAAATATGTTTATAATCATTGCTTAAAATTGTAGAATGATTCCCAGTAACTCAAAAAATATATTTATCTTATTCACACCCTTGCAAAACAAATGACAACCCTGCTATAATGTACCTCTTCACTAAAATCCTGTCCCTTGACTCATTGAAGATTCTGCTTCAAAAGTGGAGTAGAAATAGAAATGCCTTC
>JAOXJK010000003.1:13277277-13299325 GCA_025774025.1 Xenus cinereus
TCACAGTCAATAGTTTTTAAACTTTATTTTTCTTCCTCTATGGAAATGCTGTATACTAGGGGGGGTTGCATGTTTTTTTTTCCAATTATTAGAAAGTCTCAGGTGACTTGGCAAGACATTTCCATTTGAATGTAAATAGTCTAAGAAACATAGAACACAGTGAAGACTTAAAAAATACGTATTTTTACTGTAACAATACACTGAAAAGATAATTCATTAAATCATGCATGCATACATCCACACAAAAAGTAATTCAAATTAGGGAAAGATACATGCAAGTAGGAGCTTCTACTTCTGATAACTTCGGTACAAAATCACGCTGCAGCCATGTGTGCTTTGTGACACTTCCAGGATTTTACTTGTAGAGCTGGAGAAAACTCTTTCAGTAGGAGATTCTAGTAGTCCTATGTGTCTGTTTTTAAAGGCAAGTAAAACAGATTAATGAAACATTGCGTTTGAATTTATCCAAAATATTTGCACATTGCCTTAGTGGAATATTTTCCTAATTCCTTAATTGCATCAACACATTGATGGTTTCACTGAAAATGACACACCTTTATGTTTCATTTCCACGGAGGGGTCACATCTTCTGAAAGAGTTTCCATTTGCTAAATAGTTTCTACAGAACAATACTCTTTTCCAGATTCATTAATCATAGACACGGGACTCATTTAATTACAGCTGCTTAGAGATTACATGGCACTGCATAGTATCTTACAGATGTGATCAGAAGTTTCCTGGTTAATTATCCGGGTTCTTCCTCTGCTGGATTTGCTCGGACATGGCTCGGGGTGTAGGGAGAGGTGTGGGGACGGCAGTGACAGTAGATACGTGGCCCAGAAGCAACTACTCAGAGCATGAGGGAAGTCTGAAGCAGAGAAAGCTGTGGGCACACAGCTTCACCTCCCACTTGTGTGTAATGAAACATATTGACATTTCTCAAACAAGTCCTAAGAATATTTGTGCTCTGAAAAGATCTCTACTACTTCACCATTTTTATAAGTTTTGTGCGCTTCTATGTTCTTTGAACGTTTTTAGCTAGATCAATATATTTTTCAGAGTGAAAACATGATCGAAATTCATTATATTATTTTTTCCACAATTTTTTTTATGAGCTATTACCCACCCTAAAGATTGATTGCATAATTTGCAGTTGCATTGTAAACACACATTACTCACATATTCATGTTCATTATTAAATTCTACTCCTCGTCATCTTTATTTGCCTGGAGATGGAGCCTATTTGAATAGCAAATCAAAGTATTGATTAAGTAGTATAAATAAGGGGAAATCATCCTATATTACAAATTTATCCTTATATCAGTGATTTGACTGCAGTGACGTTTAGAATGAAGTTCCCAATAAGACCAGTATCAAATATTTAGCATAACCCAGTGGCTTGGAAGAATATTGGTATATAGGTATATTTGAATGTTGGGATGAATTGGAAACAACTAAAGAGAAGATAACAAGAGAGAATCGATAACCTCTTGCTCAAGATGGGAAGGGAGGGAAGGGCCCACTTATATATGTTCCCAAAGTCTTTAACTTACTGAATAATTTATGAATATTTTATAATTGGTGTCCTATAAAAAGCTAGATTTTTAAGCAAATGGAATATGATCAATTTTCTATTAATTCATAAAACACATGGTTGGGTTTTTTAAAGTTTAGACATAGCAGTATGATTTGAGGAGTCTTACGTTCCTAGGGAACTATTGAATTCAGCATCAGAGTGTAACAGGTTTTTTTAAAAAGTTTAGATTTCTGAAACAATTGGTCCAGGATGCATTTCCTATAACTGATGAAGAGTATTTTGCAATGGTTGCGTGAAGTTCACAAAAATACGTAGGTGATCCTGCCTTAACAGGCTGATATTAATATTTTCTTAAAATAATTCTTCAAAGATTTCTGTGTATTAGGCGGTATACGGCAGAATACACAAAGTCATTAAATCACTGTCTATCACATGAATTCATTAGTTCGCTTCCTTCAGTGATGTAAACATATTAATTAGGAAAAAGCCCACACCAGGAGATGAACCCCTGATCTATATGCAAAGTTTAATAATCATTGTACCACGGTGATTAGAATGATTATGGGGATACTGTGAAGAATTCATTTGCAGCAACTAAGCCAACAACTTTGCATTTGTTTTGAAAAACAATTATATAGCTTAATTGGGAACCATGTAATGATGACAGCAGTTATTTCAGTGATTGATTCTGAAATTAAAGAGAACTGGCAAACAAAATACTAGAATATCCTATATTAGAAAATTGAAAGGTTTAGACAACATGTACTGTATGTAAATCCTGAAATATGGCAAAATCCTACCACTGATACAGACTAATGCTTCATAGAAAAGGCTCATGGATGAACACCAGCTAAGATTTTGCTCATTTTGGGGACAAAAAAAAAGCCCCAAACCCCCAAAACAACAGCAAAAACCTAGACCAACTAAAGCAAAATACAAGAGAGGAAAAGAGCAGAGGTATGGAAAGGTCAAAAATCAGCAACTGGAAGGAAGAATAACTGATTAGTCCACTGTTGCCTCTAAATTTCTTGATGTTGATGCATTCATGAAAGAGGAAGCAGACTGGCAGACCCAGATAAATTATTTAACATTACTAGAATTTGTTCATAGTATTCAATTGATTTCATATTTTAATCAGTCATTACTCATCTTTAAAAACAACAAATGCCCACTTAAAAGGTCAGGATCTTTGCTTCCTCTGTATGTATTTGTCAAGATTTCCCTTGGAACTCCGAATTGCATTTCACAGCACAGTTTTGCAGAAAATCTTCCTGCAAAAGAAGAGCAACCTGCGCAGTCTAGTTCTGGAGAGAAGGGTCTGGGGGTGTTAGAGTCAAACTTTGGGCTCTGTATCCAGGTCAGATCTTCCAGGAAATACAGTGATGGTGCAAGTTTGCTTCAGTTTGTTAACACCGAAAACACCCATCGCTGTCAGTGGTGCAAATAACAAGAAATTGAAAATTTTGATGCTGTGATCCTTCAGATAGTTAACAGGGAGAAGATTTCCCTTGTTTCAAGGACTGCCTCAAACGCAACGCGAGCCATTAGCAACTCTTTTGTGGGCTTTGCATCCTATGGAGGGCTGGGCATCGCGCCCACATAGGTCAGCAGAAATGATAGAGGCTAAAGAGATGGTCATGGTGTAAAATTAGAAGAAATACATAATTACTGAGAGCCTTAAGTGTGGCATAAACAAGCCCAAAGGTTGCAAACATCAGTGACTGAGGTTCTTTAGTCTTCCTTTGGGCCTCATGTGGACAGTGAAATTTCAACCCTTATGTGACTAATGGTAAAGCCATGAGATCTCCTCTCTTAAAGCAGATAATATTTATTTCCTTTGAAATACAAATTTTATTTTGACATTTGTAAATAGCAGTGTAACATTGCAGAAAGAATCCCTCTTCCGCTTTGTGGACTAACAGGGACAAATCATGGTTTGAAATAGCAGCAGTCTCAAACTTGCTGTCTATAAACTTCTCTCCCTGCTTTCTTCTGTCCTCTGAAGAGTAATCCTTCCTGATTTATACCTCCAAATCATTCTTGTAACCAAATTTATGGGATCATTTGCAAGGACTGTAAAGCACATTCAGGTTCCATTTATATTATAAAAAAACAAGGTAGCTGCAGTCGAGGTGCATGCCATACTCCCAATTGGATGGATAACTTAGTTTGTATGAATAAGTTATAATTACTTTTTGTAGACATTTGGATGAACAGTGGTGACTAGCATAAAAGCAGTAAAGATTTTTCAAAGAACAGAATTATTGGTATCATTAAGATTGATATAAGAAGCAGTCTTGTGTGAAAAATGATATAATTTTGTGATATTTAACTACATTTTTATCATTACAGGTATGCTACAGCACACTATTTAAGATAAATATGAATAGGCTCTGTAAATTATAAGCATAATTTGATTTTTTTCCCCTCAAAGGTGGAAGCAAAATGGCACAGATATTGATCTTACCATGAGTTATCACTACAGGTTGGTTGGAGGCAGCTTGGCAATCAATAACCCACATAAAAAACAGGACATTGGAACATACCAGTGTTTGGCCACAAATTCATTTGGAACAATTCTGAGCAGGAAGGCAAAGCTTCAATTTGCATGTAAGTTGGGAAGATCATATTTATTAGAGCATTATTTTCCGATTAATTCTGCACATGAACTGTAATTTATTGGATAATTAAAGTATCATCGATGATTCTGTTCAAAAGGGTTGGCTTACTTCAGCAGTGCTTATTCTTAAAAAAAATCGTTCCTGGTAAATATTAATAACAAAACCAGACATCTGATGGCTGCTAGCCCTTAGGAACAAGAATAACTTTCAGAACATTGAAAGGTCAGGGAAGATGAGTGCAATTATTTTCACTTAATAATGGTGTTTTCACTTTTTAAGACAGTGCTTTCTTTGCTGTATTGCAGGTGGTTACAATTGAGGGGGGGAATGTTGCAAAAAGTTAGGCTTTCTATTTTCTATAGTGTAATGAGGTCTAACTGGATCATAAAAACGTTGTACCCCTAATTGCCACACTGACATTTTGTTAGATTAACAGAGTAAGAAACACTTTTTCCTTACAGAGTGTGTAAAATGATGAGGTCTGAAATGTTTCATGTTTCAGCTCCATTGGGTAGAGCACATACGCTGCCTTGAGACAATTTAAAATTCATTTTAGGCTTGCTCCCCATTTCACTTCTTCACAACTTCACAATCTTTTTCACAACATTTATATGTGGTGACTGAGTTCTGTTAATGCCCTGGGGGGGAAACAACAACAACAACAACAACAACAACAAAAAAAACCCAGATATACCTCCATCCCTTTTTCTTCAGTATAAAGGTCTGAGCTGTCTGTTGCTGGGAGAAAGCAATTGTTTTCAAACCTCATTAATAAAACATGTGTCTAAAGCCAACCTTGTGTCGCTATTTCAGACACCAGCAAACGTATTAATTATTAATCTTGTTCCATTTCTCATAGCAAATCTCATGTCACAGGGGTTATACAAAGGAGACATTAGAGGTCATGATGGTTCACAGACTCTCTTTTAGGAGAGCTGATCAAACAGTGTATCACCAGTACCTCATTTAATAATGTTTTACCCTGAATTTGTCAAAGAGCTTTTGATTCCCAAGAGCTGGTCAAATGGAAACAGAAATTTTGAATCATTATTTTCCCACTTTTTCTGCAACATCTTTGCAAGTCAGCCTGGACTGGGAAATTATTTCAAGACCTGGAGATGAAAATTGTTCAGTGACAGAACAAATCCCTTTTTAGAAAGGAGCAAGAAGAGGTGGGCTCCTTAAATTTGTCTGTGGGATCTGGCATCCCTAAGAAATCAGGATAGGACAGGAATGGAGTTGGGAAAAGACCTAAAGAAAAGAAATACCCTCAAAGGCCCAAAGGAAATATAAAAAAACCAAAACAAAACAAAAAAAAGGCTGGGGTGGGACAGGAATATCTGTGAAAAAAAGTCTCCAGTGATTGTTCAGCATATCATATTACTCGATGATTTCTTTCTGGAGAATTCTACCCCCGATTCAAATTCCTGGAAGCACTTTGGTTTCCTGCTCACTGCTCCCCCAGCCCGTAGGGTATCCCACCAACTTGGTGCACCATCTCTGGGGATAATAAACAGCGCTTCTCACCAGTGCTCCTTCACTCCCTTCCTATGATTTTCTATGTTTACTTTTACCTACTGCCATTTTATAACCAAAGGTAGCTGTGGAAAATTACCTTCTTTTGACTCTTTGCAAGGAGAAGGGTTTGGTGAACAGTGAAAGAATCAAGGGAAAGATAGTTTATGGGAAAGCCTCAGTGGTAGGGAAGGGAGAGGAGAAAAGTCCTTTCTCAGGACACTGGTCTGTGTTTGTCCCTACCTTCACAAACCCATCCCTGATGGTCCTCAGAGCAATAAAAGATGCTAGTTGGCACAGAAGTGTCCCATCTTCAAGCTCTTGCTGGAAATGTGATCCTTAGGAGGTTTGCCCTGGTAGAAAAGAGAAATCCTACACCAGAATGCACAGTTATCCTTACGAGACTGAGCTTACAAAGGATCTAAACGTGGGTATACACCTTCCAACCAAGAGCGTGGTGGCTCTACAGAGCCCTCTTGCCATTCCCTCACTCCTTTTGTGGCTACAGGGCAGGGGTCTGGCCTCGGATGTGCACACCTAGAAGAAATCAGGTGTGATTTCTGGCCTGTCTGAGGCAAAGCACGTCTCAACGAGATGCAGCTGATACCATTTAGCAGCTGGGGGACCTGTTTGCCAGAAAATGGACTGATGGCATCAAGTATTTTCAGCTGTTAAATGCCAGGTCTTTAATACTCTGTGCTGGTGAAGCATTCCCTCTGAAGCACTTAACTCAGTAATAGCTCAAAGTCTTATGCCAATATATGACAATCAAAATGGGCTAAACATCAAGAAGTTCCTTTATTTAGGCTTCGTACCCCCAGCAAGACACTTCCCAAAGTTACTGCAGGGAGCAGGTCACGACAAAGTCAGGTCTTGTTTGTCCCCAGCAGTGGACAAACTCACAGCTTCCATCCTGCTTTAATCCTCCAGTTCTTCACAGCGACCATAGAAGAGCAGAGATATCCCATATTCAGCGAGCACACTGCTTTTTCATTAGCAGTGACAGGCATTTACATCCTTTCCCGTAGAAAAGAGAGAAGACAGACACATTCAAGGTTGTCATTTATGTTGGCAAACACAAACATACAGGGAAATGCTTCAATTTAGCAGCATCACTGTGAAACTAGGAGTTTTAACTTGTCTTATGATAGAAAAAAAAGCACAGTACATGGGAAATGTTATAATGACCTGATGAGAATAGTGGAACAAATTACCTTGAAACAGCTATTTCACAGTTAACATTTTCTTGCTTCTTATTTTCATGTTGCCATCCAATTTACTTCTTTTTTTCAACCGATACTTCAGGCTATATCTTAAAACCCAGGCAGGCAGGCGTGTTGATATTATGACACTTCCATTCAATACCTAATAAATTGGGACTCTTCCCTGAGCTGGACTTTCTGGCACATTATTGCAATCATTGTGATAAATAATTGAATCAAGCCTATTATCCAAGTAGCAGGGTTTATGCATATTTGTCTTTTTACTACGAGGTAACTAACTCTTGAGTTTGAATTAATGATACCTCTGGAAATCTATTGTACATCTCAATATGTGAAGAATACTTTTTCCTCTGTTCAAGATAGTGAGCCCTCTGAGTAGCAAAATAAATGCAATATGAGATTAGAAATATGTCTTCAGATTCAGCTGGAGTTTCATGCTTATCCTCTATTAAAAACAGAGCTGTCAAATGAAAGCTGCGGGAGGAATATTGTACAGAGGGAAGCGGCATAGATTATTAAAGCTACAAGCTGAAAATGAGAGACAGCATCAGCGAGAGAGAGCAGAGCAAGAGCACGTAAATGCGGTAGCGGGATACATGGGATGGCAGTCCCCTGTTACTCCTACTTTCTGGCGAAGGTTTGTTTTGTCATAAATAAAGTTGAAAGCTCCCTATAAATCCTGCACATCTCTTGCTACCCAGCAAGCAGTGCATTTTGAAAAGCCAACATGTGTTTTGCAAGAGCTGGAGCTCTGGATCTTCGGTCTGGTTAGAAAGCGTTGGTGTCAGATCCCAGCTCGTGTAGCCAGAGCCTGCCTCGTCCGAGGGGTTCCTCATGCAGATTTGCGTTTGGAGCTTTGCTCCTGAGTCACAACCTGCCACCCACCAGGTGCTTCCCTGCCTCTGAGGCCAGCATTGACATCCAACACGAGGTCACCAGTCATGCTTCAGCTCTATGTATCACAGAATCACAGAATTGTAGGGTTTGGAAGGGACCTCTGGAGATCATCTGGTCCAGCCCCCTGCCGAAGCAGGGTCACCCAGAGCAGTTGTACAGGAACATGTCCAGGCGGGTTTTGAATGTCTCCGGAGGAGGAGACTCCACGACCTCTCTGGGCAGCCTATTCCAGTGCTCTGCCACCCTCAAAGAAGTTTTTCCTCATGTTGAGACAGAACTATCTGTGTTCAGGTTGTCTCCATTGCCCCCATCCTGTCTACGTAAAGGGAATGTCAAAGACAACGCCATGGGAGGCTCATGAACCACACAAGACTCAGCTTGAAGAAAGAATGGGGACACGGAAGGTTTTCTTTCTGGTTTTACACAAGTTTCTAAACTGAAATGAAGATGCTTCTGCACAAGCTTTTGAATGGCACAGGTTTTGCATCTCCTCCCTGCATATCGGAGCAGACACCATGGATGAAGCAGCTTCCCCAGCTCTGCCACCAGCAGAGCCCAACCAGAAACAACCACAGCAGCTCTTGCTCCTGAGCCAGAGGTAGCAGGACCCCAGTCGTGTTCAAAAACTCAAAAAAAAAGAAAAAAGCATCCAGGTTTCAAGAAGTATTTTGATCAGTAAAACTGGAGTTTCTCCTATTCTGTGGTGCCAAGATGCATTCGCATGCATGTTAATGAGGTGATTGCATTGCAAAAATCTGCTTTTATTAATGAAGAGCATCTCAATTGCATTTCATGCCTTAAAAAAGACAAACAAAAAACCTGTTACGGAGAACTGCTTAAATATGGCTTCAAACAGAACTCTGTCCCAAGGCACACAGGAGATTTGTTTTAATTATTTCATCAGTTTTAAGTAAAAGTAACTGTGTGCAAACAACGGGTCTTGAGGGAAATCCCCAGAACCAGCTGCAGTAAAACAGTCTGCCCAGGCTTTTTACTAATTCTTTTGGTTCTCATACATGTCTATAACAGAGACATTAACAGGTACGTAGGAGAAACAAGAAGTACAATTAAACAAACTGGAAAAAAGAAGTGTTCTACCATGAAAAAGAATCAAGTGTGAACCTAATTCGTAGCTATTCAGGGCTTAAACCCGTAAAATTCAGTATTAATTGAAAACATCTCGTAGCCTAGGGATCTTAAATGAGATTCTCAGCCAAATTGTTCTGCTGTGATAGACAGTCATGCTGATTGCAGCTTCCTCAGGCCCCCGTTATTAATCATGAATTCTGAGAAACAATGACAACAATTTAAATTCATGACTAGGATTAACCATTTCGTCCTGAACCGCACAGGAGGGCACAGAGTGGAGACACCAGACCACGTATTTAAAAGTTTCCCCAGATCAAGGAAGGAATTTTCTTTGGCATTTTTGGGCTGCTGCCATATTCTTATGTTTTTCAAAAGGGTGCTCAGGGGTTTTGCTTGGTGCTTATTCTCAATAGCCTTTTTCTAAATACAGACGTCCCTCCCTCCTCCACGAGGTGCTCAGAGCAGCGTGGATGAGAGCGATAGCGCTGGAGCACTTAGAATCAAAATTTCAGCTCCCAAGTGCTCTCACGTGCTTTTTTGTCAGACAGGCGGGACCCAGTTTTGCTGAAATAACAAATTAAAGGGTCAATAATTCCTTCCTGGACAGAGTTTTCCCATTCTGAAACATAAAATAGCAGCCCATCATTAGCGTTTAACCATTTCAGGGGAAATACCTTCAAAGCAATGGAGTCCCTTTAGTTTTTGCTAGGTCCTGGCAGCCTGGGCGTTTGCAAAGTCCTATCAGAGTGACTGTCTGAGATGCTCAGCTCGCATGAAAGCCCGCTTTTCAGCTGATTACTTCATCATGGTATTTACCTTTGACTGCCCACAAATTACACAAACATCGCAAAGCAATACAGCATGCCTCAAAATGTCATAACCCTTTTTCCTTCTAGTATATGCTTTGAAACAGAAAATGGAAAAATCAATACGCTTAGATCAGACAGTCTGAATTTACTAAGTCTGGACATGCATGAATTTTAGTCTAAATGGCGCATCCCCTCCTGGATTGGCTGTATTCTACAAAAATCCCTCTGAACAATCGTTTTTAATTAAAAGGTGCGCTGGATGTTGTAACTACCACCTCGAGTAAAGCTCTCTGGGTCTTTAAACTGATGGTTAATTCATCCCCTTGCGCGAGTGCTGGCACGTACTGATGGGGCTGGCGAGCAGCTATTTTGAAAGAATAAACACTGTGACTTCTTTCTTTTCCAAAAGGAGGTGTATGTTTCTCAATTAGGCGTTTCTGTAGAGGCTCGGGGACGGCCAACCGATAATTGAAGAGCAAACAGGAGGAAAAGCTCAACTTTGACTGCTCACCATGAAAAATACACCCCCAAAGTTTTTCTTCATTTACTATATTCCTTGGTCCTCTATAGGGACACTTCAGGTAAAGTCATGGACTTGGCTCTATGCACATCATCTTAAAACCTACCAATGCAAATGAGTGCATTTTTTTGAAAGGGCTTCCTTATGTATAATGCAGAAACGCACCTCAACTTGCAGATACGTGGAGAATCAGATCTAAACTGGTGTCTTTTCCAGCCCTCCTGATGATTCTGGCAGCATCTCACAATCTCCATCTTCCCGTGAGCAGGTGAGAAGAGGATGCAACCTGCCGTAGCAATGCTCCCTGCAGTTTGATCCTGGCTAGAGGATGGAAATACTGCTGCCATCTCTCCTTGTGTCACTAAATAAGGCTTACAGCTCAAAATTGCCTTTTGGACTTTTAACCACAGTTAAAGAATCTAATTGCAGCAGCAGCACCTGCCTTTCCCTGTGTATGGGTCGGTGGAGTGCAAGCTTCTAAACAGAATTAGTTAACGGTAAATATATCAAGAATTCAGTTTATTACTTGGAAATAAAGCCCACATTTTGTCAAAACTCTGCCTGGAGTGAAAAGCAACTGAACTTCCATTTATCAGCTCTGATTGCTACGGACACTTTGTGCCAATGCTCCAGCACTCTCTGCAGCAGCTCACCGTGGTGGGAGTCTACATCAAGGCCTTTGCTTAATGCATGCTCTCCATGGAGCAGACCCAGCAGCCTCAGGCATATTTTCTTTTCTTTTTACATTTCTTGACAATGCTTCCACACAAAATTAGGAAAAACGTGGTGAGAACCTGATAAGCATCGCTGTAAGGACTCCGGACGCTGCTCCAGCTGCTCTGAAATGGGGCAGTGTTTCCTTCATGGCTGCTTTGAGCGGAGTATTTGCAGGGAACGGACTATAAACGATAGCTTATTCACTCAAAGACCAAATATGCTGCAAGGCCTCACCACCTTCAGATCGTCTCTCTGTATCTCTGTTGAGCTTTCCAGTATTTCTCTCTTTGCAGACATCTGTGCACGCACCGGCTCTCGCAAGGCTTAAGGAGGAGCCATCAACTGCCCTTTGACAGCGATGATGCAGGAAGCCTGGAAGGGTTTCTCCTGCTTGGTGACAGGACGAGGGAGGGATTTCTGTATTGAATATATTTCTATATTTTAAAATAGCATTTCTATTTTAAAGCTCAGATACTAAAAGAATAGATTATGGAAATATCCAGAATCCTTGAAGATGGGAAGAACAGCTTGAAATATTAAACCCGGAAGATATGGGTCTACATAATAAAAAGGGTTGCTCTCTCCATCATTCCCTAAAGGTTTGAGCCAGGTCTGGGTTCTCAAAGCCCATCTAATGCCCATTGACACCAAGTGGGGTCACAAGCTCCTCTCTCTTGTTCAACACAGGAACTGGAGCTGATGGTAGCAGCTTTCCTCTTTTATTTCCTATCCTGGCAGACCAAGCAGCAGCAGAAACCCAAGCTGCCTTTTTTTTTTTTCTCTCAAAGGATTTTAAACATCTCTCTCAATAATATCTAACCACCATCTTCAAGGCTGTGCTGTATCAGGACACTTTGTTAAAGCTGTTTTATTCCGTTAGGTTTGTTGGTTGAACTTTTAGTATAAAAGGAGGCTCTCCCTCTTCTTGAACAGGAATTCTTTGTCTAGGAAATGGAGACATACATTACGGAGATGTTGGAAGGAGCGTTACAGGCAGGGAGGTAGTCAGATAAAGTAGTAATAGGGAATGTATAAGTATTTGAAGATAATCTTTGAAGATTATCTTTTAGTTATATATTACTTACTATTCTGTAGGTCCTGTGGAAATGTTTATCCTAAATCAGCTCGTTGCAAGTTGTATTGGAAAAGCAATATAAGTGATTGAGATATGGGAGGTAACAAAGCATCTGCAGGTCCCAGAGCTGCTAGAATCTGATTGATAAAATTTAATATTTCTGAAGAATAAAACCAGTCTATATTTGCAGTCTGGGTGATTTTCTTTTTATCTGCTCTACTTTCATTGCAGACAATATGACTTAGATTCCGATAAATTATTGAATGAAATGTCCATGATGTCCACATGAGCTTCTTCATTCTTTGGTGCGACAAAAAATAAGAAGTTACAGGTGGAGGCTTGCAAGGAAAAAAAAAGTACTGACATAAATTAGTTGGAATAAATGACTGGCTTTTTGGAATAAAAATAATTAAATACATTGATTAGTTATTTTGCAGTGAAGGTTGATTATATCTAATACAAAGCTTTTAAGGTACAAGATAAACTTCTCTATTGTGTAGCTTATGTTCAAGAAGGACAAACAGTCTGTGTCGTTGGTACCTTCCATGGAGTGAAAGAACAAGGGCACAGCTTTTCTCCAGAGGCAAATCACATCTGGTACTGAGAACATGCTGAGATGTAACTTCTCATTTCTAAATGCTGCTGAAAGAACAACTAATGACATATACCACACCTGAAATCCCACTTAGAACATTCACATTCAAAAATCCTTTACATCAATCACTTGGGTAAATCTTCAAATTCCCATTTCAGTGAAGTCTTTGATGGCTTTGCAGCTGGAATGAGAGAAGCTGTGGCTGCCCCATCCCTGGAAGGGTTCAAGACCAAGTTGGATGGGGCTTTGAGCAACCTGGTCTGGTTGGAGGTGTCCCTGCCCAGGGAAGGGGGGTGGGAACGAGATGGTCTTTAAGGTCCTTTCCAATCCAAACCATTCTATGATTCTATGAAAGCAGTGATGTCTGGGCATAACCCATAGTAATTCTGTGCTGGATCAAGGTCTCCAAAGGGCTGGAAGGAACTGGGGAAGGGCTGAAATATTCCTGGACATATTTGTTGCACATTCTTGGCAGTGTACAGGAGCTTTCTCTTCTTTGCCATTTTTTTATTGGATGTGTGATGAGCAGAGATTATTATCTTGTTGGTAGAAGCATTATAAAAAGAAATTAATAGCCTGCAGTGGGAGGTCAAGGTCCAAAGGAAGGGGTGAGTTCATCTTCAGGCACCCTTGGAAACCAGGGCCCTGTGGGAGCACAGGCAAATAAAAATGAAAGAAGCCAGTTTGGGGTAAGAGTTAACACCTCTGCGAAGAGGTGGTTTGACACAGGGAGCCAGGGCCATCTCCGGTGTAAGTCAGTCAAACCAGTATAGTTCTGGCAGGAATAAATCTGGCCTGTGAGATTTAGGCTGGGGAGAGAAATCTGTTTTTAAGAGCACTCCAATCTGGAGAGAACTTACGCAGACGGCAAAGTGACTCTGTGATGACAGGTGACAAATGAACTCTGCTGTGACAAGTGAGAAAACTGTTCAGGAATATAAAATATTAAAAATATATTTCTTATATCCCCCTCCCTTTGAGAGGGTCAGATCCTCGCATATGCCTCTGGTCTGCAGATGGGGTTTGGAGCAAGAGCCCTAAGGCTGCATCAACACTTACTGCTCGCTGCAAGTCCCGTGTTCGGTTCAGAAGAGAGCGTTAATATTTTATGCTGCTAACTCTGTAAAAAGGAAAAAAAAAAATAACAAAAACCAGCTGTAGACCAGCAGTACAGCTTCACGGCATATGTTCCTTTGCGCCGGGTTTCTTAGTGCATGAACAAAAAAAAATAAATAATCAAGTCAGACAAGGATTCCCCCTCCCACCCCCACTCTCCCTGTTTAATTTAATTGTGACCTTCCATTTTTTCCTCTAGAGAAGCTTGATATTACTTTGTAAAGGGCATTTTCACTCTTTAATTGAAAAAGACAATCAGGCTGTGGCAGAAATTATTGTTCCCCACCTTGAAAATTAGTGCCTGGGTTGGCTATTCATGCCATTTAAGCTGAATTGAAGACCTGGGGCCTGCGTGCATCCTAATGTGTAAATTACAGTTCCTCTCCCCTTGGAAGCTCCAAAGCAATTTAACTAAATAAAGGAGCCCTGATGAAGGTCCTTGGTTGATTATGCAGCTTTAGAGAAGGACAAGACCCAGCGATTGGGCTTTACCCTCTCGGTTTGGCAGACTCTCCGTTGGGGCACTGAGGAGCAGGGCTCTCCCGGTGGCCTTCGTCAAGGGGGAAGGAGAGGACAACTTTCTCTTTTAACAGTGAGATGCAATGTTCACCTCAGGTGGAAATCTAGAACAAAAGTGAGAATTAATGATTTTTAACCTGTCCTGGTGAAGGGAAACAGGTGGTGATGCTTCAGGCTGAAGCATCTTCAAGTCCTGCAGACCCTGTGATGGCTCACATGTGCTTCAAACAGGGAAGGAGCAGAACTCAGTAGGTCTTTAGTGGAAAATGCAAGTATTTAAAAATCAGGAAATGGGAAACGCTAAGCAGCTTTCAGACCTTAATTAGAGATAACACCGCTCTTAATCTCAGAATTGAATTCATAGAAAATCAATTAGAACATTTAAAAAATTGAGATTAGATGGTAAAGGGAAAAGATTAATGTATCGACACGATTATCAAGACAAAGGAACTGTCAGAGGGTTTGTTTAGCGATTTTACTACAGTTCTGGAAGCTGAAAAAGGAGTTTACTTGCCAGTGAAATTTGTAGGAAATGAGATTTAACTGTTCTTTTGGGAGATATTTGGAGAAAGACAAGACATTTCCATAACACAGCCTGTTGGTAACCACGCTGCAGGAGGCTGGTGCTAGTCTCCTACAGAGTGATTCAGGAGAAGGAAGAGGTATGGCTGGATGTGCAGGAGGTCTTCTGGAACATTCTGAACAGATGATCACAACCTTTTGGCAACAGGCACAATCTAAAAAGTGTTTTAGCCCAATAAAGGTTTGGGACTTGATGTATGTGAAAGAAGAAAAAACAAAACCTGGCCAAGTAGGCGACCTCCCAGAATTTGAGATCATTTAAAAGATCCATTAAGTTCCAGTTTTTCCTATTTGTGGTTATAACAGACTGGATTCCTCCAAATCGGGCACTGAATTCAGACCCACACTTAATAATGGGCCTCCTAATTCATTATAGTCACAGGCAAGTGATGGTAACTAATTGTAGACTCATAACAGAGGTGTTAGAAATGCTTATAGGAAATTATAACCATGAGCTGCTTCTAAAAATTGCTGAGGTTGTAATGTATATCCCATTTCCCTGCGAGAGAATTTCTATTGTGATACATCACATCCAGTAACACCAGTCATATTGCAATATATCAAGGCCAATAAGAGAAACAGAAGAAACTGGAACAAATGTGATATATCACAATTTGACACAGCCACATGGAAATGTGAAGAATTTTATTGATTTGTCCTCGGGAGCATAGCTAATTTGTAAAGTGCTCTTACTACTAATTCCTTAACATTCATCGCACATTTCAATACCAAGTAATTACAGCTATAATATTTGGGATTATGTAATGACAAAACATTTATGAAAAAAAAAATCAAAACTTCAAGAAAGCATGAAATTACATTAATTCAGATGAACTGTTAGTAATTATGCAAGGTGATAAATTGGACTTTCTCTAATTGCCTGTAACAATTTCATATATTAAAACACCCCAGTTTCCTTATTTGCTCTTCGGTAACACAGAGCTGTCCTATGCTTGTTCTTAAAATGGACTGGTTTGGAAATGCTAAACCTGTCCCTGAGCAGTTTAAGGAATTTCAAACACGTGATTGGGAGTTTTAATTTATTATTATTATTAGTGAAATTAATTGATTGCTACTTGTGATTAGGTTTTTGTTCCTATCAGACATATTTAAGTAGTTCCCTAATCCCAGGAAAACTGATCATGTCTTCACACAATTGCTGTGCAAGTTAAACCTAGAACTCTAACAATTTTAAGGCAGTTTTATATTAAAAAAAAACCACACAAAACAGACGTGTGGGTAATAGTGGCGGTGGTGGGGAAATCAGAAGATAGATATTCACGATACAATCAGCAATTCTGTCAGTGATGAACTTTAAAACACTAAAGAAAAAATACACTGTGGTTGAACCTATTAATTAGCCTATTAATTAAGTATTTTAGCAGGAACTATTTGTGTATATCATTTACGATTGGTTTCTATCCCCATAGATCATCACTTCAGGTGAACCCCTCACCCCTGTGGGTTTTCTTCCCTTCTCTCAGTGGCAGCTCCATACTTAGTATAGATATGCAGATGGTCATCCTCATCCAAAACCCACAATTCTCCTCAACTTCTGTTTTTATGGTAATGAAATATCTACTTTGAAGACCTGCAGGTCATCTACTTCACCACCAATCAGCATCACTTCCATGACCCCAGGGGTTATTATTGACGAAGGAAAGCCCTGGCCCATTCCTTTTCCCCATTTCTCCCTGGAAAGGAGCTAAACACCTCCTTCTCCTCCAGTATTCCCAGTTTCTCTGTCGTCCTCTGTTTCAGTTTCCACAAAAGGCTGTATGTTCTGCTCGTTCTGAGCACACACCTTTCTTCCTGAGGTCTGCAAACGTTTCCCAGCCAAAGATGATGACTTCTTGTCACATGCAGCTGAGTCCATATATTTCCACTCTTTGCTGTGAAGAATCACTTGTTCACCAGAACATTTGGCTTGGCCAACGTGCCTTCATTATCACATCCAACTGATTAATTGTGCTGGAACAATGCTAACCTGCCAACACGCACGGTACTGGGGAAAAAGTTGGGGTTTTGTTAAAACTCACAGCTGAGAGAGCAATTCAGTGTAAGGGAACTTGTTCATAAAGTGAGATAAATACAAAGAACGGAAGACATTATGTAAGGACGAGGTGATAATTTATTTATAGATCTCTGCAGAAACACCGAAGTTAGCAAATATACCATCTGTTAAATAGTTGTACAATTCCTAAGTGCGTATTAGCAATCTAGAAGTGTGCCAAACACCTGATCTTAGCCATCTTATTTGATACTCTTTTTGACAAGCAACATTATGCCATATTAAATTATGTCATGTTATGTTATAAAGCTCTGCTAGGTACCAGTGAGTGGGAGAAGAGTGGTTGTGCTCCGTTGGTGTAAATGCCCGCTCAGGGCAAAGAGAAGTGGTTTTGAGAACCGGCTAGATTTTCAGAATAACAAGAGCAAAGTAGAGTACCTACGTTTATATTCATCTTCAGGTTATTTTTTTATATATATTTAACAGGCTTTAGACTGCAGTTAATCATTGAAAATACACAACAACCTCACTGGGGGCGGGGGAAAGATTGGATGCAAAAAATGCTTTGGGCAAAAAGACTGCTTCCAGCCAAAAGAAATGTCATTTCTGAAGGTCCACCTTTTTCCTCTGCTCATCACCCTGGCCTACGTAACAAAATAGACAATTTTATAGCTCGTTATTGAATCCCATCTGAATGAGGTGTCGTAATATGTCACAGGAGATGCTGTCTGCCTGGAGAAAGGGCCCAATAAAGATGACAACAGAAGTAAGAGCAACTGCCCTAATGAGTTACTTTTACTCATTTCGCTTTGTTTTGCCTTTTCCGAGGGTTGGGGTTTTTTTTAATATGCAATGATTCTTTATTACAGAGAGAGACACCGAATAAATTCATTTTGTAAAATTATCTATCAAAATCAACTACAGATAGAAAAAAAGATCATTCCTGCTTAGGCATACTACATATTCGGGGGTGGGGGTTTTTTAAGATGCAGCATGAAGAGCTCAGAGTCAAGCCCTGGAATGGACCATTTAAAGAAAATGTCTGTCCCTGGAGGGCTTTAAAAAAGGGTTAAAATATTAGGAAGGATATAGCATACTTGTACCATTCTGTCATGGGCCGGACAAATAGATTTAAAGGTCATTTATGTGCTTCCATATCTACTTTTTTATATCTGTGACTCCCTAGTCAGCATAATGGGATGAAAATATTCTTTCCAGCACTGGGAAAAGCTGAGCTGCTTTGTATTAACCACACCTGCTGTGAAAGAGCTCGGGTTCCTGCATACAGGTTTTGATACTCAATCTAAGGTTGAAAAATGTAGATTTAAAAGGCAGTCAACTTGTTCCCCACATAGAATCATAGAATTATAGAATGGTTGGAGTTAGAAGTGACCTTAAAGACCATGGAGTTCCAAACTCTCTGCCCTGGGCAGGGACACCTCCCATCAGACCAGGTTGCTCAAAGCCCCATCCAACTTGGTCTTGAACCCCTCCAGGGATGGGGCAGCCACAGCTTCTCTCATTCCAGCTGCAAAGCCATCAAAGGGGCTCTAAGGTCTCCCTGGAGCCTTGTCTTCTCCAGGCTGAACCCCCTCAACTCTCTCAGCCTGTCTTTATAGGAGGTCCTACTAATTATGAAGTAGTGAATCCCATAAGAGATCTAGCAGTACTGCTTTTTTGTTATTTAAGCCAGGGATACTTGTCATGGTTTTAATGGAGAAACACAGGTGATACAGCTTCTAAAATTAGAGTAAAAATGATACCATGATATATTGTGTCATTAAACTAAGAATTACTACTAGCAACTTACGACTTTCCAAAATCTATTCCAATTTCAGAGTAAAGTATTACATAGTTAATTCTGAATTGTCATGAAAACCTTTCGCTTCTGCTGCACTGTGCTTCCTTTTTTTTCCCCCTCCTTTCTTGGGTGTCTCATAACAAGTGAAATTTTGTTCTCAGCAAAAAAATAAGCCTGATTTACCATAGTAGAAAACATTGGAAACCAGTGGTTAGACTACATACATTTTCCATACTGCCTGAGAGTTCTGGGGTTTTCTTTTAGTATAGAAATTGCACAATCTGCCTTGTATCAGTAGCTCAAGAAAAGCGATAGGAGAGGGAAATGTGACTATTTTTGTGCCCAAATCATAAAATATCTGAATGTTTTGCACCTTTCCAATGGTTTTGCTATTTAACATAATAAATAGGAAAATTTGAGGTCTTTTTTTTTTTTTTTTTCCCCATACAAAGCTGGCCCCTTCTCCCAGAGCACAAAGCCTCAGGGCAGCCAACCCAAGCAAATTTCCACCTACTGTCTTGACAGTTGACCCAGGGGCCTCTTTTCCACACAAATATTTTGTGCTGGCCTTTTCCTTCTCAGAAAACGCTTAACCCACGGGAAAGAAGAGAAAAAAGAGAAAAGGAGAAGGTCTGCATAGATTTTCGCAGACTCAATTTTCAGATCAGGTAAATAAATAAACCCACACATTTGGTGACTGGACCAGTAAATACCTTCTGAGCATGAATCGAAATTCATGGTCGTATTACATCCATCCACTGTTTTCCTTTCCAATTAGTATTACAGAATGGAATAGAACTAAGTGATTTTTTTTTCCTGGAGGTTTTTTTTGGCCTTTCTCATCTTTTTTTTTTTTTGTCCCTCAGGACTACCCAGACTGCAAGGCAGAGATCTAGCCAGCAGGCAATTAAAAGAACATCAGAGTTTAAAACACTTTCCCAGTTTATTGACAGGTACCATCTATTGTGGCTGTGACAGCGCGAGGAGGTGCTACAGCTGCCTAATTCAATTCAGGCACCTCTGAGTAGACAATGTCTTCATAGGAGACCAATATACAGGAGATGAAGAGGAGGAAGAGAAAAATTAACTGTGTAAAGTTCAACTAAGGGGGAGAAAATTGATATATTGACATAAATAGCTGAGCCTGTACAGGTAGTAATCATTATTGTTTCGACCAACGAGAACTGTTTCTCTCTATTGAACTCTGGATCAGGTAGTTGTTCAGCTGATGAAAAATGGAACAATAGTTTGAAACCAGAATCTGCAGCAAGGTAAATAGAATAAGCTGAAGGCAAGCAGTATAAAACACTATGGAATAAAGATTTTTAAGGGGAAGCTGATACTGTTTATTATATTAAAGCACATTTTTAATGTATTTCAAGTAATCATTTCCCAAAGTACTCCGACAAAAGTAGTATGTCTTCTCAACAGGATGAGAAATGAGTCAAAGAGTAAATAATCAGTTTTTAAAGTACATCTATTGTGTCAGGGTTTGTAACTGAATTATTATTTAAAGGGAATAAGACTGATAAAAATACTTCCACATCTTGATGAAATGCAAGAAAGCTGAAGAGACGGAGTGTGATCTTAAAAAACATAATGAATAACCATGAAAATTACCTATGGGAGGTAGGCATGGTCATGTTTACATGGGATATTTCCCCAAACCATCATGTGATTCCCTCCTGAAAGTATCCTCTTTCTTCCCTTTAAAACCAGAGCTAACATTTGTTTGAGTCAAAATATATCTACTTGCTGCAGCCAGCTCTAGGACAGAACAGACTCATTAAGAATACAACATACTTTTATCATCATATAAACACCCATTCTGTAGGAGTCCTGATGATATTTAATTATCATTTGTGTACATAGAAGAGCACACCTGCTTTTTATTTCTATAAAAAAGGAAACAATACAAAATGCTTTTTTCCTACTCATGTAGGTTAAGAGTCCAGTAAGTTCCAAAAGACAATGCTAGAAAAAGTGATGGAATGATGCTTTGCAATTAGGAATTGTAAATGCAAACTCACAGGGTTAGAGTATAATTGCTTTATAAATAAGTATTTCATGGTTGCCAAAGGACTAGATACTGGCTCGGATAAGCTATTTTTCCATACAAGGTGGCAACTCGTGTACTAAGATTATTTTATGCTATTGAATACGTGAATGCGTTCCTGAGTTATGTGAACTGTGCATAGCTTGGGGTGCAGGAAGAAATCTGACAGCTAATAACCAGCTCTTGTTTTCTCCTTCTCTCTCAAGATCTTGAAAATTTTGAAACAAAAACAAGAAGCACGGTGTCAGTCAGAGAAGGACAAGGAGTGGTTCTGCTCTGTGGTCCCCCACCACATCACGGAGGTACGATGAACAGCCCTACCTTGGGTGTCAGTTCCCTGCTGATGAGCATTGGAATTTGTGTATGAAGTATATGGTTTTACAAAAAATTTGAATTTGTTTGGATTTGGGTGGTGAGGCAGTGGCCCAGGTTGCCCAGAGAAGCTGTGGCTGCCCCATCCCTGGAGGGGTTCAAGGCCAGACTGGACAGGGCTTCAAGCAACCTGGTCTGGTGGGAGGGGTCCCTGCCCATGGCAGGGAGGTGGGAACTCAATATCTTTAAGGTGCCTTCCGACTCTAACAGTTCTATGATTTAATTTCTTTAGAGGGCATGGGGGCTTGCATTTCTGAGGGTGCCCTAGTTTATTTTTCTGTGGCTACTTGAGGGACCAGAACACATCATCGCTCTTTAGGTGTGACACAAGCAAAGAAAGCATGGAGGTCTAAAGATCACCTCCTGACGTGACTAGTTCTCAGCCCCTTCACCCATATGGAATGGCAGCAGTTCTTTATACATTAAAACCACTCCAGGTCTGAGTGCCTTTTGGTGCTTGCTATTTCAGTGCTATAATTTGAATCCCACATTTTACATGTTAGATTTGTCATGAAAAATTTGTCTTTTCTTGAATACCTGATTCTCTCCTTCCTGAGAATCATAGAAATAATAGAAAAGTTTAGATTGGAAGGGACATCTGGAGAGGTAAACCCTCTCATCAAAGGAGGTTGATTAGATCAGGTTGCTTGATAATTTTCAATGCTTCAGGTTAAGAATGAAAAGGATTTTTCTGGGGAATTGATTTGGGAATTCCGTGTATCTGTTGCCATTTCCTACTGCTGCTTCTTCACCATAAGGCTGTTTTTGAGGTAGATAAGGTAAAGTTCAAGTGACAAGCAATGAACCAGTAATACAGTTAGCATAATGTTTCACACTTTTCATCTAAGACAACCCTCACCATTGGGCACGTTTTTCCCTATCCTCCTTTTAATAGATACATTACCACCTCCAACACCAGCATTTACAGGGCAATACAAAGGCTTGAATATGGATGTACACAGCTGCTGTCATTTTTTCTTAACACTTTTTACC
>JAOXJK010000003.1:13300780-13324407 GCA_025774025.1 Xenus cinereus
GCTGCTGTCATTTTTTCTTAACACTTTTTTTACCTACCAGAAGTGAGAAGCTCTTGAGTGATCTTTTGATATTTAGTTTTTTTCTCCCCAACATAGACTCTTGCAAGTTTTGAGCCATATACATTCACAAATCTCCTCCAGGGCTGTTAGAACCCAGATCAAAACTGCTTCAGATCTTTTGAAGTCTGGAGTAAGAACCATGGTTTCTTAACATAACTAGCTGAAGGTAATCGGAAATTTCACCACAGAAAAGGAAGTGTTTATTAAAAAAGGAGATATATCAATACCAGAGTTACCAAAATGTCTTGTTCTGGACAAGAATCAGCAGTTTTTAGATGGCTCAAGCCCTGCTTTCAGCAGGAGTGACCACATATCCACAGGCTCGGCAGTTTTCTGAGTGCTGGCACCAGCATCCTGCTCTCAGCAACATCTCCTCAATTCTTCTTACAGAAACAGGGTTATAAGACAAATTCCCTTGAGAAGGTAAATAGTGATCTACAAAGGGGATGCAGTATATCAGAGATGGAGAGAAACCCATCAATCAATTTAAAGCCCGCAAGTCTTGAACAGAGAGGAAATGTCAGTTCACTTAGTGTTTACAGCCATATGAAAGAAGTATATAATCAAGGAAATGAAGTGAAACCTGGTCCTTAAGGGCAGAAAAGGCTTGAAAGAGCTCCTGAAATGTATCAGTGGGACAGACAGAAAGACAACACATCCATCCTTGAGTCAGTAAGCTATATATTTTCCTCTTGCTGTAGGGTAAAATTATGATTTGACAAATAGGAATGAGCAGAAGAGATTCAGAGCAAATAAATAGTTAACAAGTGAGTTCACCCCAGATTAATTGAACTGAGAAAACGGTATCCATGAACAAAGCCTTTGTCACAGCATTTCTTAAGCTGGGGATGTGAGCTGTTGACCAATAGGCCTGAAAAATACATTATCCAACATAACAAGTATCTAGAGACCAGAAGCTGCATTCTTTTGTCATCCATAAACACTGTATTTGTGATCCAAAAATTACATGCCATAGGGATGATGTACATAGTATAGAACTTAACATAGATCACACTATCTCAGGATGCATAGGAAGTTGTTTTATGAAAAGGATCATATGCTCAATTCTGTTTTTAATTGAAACCCTTGCCTCTGACTCCCAATACCTACCAGAAAAAGTATTACTAGCATCACACATGGCTTGTATTCCAAGTGTCCTGCACAGTACTTCAAATGTGACAGGAATTACTTCAATATTGAGGAGTGTGGAAGATACACCATACCAGCAGGAAAAGAATTGTTTTTCCTATAATATCATGAATGCGACAATACAAGCTGTATAATGTGTTCTGTACACGAGGAAACAAAATTGCCCTTAGAATTTCCTGTGCAACAGAGTAGATACAGCCTATGCCCAACGCAAACCTTCTGCCAGTCTGAGCATCTACAAGGAAACTGAGGTTAAATGTTTGGGTAGAAAACACTGACCAGGCTCTTTGACAAGAGGTTATCCGTGTCATTGAGAAGACACCCAAGAGAGCCGGAACACATGGATACAGCCCTCCATGCAGTCCTTCCTGTAGACCAGCTAGAGCTTTCCATGGAATGAGCCATTTCACAGACCTGGTCCTACCCATACATCACACAGAGGGAAAAGGAACGCAGTCCTGGTGATTACTGGTTCCTTTTCCTTTGACTTGAAGGAAAACCAAAACCCTCTGTACAGCAGTTACTCAAAAGAGCTATCTTTAATACACTTGTTTTGAAATAGGATGGCCCAGCTAAAGCCTCCTGCATTCCTGCTAACCTAGAAAGTCTGTATTTGCTTCTTCTAGCAATAGAAGAGACAAACCTAAGAAAGCAATGATTTTTTGTTATTTGGAGTTTCTTCCCATATAGCAAGAAGTAGAAATAGGTAGAGAGATTGAGAGCTCAAGAAATATTTCTTCCACTTGCATTATCTAGAGAAACAGTTCATTTCTATTTCTGCCTCTCACTACAGAGACCAACAAGTTGCCAGACTTGCCTAACCCTATACCACAAACAGTCTGAAGTTGAGTTCTCTGCTACATTCACAGGAAAGCAAGCTCTACAGTTACCATTTGATCACTCAGTGGTTTGTCATATGCTGGAAATCCTTTTTGGCATTCAAGGTACTCAAAATATTTAAAGCTTAGATAACCCAGATTTAGTTTTCTGACAAGAGCAGCTATGCTACTGCCTGCTTTGCATACATACTTCTTCACTAAGAGCAAACTAATAGCTTATTTTTCCTGTATAAACAAGAACAGGTTATCTCACTATAATAAGGGATAAAGAATGTATTAGGCAGCTAAGCAATAAGAAGCAAGAAAAAAGTTCAGAAGGGCTGCTCTAACATCTTCAGACTTTAAACTCTCAGAGAACAAAAGCCCTGCAGAGTTGCTGTTAAAGCTCTACTGAAGCCTTTAACAACAAAGGAGAACCTACTCTATGATGCTACAAACAAACATTAACACTTTTAATAAAAGACAAGCCTAAGAAAGTAATAAAAAAAAGGACTCACCTTTAAAGGCATAGTTTATGTCTTAAACCATACAAGATACTAAAAATTTGCAGTTAATAAACAAAGCCACAGCCCATAATTAGCTTTTGAAAGACAGAACAAAGCAGCCCCATGTTACCTGACCCAGCCCAAACCCTTAATTTCCTCTTCCAGCCCCTCCTCACTTATTTATGCTCCAGCCTCAGCTGTTGTTATTTATGGGGCTCATTAACACACCTTATAAAGTTCAGCGTGTGACTTTTCCCTGCTTGTTAGTGAGGCTCTGGGGTGCAGAGGTGAGGATGTAAGCTGTACATCTTTCCCTGGGAGGTGTCTTTTCTTTAGCTTAAGTTCTTTAGGTCAGCTGTTTGGGGTTTTTTTCCCCCTATATAATCAACTTGTAGTACTTAATATAGAGCTAGCAAGTAGAGAAAAGCATGTAGGAAGGAGGAAAGAAGTCTGAAGAAGCTTTCATTTTTGTAGCTATACATGAGCTTGACCCTTCTATGATTAAGAAGCTGCTGCCTAAATGGTAATACTTGACACAAAGCTGTGGGGTGGACTGTTATTCATTTATTTTCTTAAAAGTGCAGCCTGATGTAAGGCCTGTTTCCTTCACGCTGGCTCCCTGCAGAGCTTTAAGGAAGCTGCTAATCTCATTAGGAGCAGCAGGATCACTCATGCATTTGCATTAAGTTGTGTGTAAGAGCTGTTGGGGTTTGAAGCTGGGATGCTGAGTCTGGAGGCTTTTCTCTGTACTAACTTTGCTATACCAAGGCTACGAAGAAAAAAAGCAACTAGAAAATACTCTTAAGGAAGTGGGAGCCCTTTGGACCTGCTTAGTGGGGGAATATGCCAACTCCTCAGACAGCAGAAGGATGGGGAAGGAGATGGACAGGAGAGCAGGAGATGGGAAACCATGGAGAGGATGAGCTGAGCAGCGCTGCCTTATGCAAAAGGGTCTTTGACTTCTGCCTCATATTGGTTCTGCATTTTATATTGAACAGTCACTTGATAAAATGCATCATCTTAAAGTGATGAAGTGTATCTCCCGTTATAAAGCCGAGTGCCTTAGTCCTGGGTTTAGAGTCCCTTTCTGCTGCTATTTCTCAACACTCCTATGAATCTTTAATCCTTTCCTGCCGGCTCTGGTGGGAAGGAGAGTCTCTTCCCCGAGACCAGCCTGTAGCTGTTCTCCTGCAGAATGAGCGATATTGATTTGAATTTGCTGGGGGTGAGGAAAGCACTGAAATGTTATATTCCCTGGACTAGTGTATCAGGAGTGATTATCAGCTGCTCTTCTTTCCCAGCTGTGAAAGAAAAGGCTCCCAGCTGACGGGTAGGTGATGCTCTCCTGCCTGGCCAGGCTCTGGGCTTGACTGAGAGGTGAGGTGGAGTTCACCTACTTTTGGGGGGCTCTGGGATAATGAAGGGTGACTCCCACCTCATAGGCACCTGCCTCTTACAAAGACCTGTATAAGAGCTTTTATTCTGAAGCACTTGCCCAGTGGTCTCTAAAAGTCAGTAATTCTGAGACTGTCACAGGTATGTTGAAGTGTGATCCCAGCCACTTTCTGTTTCAGAAATCCCATGGTTAAATGGAAAACAAACTAGTAAACTAAAAAAATAATCGTAACTTTATTTGTTCTTCTGTAAAATAGCTGGCAGCAGCAATTTTCAAGTTCATTTTAGCTAGACTTCATTAGCAGGGTGCTATCTTTTTATAATTTTCCTTCTATGCCTCTACTACCTTCTGTTCAGCATTGCCTTCACCAGACTCTTCCCAGCTCCTGATTTACTCATGCAAACGAACGTAACCCTAAAAGCGATGGCCATGGGCCTTTTACTGCTTTCTCTTTGCTCATTCAATGGGTCTGCTCCACATCTATTTATTCAAAGTGACCCAAAATGGAAATGTTTAAGTAATAGTAGCTTTTTTTTTATGACACGGAATTACATTTTCTAGCCTATTACATCTGTTGATGTTGTCAGTTAACTTGCTAAGAAAAGATTTTGTGTAAGGGAGTAGGCTGCTGGTGTTAAGCCTTAGGAGACAAAAAAAGTATGCGCTCCAAAGTTTGGTTCCTTTCTCTTGAGATTTCATCCAACTCCCATTGAAGTCAATTAAAATTAGGGTTTCTGCAGAGTTTAGTGGAGCTGAGTTAGGCTCCAGGCAGGTATGGCCTGCGGATTGGTGATGATGAACCTGCAGTTAGCAGAACAGTAGTATTTATATCCCTCACATTGGGGGCAGGGGGACGATTTAAATATGAAAAAGAAGGGCCTGCACTTGTTCCCAGTTAGTGGGAAAATTCATCAATAGACCCCCCAAGGCACTGGTGGAGTACAGACAGGGAGAGAGTAACAGAAACTTCGGAAGATAAAGTCAACTGGAACCCCCTGAGAACTGAAATCAGGACAAAGACTGGCTCTCTTTTTACTGATTAATTAATTCACAAATTGATCTCGTGAAGAATTTGTGTGTAACATAAGGTCGGTTTTAACAGAATTTTATTAGGATTTGTATACTCTCTCCTACACAGAAAACTTACTTATGTCTCCAGGTCCCACAGCGGGACTCCGTTTTTTGATTGCGTGGCATAAGGTGGTTTGAAGGTCCTTCACAGGCATCCAGTTGGTGTCTTGGCAGGTATCGTGGTGCAACCACCAGGTAACCCTTGGGAGAGTGGGTCAGAGCTTTCTTCAGCCCTGTAATTACCAGCACCGGAACTGGACTTTGGAACCTCCAAACTTATTTTTTCCTATTTATCTTGTTTTTCAAACTACCTTCGGTTTCTCAATAGATGCACTAACATTTCATGACAGTCCGTGCGTTCAGCTATCGCTGGTTCAGCCTCTCCGAGCAGTTTTATTGCACGTAAGCCTGTAGGTGCCTTTGTGTAGGTCTGTGTGAGCAGGAAGGCAGGGGGTCCAACTGTCACAAAAGGGACATCAGGACACCAGCCCTCAGGTTTTCTTGTGAAATCTGAGGAGATTGCAAATCCAAAGTATTTCTTCCACAGAAATCCCAAGTTTCTATCATACTGTTTCATTGAAGGTGAATTAAAGTATTTACCCTGCAGATCTTCAGCCTTTTCATTGCAGTCCCAAACTTGCAGGTTAGAAAACCTCAAAGAATTTGTTGAAACCAGAGTTTTCCCCACATGAGTCACTTTGGTCTGTTTGTCCATCCAGGCTATAGTCATGAAACTTTGTGCCTGAGACAGAAACAAGGTCTCTATATAGTGTCTCTGAAAAACATAGCCGGTCGTGGCTACATCACTTATATCTGGCTATAGGCTGATCCTCTGCATGGAAAAAGTCACAACTCCAGATTTTCTTGTGTAAGTAGATGCTTTAACCAGGTACCTAAAAGTACACAGGATGGCAAATGTGAAAACACGGTGCTTTTACCTTGTGTGTATTCACAGGTATGTGTACACACACGTGCTGGATTGCTCTATTTCAGGAATTGGTGCATCTTCTAGGTCTGCTTTACACCAGAAAAAAAAGTTTAGCGTTAAGCTGTAGTAAAACAGAGCCTATTGCAGGATTTAGCCAAGTATAGAAAGTGTCACTGATTGCTCCCCGGAGATGCATCATTTGTAATGAGAGTCCTAAAATGTTAGAAGATGATAACATAAAACTTCACAAAACTACTGGAGTTTGCAGACTTATTACCATACTGTACCCGTGCTGGAACTGAGGGAGGGAAGGAAACGTAAATAATCTTTTTCAAATGGGATTGTTGATGGGGGAAATGTGTAAAAATGAAGCTGTTGGCAGAACACTGTTAGCTTATGAATTATACATTTAATTAAGGAAAGCTAAACTGGTAGGTTTTGAAACTTCTGATTTACTGTGTCTTATTAAAGACAGAATTTCAGTCCTGCTCCCGCTGTTGGGAGCCGACAGTGCCGCGGAGCAGCCACAGTGTGGGGCTGGCAGGACACCTCGGGTGGCTACAAAAGGCCAAAAAGCTCTTCCATAAAGCGGGATCCCTGGCTGGTAAGCTCAGATGGAGACCTGTGCTTCCAGGGAGGGCCAGTCAAATTAATTTTGAGTTCCTTAGGCTATAGACATACATTATGAAGGTATGCCTTGTGAAATGCTCTATGGGAAAAGATGTCAGAAGAAGGTTAGGAAGTCAGACTGGGACAAGAAACATGGAGCAAATGTAAGTACGGAAGATAAGCAGAAGGACCAAATGTGCAATAAGATCAAATATTAAATAATCTCCAAAATATTTGTGTGCAGCTGAGCTCCCCCTTTATGAGAATCTCATGATAAAGTTCCACATTATCAGTTTCATTTTTTCCATATTCAGAGTGAAGAAGTGACCAAATGCTGGTCAGAAACTCTGCGTAAAGCAGTATTTAATACTAATGAAATATGTTCACCCCAAAAGTCAGAACAAAATAAAACCTGTTTGCAGGGATTTGAAAAAAAACACCACCCCCCAAACAGCTATCTTTCCGTGGCTTATTGTGAATTTCTGATTTGTTTCTAGTGGAGACAAATGAAAGATGAGGAAACTAGTTTACCCATGGCTGGGAACAGAACAAGAAAGGAGCTGCAACACTGACCAGCAATTTGCTTTCTGGATGTTCAGAGGGAAAGTGGGATAAATAGAAATTATTTACTAAAACAGCTTTCTCATGGCACTGCAGCGCTGCCATTCCTACTTAAAAAGAGGCTAAGCAGGAAAATCAAAAGTAGCAGGGGACAAAAACTTCGGTGACCTTCTGAAGTGGCTTGAAATTAGTTTAAAACTAAAGCAATGCTTACCTTGCCTTTGCTAATTTGTGCATCCCCCGTGGTTTGCCCTGTAGCTGACTCGTTCTTTCAACTGGCAATACCGCGTTTAAACGTTAATGGGAAGCAGATTATACTGGAAAGGATGCCTGATGCGTGTCTGGTGTTTTCCAGGCTTGTCCTATACCTGGATCTTCAACAACAACACCTTGGATGTTCAGGAAGATAATCGCCGCTTTGTTTCACAACAAACGGGAAATCTGTACATTGCCAAAGTAGAGCCGTCGGATGTGGGCAATTACACCTGCGCTGTAACGAACCCTGAAGCGGAGCAAAGCGCGTGGGGGCCACCCACTCCTCTCACCCTCCGCAGCGACGGTAAGTTACCTGGGCCATCCTTGGCTAAAAAACATCCTAACTGGTCCATCTCCAGTTACGGGGAATTGAATGCATCCTCTTGGAGGTAAAAGGCTCCCAGTAAAAAGCTGTGTGGCGTGACGTGATCCCAGTTTCTGCTGGATTGAAGTGAGATTTGAACTGTCAGGACAGGGATGATGAGACAAATATATGCAAAGAAAGCAGCACTCAATATCATTGACAAATAGCAAGGGAACGTCAAATGGTATGTTGATGTTTTTCATCGTAGGGGTGCCTGTGTTGAGGTTTAAATCCCTCAAAACTTTAAATTTACAGTCTGGGTATAGCTCAAATATCAAATCTAGAAAGCTGTTTCAAAGTGACTCACTGAGGTGAGAAACTCACCCGCACACGTACAAATGTCTTTCTGGCAACGCTTCTAATTAAATGTTCGCAGTGAGAAATATATACCTGGGAAAGCTTTACACAAAGTTTGCTTTTAAGTTTGCTCACCTAAATTTCAATATACCTGTGCTGTTTGCAAAGCAGTAACAACAGTCTGTATAGAGTTATGTTTCTAGGATAAATAAGACTCAACTGTGTATTATAGAATAATACTTCCACCAGGAGACTCTGCTGCTTTATGACCTATTCAATCAGATCACCCGAAACAAAGTTATAGTTTCACGGCTCAAAAGCTAATAATTTGGTACAAGCTGTGAGTGGAAATGCTAAAGATCTTTTCTGACTATTTTATTGCTTTTCATCACCCTGCTTTATTCCTTTTCTCAGATTTCTTCTATCAGTCTGTCTTCTCCCATTCGCTTTGGTGGCCTCTGGATCGGGTTGTAAACAAGCAGCCTCTAAGGCAATGGTGCAAATTGTACGTGTAATGTTAGCCAGATCCCTGTTAAATATGAAATAAGGATCAGTTCATTTTCAGTGTGGGATCTGCCCTAAATTGGTAATGGATTATCTGGGGTTTGTCAGATGTTCGGTCAGGTCTTCAGATGTGATCATTACACCTAATTACATCAGCTGTGCTAAATCCTGGAGCTCACATTTGGATGTTTTAAAGAAGTTTTGTGTTTTACAAGTGTTTTGGACACAGAATTCCTCAATTCTCTCTTGCAGCCAGAATCTGTCCAGTGTCCTGAGAAGTGGCCACTCAGTGAAGTGACCGATGTTAAAGGCATCGCTTGTTAATGCCTCTGCACAAGAGGAGTGAACCCTAAATTATCTCTAAAACCTTCATGCACAAGCGTAACATGCTTCTACGTATAGAACTTGTGTACTTCTGCTCTTAAATGCATGGAATGTACAGGTTTCACACAATCTTTCAGCTCAGGCTGAGCCTGCTCTAGACATCAGGTGTTGGTTGCCATGGGTGGAACGTGAGGCTCTGACATTACTGATGCCATCCTTTCTTTTACACTGGAATTCTGTTGCACTGGACGGGTCTGAGGCTCCACTGGAGTGCTTGCTGTTTTGATGTTCAACAGGTGTGATGGGGGAGTACGAGCCAAAGATCGAAGTACGTTTTCCAGAAACAACATACGCAGCGAAGGGCTCGTCTGTTAAACTGGAATGCTTTGCCCTTGGAAAGTAAGATCTTTTTTGTCTTTTATTAAAATGTGGCTTCTAATGCTGTTCTACAGTGAGAAACGACAGTTCTTTCTCATTTGCACAGTAGAATTTTTTTGCTCAGAATGTGAATTTGTAAAACTTACCTTTTTTTTAACCATATCTTGGTTTGATTGTTTCCATGTAATGTGTTCCAAAGAAATGAGGAAGAAAACTGCACCATAATTGAAGCTCATTTGGTTGTAGCTTAAAGTGGGGGTTAAGAGGGAAAACCAGAATAAAGACTATATTCCTTGAGAGTAGTTTCAATTCTGGGATGAGACCTGGCTCCAGGTTACAGCATTTGATGTAACTGCACATTCACATCCAATCTGCATCAAAGCAGGAGTGTGTTTCTGTATTGCCATCATTAAGAATGAAAGTAGGGGAAAGAAGCTGTGTTTAAAGAGCACATAGACTGTCTAGAATGGACCAAACAGATTCCAAAGCAATGCTGAGGAGCCCTGGGAAGCCCTTCCTGCTCAAATCTGTAATTCTATTAGGCTTGTGGTAGCCTGTATTTTTCCAAAGTTACTGACACTGTTGTATTCAAACAGCAAGGGGTGCTCTGTATTCAAAGAGCAGATGCTTAACTGAATAAATGTAACCAGCCTACGACAACTAGTCTTACCAACGAGCATCCATTTTCCCTGGAAAAACTAAAATAACCTAGATTGTTGACCTCTATTTAGTTTAAGTTCACTTTGACAATCTGTTTCAAGGCTCTAAGCTCTTAAAGTGTTTAGAGCTTTCCCAGAGGTTAAAAGCCTGACTTGCAGACAGCACAAATTAATCAAATGTTCCTCTGGAAGTAGAAAAATAAAGCAAATAAAAAGTTAATAAGACAGGAAATGGCCTTACCTTTCAGATGAGATTTTTATATAAACTAATCTTAGGGCTAATTTTTATTTAAGGATGAAAAATATTTCTGCAGAGGCATATTCAAAAGCATATGCATATTTTTTTTTGGCCCCAAACAAGTACCAAACAGGAACACTCCTGCTGAAGTTGATTTTTCTTTTCCAAATACTGTCAAGCTCCTTCTCTTTAAATACCTCCTTAATTGTGTGTGAGTCAGTGCAGGCTTTACATTTCAAGTTGTCATTTCATATTTCCATCTGTTGCACAGAAAGCATTTCACAATGATACATTGACTGCAGAAAAGCACTTCAAAACCAGAGTAAATGATACGTACAAAACAGTGCCTTCTTACTGAAGGGGCAAAGATGGGTCATGGTAATGTGGCACAGAGTTTTTGCCGTTTTAAGAACATCTTAAGGGAAAAAAAAAGGACTGAAAGGACATACAGATAATGAAATCCCTCAGAGAACACAGTACCTTCCGTGCTGTGCTTGGAAAATGGGGTGGCTGAGAGGGTTAACGCAGCTTTAATATACATTTTCTTCTTCATATATAGGGCTGCAGCTGAAACCAGTGCTGCCATACTTCCCTGGAGTTACACTGTGTAAATACCAGTGATTTGCGGGCAGAAATCCATCCTTCACAAATATTTTTTTATAATACCATAGTGCTAATGTGCAGCTAGTCTAGTGCATGTGTTTGAGAGGTGCTGTTTGGGAGTAAAAGGCTTTTTCATGGTGTTGCTGGAGAATTTCTCCTCTCTGGGTTTTTTTTTTTCTGATAGATTAGATGTCTCATAGAGAACTGTACTGTTTTCAGTCAGCTTTCTTCTCTGCGAACAGAGCCTTGAACCACACTTTCACTAGCGTGTCAATCAGCGAAAAAGCTTTATTTCAGAGCTGGCATTTATATGTGAATAAAGCAAGAGAAACAGATTGCAGGTGAAATACTCTTAACTTAGTAGATAAGGCCAGATTTCTAAAGGTATGTAGGTGATTAGTGGTATTGTTAAAAGCTCGAAGTTTCTTACCTCCAGCTGTTTACAATTGCAGTTAGGCACATATAAATGCAGCAGTGTGGCCATCTGCACCTTTAGATGCCTAAATTCCACTAAAACTCTAGCCCCTACTATTGTCTGTTTATGTTAAAATCAATTCAGCTCAACATTTGTTGAGCTATACCCCTGATCTGCCGCAAGCACTAAGGGTTATTATCTCTCTTGGATTTCAGAACTGCTTTCCCATTATCCATAATTTTCTATATTCATACTGTTAGTCCACCCGTTCAGACAATGCTGTCAGCCGCTGCTACCTCCGCGCTATGAATAACAGAAATCTTTCACATCTAAGGCAGATTATAGGCAACCTGCTGCGGTTTTGGTCTCCAAAAGTCTTAAATGAAAGTACTTTCATGGTATTTAGAGAAATAGCATCTCTCTTCTATATGGAACAGCAAATCATACCTATTGGACCTTGCTCAAAAAGCGCTTCCACATTTAAAACACAAGTACAAGAGGCCAGACTTGTGGCTGAATTTTAAGATGCCTTCTTACATGGAGGAACTCAAAGCCACCTAAAAAGTACTCTTTCAGCCAGGCTGCGGGACACTCAGAGATAGGAATGTTCCACACAGCTCTGTTACAAAGCTCTCTTTTTGCTTTTTAACATGAAAACATCATGACTGACTCACAAATGGTCTTCTAGCTCAGTTATAAACTTGTTTTGAGGAAAATAAATATAAGGGGGCCAAAGAGTTGATATTTATTCCTGGGTTTGGAAGGATAGATCCCAAATGGACAAAAGCGCTTGGGCCAGCTCTTGACTCAGAATCTGATTTTATAGAGCAAAGTCTATGAATAGGAGAGAAGATTTTTGGAAAGTAAATTAGTCCTCACTGATGGAAATACAGTTGGGCAAAAAGGAACGTAAGTAGCCTGCAACTATCTGATGATTGGCACGGGCGATCAAAACAGGCAAAGAAAGCCCTGCGCCTTATACTTAATTTTTTTAAAAGAAGAAAAGCTGAAATATGAAATAGTAGCTTGACTCTTTCAAATACTGCAGCCCGTGGCAATTTAACAGAAGAGATGAGGCTTTGTGTTCTGCACTAATATTCATTATGTTGATAGTGTTTAATACTGCCAGTATTAAAAGTCATGTTTTGGATCAAGCTATATTAATCACGCCATACGTCTAAATTACTGTTCACTATATGTCTTTGAGGGGATTGAGGACCATGGAAGGAGTTATGTTCAGCTGAGTTACAGTGCTGCTTTCTCTACATTTCTTCCAAAATAACTTTTTTTCTGCTGCGCGAATAGGAATAGTTTCTGGAATGAAAAGAAGCAAAGTAGTTTCCACGTCTGGTGCACACATCTATTAAACTGTGTCTGTGTTTTACATTTTTCTTCATTCTCTTCTCAAAGATAGGGAAAGAATCTGTTGAGAATCGCTGCGGATGGGCCATTGCCAGCTGAGGTTGTAAAGAGCATATGTGAATGATATAAAACAAGATTTCTTTCAACCCAGAGTGTTCATTTTTCATGGGAAGGCCCCACATTCCTGTAAATGTATTCAGGGAAGGGTTTTTCTAGAGGCTGTTAGTATAAGTAGGTAATCACACAGCTACAAAGGGGTTCCAAACAACCATCTTTACTAAATTTGCATAAAAATACTGGGCTTCACTTCTTCATTAGATGGCTGTTCTAGTATAATCTCAAGGAGTTTATGTAGGAGGCTATAAAAAGATCAGTTAGGGGATTCTAAATTCCAAAATCATACATATACGAATGACTTCTGCCACCACAAGTGCAGTTTGCTATTTTTGGCCCACATTCCTGGTAGAGCTAATACCTTAAGATTTGTGCTTTAAGGGATGAGGAAGCAGCTCTGGAAGATCCTCTTTTACGTAGTTAAGGTGAATGGCTTGTGACCACAGGAGAAGGAGACAGGATACCAGGTTTCAGAAAACTTTGCTGCTTTACTGTTTCCCAAGTACTACATCAGGATGATTAGAAGCCTGAGCGCTTTAATTATTATGCCCCTTGGATCCTAATTCTCCCTTGTGCCGGCAGTTGATGCAGACACGACAGCGGCTTTCAAACCTCAGCTTTGTCTCATTTGTTTAACTAGGCATGGTCTTCATTACCAAAGCTGTAGATTTAATTTTATTGTGAAGTGCCCTCAGATGCACAGGACAAAAGATGAGGCGCAGATGCGATGCATCATCTGGCTGCCGAGTCTTTTGCTGCAAAAAGGTGGAACCTTCATCTTGGTGCGGGCTGTAATGCTGCAGACAAATTAATTCCGTGTTGAGTGTGACAAGACTTGTCACCAACCAAAAAATATTTTCCATCGCCTTTTCTTTCTGTGTTAGTAACTTACGGTTTTGTGATTCTGCCACCTGTATGGTAGAATATAAATTAAATTAGTACTCCTAGATGCTCTGAAGGTTTCAAATAAACTGCAGATTTATGTACAAAGACACTCTCATATTTATGCGCTGTTTTCTTATTTACTCAGGTGAAAGCAAGAATTTGTCTATGGAGCGTAATAAATTCAAGAAGTGTACCCATTGTTTCTTTATAGATTCCAAAACTTTTTAGGCCCAAGGAGTTATCTATTTTAATCTGGTTCTTGGTAGTGAGAAAATGAAAAAGAGGACCCACCAGTTGCAGGACCACCCCAGATCTGCATGGGGAGGTACAGGGCTGTGTAGCCATGTCAGATACTGGCCTCCAACAGCATGTCATCATGCAACATACTCCTACAAAAACTCACCTGGCTGTATTTATCAAACTCGGGTTTGTATAGAGTTAACTATACCTAAAGGACAGTTTCACTCCTTAAAGCATTAACCTTTAAAACAGATGATTTGTTACAAAAAGCAATTTCATTAAAGTAAGTTTTAGATTTACATTTATGTGGCCTGTAGTAACGGTTACTGTTAAAAGATCTGGTTGTAAACATGTGAACTAACATCAGAAATAGGTGTAACCAGCCAAAAAAATTCTGCCTTCTGCAAAATACAGTGAGTGAAGATGCTGGAAAGCCAATGATAACGAGATGTCAGCAAACTCAGTCAAGAAATGCAGATCTTCTCAAGCTGCTGTGATAATGAAGGTCCTGCCTATGGGTGATGGCACTTGGTTGAGCTACGAATCTCCTGCCGTCTGCCCCTGTAACCCAGAGCTCGGGCTGATGAGGAGCTGCTGCCCTGACATCGAATTCCCTCTGCTGATAGAACTAGGACACGTGGTGCGAGACTCCCTGGCAGGAGAAAAAAGTGCTGTCAACTATATTGCAATTACGTGTTTTAACACGGCAAAGTTGATGAACCAAACTCCGAGGGTTTTCTGTCATCCTACAGTTAACATCAGAGGGAGAGCATTTCAAACACCTTTGGCCAAAAATGAGGTGAGGTTGCCTTGAAACATCCCCAAGGATGTCATTAGAAGCGTGTGGTGTGGGTAAGGAAAACAGGACAGCGTCTTCAGCTCCAACCTTGGTAAAGTTGACTTGACAAGTTGACAGAAGGGGCCTTTTTCCACCGAGCCCTGCCTCTGGCCTTGGTGTCAGCGCAGAGACTTGCCTTATTCATGAATAGTCAGTGCTAAGAGAAAACAAATGGCTAATAGACTACGAAATATTTAGATGAAGCACTTTCAGGTAGCGGAGCATGAATGAATGCATCTAATTGTTTTTCTTCTCCCATATGGCTCTTAGTTTCCTTTAATCTCTTTGTTAGGAAACAAAAATAATCCAGCAGAGATGCCTTTAAAGTAAGTAGTTAAATGCTTCTGGCTTTCAATGCGCTGCGTGTTTCTGTTACGCAGTAGCTCTTCACCCACTGTTTAATATGCAATAGCATTTTAAAAGCCAGCCACGCTCTCCTTCCTGTCGTCAACAGTCAACGGTCTGTATCAATCTACCGCGAGGGCTGCAAAATACCTCTGGCTGTTTCCCTGGCTGGAGCACAGCCGTTGCGGGACAGACCTATTCTGTGCCGGAGCTGCATTGCTTTTAAATCACTGAAAGTAACTCGGTCTATGGAAATTCTGCATGAATAACGTCATGCGAGATTTGTGGAGGAGACAGCACCTTTTAACAGACCAGCCCACTGCACTGGAGAAAAACAGACAAGCCCTTTTAAAGTCCCTAGGAAGGACTGATATTAAACAAGTTTGCATCTGATATAGCCTTTGGTCTCATAGTGAAGGGCGATTAATAAAGGTGGTGATGGCACCTACTGCTGTCCAAAAAGATTTGGAATTTAAAGAAGTATAAAGGTCTTGAATAGAAATGGGAAACAGAAGAATAAAACCTCAGTTGTTCTTTCCAGCTCTTTCACTGGTTAATGATGTCGGGCACGTCCCAGTTGCTCTCATTTGTAGTGAATTGTTCAGCTGTATTGGAGGGATCTTAGAATCATAGAATGGTTGGAGTTGGAAGGGACCTTGAAGATCATCAAGTTCCAACCCCTCTGCCCTGGGCAGGGACACCTCCCACCAGACCAGGTTGCTCCAAGCCCCCTCCAACCTGGCCTTGAACCCCTCCAGGGATGGGGCAGCCACAGCTTCTCTGGGCAACCAGGGCCAGGCTCTCACCACCTTCACAGGAAGAGTCAGAATTTGTGTGTGCATATAGATGAGTTATCCATATATATATATATTTATATACCTAACATTGCAGAGCTAACACCAAAATCTGGAGCAAATTCCTTGTAGGTCCAAACCATTTTCACAGCAGTTCAGTTACAGTGGAAAATGTAAGGTACCTAAAGAAATTACTACGCTGCTTAGCTAACACCTGGAGATCCCTGGATTAAATTTGTGGTCTGGGGACTGAGAGTTTCTGGTTTATGGAGGGACAGCTCGGAGGCTTTCTTCCCCACCTCAGCTCCCACCAGCACAAGGAAAACTTCCAGTGCACTCGTCTGATCTTCCACACTTAAATGTAGAACTAAGTAAATTTGTGGGATTGTTATTCATTGTTAGAGTCGTCTAGCTGTAAATTATTCTGTACGTAGTGTATTGCTGTTGATTTTCTGTTTGTGTTACTCTGTTAGCCACTGCTCAGCTGCTCAGTCCCCATAATTTGCCGAGTACTCACGCTTCTCCCAGGTCCCGGTTCTTCTGGCTTGGGGTGAACTTGCAAACATCGTAGCCACACAAGCTCAAAATGCAGAAATTAGGCCTAAATTTACCGATGTTAAGAAATCAATCCATTCTCTGTTTGTGACTTGATTTCTTTGGTTAGTAAACGAGGATTTGAACCAGAAACCTAAATAATTTAAGGTGTGAGCAGTTACATCCTCTGCTAAAAAGGAAGAAATACTTTGGAGGTCAGCACTGGAGGCCAAAGACCTTGGGGACAAGGGCAACGTGCGCTTCTGATTTCCATGAAAGTTATGTTTTCAAGTTCGGTGTCGTGTGTTTGCTGTTGATGTTCCTTCCAATGGAAAAGAAATCAGTATTTAGCCAAAGCCTCTGTAAAGAGCTGTTCAAGACCTAACTGCTCGTCTGCTTAGAAAAAGCAGCTTACTTTAGTTTGCAGAAACAGAAAGCAACTGTGAAATCCAAGACTGTTAATATTTCAAAGTGTTTTGGTGACATAATAGATCTTGGGAGTGTGAGGCCTGTATGGTTTGCAATATTACCAGAAACCCAAGAAGTATTTATAGCCACCTTCATGCTTGACTACTTTTTTTTTTTTTATGTTATAGAATATGTTGATCCGAATATAAGTGAAAATGATAGAAACAAGAAATACTCTCTTTTGTCTCTCTTTCTTTTCAGCCTTAACGTCTCATACTTTCCACTTGCTCACTTAGCTGTCTCCCTGCCCTCCTCTACCCTGGCTCCCATTTTTTTTATACCTAGATTTATTGGTATTTTTAGGTCCTTTGAATTCTTGTCTGATATTTCCTGTTTTGAGGTGTGAAAGTGCCTCTAATACTACAGGGAATTTGTTTGCTCCAAAACCCAGTCAATAATTCAGTGTTTCTGTGGTGTTTATTTGGACTTCCAAAGTTATTCCTTCAGTGTCGCAGTGCTTAAAAGCGGGTTTGAGCCCTAAATAAGAGTTACTTGGAGAAAATCCAAATTGGCCTAAGAAGCAATCGTAGAATTTGACCAAGGACTTTATCCCACTGTTGGACTTGTGCCCCTAAATAAATTGGACAGGTTATAAAATCTCAGTCTTATGAACCTGAATGTGTCATGCTTAGAAATTATTTCTTTTTAAAATATTGTTTCTCTTATGAAAGGATTTCACAAGATCTTTTCTCTGCTATAACGAACGTTCTTTTTTTTTTCTCTATGAAATATAATTATTTAGTCCTGTCCCAAGTATTAGCTGGAAGAGGTCTGATGGAAAGTTGTTGACAAAGAAAATGGAACACAACAAAACCAAAGGGGTTCTTGAAATCCCAGATGTCCAGCAAGAAGATGAAGGCTTTTATGAGTGCATTGCAGGAAACAGCCGAGGAAGAAACATTGCAAGAGGTCAATTATTTGTCTATGGTAAGCAGATTGATTAATTTCTTCATTTATTTTTTCTTACAGAGCACGATGGCGTTCAGATGTATTTTGTAGATGAAGTCTATTAGCCCCTTACTGGAGATACGAAATGTAGTTCAGGTTAAGCTGATTAAAAAATGATTGGAGGTCTGCAGTGACCTTCACTGAATTACATCTTCAGCAAATAAAGATATTTTGCATTAAAACTCAGATTGAAAACGTGGGTTGTGCCATGATGAAGTTGTAAAGGTTAATACGAGGCAGAAAGAAATCCCTGGTACATTTACATGAAACATTAAGGGCAGGCAAAAAGATTTACTCTCAATAGCTCACAGCGGCAGAAAGCTGCGCTGCCCCAGATGCAGATCAGGGAAGGATTCATGAGGGTTTGGTTCATGCGAGTGTAAGATTATTTCACCTCCCATTCTCGCTGAACTGTATTGCTCCATAAACAGACGAGGGCAAAGCAGGGGAAACTCATTCCACTGCCTCCCTCTCCTTCCTCCGGGTCTAAAAGTGGAGAATAATATTTCTGTGAGGCTGTTCTCCCTTTCCTTTTCCCTCCCCGCCTGCATTAATTTCCCGTGTTCCGAGTCACACGTGATAGTCCCTTGCAGCCAAGGTGAATGATGTGCTCTTTAGTCCTGTTGTTAATACACGGGGAAAGCAACATATTTTGACATGACTAAGAAGGGAGATCTTTTCTTTACCTCATAAATCTTTCAAAAGAGAAGGAAAAAAATGTAAAATGTAAGAGTGAGCAAAAAAAAATTGCAGAAAGCTAGGCTGAGCCTACAATTAACAACTGTTGAGAAGACCTTGGCAAGTATTTTTTTTTTTTTTTTTTAAGTAAATCTCTTCTAATAAAGAGATGCAGGCTTTGCTGATAAGCTACCAGTCTCCTGCAGCCATGGCTAATATCAAGATATATGCCAGGAACAGAGCAGTCTGCTGCTGGTTTGAATATTTAATTATTTCTTTGCTTTTAGGGGGTTATTTTTGTTCTCACTGCTCGCTAATTTTTGCAGAACATCAATCAAGCAGTTCCATTAAAATTAAGTTCCGTAGATTACCTGGACATGATTGATAATGGCATAGGCAATTACAAAATTATGATCAGTTAATACAATCTAAAACAATGTGCTTATTAAATGTGCTTTGTAAATTAATTAATAGCTGTTCACAGTGAAATATATAAACAGCACTCATGAAGCTTTTGCACAAGATTTTTTGATCATATTAGGAGTGGGCTGGTGTATTATCTACATAATTGACTTCTCTTGCTTAATTTCTGTGCTGTGGTGTTTTTCCTCTGTGGAGAGCTTGGCTCTAGGAAATAGGGTTTATTTCCTGGACGCTTTCCGCTGCTTTCCATCTGATACCTAGCTCCCATGCCTTAAGCTCGGAGAGCAATAAAAATGACATGTAACTAGAATGACTTGTAAACATGGTGAGCGGTGTCCCGGATCCTTTCCCGTTCTGGGAAGTGGCTCGTTGGCGTTGGATTAATCTAGTGTTGAACAATTCTCTTAATCTAGTGTTGGACACCCTCCAGGTACTCCTGAGCTACCTACAGGGTCATGCTGTAGAGGGAGGCTTTTGGGGAGCTTTTTCTGCTGGTCTGAAAGGATAACGGTCCTCTTCCTAAAATTAAATTGCTCTGTGTAAGAGCTCTGTCTGTGTGTGGGTGTATTTATATATGTATGGAGACTACAGCATTATGATTCAATAACCTGGCCGAAAATCTTACTCAGGATGTTAAGACACCAACAGAACCCACAGTCAGAGCCATGGTCTCAGGTATGTGAGTAAAATAGAGGGGTAATATTTACAACCCATTATTTTTATTAGCTACTGACTAATGTTTTTGATCTTTCTACTTTTGGTACGCAGATTCACGTACCTTGAGAGGAGGACTGTTTTTTTAGAAAACAGGAGTCTCATTGCTTCCAAAGAGCATGTCCAGAATTTCAGGCATCTAAAATCACTGCTGCTGCAACTTTTGGCCATAAAAACGAATAAAAGAAAATGAATACAATAAAAGTAAACTTCCTGTCCGCTATCCCCTTGATCTCTAACACTTTCCCAACTTAGTCCTGCAGTTTATTGCCGGGGAATTGTTGTGCAGAATTCACTTGCAATATAATAAGAGTGTATTGGACAAATACTAATTAGCCTTGCTCAGTTCATTAATTAATGGCAACATACCTCCAGCCAAATCATTTTTCTCCTGCTTAAAATGGTTTGCATATTCTTTTCAGCACTCCCGGAATGGGATAAAAAAATCCAAAATGCCTTTCTGTCTCTCTATGACAGCTTATTTTGGGAATGTAAGGCAAAAGGAAAACCAACCCCTTCCTACAGCTGGTTAAAAAATGGCCAGGCGCTCGCATCAGAGGTAAGGGTCCTGTTGTCTTGTTTGCTTTCCTGATCATCTTTTTGTGTTTTACATGGTTTAGTTCCAACATTTAATTTTGCAGTGCATTACCCTTTTTCTGATAAATTTTATTAAAGCTTAAGATATCAAAAGAAACATAATAACACAAGCTTTTTGCAACACAAAGCTTTGGTTCTTGCAGTTTGTCTTTAGGGAAAATGTATGTGTTTGCCAGTTTTTATATATATATACCCACACCAATTTCTTCATATGATTTATCTTACAGAGCATCTGATTGCTACAAGATATGGCAGTAGGTATAACAATTACAGTTAGGGAAAGAAAAGTCTGTCCAGAAACACTGAATACATTTGTAGACATAATCTGTGATTTGGGCAACTGGTAGGATGCCAGTTGACTGTGGAAGAACTTTTCAGAGGTGGCATTGCAAACCCATCAGCTTGTGGAAAGTAGTGAGGTGGTGGAAGTGCAGGAGGAGAGGGGAAACCAGTTGGAGCTCAAACATTTAAGAAACTTGATCAGATACTTATGCAGAAAGCTCTTGGAGAACCCAGCTCTGTTTCCATAATTATACTTTTGTGGTGGCCAAGCTTTGGCACATCCATCTTCCAGTCTTGAGTTGCTGGTGCCTTCATGGAGAATGACTCTCTGCTGCATTTGCATTGTGCTGAAGCCAAATAATTTGGCTTTTTATTAGGCATCTTCTCGGTACCTATCGAGCTAAAAAGGCATGGCTCATCTGTGATGCATTCTTACTTGGTTCGAGAGAAATAATGCTGTGATTAATTTCTGTCTAGCAAGAGCAGATACAGAATCATTTCCAAAACATATGGGACAAATTAGCACCTGCTGAGTTGCAGAACCAGCACTATTTCGACTTCGTAGCACTTAGTTGAAGCAGTTGGAGGGGGGTCCAGTCTTCCATATGATTTTCTGCTGGATTAGTCCTAAACAGCCCAACTAGCATCCGAGAAGGCTGGCCAGAATTTACTTGGATTGCAGTTTTTCTGAACCTGATCATTCTACTCACTGTCACCTCTTCCTAAGCAAGATTTTCTAGTTTATCTCCCTTTGAAGACAGCGGTATTTAGAATTTGTCACTCTTCAATTGCATAGTTTCAATAAAAAAGAATAAAACACTCTACAGACACATTTTCAACCAACATTTTCACAGTACTTACAGTGTATTGTAAATGGAATACTTCAGGCAACAAAATGCTGAATGTTATTGCTCGATGGACAAAATGGATAGTTTGGAGGTGAAAGTACACGGGAGGTGTAATAAAATATTCAGTCTGTCACAGCACCCTGCTTGTTGGAAATATCACAGGAAGAATACCTTCCAGACGCTTTCTGCCTTGGGGCTGATTCTCAGGATATTGTCTGCTCTTTGTCAAACCTTTCTCCCTGGCCACCCACTTGGTCATCCCTGCATTATTCCTGCTTGTGTACACGGTGGGCTTTATTCTCCTCTTTGTCCCCGTAGCTCAAAAGAGCCGGCAGAGAATGGCGGGGAATTCGGCGTGTGCACCAAACACGAGCGTGCCTTCAGAAGGGGGTTTGCTATTCAAAGGCTGTTTGGAAAAATAGAATGCGCCGAGAGGATAGCAAACAGCCTGAAGGTAAAACTAAGTATGCAACAAAGATATCTGCAGCGAGAGCCTCGACAAAAAAAAAAAAAAAAATATTAACAGTGGATAAGTAATGTAATGTTGTTAATTAGTTTGCGATACACCAGCCATACAACCCCGGGCTGTGCTCTCCTCAGATTTCCAAGCCAAACAAGGTTGGGCTGGGTCAATTCTTGGTTGGGAGACCTCCAAGGAGAAGCTGGAGTATTGGAAAACAGAGCACAGTAGGTGGCACCCTCCCCTCTACAAGAGAAATCCCCCCAGTAGGCTGTGGCAGCTCAGCAAGTTGGGTTATATACGTTCAGCAGTTCATAAATACATTTTAGATGCTTGTGGTTGTCAGCAAAGACCGAGCTGTGTCCTCTAACACTGTGCTTACTCTCCCATTGCTACTCCAGAGGTGGCAGAGCCAGACTGAAGGAGCAGCGTAATAATAACAGTGATATCTGTTGTTTCAGGCTTGCATTTGGTGATGGAATTTATACTCCCTGTTGTGGGTTTCTTCCACACTGATCTGTTTTGGGGAACATATTATCTTCTCCTTCTCAGTGCTACACTTTGCAGTGGAGCTGTTACTGTCTCCAGAGGCCAATAATTGTAAAAATCACAAAATATTTAGCTTTAGGTTATGCTTGTGGCATGAAACAGGCTCTTTTTCTATTTGCCAGAACAGAGCAAATAAAAGATCTTTTAATACGCCAAAACCCTAGCTCTGGTCCAAATTTCTCTCCTGTGCAGTTTCCTCTATTTCAGCAGAATTGCACTGAAGAAGACTGGGTGTGTATAGAAATTCAAGCCACGAGAAGCGTGCTCTGCCTCTCATCTGAGCAGCTGCCTGGGGCTTTCCAACAGGAACTGGAGAGCATTGGCTTTCAGCAGAGCTTTATTTCAGTGGATCATTTCTCTGTGACTTGTGATCTGCTGACATTTGGAATTTTTTCCCCTTTATTTGAGCACCTCTGTCTCCTGTGGAGCTTTTCTGATCGTCTTAGATTATCATCATCGGAGTCATCTAATCAGACGAGGCCCAGACTGGGCTGCGGGTGCTGCTTCTCAGGAGCTTCGGGGAGGATGCTCCGGGCTCCCGGCGTGGAGCAGCCGTTCCTGCCCTGTGGTACCCGCTTCGTGGCGAAGCCTTTCCACGGATTCCCGGTTCAGCAACGCGGAGAGAAACACGTGGCCCAGCTGGAACATCTGGGCAAACCCACCCAAGGCAGTGACCCTGCAACACGCGCCTGGAGTTCTTAAAAAGTTTGAAGAGCTAAGAGGTCTGAAAACAAAACCCACCAACACGTGGCCGAGGTGCACGTCGTATTCCCGATGTATTCATTCACGCTGCTTCCAAGAAAATAACATTTCTGCTCCTGAATTATGAACGGGTGCATCAGTGTGATGTCAAAAAAAATGGGATTGTGCAGTCCTTGGCTCTGTCAGTGGTTTTTTTTTGCTTGTTTTTCTTTTCTCAGGAAAGAATTCAAATAGAAAATGGGACTCTTATCATACCGATGCTGAATATGTCAGACTCTGGCCTCTATCAGTGTGTGGCAGAAAACAAGTACGGCACTATTTATGCCAGTGCTGAGTTGCGGGTGATAGGTGAGTAAATGCCACTAATATGAGCAGCTACTGAGTTTAACAGGACAGTCATTAAATAATTTGAAATTAAGAAATGAGCAGATTAAATTACACCTGGCAGTTCAAGTCTGTTGATATTTCGTTGCTACTTGCTCTTCATCACCCATGTGTGAATGGTGGTTTTTTTTCATTTTGTGACCGGTTTGGAGGAAAATTCTCATTCCGTGTGGCCTTTTTTTATCGCATACACACAATTTTAATGAATGCTGTTTCTCACTTAGTATTGTGAGTTATTAATAGTTATTCTGCAGTTTTTAAAAGTCAGTTTCAACAAGTGGGAAAAATAATTTTAACTGTAAACAAAGAGCATATGGCAAATACGTC
>JAOXJK010000003.1:13324458-13350986 GCA_025774025.1 Xenus cinereus
CGCACATAAAATGGAATTTATTCCTATATTATAAAAGGTATTCTGTTGTAGATATCCAAATATAAAGCTTGTTCAACAGCCAAGAACTGGTGCAACCAGTAAAACACAAACTTTAGGAGGACCCAACTGTAGTACAGGTGTCGTGTTTTCTCCTTCTCCAAGAGTGAATTTTCACATAAATTACAGGAGAAATAAACACATTTTCAGAAAGCAGCAGCAGTTTATGAACAGGAAACCATTTGAAAACTGTATTTGTGATTGAATACTCTAAAGTCTGCAGACAAATACCTGTGGCTGGGGTGTTTATCCTGCTGATGTTGCTCTGCTCAGGAACTTCACTCTTCATGGCAGATAAACCCATTCTCCCAGAATGGTCTGCAGATAACCCGAAGGAAAGGTTGGCAGAGCAGTTTCTAGGTAGAGAGTTTAGAAACAGCATAAATAAGGTACGATTAATTCCATTCTTTGGTACTTAAATATATTTTTCATGTTTGATATATCAACTTTTGCAGAAGTCTCAAAAGCAAAGCAATTATTGGATTCACCTACTATGTAGCTCGAAGAGAAGAATTTTAAGCAAGTTCATTTAGTAACTTGTCAGCTGCGTATTGTTCTGCTCTTCTTACTTCTTATTTCTCTATTTTTAGCTGCGGCACCTGATTTTTCCAAAAATCCTGTGAAAAAAAGGTCCGTCGTTCAAGTTGGAGGCGAAGTTACAATTGGTTGTAAACCGAGCGCTTCTCCCAGAGCGGTTATTAACTGGAGAAAGGGCTCCGAGGTTCTGCGCCAGAACAAAAGGTACCCTCCTAAACCAGTCGCTGCGTTGTTGGCTGTTCTCTGTTCTAATTTCCTTTAAACATCACCCGAACACAGCTGGCTTAGTATTGCTTTTGACAGCTCCTTGACAGAAAACTTTGGTGCCAGAGGCCTATTTGTCTTTAGCAGTGGCCACACAGTTCTGCGGGTATAAAGCTGATGGAGAACAAAGGCAAAGCCCAGTACGCAGGGGTAATTGTGTGATGCGTACGTTGGGGTTCGTCAGCGGTTAATTCACTGCAGCTCTGTCGGAGCTGACTGTTTTCCACACACAGAGCCCGAGCGAATCAGCCTCATGGAGGAGACACCAGTGGAGGCTTCAGGGAAGCCAGAACGTACCCCCAGGCTGCCACATAATTGCTCGGCAGCTGCACAGGTTGTACAATAACCCGTAGATAAATCAGCCTCCATATTCTAACCCTTCTCTTTAGGCAAGATTTGGCCACTGGGCCAGCATACTGGTACATTCCCTCACCAACTGGTATGGGGTTGTGTGGTCTTCAGCAGGGCTTTTGCTGGGGTTGCGTGGGGTTCAGCAGGGCTTTGCTGATGTTTGGTCTGATTTTTTGCAATACTTGTGATATTGGCTGATTTTTGTGATATTTGTGAGTTGCCACAAACCGTCTATGTTATTACATGGTAATGTCAATTAAGTGGTAAAGCATTAAAATCCAAAGCGACTCATTGACTTGAGTAGGTTGTGAATTGGGTACACAATGTACAACCGGGAGGATATTTCCACATACAAATGTAGGCAGATGGATGAAATGGGCAACAGTCTCTAAGAACTGTAATCTTTCTCAGCATCTCTTTCAGTTCACAAACACGACAGCAACACTGTTTTATCACGTTATCATTTTCAAAGGCTGAAAACGGAATAAGTGATTCATAAAGCTCTGGAAATTGAACATCAGATTTTGCACATAGAACCAGTTGCTCAAGGAGGTTAGTTTGAGTCACATAAAACTTAAAATAATTATAATTAAAGCAACATTATGCAGAAGTGTGAAACAAGCAGTATTTCCCTATCCAATACTGCAGTGATGTACAATGGAGATAAAAGTAAATGGGAGAAGTATATGTGAAAGGCAGTGCAAATCTGAGAAGAGGTATTTCACAAGGTACTCACAGTGAAACAGAAAAATTTGGGTAAGGAGTCCATGCCACGGGATGTAGAGAACTTCTCAATTATTTTTCCCCCCTTCCAGTAACGGCAGTTTTATTTTCTGTTTGAGTGTTCGGCTATGGATGAAAAATATTTTTCTAACTAGTGTTCAGTCAAATCTTTTTTTGCATTTTGCTTGTATAGTCTATTCCACACAAATGCCTGCTCATTCCTATCCCTGCTGTATGTGGAGAATGTGCTCAGGGTACAGTTTGCCACGGGCAAACTCTGGATTTTCTGACATTGATGAGAACAGGAGCAAGGAGAGCACTGCTTAAAACTTGCAATTTAAATTGTTGAATTAAGCCTGGGTCTTGAGGTTCTGGTACCATGATGGTCCCCAACTGATTTGCTTGTAAAAGAAAATATTTACACACTGCATACAGCGTTTACTTGTGCTTCTGTATTAATTTACTAACAATAATTATAAGCACGCTGTAATTTTTGAGGGTCCCAGAAGGCCTTCTGCTGCTTAGCAGGAGTAAACAAAAGGAGCAGGATTTACACTGAGGCGAAGGGAGAGACAATTCAAAGCCTCCATGTGCAGAACATTATTACCAGTGTGTCCACTGGTGCAAAGTAGAATTTATGAGGCTTTTTGATTATTAAATGACAAAATAGCTAATGCCATGGTTTTAAAGGAGAGAAAATAACTCATCTGCGCAGTGTTTTTCCAGAGATCTTTGTGACAAAACAGAGAATGAAATAAGGATTTCTATGTCAGTAATTAAAGTACATAGCTAATTAAAGTACTCAAATCATATGTATCTTTGCTTATAAAAAGAGAAAAGGAATCTGCTCTGCCTTTCTCGCAATATAAGATTAAACCCTGACATGTCACAAACAGATTAACTATTTTAACTAAAGCTTTCTTTATTTCTGTTCCTATTTTATTGTGCAGCATTTATAATCTCTCTGGACTCCTTTAGTAGCTTTTTTAAATATTTGCTTGGGTTATTAATGCTGGGAAGAAAGGAAATATCAATCCCTTATGGTTCTGACAGCAAAACTGTGATGGACACATATTGCTAAATATGTCAGATTGCGTAGGTTCTTCAGAATGATATGGACAAATTCAATCTTTTGTTACAGAAATAGTGCAGCTGGACCTATTCCACCCTAAGGGGAAAGGATATTCTTTCTTTTTCACCCTCTTTCTTTCACTCACGGTAGTAGTTTGTTCCTGATAGTCAGGCATGTGTGGTTGCTGCTCTCCCTCCTCCAGCCCCACTTGTCTCCCCCATCTTCTCTGCAGCTCAAACACATCGTTGTCCGGATCTTCAGCAGCTTTGTATGCCCTGATTTATGTGGAATACTTTATAGCATCTGAAGCACGCATGTTCAGTCCTTCAAAAAAAATTCCCTAATCAATAATTTTTTACACTAGATGGTAAAACAAAGCCTGAACGTACCTGTACCAGGGTTGCTTAGTGTTCCCAGACCTAACGTCCGCTCTACATTGAGAATTCTACTTAAAAATTTTCAAAAATAGCTAAATTCCACCCTCATTCGTATGGCTCACCCCCTGAGTAGTGGAATTTCTCTTTGGTTCACATTGCTGGACACTGTAGAGAGGTAATTCGAGGTTATCAGCTGCAGGATTCAAAAGGAAATTCCACAGTTGGCTAATCCCACTGGATCTCCAGTTTTCTCGTCTAGATCACGTAGAAGTAAGCTTCGGGTCTTCTTTTGGGCAATTAACTTCCTTCTTTGGATCAAAGTCTTGAGAAACAGGCTTTCGGGAGCAATGCCGCTTGTCCAACAGGCAAGCGTTTGAAAAGATTTTATTTGCCCTTTGCTGGATGCACAACTTTTTCCTGGCTTGTGATGTGATTTTTAGGTCAATGTAGAAATGAAATGCAACCAAGAAAAAGAACCAGCTTCATGCTCTGAACTCCCACCCTGTGGAGTTTGACACAGATACGAGCTGTTTTCATATATGTCATATATTCTCAGTAAGTGCAATGGAAGTTTTCTTCATCTCACTTCTATCATCTCATGTGTCTACTGAGGAAAAGAAGAAGAGAAAAATTCATATATTAAATAAAGCAAATTTGCAAGTCTAGACACTGATCTCATCACAAATGCGTATCTTGTTATCGCCTTCAGTGGATTCAGGATCAGGACCCTCATGGAAAACTTTATGAAAATTCTTTTTGATTGAAGCATTTGAGTAAATGGGAATTGGAACCCCTTTTGCTTTACCAGAGAGAGGTGCTATTCCCTCACTATGAGTTGAGGATCCCCAACCGCTGTAGTAAATGCATATAAACATGTGTGATTCACTCCGCTCAGAATTTAAATGAGGAGAGCTGAGGGAAAACCGAGAAATGAGGTAGGCTGAAAGAATCTGTTAGTCATATACAGCAGTTTCCATGCATTAATAATCAGTAATAAGCAAATATTCATAATTTAAATCCTTTTCTGGGGACCGGACAAGAAGTATGTTTAGGGGTCAATAAAATATGCTCAATACTTGTTGGCTCCTAGACTTGCTTGTAGGACACAGTTCGGTCCCATCTGTATGAAGGATGGTAGTTGTTGGTAAGTTCTCTCTCCCACACCACGCTTGGTTTTGGTGTTTTGCGCTCAAGTTACTGCCGTTTCTCAAAGGAAACGTGGGGGAATGAGCACCGAAATGAGAAGCTGTCTTTCAACAACCTTATGCATAGAAAACCGAGCAGATGTTGTGACTGGAGACTTCTAACACTATGGTGGGGGGAATTATCTGGTAATTGCTGAGCTCTTACAGCTGCCCCTTGGAACCTCAAAATCCAGGGGATTCTCCTGCCCTCATGTGAAATGCACAGACCCTGCGGGTTTCATTAATTAAAGGGTTGCATCCGCTCACAGCCACGTGCTGCATCTCAATTGCTCTCCCAGTCTCCTGGTAGGACCAGTCTCCTACAGCCTTCAGAGCACCCATGGCCACCATCTGCTTCTGCCTTTCTTCTGCTGCTCCACTGTTCAAAGTCAGGTTCCAAACCCATGAACATTTGAACACATTTGAAACTGTTTTGTTATCTGGGGAAAGAATTTTGTCTTTTTGTGGGCATCTGTTGGACTTAGAGAATTAGTGAGTTAAAAAAATAAGGGCAATTAATTGGTAAACAGGAGATGTCCTCAGTCCACTGATCAAATACAACATACAGAACATATTGTGCAGTGAAATAGCATTTCAGCTTAAACCAATTTGAGAAGAAATGTGTCAGGGCAGTTCAACAAACTTCAACGAAACATTTCAATTACCAAAATGTCAACAGTGTTTGTTTAGCTTGTACTGAAACCTTGCAGAATAACCATTGTCTTAAAAAAAAAAAATAAATAAAAGTCTGCTTGGGGAGGAATCAAGACAAAATGGATTGAAAATTCCAAAATTTGCACTACTCTATTAACAAAGGAGGAGATTGATGCCACTTAACTTTTATTTAGCTGAAGTCAATATGCAGTCTAAGGTAGTTATTTACTTTTTCTTGGCAGGCACCTCCATCTCAAATGAGATGCCTGACTTTTAGATGAGCAAAGCTGGGGGAACGAAGCCTACCCACGGTGTCTGCAAAAAAACACCCTACCTATGTTGAAGTCAGAGCCGATGAGTAGCACAGGCAGAGAGAAGTTTTACTTGTCATGCTGCTTAGTGCCACAAACCACGCTGCTTTAGGCACCCGCTGCTTGCAGATAAAGGTAGCATAGACATTTGTATGCCGGTAGCAAGTTTCATATAAAACATATTTTTTTATGCTATTCCAGCACTTACCATTCTATTCCCGGCTTTCTACAGCAATGCGCCCAGGTGAATAGCAATGGGATATTAATCTTACTATTATTTTATTTTTTAAGTCTGATTTTTGAAGCCTGGATTAAGTGTATCTCCATTTTTATCCTTCTTGCTTTTCTACCACGAGAAGCTTTGCATAGCTTTGATGATACGCCTTAACCCTTCATCTTATCAGTGTCTCTGTGTGTAAAGAAGTTCATTTCCTATTTCAGTTTTTAAATAGAGCACTTGAAGTGTGGGCATCAGCAATCACAGCAATTCCAGATATCTTAGACACCATCGTTGTAAGTCAACATGAATACAAAGTAAGCTTATCTCTTGATGAAATTCTAATTTTGCTTAGGGAACCAATGGAACTGATTCCACATCTGCTAAATTTGATTAATCACTTCAGTTCCATTCCTTGCTAACAAATAGATTGACAAAAATCAAAGGCCTGGATTTACCTGCTTGCTTTCAGTGCTTGCCCTGAATTTACGTATTAAGACATGAAAACTCCTGAAAAATCTGAGATTGCTGCGTAGAATTGCTTTGGTTTTTCATCTCTTAGGCCACACTGCTACATATTTGGGGCTAACCAGACAAAACCCAGCATTACACCTTTCCCAGGGAATGCTGAGAGCTATAAGGAGTATTCTTTCTTCTAGCTAAAAATACGCTCAGATTACAATGGTCAGGGTTTCTGTATGAAAGGTATCAGAGAAGAGGATGTTGCAAAAGACTGGTGGAGGCAGCTATAATCTATTTCTTGAATATTTGTTAACAGCAGTGGGGTTTTATTCTGTTTTCAGTGTTGGTTATGGGCACAAGTGTGCAAGCATTTATTTATCTCTGCTTTCTTCTGACTAATGTCATTGAATCTAGGACCAACATAAAACGTGGCATTGTTCACTGAAGAGTGAGTGTGCACAAGCAGAATTGTTTGGTGATCCAGCAAAACTAATGATATTGGCATAAGAAAAGTTTTACAACCAAAGGGATGCCAGAAAATGCCGCAGACTGACCTGAAGTACCTTCAGTCTTTACTTCTTCGTGTTCTCCACGGAGTTATTTCTGTCTTCTCCCCCAAGCTGAGAGCGAAGGCAGAGGAGTGGAAAGCAGGGGAGTGAAAGATGAGGAGGGGAGATACAGGGAGAAGGAAGAATGAGAACAGATGAGAGGGAGAAAAAGACAATATTTTATTTTTCTTCTTAATCTTATTTCACTTTGTTTTCCCCCTTTCTTCTCTCTCTGTTATCTTTCCGTTTGAAGTCAATCCACTGCAGAGTAATGAAAAGGCAGAAGGGGACCCCCATTGCTACTTGACCCAATGAAACACTGGCAGGCAGCAGGCAGAGAATATTAGTGCAGCAGAAGACATAAGAAAAGGGATTTTCCTTTCTTTTCTCTCTCCTTGGAGAGTTTCGTAATGGAACAAGCCAATAAACCTAATTTCATCATGTATTACTGACTACTTAATGCGATAGAGTTTAGCACATCAGATAGCGCGAGCATCAAGTCAGCAAATGAACCATATGTTCTCACGTATAAGGAAGAATGACAACCTGCCTGATGCTGGATTTATTACAATTTCCCTTCTGTGTGACACCTCTCTAATACAATTTTAAATTGTTCCTACCCAACTGCTGGGAACCTCGTTAAGGTGAGCCTTTCCGAGGGGCTGTCCTACCTGCTGAGATGTCCCAAGCAATCTGTCACTCTGCCGTGTCACAGGGAGCTGCAATAAACTGAACCCCGGTGAACGTCAGGGTTGTGCCCTCTCTCCCTTCCAGTTCATGTTCTAACCCTGCTTCATGCACACATTCTGATTGACGTTCAGGATTTGATCCAAAGCCGGCTAATCTCGTTGGAATTTTTCCATTGACTTCAGCAGGCTTTGAATCAAGGTTCCTAATTAGGAGTTTGCACCAGAAAAAAAAAAGAAAAATAATGAGAGAATGCAACCTTCTGTGCTTCTCTTCTAGTCCAAGTTGTACTGCCATGAACATCGTTACCGTTGCACTATTCTGGTGTGTTTATTGCCATAGCGTACAAAAATACTAGTATTGGATGAAAAACATGCAGCACAGACACCAAATTAAAGATTGTTCCTGATCCTGAAAGTTTTCAATCTAAGAGTAACATGAGAGGTAGGAGATAGATCAGGAGGTAATGGAAAAAGGAGCAGTAATACACTGATTAACATGAGAAATGGACTGTTGCCAGTCACGCTCTGGGCACGACGATCAAAGAGTCTCCAAGGGAGGAGTTTCTGGGAACATTTTAATTTTGAAGGGTTACGGAGGAGAAACCATAGAAACAGCACCTTGAGAACGTGGCTAACGCTTGGCCAACATGAAGGGTTTGTAGGAGGATACTAGCATTTTATTACAAAGAAATACTGGTATTTCATTACTTCTTTTCTATGAGAACTAAAAATCTTTTCAAATTTTCAGTGAAAGGAAGAGTCTGCTAAGGGACACAGACATTTTACCCGCACATTAAAAAGACATAAAATTTCTATGATCTTATTTTGAGCAAGGATGGGAGTCTAAGGCTTCAGTGAACCGCGTACAGTCCCTATCATTATCACTCAAATTAAGCATAAATTCAATAGCCCATTGAGGGTTTCCTACAGGACAACAGGCAGCCCAGCCACCAGGCAGAAGAAGCTGGAGGTGATGAGACTAGAGCAAGGGCATGTGCAGCTGGAAGAGGAGTCATCCATCAGCATGGAAGCTGAAATCACCGAGGTTGAATGTGGTTCATCTCCAATTCTCTTTATCTATTATGGGTGTTTGCACGTGAACATGCTGCCCGAGGTTCCTGAAAGCAAACCAGGACCATCCTGTGTACCTGCTGTCAGCTGCTCGGTGTACATGCAGAATACTTTAAAGTTAACAGCAGGTTTTATTGTGCTTTTATTTTTGAAATATGTTCTGACAAGCAGATAGGGAAGAAGATTCCTGTAAGTGAATTAAACTCCCACGCGGAGGGTAATTCAGGGCCTTATGTACTGTTTAAATTCTACTTAAGACCCATATTAAGGGGTTTGTTTTACATCTGGAGTGAATTTGGTTGTATGAACGGCTGTGTCTGAACTCCTAACAATGTCTGAATCAAAAAGAATGCTTAATGGGGGGATTAGATTGAATAGCAGTAGTGTGGGCATACCATCCTCTGCTGAAAGAACGTTTCTGTGATGTGCCAGAGTTGTAAAGATGTCATAAAAACAGCAGAACTTGTTGGCAAATAGAAGAATGGCAACCTTTTTCTTTGGCAATTCAGTTCATTTTCTACCTGGATTTTGCAAAGTCTGGTTCCTGATCCTTTCCTTCTCAGTGCACTATTTTATCACTTTTTTTTTTTTCTGCTATGAATGTCAGACTAATCAATGTATGGCTACCTAAATATGATGTTTCATTAAGTCCTGTGCACAAGGTAGACTAATAACAGAGAAATCTTTCTTTTTTTGCCTGGACATGCTAAGGGATGGCTCTTGTATCAGTCCAGGATTATACGAAGTCTCTCCTCTGACGACTTCCACTATTTAGATGCAGATTTGAGACGGGGCAAGGGCAGACACAGGGAAGAGAAGAGCCATAAATGGGCCATATCTTCTAAATACAACACGAGACCAAGTTCTCCGTATGGGAAAAGACAAAAAATGTGTGTATTTGTTTAACAGAGCAGACTGAGCATGAACGGGCTCACAAGCACCTTAAAACTGGCACAAGGGTTTTAGAAAGCTGAAGGGGTTAAAACATGGCAATTAATGGCTTTGGGGTTTGCTTGTTTGTTTCATTTCCTCACTAAACTGGTTGGTTGGTTGGCTGGGCTTTCTCTCCCGTACACACAGAGGTGCTGTTGCCCAGTATTCCCCGGCTGCAAGTTTTGAGACATTTCCCTACAATAGATTTAGACACATGTCTACACACGTTGTATTTTTATCACTTTTTTCTTCGGTCATTGCATAAGAACACCTGCCTCACATTTAATACTTGAGCGTGTTAAAGACAGGGCAAACCAGCTATGGCTATTTTATGTTAAAGGGAGTACCATCTCTTGAAAATACTGGTTTTTATCTGGCGGTTTTACTATAGAGTACAGCTCAGTTTAGATGTCTGTAGGTATTTACATAAAATAAATATTTGTAGTCCCAAATTGCAGAGACTCTATGCAAAAATAATGTTCTTTTTTTAGGAACAGAGGGAAACTTTAAGCAAGGAGATAGCAAGGAACAGTGTTAGTGTCACCTTCTCTCATTGCTAATAGTATTCTTTTCTAAAATATATTAATAAGACTGTTCAGCTACATGGTGTAATTTTGTTTTGATCCAAATAGTTAACACAGAGTTTAATGGCATTTATTTTATTTCCAGTTAATTGTCAGTCAACTCCGAAGCTCATTTATATCAGCATGCAGATAAGGAAAATCTTCTTTTAAGCATAGTTTATTAAATGACAATACTATTAGCATACAAATGACACTCAGAATAGGATAAACAGGTACAAAGATCATTACCATATAATACAGACAGTCGGATCTCAGATGGGACTCAGTGGGACCTTTTCAAAAATACCAGAGCTGTCACCAGCGGGTACAATCCATTCACTCAGCCAAGCTTTACTCACATTTACACCTGCATAAATCATGAGGAATTCTGAGCCGCTTGAGAGCTGTGCTCCTCTTTCTGCCCCTGGCTGGCTTCCCCTTGTGTTTTTTAATTCGGCCCCTCTCGTGCGTCTCAATCTTTGCAAAATCATAGAGGTCAGTTATTGCCCCTATGGCTGCTGGCGTAGCTGAAGAAATTTATAAACAATATGTCTTGCCATAGCCTATGAAAGCAAGAGTGTTTTGGCTCTTGAGCAGTAAAGTGAGATTGAGAAGACACGGTTTCAAATAGGATTTCTCAGATAATAAAAAATTACTCTGCCTCTGATTTCATCAGATCCAGCAGACTCCCTTTGTATCCGCCCGGCGCTGTGATGATGGCTTCAATAACATCATGAGGTGTCAGACACTTGATGTGAGAGGCAGACAGAAGAAAAGAGGAGCGAATCTTTACATTAAGTATCAGGGTTACTTTATTTTGAAAGGAATGACGTTACGCCCTTGAAGAGAGAGCTGCCCGACTGGCCGTGCTGAGATGTGCTGAAGTAGGCTTGATTCCCCCCAGTTTTACACCATTGCAGCTGAGCTGATTTGGATGGGGATTTCACAGATGTTTGCTGTATTGAATGAATGCAGTTCCCATCCATGAATTAAAATTGCACCTCTCTCTAAAACACATTGGCTGAACGTTATAGCGGCGCCCAAAAATTACCTCTGCTGCACTTTAATGAGTTGACACCTCCTTCTTTTCTCAGATTTTATTTTTCTATCAGCCTTGTTAAATACATATTATTCTTTCATGCTCTTAAGATCAAAGCAAATAGCCATCAACGGTCTTTTGTTCACATGAGACAACACTTTCGGAGATGGTTTGTTTGGCCTGGTTAATTAAAAGCTGTACCTATCATCCCTGCTTGATTTCTCAAGTTCTTTACTTAAAAAGTATGTGTGACAATTTTAATGAGCTCTCACTTCTTCCCAGTCTCGTGTCTTCTGCAGGAACGTTGCAAACTCTTCTTTTTGAGCGTTACGCAGAGTTTTGACTCCCGCAGATCTTGGGGAGGTTGTTTGTTTTCCCTTTCTGTGTATAATACTTGCCTTGTATACTAATGGAGCCGCTCAGAGAGGACAAGGACGAGGATCAAGCCGATGGAACGAGTAGATTAAAAGCAAACAAAAGGACGTCGCTTTATTCTATGCTTAAATAAACCAGGGAAAAACTTCTCACAAACTGTTGTGGGACTAAAAGCTTGGAAAGGCTCAAAGGGCTTTGGATTCATTCCTGAAGGCAGATTTCATCTGCTTGAGAAAAGCTCTTTGTCTGGACCCACATCCCGGGTCACTGGGTGCTGGGACAGGACTGTGGTACCCACGGCTGCATCCTTGCCCTGCCCTTATCCCTGCCTCCCCATCCGGGCATCCTGCAGGGGGAAAATTGCCTTTAAGAGCCGTCTTGTCTTCCCATGATCCACAAAAGTGAACCGCATCCAACGTAGCCATTTTTTTTTTTGCAGGGTAAGTTCCCAGGCTTGTTACATATGGAACGGTATTTCTGCGTATTTCTAATTAGCTTTGGTGCGCAGGAGGTTCGGGTGGGTTTACGTAACTGGATTTTCATCTCTTCTTTTCCTCGTAGCAACTTCGCTTAATTGAGCTATTTACCCAGGGGTAGCACCTGGGTAATTCAGGCAGGAACGCAGGCATCCACACTAGTCTGAGAAGGATAAGCATTTTGTAAGTCAGAGATGGCAGTTTAGAGTTAGGCTTACGCTTAAGCAATCCCTTGCTGCAGCAGGGCTTTATGAACAGCTGTGTCCCTCGTTTCATTCCTCCTTCTCCTTTTGCAGGGATGCATTTATCAGATCTGCTTCAGAACTTCTGCTCTTTGTCCCTGGGCAGGCCCTCATTTATTTATCGAGAGAAGTCCCGTTTTCCCAGCAGAAAAAAAACATTCTACTTGCATTATATTGGACGGATTAAACTTTTCTGCTTTGTCGCAGCGCTTGGAATTACCTTGTCTTCTGATGCAAATGCTGGGAATTATTATCCGTAGCCTTCACGCGGTCTAAAATGTTGTGAAAAGGGATGGTTTTCAGCAAGCCCTTCAGCAGGTGAGACCTGCGCCTCACAGCTGCTGCTGCAGTCGTTTGTTAGAGCTTGAGCCAAAGCCCGTTAGAGGAGATAATTCCCATTCCCTTCCGAATCACAGTTCCAGGATTGGGAAGACAAATGGAAGAGGATAAAGTGCAGCCCCTCTGAACCCTCCCACGGCGTAAAGTCACGGCTCTGAGGAAGTTTATGGCAACTTTGTTGTTCACAGCAGCTGGGTGGGTATTTCACATTGCTTTTTTTTTTTTCTTGCATTTGAAATGCATCACCTTGATTTTTTTTCCTGCTTTCTCATCCCTCTCCTGATACACGCCTCGGTACCAGCTGGAAATTGCTCGCTTCTTATTTTTTTTTTCCTTAATTCCCTTCCTCGCTGACTAATTACTCTGGAGTCCTTTGTGCTTTTACATAAATTCTGCCCGAGTATCTTATTTACTGCTGGCTCCCTAATTGTCTTTAGGGAGCGTGACCTCTGTTTCAGACAACTCAAGCTTTTATTAGCTCACGGTTTCTCTTTGCTAAGCCCCATTTTGACGGGTTGAAAGAGCCGTTCCACCCTCGGCCTGCCCAGCCACTGAGTTACTGTTTCAGAACAGCATTTCTTCAGATCAAACATCACCTCGTCAGCTCTTGAGTGAGTACAAACCCCTCTTAGTGCATAAACCAGAAAGCTGGGAATTATCCACGTCTCAATTCCTAATGAAGAACACAGGGGAAAAAAATGAATAAAAGCCCTAGCCAGAAACCCATAGGGGACATTCAAAGATTCTCCCCTTTATTATTCTGTATTTTTCCTATTTATTTTACCTACATTGGAAGCTTTTGGGGACTGAGATCGTCCTTTTTTTTTTTTTTTTGCCTGATGCCCATTTCTGGATTCTAGTTTGTACCTAGAGCTTTTAGGTGCAACTGCAGTAAAAATAACAGGGCACCGGTATTTGATGGTGAGAAAGACACTCTGGTGCCTTGTTATACGTTATTATTCAGGTATCCAATTTATGAACATTTGCTGGTTCACACTTGAATCTCTTCTGACGCTGATGAAGCCACCATATGTTACCCAACCAGTCAATTGAATCAACTATTTTATCACCAGCAGCTTCCTATGAGGGTGTTTTCTTGTGGCTGGTGCGAACTGATGTGAAGAAACGCATCATTAATAGGAAGGAAATTGCAGAGGCAGAAGTGGGATATTTGGAAATGTTTCTTCGTATTTAAAGCTGCCTTTGCAATGCTGTCCTCAGGTGTGTCCCCACACTGACAGCGAGAGGCACCCGTAGTCTCTCCTTTCGACACACGGCATCGTGAAGCCGGCAGAAGGACTCGGCCCTTTCATGCTTATTCCTCCTTCCTCATCTTAAAAAAAAAAAAGCCATTTAGTTCATACATCATTATATTGAAGAGTCTACTTTTTTGCATCGTATTTCGCTCCTCTCCAATTCAGTACGGATATATGATGGATTATTAAACTCAGACTTATTTTCTCATTGCGCTACAAATTGCATGCAAACGACTGCTCCCTACCTGGCGATTATTGCCAAGGAAACGAAGATTTTTTTTTTTCATTCAAGCCTAAATCCTGTACTCTCTCAGCTCCGCGCCCCAGTGACAGAGTGTCCGGCGCCACGGGGACATCTCACCTTTTCTCCTTCCTAAATCCACCCCTTCCCCGCTCAGGAGATCTCTCGGCGGGGGAAGGTCAGAAAAGAGTGGGAGACGTGAAACTGGGGGGGCTGTGAGCGAGAAGACCACCCGAAATCCCAGTTCTGGTGCTTCTCTTCCTCACCTGAGGGGCTGGGAACGTGTAATAGGAAGCAGAACAAGGTTCTAACGTGTGTTACACGTAGAGCTACAAGTGTATAAATACCAGAGCAGAATTCAGCAAGACACTGGGATGGTTTTTGTGTGTTTAATGGCTGTATTACTGCCAGCTTCCACTTCTGCTCTTGTTATTGTTCGTTTCCTTTAATAATTCATTGCATCATCCAATCTGATGTTGTTAGTAATAAATATTAAATACCCAAGCTGTGATGCATGAATTAGATATTTTCTTTTTATAAAAGGATTCTTGTATTGGATTTAAATGTCAATTAAAAGAGGAATGTAAAAAAATAATGCAGTGCTTCTATGAGCTCTGGAATGAATGAAGGCTGGATTCCTGCGGATTTGTGACTTACAGCTGGGTTTTGTCAGATGGAAGAAAGTGGGGCATTTGGGGGCAGCTCTCCCCCTCTTGGGTGCAGATTCTCTGATGTCTACTAAGGAGTGTGCTCAAGCCGTGGCCTTACTGCCAAGAGGGGCTGTACATACAGACCCTGGTCCCATTTACATCAAACTTCCAGGAAATTCATGTCTTTCAGCCCGTTGTCCTTCCCAACTCAGAAAAAACTGGTCAAGAACTTCAACATGTACCAGATGCAACAGGTGGATGGAAGAACTGACACAAAATTAACTAAACATTGCAAGATAATATTATTTTCTGTTCAAATGTTCATCTCTTACCTAATTCAGTTTGCATCTTGAAATTCTTTCCCTTTGATAAATAATGTTTTCTGTGTATTTGTGAAGGAAATCCCCAAACCCTGAAGTGCTGTCCTTGTATGTAAAAGCAAAAAGGTGCCAGGCTCACGGTGAAAGCTTACCTAAGGAAAAGATAGACCAAGCTCCATACTGTCTGACGTCCTAAACTATCTCATTGATGTGAAAAAGCATATGAACAAGCTTAGAAATTAATTTTGTCCCTAAAACCCAAGAGTGGTCCTGAAATTACTGCTAAATATAATTTACCCAATACTCTGCAAACTGGTGCGAACGACGTAGTGACTAATAAGGTGATTTGAGGGCCCTGTGAGACAGCGATGTATTTGATTTGGCTCCTCGGCTCCTGAGATGGCACTTCAGCATCTCAGCCACTCTGCTAATGTCTTTTAATAATCCTGACAAAATTGCACAGGCGGCTGGGCTCAGACAAAACATTAGGATGGCACAGGAGTACTGGGATCTGAAAAAAAAAAGCCCCCCCTTCATGGTAAAATAAAGCACAATTAGGTAACAAGTTGGGTCTTTTTTCTCTTGATACTCCAAATTTTGCTGCAAAAAATCAACTATATAAGTTAATGGTCAAGTCCAATCTGTCAGTGTAACATTCCTAATATCCTGATATCAATCAATAATAAGCAGAGGTGAAAATTGATGGACACATATTCAACTTGCTGTAGAAGAGGAAAAGTATAGTGGAAGCATTTAAATATTAAAAGTAGCGTTGCATTTCTATGACAGCTCCTGTAACAGAAGTCTTTTTTTCTTATTTTTTGCTTGTTTATTTTTTTTCCCCAGGGTCATCTTTCTAGAGGACGGCAGTCTCAGGCTCTTCAACGTCACCAAATCGGACGCCGGGGTGTACACTTGTGTAGCGACAAATCAGTTCGGAGTTGCCAGAAATTCCGGGAACCTGATTGTGAAAGGTATTTTAGTCTTTTCTTTTGTGCTTTGTGAACGTTAGAAATTACATGCCTTTATTTCATTGGGATGCCCAAGTCTGTCCCAATCAGTGCTGGTATCGACGGGTTTGTACTTGCGATTTAAAGCTGAAACTGAGCTCTCCGCCGCCTGTAGCAAAGAAAACCTCATGAGCACACTGCTCCAATGATCAATTTGTTTATCAGGGAGGTCTCCCAAGGTACCCACAGAAACAGGTAGTAATACTAGCAGTGATATTCACACCGCAGTGCCATTTAGACCTCTCAGGTACGGGCTGTGCTGGTGCCGGCACCGGCGTTGAAATGACACCGGGGCGGTGTGACAGCTCAGTGTGCCCTGTGCCGTGGGCTTGGATGAGTTTATTCAGCTCTTTTACAATTTACATCCCATCTGAGACTGCGGAAGAGACTTCAAAGCCAAAAAGAAATAAGATGTTATGAAGCCATCTGAAAATCAGGTGGGTTTATTTTCTTCAACGACACACGTTGTATACGTTACCTTCCTGCAGATGCTGGAGCCGCCCACTCTTTTCTCTGCATCCCAGCTGCTGCGTAAATAACTTTGGTTAAAAACTCCAAAACAAATCAGAGGCAAGCAAAAACCCTTCATTGGCCCCTCACAGGACTTTTGATTCTGAATATTAAAATGGCCATCTTTCACAGCCCTCCCTCAGTCTAATTGCTGCATTAATAATAAAAGTAGGGACCCATTAGGGTATCTTCTGTGCTTTCAGACTAGTTTGTTTCCCTGCATATTAATACACCTCGTTTCACAGGACACCCCTTTAAAAGCATTTGATTTTTTTGCTTATGTGTTCTTATGTTAGATTTTGGTGTCATTAAACCATTTCAACCATTAAGTACAGGTCAGTGTTACTAAACAAATCTTTTTCTGAGGGGAGAATGAGAAATATCCTCGCCTTACCATTATCTTCTTCTTCATTTTGCATATGAGCTAAAATTTTTATTCTCTCCTTAAAAAGAAGGTGACTTTCCTCTTTGAAAGTCATCACTATGAACTTGTCTGGTTCTGCCCACGGACAGGTTCATACAGATAATTGTTGGACTTGGTGATCCTAAAGGTCTCTTCCAACCAAAACGATTCTATGATTCTGTGATTTTCAGACCACCTTGGTGAGGCCAGGAGTTTTATTTGTAGATGTTGTGATGCTTTAGTTGGAGGTGTATAAACAACTTCCTTACCAGCCATCCTGTGATTATTAGTTTAAACATCCAGAAAATTACGTTACGGTCCAGGAGACACACCATATCAAATGGTCCCATCTGCTGTCATTCTCCTGCCCTCCAAAGCTGCAGCTTCGTCTGCGCCGGGGCTGAGCTTCTGGTGTAACCACACGCTCTGGCTCTGGGCCCGATCCAGAGATGCTCTGCAGGGGGGTGTCTTCCCTACAGTATTTTTCACCCCTCTTTGAAACACAGTCAAGTACATCGTGGAACGCATTAAAGTCCATTACGGCCTTTGCCTCGAGTTTTTGCCCTGCTGGTGGATGTTCTGTCTCCATTAGTAAAAAGAATTTGTACAAGTTTATCACTCAGGTGGACTAGTCCAGAGCTGGAGGACATGGAAGGAGATGTTGTTTTTTTCATACTCCTGTGAGCAACGTATGAAATGACTGTGCCCTGATCTTTGATCACTGACAGAAAAACAAAAAAAAGGAAAACAGAGGCAAATTTAGTATGTTTTTTTCTCTCTGTTCCAACGCAATCTTTTTAATACAGACGTTTTCTTATAAAAGTATTCGTATTAGGTTTTTTTTTAAATATGAACAAGTTAAAAAGTGGAACTTCTGAGGTTATAGTAAGCAAAATGTCTAACAATAATAATGTCTGTAGTTACAAGAGGAACACGTTGTTAAATGTAATTTCTAATTCTCTGTTTTCTTAATATTCTTGTTTTCAATGACTTCAGGCCAGTTACTGCAGCCTGCAGGCATGACCTCCTCCCTAACCTACTGCATCTGGTGAAAATCTTTTTCATGCTCATGTTATGAAAGAGCAATTAGCGTTGATGCAGTGCAACGCGTAAGCTGAGACGATGTTACAGCACAGCTAGCAATGAATAAACCAAGGAGTTTAGGGTTTAGGCAGCTCTGACTTCATTAAGGTTATATACCATTTCACATCTCACAGACATACATCCTAATGGAGCAATATGGGAAAACCACATTAAAATATGAAAAAAATATTTTGTTTGGCGTTTATGAAGTTTATTAAAACACTGAGTAACAACATGGTATAAAAATGATCTTGTTTGCAGGGAACATTTGTTTTTGTTTCCCCTCTGGAGAAGTTTTGGCTGTTCAATTATAGGCCTCATTGCTTCAGCATTATTTTCAACTGAAATGTCAGAACTTGGAAAAGCATATCTAATGTGCAAATTAAGTTTATTGCTGCTCATTGAGTTGTTTATTCTTTGTGTGAGAAGTCTTTATTATACCTCCAGCACTCACAACATCTTATCTATTTTCTTCTCTGGAATGGGATTTGCCATATAACGCATGTCTGCAGTTGCTAAGCAAGATAGATAGATAATGTAGAACCAAGAGCTTTTAAGAAGCTTTTAAAAGTATTTGAGGTGGAAGTCTTAAAGACAACCCCATAAAAGGAGCAGAAAATATTGCACAAGTTGAACCACTCTGTATCAGTAGTATCACAGGATATGAGCAGGCTAGAACAAGAGATACAAGAAGATGATAATACCGTAACCATATGGATTTTTTTTTTTTGCTAACACGGCTAAAAAAACACATCCCACACGCAAACCCAGTATAATTCACAAAAGGACACTTCTCAGTATTTATTTGGTAGAAGCAAATAGGTTCATTCCAGTAAGAAAGCAGAATTCTTGTAATACTAACAGCATACAGCCATTGGGAGTTGTTGTGTTATAAGAAGAAACCATTATGATCTGATACTCCAAAACACCCGTTCACTAGAGGGTTCCATCGGATGCATTTTTTTCAAAATATTTATCTTTCCCCTAAGGAGGCATTCCATAGGTTTTAAAAGATAAATGATCTCTGGAATTTTTATTCCTTCTAATAACATTCTGTAACCGGATTGCAGATGTCCTATTTCTGATCTCTTTGAATGTGTGATCAAATAATGACACAAGAAATCACATGACAGATTTAATGAGGCAACCATAACATTATTGGGACCTTCTGATGAAGAAAAGTTTCCAAAAAATCCCAGCCGGTGTCATTACAACCAACTGGAGCTAATGGCCCCTTCCTGTGCAATAGTTGACTGGCTTTGATAGAAGCTTAAAGATTTCACAAAAAACAGGACATCGCTTTCTATTTGTATTCTATGGATTTTAGAATGCAGCTATTGAGCCTGATTAAAAATTCTGTGCAGTCGTGTTTGTATCATTCTTGCTTAGTCTTACTTCAACCTTTCCATAGAAATAAATTGATTTTATTTATAGTATTTTACTTATTTATAGACAGCTGTAATTGTACACAGCGCATTGTGGAAGGGTCAAAATGCACCGATCCTGGTGACCAACCATCCAATACAGAGAAGCAGGAGTTACAAAATGAGGTGGCATAAAGTCTTGTGGCAGTAGAGGTGATGTGGGTCTTGTGAAGGGTAGATATTTTAAAGGGAAATTTGAAGGACAGGGAGCACTTGACACGTGTAAAATGCAGTAGTGGCGCAAAGTTTTATTAGCTGAATCACCCAGATGCAGAAAATGGGGAATTTCACCCCTGGTCTAAATGCCTTGATTTGGAGTTTATACCTGGCAGCAAGGAACTCATCACAACTGTTGGGGTCTGTCCAAGAAGGCTGGGAAGGTGAACCTTGTAACCGCTCTTTGCTCATATCCAGATACTGAGTTTATCAATGGAAGGCTCAGGAAACATGCTGTTGCCCATCTAATTGATTGACTTCGTAAACGAGCCTTGTTAGGGCCAGCCTTCTTCATTCCCAGGGCAGTCACACTCTACAGGAGGCAGAAGCTGTGGAGGAGATTCTTGCAGGGACTTCGGAGAAGCCAGTTCCCACCTGGTTCTACCAGCTCTACCGCACAGGTCAGACCCAGGGGCTACAGGAGGTGGGGGACAGCCCAGGTTGACTTGCCAGACCCTTCGACCATCCTCTTGTAAATCAGGCGTAATGTTTTGCATCATCCACAAGAGAATATGGTGGAGACATCTCTCCCGCACAGCTAAAGACAGAGCAGATAAACCTCATGTAGAATCTGGGAGAATGTGTATCATAAGCATTCAGAGCAATGTAAAATTTCCACTTTGAGGTTGACCTTTTTTTAGGGGGAAAACTTCATTTCTTTGATGCCCTATTTCATTGTTTTTAAAAGCTCAGTGCAAAGATGCACGTTGTTTATAGGTTAAATGAGGGAGAGAGTCTTACAGGATGACTTTGGAGGAGGAGATGATGAGTTTGGAGGACCATAGCAGACCAGAAGATCATGCCTCCCCACATCCTACTGGCAAAAAAATGTTCCAGCTATTGTGAAAGTAGCTTTCCAATTTTTAATGTATGCCAGGATATTATCTTTTTTTTCTTCTTTTAACATATGCAGTGTTATTGCAAGGAATAGAATTTCTCTGCTCAAAGTGTGTTATTCATGCAGTTGTATTTCAGCCGTGAGAATAAGGAGGAGGAAAAGGAGGAAAAGAGGACTTTGTGGAGGTTCTCTGTAGTTCCCAGATACTTTTCAAAATTATTCTATAAAAGTTACCTGTGCTTCACAATGGAATTACTTCATTTGAGATTTATGGAGCTGAGTTCTTTGCCAGCATGGGCTGAAATCAGTGGAGTTGTGCCAACAAAGAATATGGCCCTTGAATCATCTGGAATTTATTGCACCTGACACACTGCTTCCAGGGAGAGGAAGAGATTTCTCTAACCTCATGATCGAGTATCTTCAAGACAGTTGTCTGAGGCCTTCACATTTTTGCAGTCCTTGACTTCAGAGAAACTGATGGAGCTGCCACGATGATAATTTTACGTGGCTGTGAAGAGCAATCAGAGTACGCAGAGAAATGTGAGAAGGCGTGTTCCAAATCTGAGCTCTAACTCAAGATGAGAACCTCTGACGCTCTCTTAATGACACCAGAAAAAACCCCACCTAATTTATCTATACCAATAAAAATCAGACAGGTTCTTTCTTTGTTTTCCTTGGAAAATGTTACTTGATGCCTGCAGCAGGTATATCTCTGAAACTAGTGAGATCCAGCTTTATTTTAAATGGATCCAGCTTTATTTTAAAAGATTAGCAGAAAATGGAATGTTCTACCTTGTTTCTACTTGACCACTGCCATGGGTAAGTCTCTCATCCAGCACAGCTCGATGCTGGGAAGAAGCCCTTCAGTTTTCAGCCCATGTTGCCTGTCTGTATCTATGTTTTCATCAGTTACTGAAATGATGGTGATAGTTTGAATAAAAATGTGTTTGAAGGCAGAGAGTTGGATGCCCTATAATGCATGAACCCTTTGGAACCAAGGCCTTGGCAAAACCAAAATCCTGAATTTTGGAGTACATTTCTGGCACAGAGGGTTAAGCCAGAACGAGCGCTGAACTAACGCAGCCCGTGCAAATATTCTTCTCCTCCTCTCACCTTATTTTCAGAAAGTATTAATAATGTTGAGTAGATTCTGCTCTCGTTTTATTCATGTGCTTCGAAATTCTCACCATTTTATAACACTTTCGTGCACAAAAGCTTTATTCAGGGGAATTGCTTACAACAAAGTGGTTGTTATCTCTAATCTATCTGCCAGTCCCATCAGTGAAAGTGAAGCCATATAAACCTATTTCTTTCCCCTTCAGCGAGCTGCTACTTCCCTTAATACGAGCTGCAAGTTTGTTAGTCTAAGGGGTTAAAAAAGATTACAGAAATAGTTTTTCTGTCTGCGAAGGTACCTTCTTTGAAGCTGTAGCGGACGCAGAGCCGTGCGGTGAGCTGCCGCCAACGTTACTACAGATTAAGGATCTCAATGTATAAAGTAAGCAGAGACAACCAGTAATTTTGCTTTTGCTGCAGTTTCCTGTAAAGAGAGATTTTCAAGTGTGAAGAACCGCGGGCATATACGTAACAGTCTTAATAACGAAGTTGGCGCTTTTTTGAGCTGAAATCATGTCTATTGACTCTTTCCAACGTAATATGTGACTAATTCAGGATGTTGCCTCTGACATGGGCTTGCACACAGCATGCTTGTCGTATTGATACTGCAACAGTAATAGGCTGCACACGGGTAAGAGTGTTCTGAAACCATCACTGTATTACAGATAATTTTCTTTATTATGGAGCATTTGGGCCAATTTTAAATAATTTCGCAAATGGTGCAAAACTCATTCGAGATCTGCAATTTTTATAAGCATTTTAATGATAATAATTTCTTTTTTTTTTTTTTGCCTCCACAGAAAGGACTGTAATTACTATTCCACCTTCTAATATGGATGTAACTGTTGGAGAAAGCATAGTCCTTCCGTGCCAGGTGTCTCATGACCCCTCCGTTGATGTGGTCTTCACATGGTCATTCAATGGCAGTAAAATTGACTTTAACAGAGGAATGCATCATTTTGAAAGAATTGGAAGAGTAAGTTTCTTAAACTCCTTAGTGCTTAATGAAACTATTTGCCACAGTCTTTAGACGACACAAATATTTATCATAATTTTTCCATCGCTATTTATATGCATGGCAAATCACTGTTTCTTTACAAGGGCTGCAGCCATTTATTTTTCTTTCTTAAATTTCATAAAGCTTGAGTTATTTGTGAAGCCATAATAAAAATGTCCACATGAAAGAAACTGATGATAGCTATGAATATTTTAATTTAAAAGCTGAATTTTTTATTAATATTGTGCAATTTATAAAAATGTCCAGTCTGGAAAGCATGTTGTGAGTGATTAGTTTACTTTCTTTGTATCTCCAGGAATCTGTTGGGGATTTGATGATAAGAAATATTCAACTACATCATTCTGGGAAATATGTGTGCATCGTACAAACAACTTTAGACAGTCAATCTGCAACAGTAGATGTAATTGTAAGAGGTAGGTCTGTTCAATGTAGACACATATATCTTCTGGAGGAATTAGACATTCTTAACATCAGCTATTGTTCAAATGATTGCTAGGATATCAATTCAGCATTTCAATAGTGAAATGTTATATATCTTGTACCCTTGGCCCCAAAACTGGATTGAGATTCTGGCCAGCATGGTCACAGAATCACAGAATGATATGGGGTTGGAAGGGATTTCTGGAGGTCATCTGGTCCAACCCCCCTGCCAGAGCAGGTCCTCCCACGTGAACGTGTCCAGGCAGGGTTTGAACGTCTCCAGAGACGGAGACTCCACCACCTCCCTGGGCAGCTTGTTCCAGGGCTCTGCCACCCTCAAAGTGAAGAAGTTCGCCTCATATTTAGATGGAACTTCCCATGTTCAAGTTTGTGCCCATTCCCTCTTGTCCTGTCCCTGGGCACCACTGAAAAAAGACTGGCCCCATCCTCTTGACACCCACAATCTCTGCAAGAGCTCTGCATCCCCAGCAGAGCAAGACGTGGGACACAAGAGCCGTGGAGGATGACAGGCTCCAGCAGCCTGTCCACTTTGGTGACACCACCCGCCCCAGCGAGTCACAGCTAGGAAGGAGATGCCACCTCTCCTCCCTTCTGATGCCAGTTGCCGCTTGAACAAGGCTTCTCCAGGCTCTCTAGAGGGTGCTTTCTCACACCCGGTACTGGGTGAGACACGGGATGACGCACATCGCGCTGGCAAACACCGAGGATGTGCCTGGAAGTTGGTTTCATAACCAAAGCCACCCGTCAGGGCTACCAGCCTGTGGCTGCTGGCACGGCGCACTGGGAAAGCCCAGCCTGAGCTACAGAACCTCCTCCCCAGCACTTGTGCCCACCCCCACCCCCAGATACCAGAGCAAGGACAGACAGAATGGCCCCTGTGGTCACTGCTCTGCTGTCAACTGTGGCAGGGACTCACATTCCTTCTCGCATTTTTTTGCCTCATCTCCCATCCACAGGAAGGCATACGCTTTTCCAAGCCCAGCCAGAAACACTGCTGAAAATTAATAATCTCTTCTACCCAAACAGCCCCAACTGGCCCACCCTGGGAAAACTCCAGACACACGTGCCCCGTGCCAAGACAGGAGGTTCATGTTCAGAGGGCGACCTCCCCGCTAATGCAACATCCAGCCTGTGCTGCCAGCTATCGCCAGGTGGAATTTTGGGGGGATTTCAGAGCTGCACACAGGAAAAACTCCCAACAGAACCACTCCACGAGGAGTCACAGGTTTCGGTGACGCGGTGGATGCGCGTTACACCCCTTGCTGATGGTGTTGCTAAAGGAGAAGGGCAATCCTCATCCCCCTTCCCCTCTGCAGGAGAGCCACGTCACCTCCCTTAGCATAACTGGCAGACAGCCTTCAGGAAGGGCTCACGACAGGGCTTAATATGCAGGATGAGTTAATTGCCTCAAGGACCGTCCCTGCAGGAGCACGTCTGAGTAAGGCAGGGGGCAAGCGGGTCTCGAGGCCGACGTGAGCCACCCCAGAAAGGCACCTGCTGGCCAGCAGAGCGGCTGGGGCTAGGAAGGAATTTTTGCTGTGGGGCTGTATGGACACAAGAGTTGGGTTCAGGACCAGCAGAGACTGAAGCCATCTGTCCCTTGTCCCTCTCCAGGTGCTGCCAGCCAGGAACAAGGGCTTGTCCCAGTCCCAAGCTTCACCCCAGGCTTTGCCAGCCTGGAGAGGGGGCAGAAAGGGGCTCCAGGAGAGCCCGCATGCTGGGGCTCACCTTGGTGAAGCCGCAAGAAAGGGAAGGAGGCAGAGGCCTGGGGACAACCATCTCTCCTCCAGGCACTGGTGGATCCAGGAAAGGACATCTGTCCTCCATCTGTCCTCCCCACCTCCTCTTACAGGCTGGAGAGCTGGGCAGAGAGGAACCGGATGAACTTCAATAAAGGCAAGTGTAGGGTGCTGCACCTGGGGAGGAATAACCTCCTGCACCAGGAGAGGCTGGGAGTGACCTGCTGGAGAGCAGCTCTGAGGAAAAAGACCTGGGAGTCCTGGTGGACACCATGATGCCCATGAGCCAACAATGTGCGCTTGTGGCCAAGAAGGCCAATGGCATCCTGGGGAGCATCAGGAAGAGTGAGACCAGCAGGTGGAGGGAGGTCATCCTGCCCCTCTGCTCTGCCCTGGGGAGGCCCCAGCTGGAGCACTGGGACCAGTTCTGGGCTCCCCAGTTCCAGAAGGACAGGGAACTGCTGGAGAGGGGACAGCAAAGGGCTACGAAGATGGTGAGGGGCTGGAGCATCTCTCTGATAAGGAGAGGCTGAGGGACTTGGGGTTTTTTAGTCTGGAGAAGAGCAGACCGAGGGGGGATCTCATCAAGGGTGGTGTCAGGAGGATGGGACCAGTGTTTTCCAGTGGTGCCCAGTGACAGGACAAGAGGAAACGGGCACAAACTGGAACAGAAGAAGTTCCATCTCAACACGAGGAGGAACTTCTTCACTGTGAGGGTGGCAGAGCCCTGGCAGAGGCTGCCCAGGGAGGTGGTGGGGTCTCTGTCTCTGGAGACATCCCAAACCCCGCCTGGACACGTTCCTGTGGGACCTGCTCTGGGTGGGACCTGCTTTGGCAGGGGGTTGGAGGAGATGATCTCCAGAGGTCCCTTCCAACCCCGTATCATCCGGGGATTTTGGGATGCTGGGATTCTGTCCCCTCCAGCTGCCGAGGGCACACGCAGCCCTGGCAGGGGTCGTGGCGGTGTCCCCCCCCACCCGCCCAACACATCCCTCTCGCCCCCCAGGTCCTGGGGCTCCCAACGGGCTCCCCCGCCGAGGACGTGCACCGGAGCTACCGGGAGCTGGTGAAGGTTTGGCACCCGGACCACAACCCGCACCGGGCCAAGGAAGCCGAGAGGCGCTTCATCGAGCTGCAGGAGGCCTACGAGGAGCTGGCGGGGCCCAGGAGGGCGGCCCCGGGGGGGTGACACCGGGGTCCGTGAACAACGAGGGTTCCCTCTCGCTGCTGCCTCCGTCCTTGGCTCGGTGCGACGGGTGGGGACACCGCACGTTCGGGAGGAGCGGGGACGCGAACCCGCCGTCCCCGGAGCTCCGCGCTCGGGTGTTTCCGCCACGGGGCGGCGGCTCTCGGCAGTTTCCGTCCACGTTCGGCTCCCGTCGCCCCTCCCCTTGTGGAGGCGGGGCCTCAGCATTGCCGGACGCGATTGGCGCTGGGCGGGGATTGACCACGCCTCCCCGCCCAGGCGAGGGCGGGGTCTTCGCGGTGGCGTCGGCTGCGCCGCTTCGTCATTGGCTATCCTCCTCGCGCCGCGCCGTGTCCCCGCGCTCCGTTCTGTCCTTTCATTGGCCAGAAGAGAACGGCCTGGCCCCCGCGTCGCATCTGACTGGCCGGAGGCGAAGGAAGGCGGGCCGAGCAGGGCCCTCTCTGCCCTCTCATTGGTGAAATCCTCCAGGGGGGCGGGCGCGGTGCGGCGATCGCGCGCCGCCGTTGGCTGCTGGGCTCTGGCCGCGTCCCCATTGGCTGGCGCAGCCCGAGGGCTCCAGCCGGGCCGCGGCC
>JAOXJK010000003.1:13351086-13371845 GCA_025774025.1 Xenus cinereus
AGTTTGTGCCCATTCCCTCTTGTCCTGTCCCTGGGCACCACTGAAAAAAGACTGGCCCCATCCTCCTGACACCCACCATTTAAGTATTTATAGGTGTTGATCAGGTTCCCCCTCAGTCTTCTCTTCCCCAGACTAAAAAGACCCAAGTCCCTCAGCCTTTCCTCATCAGAGAGATACTCTGTTCCCCTCGTTATCTTTGAAGCTCACAATCTTAATGCAGAGATAACCCAGGGAGATCTGTGCAGCTCTGCTGTGGCCTCTTTGGAAGATGAATTGTCCTGGCCACACAGGTCGATGTGGCAGGGCATCAGGAAGTCCTCTGCTTTCCACAGACTGCTGTCACTTTCTCCGTGCTGGGCATCTCTGGGTCACTTGCCAGGCTGGAAAAGATCAAGAGACCTGGTTCCTTATTTGGAGATAATATGACAAATTATTTTCTGCGGTCAACTGACTAATCTTTTAACTGCCAGCAGCAAGAGAAGTGCTGTCATGGGAGCAGATCCACTAGAACCTAGCAGAAATCAGAAAAAAAATCTGTATAGCACACCGTCTTGCATTCTTTCTCAACTTCGGTTTTGATTAAATTCAACAGGAATTCTGACAACGTTCAATGGTTCAGCAAAAGACACATAGGGTAACTTTCTTTGTCAGAGAAAAAAATAATCATTCCCTTGTTTGCAGTTTTCATGTTGTAAATATGGAGACATTTATTTTCCTGACTCAAACCCCCTCATTAATTAGAAAAATGTAATACGGGCATGAAGCCATCATTTAGAGATTGTGCTGCTTTTATGAAACTGTAGCTTCGTGAATAATTCCACTGACTTGAGCAAGTTAAGAGTTGCCCAGTTCAACCCAGCGATGAATCTTCTCTTCCTAATACCTTCGTCTTAAAATGCTAATCTTATTAGGCCCCCCAGGTCCACCAGAAGATGTTAAAGTTGAACATATTTCTAGCACGACTGCTGTGTTGTCCTGGAAGTCTGGAATAGACAATAACAGTCCAGTCCAGATCTACAGTATTCAGACGAGGACTCCTTTCTCAGTTGGCTGGCAGGCAGTTGCAACAGGTGAGCAATTTTGTGAGTTACCTTGCATTTTTTTGCATATAATATTAATTACTCCAAAAATAAATTGTCATGACGTGTTTATTTTGCCTTTAGTTCCTGAAGTCATTAATGGTAGGACTCACAAGGCGACAGTGGTTGACTTAAGCCCTTGGGTTGAGTATGAGTTCCGTGTGGTTGCCAGCAATGGTGTTGGAATTGGGGAACCAAGCAGACCATCAGCTCTACTGAAAACTAAAGCAGCAGGTAAGTCCTTGGTTTCTGTCAGATTTTTCCACACAGACACAGGTGTGAGAACTTCACTGCAGCAGAGTTGCTCAACACCCACAGGTTTACTGAGGTATCTGTCTGGTATTTTAGCCTGTGGCTGCTCTACCCCTCTATTCCGCTCTAGTACTACACTCTGGAGTACTGCATCCAGCTCTGGAGTCCTCAGTGCAGGAAGGACATGGACCTGTTGGAACAGGTCCAGTGGAGGGCCACAAAGATGTTTCGAGGGCTGGAGCCCCTCTGCTGTGAGGACAGGCTGAGAGAGTTGGGGTTGTTCAGCCTGGAGAAGAGATGGCTCCGGGGAGACTTTAGAGCCCCTTCCAGTCCCTAAAGGGGCTCCAGGAGAGATGGGGAGGGACTCTGGATGTAGTGATAGGGTGAGGTGTAATGGTTTTAAACTGAAAGAGGGGAGATTGAGATGAGATCTTGGGAAGAAATTCTTTCCTGCAAAGGTGGTGAGACACTGGCCCAGGTTGCCGAGAGAGGCTGTGTCTGCCCCATCCCTGGAGAGGTTCAAGGCCAGGTTGGATGGGGTTGTTCAAGGCCAGGTTGGATGGGACTATGAGCAACCTGGTCTAGTGGAAGGTGTCCCTCCCCAGGGTGGGAGGGTGGAACTGAATGATCTGTAAGGTCCCTTCCAACCCAAACCATTCTACGATTCTATGGTTTCATGTCAGCAGACCTGCGCTACCGATGCGAGGGATGCTTGGACACGATTGAGGCACCGCACAGTTGGCACTCTGCTTTGGCAATCACTTGGGCCAGCAATGAAGGCTGGAGCTGGCCCATGCTTCCTGCCTTTGATATGTCCCAAAACAGATCTAATCCCCGTCCCTGAACACAAGCTTTCATCCAAGCAATTGGGGAGCAACCTTTGTTTTCTTCCAATTACCACCGTGTTTATACCCTGCTCAGGGATTTGCATAGAAAAAGCCAAAGCCGGTGCTCTGGCACGTCCACACACCAGCAGGGAATGCCTTTGCTGCAGAGCATGTTTGATATCTGAGCATCAGGAGGGACAGGAGATTGGCTTTAACTGGAGGAAATAAATTATGGCATCCAAAGCTCAGTGAAAACTAATAGCTTCCACTGACTCCAGGGCGAGATCCTTACTCTCTCTCTGTCTCACCTTTACACATTTATCTTCTGGGCCTTGGAAGCTCCTAGGAAGAGGACTCATTCTCAGATGACCGACGCTGTCAGTCCTTTGACCTACTCAGTTTGGTACAATTTATTTGAAGCCCAAACCTTTGGTTTGTTTTATGTTTCTCCCTTCCCCCTGCTTATCAACTCTCTCCCACCTATAAAATCAGTATTTATAGGATGGAAAGCAGTAAAATGGAAGCAGCTTTTACAATCCACTTTCTCTCCTCTGTTTCTCTCGTTTGCCAGGCTCTGAAGTTTGTCAGGCTGCATTTCAAGACAGAACTCAAAATACAGTATAGTAGATCATACAGCAGAAAATACATAGGTCCTTAGAAAGGGGATCCATTTGTTACTCAGAACACCCACAGTATTTGTCCAAAGGCAGAATTACTTCAAAATGTGTTGAATAAGTTGATTTAAATTTAATAAGTTCTTTTGCCTATTGTTGAAGCAAAAGCTTGTACTGAGCGCTGACACCAGAAGAAAATATTTGATCATGAGAACACTAATTTTGATAGATTTTTTTCAGCTTTCCAGGGGAAAGAGAGCCTCCATCCTGGGAAGATGCACTGATCCTGCCTGGCTTAGGTGTCTGGGGGATGTGTACCCAAGTGGTACGTGACCCCTTCCTCCAGCAGGAGACCCACGGGAAGCTTCCACGTGGAAGGAGTAAGGGGTGGTGTGAAAATGGAAGGCTTAAGAAAAGCTGGAGACAGGAGGAGGCCAGATTTTCTGAATTGCCCAGCAGAGTATCACAGATAGGTGTTCCCCGTTACGTGATTGATCATGAAGTCAGAATTAGTCTTGAGAAGGTCTTTCTTGCTGTGGCTACCTTGGGGCTTTGTAAAGTGTGATACTCAAAACCACCTATACAGTCAGTAAAAGCTTTCATCTTTTAAAGCTTTTTTTTATTAGAGGGATTCACAAGGCTAGGGCTGGAAAGAGAAAGAAACAATAAAATTAATATTATTTATCATGTCAGTAGCACCAGGAACATTATTTCCTTACAGTGTAGCCCCATCTGAAGCTTAACAAAAGGAACAGGAAGACTCAGTTCAGGTTTAGTTGCTTAACCTCTTCACTGCTGTAAATCATTCTGTCTCAAAACATTGCTGTGCCGTGGGAGAAATAACTGCTTATCTTTATTTCTTTGTCAGAGTAGGAAACTGAAAACAGTATCACAGTGTGGACGGCAAAAGGCTGGCCATGAAAGGGTGAATTTGAACTTCACTGCTATAATAGCTATTTTGCCAGCTGAAATCTGAGCATTAGTAGATTTGTGGATGCAAATGAGCCACTGTTCATTTCATTAAAATGGAGCTCAGAATTAATTGAGCCTCTGTTGGTGCACTGGGCTGTAAATTTTCATCTGTTTCTCAACTATGACCCAGTTGAGGCTCTGCTGAGCAGTAGTACACATTTTTTTCCCCATGCAAATGTAGTAAGTACTGAACACATTTAACACATGAACTAATTGAGCATCAACTGGTTCATGAAACAGTGAAACACGAGGTTTGAAAGTCTGTTTTGTCATTTTTTTCCTTTAATGCTGTTGCTTTCAGTCTCAGATTATTTGCCTCTGATGTGCACAAAGACATTGATTGTAAGTGACAAAATTGAATGCGTATGCTAAACTCTCCAAAAGAGAGTCCATTTGCACTTGCACTCACTTTTATGACTGCACAACAACATTATTGTGAAATTCCTAGAGAGGATGAAATCAGATAAAGGTTTATATGTGGACTTGAATTTGGGGGTGATAGTGGGTTCACATAAATTTCGCTGAACTTAAATGGCCATTGCCTTTATTTCCTCTACTGCAGCTGGGAACACGCTGGGTGGAAGACACAGGGAAGGGCATGTGGACGTGGCAAAACTTGCCAAAATCTCTGAAAAAGCTTCTGAGAGAGAAATGTCCTGCCTGTTTCTGACCCTGTCTTCAGCCCTGTCCCCACACATCCCGTTCTCAGGCAGTGAGAGCTGAACGAAGGGAGCAACAAAACAATCTGGAAATTTCTAAAAAATAGTACTGAGGTTTTGGAGATGGCAAACAGTACAAATGCCCTCTTGTAAGGGGTTTCTGTCTCAGTCAGTTCGAGGGTTGTCCTCTTGTTTTAGACTTCTCTAGCAGCTGAAGAGGAACATGAAATCATCCTGGCAAGTAGATCTATAGTGAACTATACAATAAGAACAAGGCTGGTCTGTCTAAATTCCATCCATTACATCAGAAACCAGTTCCCCCAAACTGTCAATATTTATAGGCTAATGGAGCAGGTGTGTTTATGGAAATAGAGAGCAAGAGGCAAGAAATGCTGATATTTCCTTTGCCTCTCCACCAAGAGCCATTTGAGAAGCCCCTTCAGCCTGGAACACCAGCACGTTGCTTGACCTTGACCCTGGGCCTATGGTGCCATACACCAACGGGGAAATCAAGCTCTAATCAACAGACTTTTGGGAATTTACAGTCTTGGGAGAAAGAGAAAAGCAAATTATGAGTTTTGAAGTTCCTAAGAAAAGCATACAGCCAATTAAAAAAATTAATATATTGCTCCAACAACATGTTTACTGAACAAATGCATAATTAGTAAATCAGTAGTGTTGCAGCTACAGTCTGAATGGAACATCATTTTGCCAATTAGTTGATGAGGCATAATAATGTCAGATACTTGATGCTACTAGCTTCTTTAATTAATTTTTTGAACCAGGGTACTCATGTATCAAATACATCTGTGGCTTCAGCCTCAGAAACTTGAAAATGTGTAAATAGAATCTCAGTTCATTTAAAACGTACCATTGTATAATGTAGTCCCTGGTCTACGTGCTGCAAGGCAGAAGAGCTGCATTTGAGCTCGGAAAAGCTCTAATCCTGTAGTAGCTGTGGGTCGTTTCGAGCACCAACGTCTTTTCTTCTCCAGTCCCTGTCGTGGCACCAACCAACATCGGCGGAGGAGGAGGGAGCCGTTCTGAGCTGGTCATCACATGGGAGGTAATTGTTAGCTCAATTAACCTAAGCTGTCTAATGGGGGAGAGTCAACGGGTGAAATCACAGCCCTGCTGAAAGCCAGAGGCTTTTGGTCATTGGCTTTGGCTGAGCCTGGATTTCATCCTGCAGCTGCAGAGAAAACAGCCTGTAAGATATACAGCAAGTTTTCTGTGTTATAGCAAACACTTTATAAAAATAAACAGTTTAAGAGGCATGTTATAAAGATGTTTAGAAGTCTGTATAACCCTCTTATCTCCATTGTACAGGAGGTGCTTAACACACTAATCTGCTTGGCCATTTTCTGCATTAACATTTTTCATACTTTTGTTTACATGTTTTTCATTCTGGAACACTGTGCTGACAAGACATATCCTATTATGCGTTAAAGGAGATGAGCCCTTTAATTCTCCCGCACTCCAGCGAGAGGAGAGAATATACATTTTTCAGAGCAGTTAATACCACGCTACAAGTGGCCGTGGGTGAGCGCGGGTCATTTCGGAAAGCGGGAAGGAAGCGCCGAGGGAAGGAGCCCTCCTTCTCCAGCCACCCGTGGGCATCGCCATGAAGGCAGGCAGCTTCTTGCAAAGCTTGTGCAGTGATGGGGCAGCTGCTGGGTTGGAAAAACTCCCCAAAACACCACTCTGCATTTTTCATTGCTGCAGGAAAACACGTATGAAGTTCGCGTGATCCCTAATTGAGTTTCTCCTTTGGCTTTGAGGGCATCTGACCTAAGTAGGAGCCAGCAGCAGCAGCACCCAGCCTGGAGGGTTGCAAGGCCAGGCAGCCTTGCCATGTCTCTTACTATCAGGGGCTGCACAAAATGACCTCTCTTTTGTCCCTAATTTGGGACTGGGCCTCCAAAAACACGGTGCTCCCATCATAACTCATGGAAAAAGTTTTTTCATTAATAAAACCCCAAAACCTTCTAGTTCAGCTTAAGCAAGGAAAGTAGTCTGCTCTCGCCCTTGACTTCATTCTTTTTCCAAAGAAATAACCAAGCTCATGTATACAGTTTAAGGAAGGAATTAAACTAAACTAAAAGTGATATTTTCATCATCTGAGTTACCTGTGTTCTCCCGTATCCTAAAAATCTGCCATTTAACCAGCCTTTTGGGAGAGGAAGGGAAGTGACAGGAAAAAAATGAGGTCAAAAGAAAAAAATCCCCACAAGGTAAATAATATTGCCAATGCTTTCTCCTCTCCCTGCTCCAAACGGAGTGAAACTTCACTTTTACCAAACTAAGTTTTCCTCCGTATGGATCTTTCACTGTTTTGTTTCATTTTCTCCTCTACTGATCTACTCTTTTGGGGGCAGAGGAACATGAAAATTGAAAACAACCTGAGAGATCTCAATCAGATTATCCCGTTGGACTCCATAGTGTGTCCTGAAAAATAGGCAGAAGAAATACTAATTATGCCGAGCTAACAACACTGAACACGACTCCGTGGCTTTCTGTGATGAACTCACTAAACATCTTGATTAAATCTGAGGTCACAGAAGCCTCAAAAACAAATTAAATGCTCTAGAAAGAAGCTTGGACTCTTACAAATCCCCCGTGCACCATCATCCCTCAAGTTTAACTCTCTCAGGACAGGGTAAGAGAGGAGGGGGCATGTTGGGGAATTGATGTTTGTAAAACACTTAAGGAAAGACACATTTGTTATATGTTTGCCAGGACAGGGTTATTATTAGAATTAGAAGGAATCTGTGAAGAAAAGAATACAATAAGTGCCCTGGAATCTTCTGATGTACTTCCTGAATTTTTTTTCTCATCTTCTGGCAGCGTTAGTGTTCCCAGGAATTTCAGAGCCAGGGAGGAGCACAGGGGCTGCGGTTCTGCCCCGGTGGTTTTCTCTCTCTTTTTGCACCATTTTCCATGGCTGCTTTTCCGTGCACTTTAATTCCACGCAAGCATCTAAAATAAATGAAGTTTTGCTGAGAAACGCTTCCTTCCACCATGTACTACTGATCTTTTCTTGTTTCACAAATGTTCCCGTGCTTTCAGAAGCCAATATAGAAGTATTTGTATCCCAAGAAAACAAAAAAGTTCATGCTGGGTACAGCATTGATGTAATTGCCTGTGCAGTGTGAGTCATTAGTACATATCCTGACGTGAGATTTTATTAATAGAAACATTAATTTTGCCATGTTGACTTGCAATAACATTTCTGCTCTAAACAAACTTAAATAAGAATATGTTCATGCACTTGAGACATTCACCTGTGGTAAAAATATATGTAAGTGCTGTACTTGTAGACAGGCAATTACACAGCTGACGCACACTTCTGTGTTTACATTTGCTCCTTTCCCCACTATTTTTTTCTTTAAAAATAGTTTCTTTAAAATGAGCATACCCCTTGGGGAAAAAAAAAATCAGCTGCAACCTGTGCTGAGTGAAATGCTTTTAATTTTGAAAACTTTGTACCTGAAAGAGAATAACTTTAATGGAGCTGATCAGATCTTTTGTTTCTAAATTGATTGTCTCAATAGATATATTATTTTGATTTTTATTTCAATATTACATTGACTGATGGAGCAAACATTATTATCTTCTCTAAGGCACAGTCAACTAAATCAATACCACTAAAATATACTCAGAGAATGAAGATTCAATTAAAACAGTGTATACTTGCAAATGCTTATTGACTGCCTGCCTTGTCACTACAGCCGGTTCCAGAAGAACTACAGAACGGGGAAGGTTTTGGCTACATCGTTGTGTTTCGTCCCCTTGGCTCAACCACCTGGACAAAAGCAGTGGTGGCTTCAGTGGAAGCAAGCAGATATGTTTATAGGAACGAAAGCATCACACCCCTCTCTCCTTTCGAAGTGAAAGTTGGTGTCTACAACAACGAAGGAGAAGGCACCCTGAGCTCCATATCCATCGTCTACTCAGGAGAAGACGGTAAAGTGTGTTACTGTTATTAGTAATGGTTGTGCAGCATCGACAGGTCCCAGATACGATCACGCAGATCTCCACAGGAATATTGAGGAGCTGCTCTAGGCTGTTCACCAAAGATTGAGAAGCAACATGAGGCAGAAGATGGGAAATTGAAGTAGAAAATAGCACGGGACAGATTTTCAGAATTGCTTTAAGTGAAGAGCAAATTTATTTCTCCCCAGGGAGCTCCCATGGAGCGGCCTGGGAAAATCAGGAGACATCTAAAACAGTTTAGCTCTCAGAGAGCCCAGCTTTTCAGACCACTCAGTGCAGCGCAGTTTCTGGTTAATGACCACTTTCGAAAAGTGACCATTTGCTGATATTCCAGAATAAATGGGCAGCAAAGCTAGAGATTCACACCAGGTTTCCCAAGCCTCTGCCTCAGGAGAGCTTCTGCTCCTTCTCCCCAGAATCTCTTCCTCTTTTCTTGAATCTCCCTCAGTTTCTGACCTGAAACCCTCCTGGTGACATGAATGTTCCACCGGTGTTTTCTCCCACCACCCAGAGCCGCAGATAGCACCGGCGGGGGCTTCGGCGCTGAGCGTTTCGGCAGCAGAGGTGGAGGTCTCCTGGCAGCCCATCGCGTGGAACAGGCACACGGGCAGGGTGCTGGGCTACGAGGTGAGGCAGCTGGTGCTGGTGTCTGACACCTTAAAGATGTCCCTGTCCCGGCCACATTTGTATTGTGGGTCCTCCTCCCTCACTTTGGAGTCAACAGGCATTGGAGCTCTTCACCCAGCTCTCATTAGCAACATTTCACCTGAGATAATCATGAGCGTTTACAGACCCAACCGCAGCTCTGGCCCAGAGGTTTTGTAATGTAAATTAAAACTTCAAGATTAATCATTTGTGATGGCTGCTATAAGAGGACTCACAAAGCAGAGCTGATCTTCCTCCTCTTACACAGCTGTAACGCTCTCTGAGCTCCACGGGATACTCAAGTACACACACATCCCATTGCATCGCTCAAATACTTTGAAATAACCTCAGGTATGATTCCTGGGCATTTTACTTGCACAATGAAAGAATTTATTTTGAATTTTTTTCAAGGTATGATAAACCAAGAGTAAACCGAAATACTTTAAATTCTGTCCTGTCTTTAAAAATGTATAAATGAAGGTCATAGGAGTCATGTGTGTACACAAACCTTCCTAAATCAATTACTCACTGAAGAAAAAAGCACCCCAGGTCTATATAGTTGCCACTGAATCAAAACAAGAGGCAGGATACAAAATAATTAAAAAACCTCTTAGATGACCAAGATAAATGTTTCCTTGTCTCTTTTAAAGTTTTCTTCAAATCTGTTCAAACCATAAAACAAAACAAGCTTTAAAAATTTCTCACCTTATCAAAGTTTTCCTTTTGGAGGTCTATAAAGCTAAGGATTTCATTTACTTCCTTAATTGGTATTCAGTCTCTGAAATTTTATTTCTTCTCTATAAATATTCATGCTTGGTTTTGTTTCCTGCTAGTTTTGAGTATAAAAAATCCTGCATCCCTTGAAATCGTCATTGTCGGCACGTCTGCTTCCCAGCCAAATCTGTAATTGATGGAAAACAATGTATTGCCTGTGCTTTGTTCTCGCTTTTCAGGTTTTGTATTGGACTGATGATCCCAAGGAAAGCACAGCTGGTAAAGTCAGAGTCAACGGGAATGTAACAGCCAAAAATATCACAGGACTAAAAGCTAACACGGTGTATTTTGCCACAGTTCGAGCTTACAACACTGCAGGGACGGGGCCCTCCAGCACCCCAGTAAATGTCACCACTAAAAAATCACGTGAGTATTCCATTTCCTACAACAAATGTTGCAAACTCCCAAGCGTGATAGTGACATTTCAGCTTTCCCAGAGACCCATCTCTGCTAAATGTTGCAATAGGCAACAAAACTGGTCCCAAATTTCTTCAGAAAATTAAGTAACAAAATCTGTGACTAAGAAACTTCTCTCTCTTCCTTGACAACATTTTTGTGGTCACCATCAGGTTTACTCAGACTCTAGTATTTAAGACTTTGATATAATATTTAGCTTGGGCTTCAGTTCTTGGTGATCTGCTACGTGCCAGAGTGCCCTAAATTTGTTACTGTTTAAGCTTTCCATTTTTTATATACTTTCCTTGAACTGTGTTTTCCCAGTGAACTATTGATCAGCCCCTTTGCACAAAAAGGGAAATATTTATCCTGTCTCTCCCCAATTGTCCTCTTGTCTCGGTGCTGTTCTGTGCTATTAATCAAAGTGCAAGACAGGAGCGAACTTGTAAAATGAGTTCATGATAAAAGTTACCATTCAATGTAAATAGCACAAACCAAAATAAAGCCAGAGAAGGCATTTTTGAAGGACTCAAACAGAACTTTTCTCACAGGCACTGTCTTAATGGAAAATAGACTCCTCTTTGGAAATTATTCTCTATATTCGTATGTGCATATGTATGAAAGACAAGTTAAAGACTTGGCAGTCAAGTGACAAGACATATAAGGAATAAATTTGCTTTTATTTTACATTGACTTCATCTTCTGTCAAATTCAGGATTGTGCTAATGGTTCATTTAAAAATTAAAGTCAAAATAAACCTTTTAATATTTAAAAACATATATTAAAATTTTAAGCTCTGCTCTCTGAAAGATGCAAGCGCTTTCAATATAAACAGAGATAATATGTCAAGAGAATATGAGCAATGTACATCTGTAGCGGGGGCTTTAGCTTCGAGGTAATGGCTCTGTTTTCCAACTCATTATCCAGGATCTCTACAAGGTTCTGTGGGTGCCCTTACTGTAGAGACTCAGCTAAATTAAAATAGTCCTTCTGCCAAATAGGTGCAATTCTGATTGAAACGTACTCATCTAAGATCAGTTTAAGGTCTAAGTTACAGATAAACCAGATATCCTGGTTTAAGTTTAAACTACTCAGAAAAGCAGAGATGATGCCCTCCTTCCATGAACATACTGCTCCATTAGGAGCTGCTGTGAGCCTCAGCTCTTCTGATTCTTTACTTTCTTTAAAGAGATTGCTTTGCCTTTTCTTTTTCTTCACATATACATACATCAACAGATACAGATACTAGAAATACATTGCAAAGCTAAAACCTCAACTCAGTACAGCAACAAAGCCGAGTGTTACCTAAAAAATGGGAGCAATGTTGTTAATTTAATAAACCTAAACGTATGCTTGAGCCTTCTATTAGTCCTGACAATGTTGATTACAAGAAGTTAGTTGTGGAAATGATTTGTTGACCTTAGAGCTGAAGAACCAAGCGCAGGCTTTTTGCTTGCAGGTATTACTATGGATTTGGGGAGGTGCTACTTTAGCACCTATTCTGGTCCCTGGCTGTATAACAAAACCAGATAAATTTGTTTTGAAAATCATCCCGTGGTGGTTTTTCAGCCCAAAGACTATGAATTAAAATGGCTTTAAGTGCTATGCTAAAAAGCGTTGAATAAGGCGGTATTCACCCATTCTTGAGAGCTTCCAAGACTTTTCAGAGTACACAATACTTGATATCCATTGCCTCCTGTGAGTTTTTTGTTACCAATTTCTTTATAGAAAACAAAGAGGTTTCAAACAACATTTAAGTAAATTTGCAGTTTTATGTATGTGAATGTATATAAATGCCTGCAAAGAGAAAATGAATCTTTTTCCAGCTCATGGAAGGACATCTGCTTCTATTCACCTGGGTGGTCCGCTCACTAACACCTCTTTTACCTACCGGTGGGATGGATTAAACTTCTCCACATACAATAATTATCAATATATAGGGAACTGTAGGGAAAAAAGAAGGATCCCAGAAGTTTAGTGTTTTAAAGTCAGGTCTGGGACACTCACAACCTGTTGCTCCAAATCTCTCCTTCTTTTTCTTAGTTCTATTCAAGACCTTATTTCTTCTGACACCCCCAGCGCCGTCCTCCCAGGCAGGGTCCGGGAGGACACACCGTGGAGAAGGAGATAATGTGTTGCTCTACATCAGAGATACGGTTCAAAGGCGCAGTTTCAACTTCACATGTTCACACAGGATTCGATTTCAGTCACTTGTAGGCAAATTTTCAAAGTCCTGTCACTTAGGCATAAAAAGCCTTTGAAAAGCTACTCTCGGCCTATTGTGCTGAGAATTTATAAAATCCTACAATGTTTCGTGATGGATCACATGGAGACTTTAATGTGTAGCTCTTTGTAACCTGTCCTCATGGCTGATGGAAATCTTGTCTTTTGTATTCTGCTCTTAGTTTTAGCTTTTCTCTGAAATCCATACGGCAAAACATTCTCTAGTACATTAAAATACAGATAGGAACAACATAGTACTTAACCAAAATCTATCAAATATAACTTGAACTGTCAGACACTGTCAGGCTTTTCCTAATTTCGAAAATGAACTCTCACAGTAAGTGGTTTTGTGCTATGAATAGATCTTTGTTGTGACTAATACGAGAGCAATGATGGACTGGAAAATATTTTTTTACTCTTTTAGATGTGAATCACCCATGCATTTGCTACTTCCATGTCAGCAGCTCATTCAATTACACTATGCAAATTAATATTCAGTTGTATCTTGTGATTATCATCGTCTTTTTTTTTTCCTAAAGCACCAAGTCAACCCCCGGCAAACATCGCCTGGAAGCTGACAGATTCCAAAATCTGCTTGAACTGGGAACACGTTAAAACAATGGAGAATGAATCAGAGGTGCTTGGCTACAAAGTAAGTGAATTCTTTGTCTCATTAATTAGACATGTTGTTTATAATAGAGGTACAAACAGTGTACCTGGAAAACAGTGACTTTTCTGCAAATACTGGGATGATTGGCTGAAATTTATACAAAGGGAAGAACAGCTGTGTTCATTTGGAGTAGGACCTCTTTATCCCAACACTGGGATTTTCTGTCCCCAACGTTGGATCTCTCTTGTCCCATTTCCCGTGTAATCATATAGGATTCTTGCATTCCCTTCACTGGAAGGGAGTTTCACACATATATAAGAAGTGAAGAACAGTCTCTCAAGCATTAAAGACGGGCATAAACCACATTTGAAAGTTCTGACTCTCTGGCAATTCATAAATGTACCTTTGAAAATAGGTAGGAAGACACGTAAAGATCAATGTGAGTGAAGTCAAAAGCTCTTCCATGAATCTATTTTTTAAGGAAAGGAAAATTTAGTTTAAAGTTTCTTTGCAGTGGCTCTGACCCCAGAAGACTTATGGAAAGACTTTTTTTACTCCTGAAGGACTGTAAAAATGGAGGTGGAGAGTGCTTACATGAGGAAATGTTCTCAAGATCAAGATCCTCATGTTTCTAGGCATTTTAGTGTCTACACACATTTATTTAAGCCTGGGGAGGAAAAGTACACAAAAAAACCCCACTTTGCAATCTTCCTTGAGAACATGTTTTTGCACCCCAGCGAGTGTGTTTGAGCAGTTCCACACACTGGGGAAAAAGTTGAAACCAGACTATTAAGCTATTTTCCTTTGCGTCTAACCCCCTGCTTCTAGGCTGCCCTTGCTTGTTGCATTTTGATGTGGAAAAAGCGCTTTAAGTACTTGCTGCAGTATTTATTGTATGATCCCTGCTTCTCCTTGCCCGTCGGTTGCTCTTTTTAGCGTAAATATGTCAAAAGATCGTCAAGAGAAAAGAGTCAAACACTGTCAAAGATGTGTCAGAAAGGAAGAAAGACTCCTTGGAGGAGAAGAGCCGTTCACAGTCAGTGGGATCTGTGTCCAGGCTCCCCGAGCTGCTCTGCTCCTTGGCCCAATGGGTCCTCAAAAAAAAGACCTCAGTGCAAGCGGGTGCTGGATCCATCACGTTTATCTGTAGAAATATGCTTCCTAAGTGGAAACTCGGATGCCTCTATCTGATTTTCTTGTCCTCTCTTGAAGCCTTTAAAACCATACTGCTGTAGAATGTCCCAAGTGGTCATCAGCAGGTGGTAATTTTGCACAGAAGTCAACGTGATGTTTTCTATTTGACTATAAACGCTCACCACAACCAGGCAAAATTAAAAAAAAACGCAGTTCTTGAATTGTCGGGTGAGTTCTGGATATAAAAGGCGCTACAGACTGAAGCCTTGTTTAAAGGTGGGTCTAACTTCCATATTTACAGCAGAGCATAAGTGTGTTGGATCAGGATTTCGTAGCCCCACTGTCAAGGTGAGCCTCAGCTCTAGGAGACAAAGGCTCTCCTGGCAGTTGGAGTAAAAGCCCGCTGTGGTCTCCATCACAAAATTCTGTACAATACGTTTCTAGGTTTTGAATTAAGTTTAATACTGTGCAGGGTGCTGATTAGCGCTCTGAAAAGTTTGGCACATGACAGAAGATCTTCTCAGCCAAAAAAAAATTAAATAAATCCATTAAAACTTTAAAAAAATTAAATAACTCTTGTTTTCTAATCCCCTTTTACTTAGATTTTGTACAGACAAAACAGACATAGCAAAACGCATATTCTGGAGACAAACAACACTTCAGCTGAGCTCCTGGTACCATTTGAAGAGGATTATCTGATAGAAATAAGAACAGTCAGTGACGGTGGGGATGGCAGCAGCAGCGAGGAAATAAGGATTCCAAAAATATCAAGTACGTAAGATTTATTTTTTTTCTCTGAATGTTACTGCGTAATAAGAAATCTGTGTGCTTTTACCAACTATAATAGATGAACAGGCTTTCCGTTACCGTAGGTGGCCTCTCTCCCGTTGCTCGGTAATGCCGGGCACACGTAGATTAGACTCTGGTACTCTCATATTCATTAGAGGAGAAAGCATTTTGTGCAACACCTGGATGTGAGTTTATTTTTAGTGTAAGCCTCCTGTAATGCTCAGGGAAGGACAGAGAAATAAACTTTCTTGCTAAATTCGAGGCTGCAGCTCTCACATACAACGCGGCTCTTGTTCTGCTCTGGAGCTGCAGAGATGGAGAACCTCAGCCCCCTCCCTGGCTGGGGTGGGGTTGCCCAGGGTCCAGCCTCTGCTCTCCTAAGTACCTCATTATTCATGCAAAATAGAGCTTAATTTTACAACAAACTAGCCAAAATGCAGGTATTCACGGGGAGGGGGGGGAAGCTGATCCAAACTTCCATGGAATTGCTGCTGCAACTTAAAAAAAACCCACACAGAAATAACATTTGTGGATAAAGTTTCATTTTGAAAGTAGAACAAAGATTACCGTTACTCTCGAATGCACAGAACAACTATTTTTGGACGCAAATTTACTTACATCAGAAAATTTTGTGTGCTTATGTTTTTACAGGTTTAAGCTCTGGAACAATAAAATTGTCCCAAAGGGTAAACCATATATTGGCATCTGGGATCCTGCTGCTGAGTTCTGTTCTTATGTACCCTTTTCCTTGGTGACTAAAGCAATGCTCAGCCACGGACTTTTAAAAATAAACCACCTGTAGATTTTATCTCAGTGCTTCACCGTGACCAACATTCCTGATAAAGAAACGCAGCGGGGATGGGGGAGGGAGATAGAAGTGGTCTAGTATTAAGAAAACATTAGGTATCGATATTACATTAATTTTTAAAAATAAGCTTTGAAATGAATGGATAAATGTATATGCATTAATTAAATGGCGTTATGCCAGACATAACTTGAGATTGTAAGGAGAGTCTCAAGTATTTCCCAAGCAGAAGTTATTGAAACTCCAGTGTAATGGTGTGTCAGACGTGACAGACCTGGGCCAAGCTGTTTTAGCTGGGAAAAGAAGAAACTTGGAATGGCTTGTGACGTGGGTATTATTTATCTCACTTCCTTCAATGTAACCTGTAAAGAAAACCCCCGCTTTCAGTTAAATAAAAGCTATTTGTCTACTTTTTGCGCTTGTTTGTATTTAAGGGGTGTCATGCAATGCATTATATGAGGTGGACTGTACTATTTTTTTTCAGAAAAGGGAAACTTAAAATAGAAGGAATCGCATGTACCAACCCAAAGCCCGTTGCATTCCATAGAGACTTTCAATAGCATCATCAAGCCTTGAACCAGATCCGAACGAGACAACCTTTTATAGTATGAGATACATTACATATTCTCATTTTAAAGGACTTTTTCATGCAGACTGCTCTGATCAACAAACCCAGCAGAGATGCCCAACACCTTTTTTGAAGGGAGATTGAGATACATCTGTCTTGAAGCAGGTTCGGTTCCTCCCTCACCTGGTATTGTTATTCTTTGCTGTAGCTTGAAAGCGACGATTCATCTTTGGGCTGGGTATGAAGGTAAATAAGAAGAACATTGATTTTCATTATCTTGAAATACAAATAAAAGTATCTAATTAGCCCTTCAATCTATCCAGTTATTAGAATGACAGATTAAACACCAGAGCGAGCACGGCTTTCAAGGCGGTAGATGCAGCTCAAAACGGGAAGTCACACTCGTGTCAACTTTAACAACATCTGATAAAAGGTATATTTTTTGTCTCGTATCATTACTGAGGGACCTTTTCTTCCTTCCCACTTCACTCTGAAGTATATTTTCTTTTCACCACTGTCAAATACATGTTGTATCGTCTTTGTAACCATTTGTAACTCCAAGTCAATCACATATCCTCCAGTATTTTTTAAAAGTAAAAGGTTCAAATGGGGATGGTGATGTGTAAACACATGAATAAGCAAAAGGGTAGGGGTTCATCTGTGCATGATAATCCTGCAAACAGCGTATTAAACATGGAATCATAGAATTGTGTAGGTTGGAAGGGACCGTTAAGATCATCTAGTCCAGCCACCAACCTAATTCTGATAAAAACCACCACTAAGCACTATGTATCGGGGGCCAGACTGGCAGCAAGAGAGTCTAAAATTTGACTTTAGACAGGAAGCTACCAAAGCTTTGGCACCTGGGGTTACTCACGGAGCTCCACGTGCTGGACTTCAGGGAGAACTCCATAAAATAGAATCATAAATAATAAAAACATCGCGAAAGCGTGTGCTACGGAACAATGTCCAATTTTGATCGAAGGATTCCAGCAAGGGGTACATTTTTTTTTTTTTCAGTTAAAATGAATCTAAAATTCTCGTTTTTATAACACAGATGCAATCCTTCTGCTAAGTTTAAACAAAACAGCTCTTTTTATTCAAGCGAAGAGAGATTTTTCTGCAGAGCCGTTTTATATACAACTGAATAGAAGGCCTGATAGATGCTTAATTACAGGGAGGCTCTAGAAATATAATGCCACTTTTAGAAGCCCGTCCTCTGGGATTTCTACAAAGATGCTAATCGCAGGAGTCATTAGGAAGAGGTTTGACATAGCTTTCAAAAGAAGAGAGCAGTTTGGAAAGGGGTGGGTATGGTATTAAAAATCTCGATAACATCCTAACGAAGTAAAAACATTTTTCTTTGTGGCGAAACTGAACAATGAATTGTTTCTTCAGATTTGTTTTCATTTCTCTGTGTGTTCCTGATGCTCTTTGCCAGGTGCTGTTCTCACCGGAGAAGACACTTCAAAATCGGGATCTTCGTGTTTCCAGTGTTTAACCTGGTAATTTCTACGTTACTACAGTTTTAACATTCCCGTGGGAGTAGTCCTTTTTAAAGTAAGGGACAACCTAGAAAGACCAATAATGTAAATAAAGCTATTTCCTTTGCTGAACTCCCTTAGAGCTGGAGCTCTAGTGCCTTGGAAGAGACTATTCAGCCTCGGGAGTAGAACTTCTAAGCAGTCTTAAGGAGAATATCTCTAAATATAGATATAATCACAGCCCCCCCCATCCTCCTAAATCACTGTACCCCTCTAACTCCTCCAGGTTCATTTTCTTTTCTTCAGCTCCCCAATTCTTTTTCCTGGTGTTCCACCAGGATGAACCGGTGTCTGAGCTGCCCAAAGCGGTGAAAGTCCAGCTCTCCTTTTAACGTGAAAATATTATTAAAGCACCTGCTGCTGAAATAGAAAAAGATCTGACGACTGGCAGCTTTCATTAAGAGAAAAAAAAGGGCCAAAAACTAGTTTTGTCACTTACGGTGGCAGGCAAAAGTTTGAAAATAGGAACAGTACAAATTCCCTAACACCAGAAGTCAAAATGGAAAAAAAAAAAAAAAAAACAACAAAAAAAAAACCCACCAAAATAAAAATAATAAAAACCTCTTATTTCTAGCAACTAGGAAGCTGGATTAAAAACTCCACTTAAAGGTACCCAATACAGGGAACCTTGAGCCCAGTTTTACCAGACTGAAGAGGCACCAGATGAAATCACAGAGCAGCTGAAGCTTTCAAATAGCTGGAAAAGTAATACCTCTTTTATTTTCATAGCCTAAGCAAAGTACCCAAAAATGAAAAAGAGTCACTGTCAGAGATTTTCATTTTAAATTTAACACATCAAGAAAATATTTCTCCATGAAAAAAGCAATTTTGAGTCTATCCAAATGTTTCTGTTCACTCGAAACACAATGTTTCTTTGTGATTTAAGAGCATTTAAACTTTTTTTAATGCCTTCTCCCATCTTTATAGGGCAATTTTTGAATACATATGCCAAGAAACTAAATAAAATAGCCCATGTGTGCTATTGTACCAAACCCTAAATCAACATTATCCTGAAGTGCAGAAACACCCCGTGCTTTCTGCAGGTCATTGGAATGCAGCCCTGGTGACGACTTGACACGGAGCTCTAAATCACACTTGGGTATAAATATGTTGTAAAAGCGGGGGGGGAAAAAAAAAAGATTGTATTAATATCTGACTGTACTGCAGTCGCAGAGAATTTCTCCCCAGTGATTTGTAGAGCTCGTGTGAGAGAGAATTAATCTGGTTTGGGGGCGCGCTGGGGTACGGTGGGCCAGTCTGGGGATCCTGCCAACCTCCAGGCAGACAGAGATTTTTGTCTTTTTGGGGAGCATGTGTCCAACTGCTCTTTGCCTTTCCCCAGGCACAATTTGTCCTACTCTGAATAAACCTTTGATGCCCTCCAGCGCTGCTACTTCCGAAGCACCGTCCCCCACAATTTTTGAAGTTCCAGAGAGTTGCTGCATCTCAGAGTTTCCGAATATTAGGTTTCAAGTGCTTATGGAGGTGCAGCCACAAAATGGCTTTTGGATGATCATGGATAGAGGCACGCCAGCACTAGCAGAGGACTTTGGAACTGTTGCTACAAGGATGGTGAGCTCTTCAAAGCACAAGGAGAGTGGGAACGGCCATGGCCCCGCAGTTCCTGCGTTATTTAGGGCAAGGAGTGGTCCAGCCATCGAGCCGAGAAAACGCCTTCCTGCTGCCTTCTGCTGCTGGGTGGGAACTAATGGGGAGGAGGGGGCTGCCCCATACGGGACTGGTAGGGGCTGAAAGTGCAAAAGAATGGCAAAATGATGCATTCGGAAAGATCCGTCTATCTAAGATTTAAATAAGGTTGCAGAGACTTCCGATGTAACGCCCCTGGTCATCCTCAGAGTATAGGTAAGGACTTGGCATTTCTCTTGCTCTGACCATTATCTAATCCAAAAACTGGGAGGGAAAACCAGAGCTATTAAAAGAGCTTGTACAAAATCTTTCTTGGAGAAATTTACCATGTAGAAAAGGTCAGTTGGACATTTTGACAGCACGGTACAATAAAGGCCTCTAAATGGCTTCAATCATTCAGATTTATTTTTTTTTTTAATATGAACTTCTTTTTATCAGTTCCTAGCACTTAGTGCTTGAAAATATGTCCAACGTAGCAATTAAAATGTCATATTAATAATACTGTTATGTATAATTTCTTTACATAACCTATTCTATATATGCCAATATATTTCAGTACCGAAAAACAGCTACAAATATTTCCCATCCTTAGAGAATGAATTGGAATAATTCTGAAACACAGAACAATACTAGAAGACCCCTTATAATATGCAATTTTTTCACAAGGTACGTTCAAGTCTCTAGAATTTTTGGATTTGAGTAAACACAGCTTTATACGGACGGTGTAGGAGATGGGGCAGGTTAATTAAGGCACCGGCTGGGCCACTGCCGTGCCTGGCTCTGGTTTCTGCTCTGCCAGAAACGGCTGGTGTGAGCCTGACCTGCTCAGCATTAAGTATTACGTTAAGGGATGAAACCTCCCTTCAGCCCTTCCCCACCACCTGCGCCCGTCCCTTCTGCATCCCGACTAATGCTGTGTGCGGCTTCACGGCCCTCATCACCTCTGAACGACCGACTGCCTTTCCCCACGACACATTCAGCCCCGTGGTGAAAAGCCCAACACAAATTTTCACAAATCTGATTCTTGTTTGTCTTCTTCTCTTTCTTTGCCAGCCACGCACACAGGGCAGTGCAGCTGGAGCAGAGCGACGACCTGCTGCAAGCCACGCTGCTGCTGCTCCGAGTCCAGCTTCAGAGAATCACAGAAGGGTTTGGGTGGGAAGGGACCTTAAAGATCATCGAGTTCCAACCCCCTGCCCTGGGCAGGGACACCTCCCACCAGACC
>JAOXJK010000003.1:13379150-13404187 GCA_025774025.1 Xenus cinereus
ACCCTGCCCGGACACTTCTGTTGAATGCGGGTGTCAGGGCCACGTTTAGATGAACACCATTATGGTCTGGCTGTTGTAGGAAATTCCTGTGTTAAACTTGTTCTGAGTGAGTCAAGGCACAATGAAAGTCTTGTGGGATGCTTCTGTTAGAGAGAGAAACAAAGCGATGTATCTTTCTGGCAGTGCTTTATCACTTAAGGAAAGAGAAAAACAGTATAAAAAGCAGTGCTGGTTTCTGACACACAACAGGATCAAACGCTGGAAGCCACTTTGTCTCACAACTCCCTGTGTACCACCCATAGCCTCTAAACCTCGCCACTTTCTTTCTCGACCCGCCATGCACTCCTCTGGCTTGCGTCTTGTCTCTTCCCTTGGCACTTCTGCAAGCACACATACAGATTGATAAAATTCCTCAGTTTATAATTGAAGCAACATCTCCCTTGGAACAGGAGAGGGCCAGCGGGTCTTGGACAGCAGGGTGTTTCCATTGACCAGAAGTGGGGTTTCCTTGATAATCCTAATAGTTTCCATTTCTTACGACTAACAGAAGAGCTTAGGAGCTTCATCCACCCATCCAGACTGAAGCTGGGCCATCACATCCAGGGGCTTTTCTAAGGTTTTACCTTAGTCTGCTTCTTGGTTATACAAATACAACAGGCACCGTAATTGTACGCTTAATGCATCCCCAAAAGAATGAGGTACACTTAGCCTACAGTGATACTGCCAAAGATGTCATTTTTTATGAGGAAGTCACCAGAACAGCACCCAGGTGCCAGACAGAAAGCTCAGTATCATTTTGTAATAGTAACGGAGTATATTAATGAGGAAAAGTTGGACCCCAGCATTATAACTCTTCCAGCAGATATTATCGTTATGTGCATTTCACATTATTACTAATTTTGTATTCGGCATACCAGGACCATTAATTCAGATTTAGTCTGCAGTTGAATAAGCTAGATTGCTTAAGAAAATAAACTACTCTATTACTTTTTATAGTGTTGAAATTAATTTACAGTTCCAGATTGTGATAACTAAAATTGAGAATTAAAACTATATTTGCTACCTGAGATTTCCCAGAGATTAGCATTCACGAGGCTGTAAAAATATTAACTACTTTAAATAATGCTTGCAATATTTCTAGGGTTATAAAGCATCTTCCCTTAGCTCATTTTAATTTATTTAGCATCTATCACTTTAAGCCTTCCTTTTAGCATATTCACACCACTGGAAGATTAGACCATGATTATTGCATTAAGAGAAATGCTATTTACAACGATAGCATGTAATACAATATGTATTTCCAGGGGCTTTGAAAGGCATGGAAATTAGAATTTTAATGATGTCTTTAAGGGCTCTTGGGTTGCCTTTGTGCTACAAGAAAAGTTGAAGTTGAGTAGAATTTCTGAAATCAACAGTGGAGTAGATAAAACCTTCAGAGGAAAGGGGGAACTCAATAAAAGCACGCAAAAAAGGCAACATTATTTCCAGTTTCATGTCTAAGAATCATAAGAAGTGCAGAAGAGAGAGATGGGGGAATGGAGGAGGCAGCCAACACCGTAAGATCCTTCATGTTTCTCCAGTAGTTGTTTCCATCTCCTCTGAAAACCATTCCATCCCTTCAGCTGTCGGTGGGGTGGGATGTCCTCCCTCAGCTCGACTATGCTCCTCTGCAGCTCCATGCAATGAGCATCAGTGTCTTCACCGAACGCACCCAGTTATTTCTGGGTGAATACATTAAAAAATCACAATTGCTATCCAAAACAGGCAATGACTTTAACATTTATTTGTTTAATGTGGGGCTTTTAGAGCCTTCAGTGCATACCCAAGCCCAGATTCCTGCCTGTCAGAAACACACTTCTTGAAATGAATGAAAGGCTGAGCTCCTTACACAACTGGTTGATATAAGCAGCTGAAGCTTAAAGAAAACCATCAAATTTCATAAGTAAATCGGGCAAGTTGTACATGGTGTCACTGTAAGATTAGGTTCTCAGTTGATAACATCTGTTCTCCTTGTAGAAGGAGGAGAATAGGATTTAAATTTAAACCCATAGATTGCAGAAGAAGCAGAGAGGCAGATGCATAGCTGCCAAGGTGCAATGCTTCCTTACAGGTTCTGGTAAATTCTTGCCTGGTTTTGATATTTACTGATTTAATGAAATATCTGCTTAATTGTATCTGTCTGCAGAAAGTTCAGAACTGAACAACCACGTGGCAGCTGATCTAACCTTTTGCTGGATTCTTTAAACTTTAATTTTGATGTGAGTGGCATAGATGCAGTAATTGGAAGGGTATTTTGCTGAGGGAGCTACTACGAGAAGCTCTCAAGTACTGTTAGGACTATGAGTGATAGCAAATCATTTTGCAGATCTCCTGCAAAAAACAGTTTATTTAAAAAAATCCTTATTTAAAAAAATCCATCCTTCCAAATAGACATTATTTCCTTTAGGTACCACCAGAGAAGAAGTCACGATCCCAAATTCTTTTACTTTGCTTACATTAATGCTAATTGGTTTTATCTCCATTTGGAGGAGTTTGTATAAGGGACTTCATCTCAAGCTGAGATTTCAACAGCTGAGTTCATCCTCTGACACCACAGAAATTGCACTGCCTCAAGTATTCCTTCTAAGAAAGAAAGAAAGAAAGAAGGAAGAAAAGAAAGAAAATATACTGTTCTTAATTCTGAAGGCTAGAACTCGAATGCCTGAGTGTCATTTTATGAAAATTGCCCTTACATCATGAGTTAGCCTCCAGTGTTCCACGGCTGTGCCTTTGCAATAATGGTTTAAAATGGAAACATTTATTTTTCCCCAGTTTTTAGTAGCTACAGAAGAAGCGGGGGGCTAATTACCAATACTGAGCTGCAAGGGTCAGATGGAGAGGAAAAAATGAAACTAAATGTTTCAGAAAATAGGTGAAGGATCCTGCTGTGGCAAATTTGGATGATTTAGCCAAGTGCTGTGGGATTTTTTTCCCCTGTAATCTATAAGTTATAGTAGAGTCAGTGCTCTTATAGTATTGAGCTGGAACTAGCAACTGCACTTAAGGAGACACAATCAGAACCGGACAAAACGAGATTGATGACTTATATTCCCACTAAAAACAGTACGTATCTAAATTTAAATATATGTAAAATCAGAAGCTGAGAATACAGATACATATAGTTAGAATAGAAATACACTTCAGCTATTCAGCAGCAGTGACATACCTTCAATTCCTGTTCCTCTTTTATTCCAGGTAGGATTTCTGCTTAAAGAGAAGCATCCAAAATAGGTCATTAAAAGAGGACAGGACCAAGTTTAAAATTATTTTCTTAGTAAGTTATGCTTCCATGTCATCTTAAGATCCTGGCAGGGGAATCTATGTGGGACTTTTACATGTCTTTTGAAGACGGCCTCATTGTCACATTATTGTCTGGTACAAAGGGCAAAAAGAGAAAAAAAAAAATCGCCCCAATCTTTAGGTGAGTCAGAAGAGTGAGCTCTTGGACTTGAAAAACATAAGTATAAAATTATTGCAAAGCACCGTGGGGCTGGTTGAGCTGCTTCGTGAGTCTGAGCCCACCTGATGCTGCTCCCCACGTCCAGGCACCGCTGGCTCTGTGGTGCGAGGAGGTACCTCCTGCAGATCGGAACGGAAAAACCCAAATTGCCTGATTAGATCAATTTTGACAGAGCCTAGAGCAGTAGTAGAAGACCAGCACAGTCGCTGTAGGATATCTGAAGGCCTAGTTACCCCCCTTGTGCTACGCAGCCTGGTAGGACACAAGAGCAGATGGCATTTGGCTTCAACTCTCAACTGGGAGCCCTCAGCCTGCCAAGGGACGCCGAAGACACAGAAAGTTTGCCAGGAATGTGTGAGTATTGCTTTAGTTTTGCCATCTAGCAGAAAGCTTTAAGACCCTTCCAAACTCAAAAATTAAATGGTTAAGACCACGCAGGAGCACCCTCCTTCCTCCCTGCCAGGGAACGGGTGTCGTAGCAAGATCTGTTTAGTCAGATCCCAGAAAGCAACGGGCAATTACCGAGCATAGCATTGGTGGCGTAAATGAGATTAAACAGCCACTCACATCAACCAACTTAAAGCAAATGGAAAAGTGGGAGAAATCAGTCCTCAGGGCACACTGGAATCTGGGTTATTTTTTTGTTTTTCTTTTCGCCTTCGCAGAAAGCGCTGAATAGAAGGTCCCCTTCATTATGGTCGGTTCGAATGTAGCGTCTCCCTGCAGTCATAGGAAGGCAGGCACTAAGAAGTTCTCAGAAGAAATAAAGAAGTTGAGAAAATCATTTTATTGCCTGACAGAAGGGGAGGCTGCCTTAATTTTGTTGTCACTGGGAGTCTAAATGTATAAGGACAGCTGCTGTGCTCAAGCAACAATGCAATCAGTTAATGCTTTCAGCAGGGAGACATTAGCCGCTTCTCCCTCCTGCCAGGCAGGGAGAAACAAAGTTTACCAAAAAAAAAAAAGCAAAAAGGAAACTTTTAGGCATTTTTTCTTTCTTTTTTTCCCTGTGCTCCTTTGAGCGGAAGGAGGACAAGGACCACACCAGAGCAGGGAATGCCTTCCAGGATGTCCACGTTACCGCATTTTGCTGGTGGCGTTCTGATGTGTACGTTGGCCATGGCACATTTTCTGAGACAACTGCAGTAAAGCCACGTAATGACAACTATTAAATAGTGTACAGAAAGGAACAGATAGAATCTGTCACCAAAGTTACTTCTGTTATTGACCAAAAAAGATGAAAGAGTAAGATGTTGAATAAGATATAAAATGAAGCCATGAAACCAGGAAGAGGCTTGCCCTATATACTCATGAAATTAGCATAAAGAAAATGAAGACAGTTGCTATTTTTACATTCCCAATTTGAAACGAAGATAGAGCAGAACAAACAAGAAACTAAAATGGCATGTAAACTCTACGATGTGTTTCTGCCTTAGAGCTGTAATTATGAAGGCTTCTTCTAAAGGAAGAACCTTCAGTACCTACTCTTGTTTTACCTTTAAAAAGTTCTGAGGTGATAAAAAGAAGACTCAGAGGAGCCTTATCTTGGCATAATGATCTATTTTCAGGCATTTCATGAAGAACTAGAACAAACACAACAGGACAAGAGGAGAAAGGAAGAGAATTAGGAACGGGAGTGTGTGGGAGTTGAGGAAAGAGGAGATCATCTTCCTCAAATCACTGAACTCTTTTGTTCCAGCTTTGCCTATGTAGATGTTGCAATGATGATGTGCTCATTAATGAAAAAAAAAATAAATAAGCACATGTGTAGAGGGTAATTGAGTTGAGAAACTAACTGAAAGTATGGATGGAAACAAGACAGAAATGGATTTTGATCAATAACTTGGACAAATTTTTGAATACAGAGAAATCATGCTTTAACTTATAAATCCATACAATGGATTTAGTCAATGAAATGGGAAAAATTGAAACAGTAAATGAATTAACATTTTTTTCCTAAGAGGCAGAAACATCTGGTAGTGTTTGGGTGTGTGATCCTCAGTATGGAGTATTGCGGAAAGCAAACAAATGGAATCCTCAAATTGCATATGTCATTTGGAAAAATATGCACCTTGAATGAAGAGCCCATAACTAAAATATATGTTATTAACATCCACCACAATACAGCTGAATGCAAGAATCACAAGGAGAGAATTACCACTCCTTATAGTTATGTGTAAATCTGTCTTATGGAAGTTCAAAAATTGTCCCAGAGACAAAGAGGTGAAACTAAAAAAGAATATCAGTGACAGTAGAGAGCTTTTAGATTTAGGCACATTAAAATATGTTTACAAGATTAGGATTTGCGAAGCACTTGTGATAGATACTTCAGTTCTTCCTCTGATCCCTGTCATTCAACCCTTCCTCACATTCAGTAAGTAGTATTTATAATAATTTCATTGGGGGAGCCTGCGTGGGGCTCCCAGACAGGACACAGCTTCTGTCCTCTGCTCCACGAAGGAGCCAAAAGACCCGAGGTCACTCCTAAACCCAGATCTCAGAAAAAACAACAGTGTTTTATAGGCGAATCGACAAGGCAAAATTCGGATCTTTTAGTCAGCAAGTCTGAAATATGATAAGAACATTAAAAAAAGATACATTTCAATAAAGGGGCAGCAACAGTATCACCCTAAAGGAAACAGGAGAATGTTGATTTTGTAACTCTAATGCTCTCAGACCATCACCAGCTGAAATGAAAGAATTTTCCCGAAGTTGCTATAAACTCCATTCTTGATCTTATTCATCATTATTAAATGTTGAAAGTTTAAATATTTCATATAGATGAGATGAAAAGATCGGAAGAGAAACTGAATAATCTCCACAGACTTTAGAAAGCATAGAGACCAAACCCAACCTAAAAGGAAACGAACGCTAAAACTACATTGTTGATTAAATCCCCTATTTATAACATTTCTCTTAATTTCAAAGATTTATTGAAAAGGGATTTGAAGAAGATGAATTAATCTTAAGAAATGACAGGCTAATCCTTTCTTTGGGACCGGTGATTATACGAAGGTGTATTGAGAACAGCAGAGAGAACGCCAGGTACTCTTGCTGGACAGATACTACAGTTCGGTTCAGACATTAATCTGCAAAAGTGGATTAGCAAAGTCTGATGGTTAAACGTTCTCACAAGGGTCTCGGGAACAACATCTACAAAGAATATACTGAGTTTGTATAGCTCAGAGAAACCGCCAGGGAACGGAGACGGAAAACAGATCTCAATTCATTGGAAAAGATTAAACGCTGCCATAAAGTAATCTAATTAGTCGTATTCTTTGTTCTTCCTGGGACATCGTCAGAGCTGGCTGTTTTATTCTGCTGCTGCTTTGCTCCCTTCGCCCCCATGGAAAGAGCTCTCCTCTGCTCCGAAACGCAGCCATGAGTGCACCAGGAAAGGTCATTACGCAGATCAAATGAAGCCAGATATAATGAGACTCATCTTTAAAACCTCTTGTTAATTAAAAGACAAAAATCTAAGCCTGGTCATGTTTCCAGTCAAAACAAAGAAAGGTTTGCAGTCATTTCAATGGCAACCAGATCAGGTTTCTGATAATATTGATCAAACATCAAATGGAGGAGGGCAAGATGGTAAGTATGAGAGTCAGAAGGACAGTAAGCAGTGAGGACACTAAGCACAAACATGGTCTTTGGATATTGGTCTGATGACACAATTCAGTAAACTAATTAAGGATGATCTTTGGAAACTTACCATTCTTAAATTACTATTATGATCACAGTAATAAATTACTCCATGTTTGACAAAAGTGCTTCATACCACCGTTGCCTTTCAACGACTCAAATCCAGAGAGGGTCTGGCTTGATCCAGGTGGTTGGACAAAAGGTACAGAGGAGCACAGATCGTGTGTGCAGGCTGGAGAAGATTAGATTAGAGAGGACTAAAATGAGCTGTCAAAGGCTTTTATTTAAGCGTTCTGGAGAGGATTCTTCAGTCATTGAGCCCTAAATACGTTGGGGAAAAAATAGAGCGAGATGAAGACACAAATAAATGAAACTGAGAGACTATCTTAAAACAGAACTTGACTTTATAGATAATACAATCACACAGGATACTTTTATGAAAATCAGAAAAATATGTCAAAAACAGAAAGAAAATTAACTATGACCAAGCAGAAAACACAGTCACTTACTGTGAACAACAGATATTAGATCTGAAGGAAAAATAATCTATACAATTCTCCTTTCTCCTGAATAAAGCTGACACACCATTTTGTCTGATAATCTGCTTTCCCATGATGCAACTGTATTCTAAATTAGATAATATAATCACTCCATCCTGTTCGAAATTATTGTGTCATATTGCTGTGAACAGTCCAGGAGGTGCCACAGCTCAGGGAAGTGTAAGCATGCCAATGGTAAATGAAAGGCTATCAATCTATTTATTTTAATTAATTAAAGCCTTTTCTTATTTTTGTGAGTTCGATATGATATAATAATTTAAGATTATGTTCTAAGCAGAAATGACCAGAGAGACTTCTTGCAGGCTGTTTATATAGTCTCTTGCTGGTTTTGCAGGTTACGTTTTTCAGTGGATGAATAAAATGAACATTTTTCAATGAAGGTGTAGACTTTTTGCAGTACTTGCTTCTAAACGAAGCCCTGAAGAGAAGCAGCAGACTCCCAAAGTGTCTGATTCCTGGTGAAGGGGGATTGCAGAATGCTCTTTCTGACCTCTTCTGTTCCAGAAACGTTATTTGTACAATAAAAAAAAAAGAGTTGCAACTAGAAATTATCTTCCAATTCTAGAAAATCTCCTAGATGTTATTACGCATTTCCATCACCTTCAGAAAAAAAACTAGTAATGACAGAATGGTACTTTGAACACAGATGGTATAGTTAAAACTGTTAAGAAAATGAAGAAAAGAACACTTTTCCACCATTGTTCATAAACATTTCAGTCTTGCTGAAGTTTCCTAAAGAAGTTTTATTCAAATGCCTTGCTCTGAATAGCATCTTTAATAAAGAGTTGATGAGGCTGATGAGGTTCAATCATTACATGCTGCCTTTAACCTCTGCTTACAGTTCCTTTTGCGTTCCAGGTCTGGTTCTGGGATGAAGCAAAAGCAATATCCCGTTGATTTCAGCAGATGATAGAACAAGTCTTCATTCCTTTGGAGCCAATTTAAATTTTTGGCAATTTCCATCTCAGTTTTTCTGTCTGTACAAAACAAGGCTTTTTCTTCTTTCAAATAAGAACTAAAGAATATACAAATGAGAAGATATGCCAACTTCGGTTTCTCTCCTCTGAGGTTCTTTGAAATTATTTCCCTTGAACTTCCATCTTTAGAAAAGCAGATGACTTTAAACAACCCTTAGAACTCTATAGAGGCATCTGTAGAATGTTTTCTCCCAGGCAATCAAAGGCAGGAGACTTTTGTTTCTCAAATCCTATGATAAATAAAGAACTTTGACTTAAAAAAAATATATATAAACATAGGAATCATGTTAAACTCTTGTCATCTTGTAGAAAGTCGCATTTGACTTACAGTTTGGAAAGACTTTCAGGGCATACTTCAAAGCCTGTTTATTTTCCCAGACTTGCCAGAAATCAAGGCTCTGAGGGGAGGTTTTGTGTACAGGAGAGCAGCACTTACAGGTGTGGTCTGAGTGTTGAAGGCAACAGGCTTCTGAGATATGGTTGATATGGTGCTGGCTGCTGACACCCATAGCCGTGATAACCGCTTTTGGCTTAATTGTCCCGGGGAAGTAAATGGATCATCCAGTGATGAGTTAAGATATCAGTCAGCCTGAAACAAAAGGTAGATCTTGGTCTCAGATTGAAAATATTTTGGGAATTCATACCCTCAGTTAGTGTTCATTGGCATTGCTAAAGAGCTGATCTCAAAATGAGCTTAAATAAGGGTTTCTAGCAAAGAATTTGAGGGGCACTGCATCACATCATATTTGAGAAAACTAGCAGGTAGAGAACAAAAATCTAGAACTCCTAAAACAGCATCAGCCAGACCCTGAAAGGGGACATAGAGAAGGACCGTGCTCAATCTTCATAGATGAATTCAAATTACTCACATATTTATCTTGATTTGTTTATCCCTCAACCTTGGTAAGAATCCTTGCCCTGCATCAAAAACTAAATGAATGCTACTTCAAGTTTAGCCTATTGATTTGCATTTTATATGAGACAGTAAATTAAATTTATGCTAATACGATACATATATTCTTCCCTGAACCATTAAAGGGGAGGTGGGGCTACACAGTGCAATAGTTTAAATAATTATGGCTGTCGCTCACAATTATTCAAACTGTTGTGTTGATCAAACTTCTTAAAATCTTGGATATAAGACCCTCTGAGTTCCCCAGGAGCAGCTTGAAATACCGGAAGAAGCTAAAAGTAGAATCTTTTAGTTTTAAATGGTTTTGACAGGTTTACTTTATTTTTGTACTTTCCAAAAAAGGTGCAGCACAGAACTAGAAACGACAGAATATTGCTTTCATTTCATTTAATCCCCCTATAAATAAGGTCTCATAAAATCGTACATTAATATCCAGGAACCCCGCATGAAATAATGGTGCTATCTCTACGAGCACAAAGACCTGCGTGTAAATCTGAGAAAAGTCCTGAGGACTCGGAGAAATGGATGCCCTGGAAAGTGGTTAACAAAGGAAATCTGTCCGATACCTCGGCGTGAGAAATCTGGACATACCTGACCAGAAAGCTGCTCCGTCTGCCTCAGGGCCTGCGATGAAGATCTCCGCTTGCGTTGTTTCCAGGAGGGATCCCAGCTTTGTATCCTCCGTGCGAGTTGTTTGAACCAGAGGAACATCTGAGAGAAGCGAGTGGCTCCAGCGCGTCTTCTCCTCGACCCGCGAGCCTCCCTGCAGAGATGCTGTCAGTTCATGACACTTGTGATGACAGATCTGTGATGGGAACAGGTCTCTACCAAGCACGGAGGAAAGCAGCCAACTCATTTCACACTGGGCACTGAACATTCGGGTAGCAATGCTTCTCTGTCATTTCCAGCCTTGGCTGTATAATTTTTTATATATCCATGCATATATATATATCCACTTATATATATATATATGTATATGAAATCAAGCAACCTAGAACTGAAGGATTCTACCGCAAATTACTGGAATGGAGAGCATCTAGTTCACTCGTATTTTCACTCAAATTCAGTTAAAGAATCAATAATTTTTGGTATGAATAAAATAGCGTCTCTAGCATAGGTGGCATTATCTTTAAAAACGTGTGGCTCTTTGAATGATGTGACAGACCCTTTGAAATGCAAAGGTAAGATCAAGTTATTAAAGCTAATTTTTTTTTGCTCACAGTATTTTTAGTCTGGGCTTGCCTTTCATTTCCAGCACTGAAGTAACAATATGGGCACAACAATAGAGGCCACGGGAAAGAACAGACAAAAATGAGGTCTTAAACTGTACACAGGCAGATATCCTGGTTCACAATTCACCAATCCAAAATAGTGACCTCTAGAGAGCGACAGGCAGAGATATCTGCATCCTGATTCCTCCATCCCATTCACTGCAGGGAGGAGAGGTCTTTGTGATGACAATTACTCGTATGAAAAAGAGTCTCTCATCTCAGCTCTGACTAAACTTCTTGCAATCTGCAGTATAGATTTCTGTAGTACTTTGCCCCATTATGGTAATGCGCGAGTTTTAAAAAATAGCAAGGGACAGGGAATGGAAATGGGGCTGACGCCAGCGCAGAATTCCCAGGTCTGAAGCACTTCCAGTTAGTGCCTCTGCTCCCTCCTTGGGCTGCTCTAATGACGGCCTCGGTAGCCAAAAGCAGCTCGAAGCCAAACTTTTAGTCTGAATCCATTCGGGGATAATGGGCTAATGTAGAAGGAGAGAATGTCCTGAAATGGATAGGAGTAGATACGCTTCCAGCTGATGGGGAAGGCTGAACAACACTCTGCAAAAAGCCCCCGAGTCTTGCGCTGGATGATGCAGACCTGCAGTGCTGCTAAAAGAGCATCTCACTGCCTTAAAAGATACATGGGAGTTTTGGGGGAGAATGAGGAAGTAATAAGGTATCTGGGTATAATATCGCAGGCTTTGTTACATTTTAAGCAAGTCTGCGAACTCCGCAGTGTCCACATTTTGCATGTCAGCTCTCTAAATTGCATCTAAATCTTTGTTCTGTGACATTTAGCATCACTCTGCTTTAGCAAAGGTTGTTGCTTTTCTTTCCCGATGCCTTTCTGACCTGTCTTTAAAGTCAGCACTCCCATCAGTCTCAGCTGACATACAGAAAATAGTGACATATTGACTTTTACAAGAGGTGACACAACATGAATAGATGAAAACTTGGCACTGGATTTTCCATATGAAAGGAAGTGTCAACAAAACAGACGAAAGTTCCCACATTTCATCCAGTTAATGAATCGCCATTGTCCGTGTACATGCATATATTCAGCGCTCCGTGGAATACATCTCCTGACAGAAATGGATGAACTTTAAAACAAAATTAAAACCTTTAACCCCAAATTTCAACTTTCATAAACACGAGAGCTCATTTCTTAAAAATAAGAAGGAACTATGTTAATTGATTTGTGTGCTGCTCTGGAAGGGGAGAGTTGAGAGGAAGAAACACAACAACTTGCATTTTGTTTAAGACTCAACACAGTGTTCCTCCTTAGAGCTTCAGAAAGTCATGAATTGTCCTTCTCCTCCCACCTTCTTAGGAGCATAGGATAACTGAGGCTGGGTGGGACCTCAGGAGGTCCCTAGTACAACCTAGGGCTCAAAGAAGGTCAGTTCAGAGCTCAGATGAGGTTACTCCATTCTTCCCTGCACAGTATTGTGTTCTCACAAAAGGGAAGCATTTTTTGCCCTTATTGCCCATTATCCCTATGTAGGACTCCACATTCCCCACTAGCACCCAGGACCATTTCCAGTGATGACAGATGACCAGACCAAAAGTGTGTTGAGGCAAAGGTGTTTTGTAAGCATTGAGGTGGTCTCACACTCAGCTGCTGGATGATCCCTTACCCAGCAGGTTCCCCTGAGTGCAAAACTAAAGCTGATGGTTCTGAGGATAGACCAACTACCCTGTGCTTTTGGCCAGTAATTGCAGAAGGCTAAATAAAATGGCTGATTGGGACTGTCTAAAACTTTCACTTTAGAAATTGCAGTAAAAACTTGCAAAAGGGGCCTGTATTTGAAGCGCAGAACCAAGGAATTTCTAGAAATGTTTCTTTCCCATTTTTCAGCGGTTTTCTAGTCCCATGGAGCCATCCGGTGCTGACATACACCAAACAAATCCATAGCAAGAACACTAATTGACCTCGGCTGATTAACGACTGACAACCGCTCAGTGGTGTGCTGCTCAGAAAGTCCTAGCTGGGTCCAAAATGGCAAATGCTAAAATGTACCAGAACTGTCATTAACTGGAATTTTTTGCTGGCAGTCCCAATGCAGAGGTCAAAAAGCCTCCTTCTCCGCGGATGAGGGAAAGAGTAAAATACCATGAGGAACAGCTCGGTTTTACTGCACAGTTGATATCTGGCCTCTGGGGATAGAGGTTTCCTGCGGTGCTTATAGACAAATTCTCATAAGAGCACGCATTCTTTCAATAGCTGATAGCAGCCATACCATATGTATGTTATTTCCTTTCAAGAGTTATCATGCATGGAATTATTTATTATCATCTAGAAATGCTGTAATGAAATAATGGTTGCCTCAGTGCCCTAAAGCTGTAGGGTCATTTAAATGCAACCGTCAGATTAAATGAAGGGCTACATGCTGCTTAGGAAACTGCAGGACTTGTTAGATTAACATTTCAGTCTTCTGCGCTGAGTAAGTAGATCTGAGAAATGAATCCAATACAGCAAATTGGATGTCGAGAACAGCAGAGTTGAGTATTTACCAAATGTCATTCCCCCCTTAGAAACGTAGACACTTGGAGCTGGGTGTTTACTTCCTCATCCCCTTTCAGGGGACGGGTTTGACACCAGAACAGCGGCAGCTCAGGGGCCCGGTGGCTGTCGGAAAACCGAGTGTTGGGGCATTTCCCTACCGTACCACTGTGTCACTGCAGCTACGGAAACTGGGGGCTGCAGCCGGGCTCAGACAAACGGTGTGACTTCTGCAGCTGGGTTTGCAAACACTCAAAACACCCAACGCGCTTTCTTTCCCTCCTCCTTCCTGGAGAAGGCTGACGGGCTGCTCCTGCGGTTGACGGCTGATAGCGGTCACAGCTGCCCATCTCCATGCCAAGGGGATACACCTCTAAACACCATTAGCTCTTCTTAGCTCTCACTTCACAACAGCATTTGGACCCCAGAAGTTATCACCCAAACCAGATTTTTGCCATTGATCTACCTGCCGATTTTAATGAATCACACTAGTCAAAACCGCAACAGAAAGGGGAAAACAAAACCCTCAACGTGAACCTGCCTATTATTCCTTTGATCAGCCTGGCCCGTTAGGCTCATTGCCATGGATTTGTTCCCTAGAAGACCGATAGCCAAGTCGCATATTCCACAAAAAAATGCTCTTTCCTCCGTGTGGAGCACGGGGCTGCGAGGGGCAAGCGGGCACCCTCTGCTTTCCAGCCTGTGCTGAACGGGTGGCACCCGTCCCGAACGCCCAGCCCGCACCACGGCTTCCAGGTGGTTCCGCTACAGATCTCACCACTAAAAGAAGAACCTTGACTGTTTAATATTTGTAGGCTTGTTTAATATTTTAGAATGTAAAATTCTTCCTGTTGCTAAAAGCAATATTGAAGCAGGGTGGAAACTGCCTGCCAGGACTCTCCATCAAAGAAACTATTGAAAACTGGTGGGGAAAAAAAAAAATAAAAAATCACGGAACCTCTCTATCCAGCTGTAATGTGGGCTGTCAAGGACAGTGCAGATAATGTAACCCCGCAAAGATGCAACATCACTGAAGTTTTCCATGAGAGGCTTTGTACATCTTTGAGTTATTCATGAGGGTCACCCTGAAAGCACGGTCAGCGACGGACTGTCGTTGCCTCCTGTTGTACTGCTCCTCCCTCTCAGGCTGTTTAAATGTATTAAGTGCTGAAAGTTCCCTGTGATACCAAGAACTGAAGTGAAAATAATTCCTTTTCCAACTAAATAATATCTTCAGCCATTTACATGATAGAGGAATCAAGGTTAGTGTCAAAGAGCCTGTGTTTAAAACTGATGTTGGGCTTGACAGTGAGCACAGCTGCAGTCAGGTAGGAACCAGGCAGCGGGAAAATATTTCTTACATCCTACATCAGCAACACCACGCATTTTGCTTCTGCTAATTATCTTCAATGTTATACCTTCTTAAAGGTATAAAACTTTTAAACAGCTCAAACTGAATCTTCGCGACTTCTCTTTCAGATTACTCTGCAATTTCCTTTCCTGTTGAATACCGTTTTATGCTGCATGGTCCCATCCCGAGGCTATAGCAAACCATCCCGGGAGAGCAGGGGGGACAGGACACAGCTTTTTGTGCTTTCCTCCCACTGAATTCTTCTCTGGGCTAATTATAGGCCTGGTATCAGAGTCCATTTCACTTCTCCATTCACAACCTACAGAAGAAATATGAATTTTGAAAATGAGTACGTACAGCTTGTTCCTTGCAAACTGTTCACGTCCCTTCAATTCAGTGAGCTTCAAAAAAAAAAAATCTATGGCAACGCTTTTAAGTCTCCGGACTTATTAATTGGTGAGAAAAGTCCAAAAATCCATGAAAGAAAACTGCTCTCCACTTCTTTTCCAGTAGCTTGTGATAGCCAATTCAGTTGTCAACGTGTGTTTAAATGTATTGAGATTAATTCTGTTTCTGCAGTTGAATACAATTGCTTAATTCTGCTTCTTGAGCTCCACATAGGATTACAGTTATCTCTGAACACCTCACTTTTAATTTTGCTTTCCTCTTGTGGACATTTTTTAACCATTTCACACATTGGGAAAGATACTGCATGCTGTGAAGGTTTAAAACCTCTTTGGTCACAGATGTCCCATCATGAAAAGCAATTATGTTTTCTGAAGGATTTAGTTCCTAGTCTGGAAATACCCAGAAAACAAAATAAGATGGTTCTGGATGCTTTGAAGTGTATCAGTCATTTGAAAGGAAGAACCAGAAGAGAAAGAAGAGAGGCATTGTCACACTTCCTTTTTATTCCATGGGCTTTTGTTTGCCTGTGTCTTGATTTTAGCATTGGATTAAAAATTTCTTTACACTACTGTGGTTCATTTTTCCTCTTTCAGAGGGAAGGGGTGGGGGGAAGGTTCAAAACTGGAAAACTATGATTTGATGCTCATTACTCTTCTAACAACCTGTTGGCAAGACCTGGTGGTGCTTGTCAAATGCAACACTGTCCTGTCAAACAGCACACAAGGAAAGAAGATGCCAAATGCTTTCCAGCCTAGTGTACCTTCCTCTCACTTTTCTTCTCTTGACAGTAGGTATTTGTGAACTATTCGGGTCCAGATCAGCCTCTGGACTGAGACAAAAAACAGGATCACAATCCTGTGATGTATTTAGACATCCATTTGGCCAGTGAAAATGCCTGGAAATGCCTGGTTACCTACAACTCCCTACCATTACAGTTCAACAGAAACCTAACTGTTAACTACTTGCAGCCTTAATTTCTATATAAATGCAAAATGGGAACAGCAGTAAGTGATTTCATGTTAATAAACAAATACACAAGACAAGATCAATTAGTCAAAATGATGTGACTCATTTGTCATTTACACAGTGCTGCACAGAAACTCATCCACACAAGGATTCTGTTCATCATCCGAGGATTTGGCCTTGTTCAGCTCACAGCTCTTGAAAAGATACGTTTAAAATCAAACAACTCAACAAACTATGCACCTACTAAGCTCTGTGAGAAAGAATCAAGGGTAAGGCTGCTTGCTGTCTACTGGATGTATTTTCTTACATCTGAAATAGCTGCATTAGTCATCTTCACATTGTCCAGATCCCTGTGAGTGAAATACCAAATTGTCCTTCAGTGATCCTCCTCTTTCTGATCTCTCTGGTACCTTTAGAAGAAGAAAAGCAATGAACATAAAAACTCTGAAGTGGAGAGCGAACAACAATGGACTTTCAGGTGTCGAACTAAACTGCACACTCAACGTTACGATCCAGTACAGTTTGATCTAGTTAATCTATGTCAATCAGCAAAATGTCTCTTTTGGTTGTCTTTCTAATACCTGCAAAAAAAGCATGTGCCATAATGCCCTCCATTTTTTTTTCAGTTGCTCAGACAAGCTGGTTTTTTTGTCTTTAAGTAACAAACCTGAGAGCCAGACCACCTCAGCCTTGCTGTACCACGTACATTCCTCTCCAGGAGGGGCTTCGTGACCTGAAATCAATGTAACCGTTTTCAAAGGTGCAAAAGTGGGCCAAATTCTTCCTGAACCTTTCCTGTTCTTTCAAAAAAAGACAAGCATGCCGCTTCCATACCCACAGTGCAGTTATCTGCTTCAACTCCAGACCTAACACCCTTTGGTGTTATCCCACCACACTCTTCCATAGGTTGAACTAGATCCTTTAGCTCCTGGAGCTTCACTGAGCAGGAGCAGGGGCAAGCTGTTTAGTGTGATAAACAGATACACAAGTCTAAATGATGTGACTCACTCATCATTAACCCAATCCTACAGAGACGCTCATCCACACAAGGGGTTTGCTCATCATCTGAATATTTATTTAATCACACAAGATTTGCTCTGCGTCAAACCTGTGACCCCCAGGCAGTGCTCTAAATCAGGGACGGGAGGTGCTTCAGCCAGCAGCATCCACAGTGATTTTGCCAAAAGATGAGGTTTAAACTTATACTAATGAAGCAGGAAAAGAGCAAGAGCAGGATCAGGCAGCTGCTCCGGTGGTTGTACAAACCCTGAAAATAGAACAAATTCATTTGTTGGGATGCGTGGCAGCACAGCCACAGATTTCACAGAGCACCTTGGACCCTGTTGTCCTCCATATCTTCTTGGTGATTTTACATGGAACAATGAGGGGAAACCACAGGTGTGTTGGTTTGATTTATTATTTTTGGTTTTAAGTACTCCTGAAGAATGAATCTGTTCTTTCGATCCTGCCAAGTCCGTAGATTCCAAACACATTCGTTTTCACTTTCTAGTCTGTCTCCCAGGACTAGAGGGAGAACAGAAATTTCATTTCCCAGAAGTGAGAGCTTTATAAATTGGAAAATATGACACATTTTTCAGGAAATCTTTGTGAATTCCCTAAAACCTGTGAAAACCTTAAGCGCGCAGAATCCCCATGCCCATGGATTTCTGTTGCCCCAGGCTATCGCTCTGACATGTCATTAAAACACAGAATCACAACATGCCTTGCACAGGATCCTCAGCGTCTAGCAAACAAGTCCCTCAAAGCCTGTAAGCTAAATGCCACTCACCCGGAGGCTCACTGCTAATTGAGAGAGTGGAATTGCAAATGTAGTGGAGGTCAACGGAAAGGGAGTTTTCTTGGGAGCCGGTTCCTCCTGAGTTTTCAGAGCTTTCCTGGAAACCCAAGCAGATTAACCATCTTTTCACAGGACCACATGTCTATTTTCATCATCTCACTGCAGATGAAAATGCCCTGCCACGAGCGACACGGAGGGTTTATTTTTATGAGGCTGCACGCTGTGAAGCGTGGTGTGCTAATCAGGATGGGGTGGTGTGTAAGAGGCATTGCTCACTGCGTGTAGGATATCTGTTACCTGTTCCTACATCCACGTGGATTAACTTTGTTTATTATACCAGCAGTCAGAAGGTAACGCAAATTGCAAGGTTAAGTTTTAGGATGCATCGTGATATGGCTTCCTCAATATACATCTTGACCAAGAAGTGATTGGACAATGACGTAGGAATGTTTTTTAAGATACCTTTGAGTATGGCATCACCTGTATACCCTCATACATATCTAGAGGCCTCTCTGCCCACCTTATTTCATTCACACTCTGAACTTGTTCACTTCAAACCATACGCTATGCTGGGCGAGGAGGTCAGTGGAGCTTTTGCCTGAAGCAGAGGTCTTTGGCCACAGCCATGATGCAGAGATCTGGCAGCGCGTCCATCTGCCTTTCTGACACAGAGATATTGCCACCCTGGAGGTAACGACCACCACAAGTGTCTAAGCTTCTCCTAGGCTGGGCGTTGTTACCGCCAGCAGCTCCTAAGGACGAGCTTTCCCACAGTCATGGACGGACACGTGCTGTCTCATACTAGGTAGGAGTGTTTAAATCTGCCCAGCCGACACCCCTTGGAAATTAAATCACAGTCGCGTTACTGTGAAGGAGTTAAGAGGAAAAAAAAATCTCATGCTGGTGTTTACAGACAAAAGTAGGAGCAGAAAATAATTATAGACTACAGCCTGACTAAGGGCATTATATAATAAGGGAAAGACACTTATATAGAACATCTTATTACTATTCCAACAATAAGAAAAAGAACATGATTGATAGAGAAAATTTAAAAGGCCAGAAAATGCTTGAGGAAGATGGAAAAAACAAGTGAAAAATCAATACACTAAAATGTTCTCTGTTCCACTTCCTTTATGCTCTCAAAACAAAACGAACAAGGTTCTCTGGCTTTGACATCTAGAGCAGAGATGACAGCAAACAAGGCAGAAACTACAATACTCTTTGGGACCCACCTTGAATTACAGCACTAATAAAAAAAATCGTTTTGACTATCTCCCTAGCAACACACTTGCCAACCGCATTGAGCCATTAATTGCATAATTGTTCAACCACCACAGCCTATTTTACTGGCTTTGAGACTATCAAAAGAAGAATAAGAAACCCTGCTAACAGCATCATATAGTATTAGTTTAATTAAGGAGAAAAACATAGCTGAGACCACACAGACTAAGCTGTTGGGATATGATATTTTGGGATATGATAGATTGTTCCATTGATGTGTCTGGATTGGTATTCCAGGTACACGTACTTGTCAGAGAAATTCCTGACCTTATCTAACAAGGTTTGAACCTCTTCTCTGATAACACAGAGCCATTTTCTAGGGTCAGATAATTTGTGAATAAAGAAGAAATGATCAATCAGCAATTAGGACAGGATTATACATTCTGATAATTCTATGAAGTGGGTAACACAGCCCAGAGGAAAATAAAAAAAAACCAAAACCCACAAACTCTGTGGTACAAAGATAATTAGATTATTATCCATTATATTAACACATTTGCATCCCTATAATACAAATATATTAATTTAGCCAGGTTTGGAAGAGCTTTTCTGGCTGCAGGAAGCAATGGCTTTGTGATTAAGTCAATGGGTGTAGAAATGACTTTGGTCCTTGGTCTTGTTAGAGGTTCACTTTGTGAGTCTGGACTAATCTCTGCAGACTAGACCCCACCAGTGGTGCCTGCCTCCCTGTTGCCATCAGGAGAAGCACAAGGAATCATCCAAAATATGACTTTTTGAACCTATTCCCCATGTTCCTACTACAAAAAACAGATGATAGCAGAGGGGCTACTGCTTAGTGATGCTCTTCCATGAAGTTACCTGAATCCTATGTCTGGCTTCCTATCCCTTTGAAAATGACGGCTAATAATTATTTACAAGTAAAATTAATATTTTTCCCTTAAATCTGAAGGTATTCCAAGGATATGTAGTCTGTATAGTCTGATAAACCTAATCATTTGGCAATCCAGCCCTGTGGGTGAGGTGGGCTCCAAAACCCAGAGACTGCTGTGTACTACCACCCAGCACCTCTCCTCCTCTCATGTCCCCCCACGCTGACAGACACATCTCCACTCGGTTTCAAAAATTCTGGGGTTCATCACTGTAGAAAGCCTGTAAAAGGCTTGTCACCTGGCAATACCTGGGAAAGCACCTTGTCATACTCCAGAATAATAGGAAAAACTAATTGGACCTCAAGAGTTTTCAGGAAAATGTCATGTGTACCGCATGGCAAAGCATTTATTCTGTCAATTTAAAATTCTGTTAAAGTTCTCCCATGGGACAGCATTGGTCTAATTACCATATAACTAAAACCATCAACCTGATGCACTCCCCTCAGAGAATCTAACTTGCTATTTCCCTGTGCTTTTTTCCTCTTTGTAAAAGTGGGAAAAAATTGTTTCTTTCTAACCCTTTGTTGTTTTCTTGGGTGGCATGGACTTCAGGCCACGTAATTTGTCGTGCTCTGTGCTCACACAGAGCAAAGGGCTGGGTCTCTGCTGGACCCTGCAAGCTCTGCCGTGAGCAACGGTGAGCTCTCCCCGTGGAGACAAGCGTGGGGAGGCCACCTCCACTGCAGCCAGAGGATGCTCTGCGCCCTGTATCAGCAGGATAACACCACTGCACACCCACAAACCCCTCTCAGCTTGTGAGTGACACCCACTTTCACACCCCTATCGCTTGTGCCAGAGCCGCGAGGCTGAGCCCCAACCCTACGGAGATGGATGTGGCTTTGGCAAAGTGTGAAAAGGGATGAGGAACAATGGCAGGGACTGGTCTGGTTTTATCACCCAAAGGTGAATTCAGACTAATTGCTCCCTAGAGAGGAACATCACAAGAGTCCTAATCTATAATTATCTTTTGAGAGCAGTCAGCATGGTCATAAACCCCTTGAATCTGTCTGAGGAACCATGAGTTGGGGTTTCCCTGCAGGATCTGGACTATGTTCTTTCTTGTGGTGGTGAGGGGAATATATCATTTCAGCTGTATAACCCCAGTTTCTCCCCCATCTTTGACATTAGTCTTCTAGCGAGGTAAGCTTTTCCAGGAGGGGATTTATTTCCATCTCTGTTTGTATAGCACCTACCACAACAGAGCTATGATCACCGCCGTGTTTATTACAATATCACAGCACCACCATAGAAGTAGCAATAGCACCGTCAATTAAAGGACCATCTGTCCAAGTGTAATTCATTCCCCTGCCCACTCGGTTCCACGGTCTGTCAAAATCACCCAGGTTGAAAAAGGAAACCAAAACCCTCTACTATTAAAAGTGCTCAAATTAACTGGATCTTTTTGACAGAATTGGGTTGAGGAACAACTACAGCTGCAGCGTGGAAGATCTGGAGGGGCAGAAACTCCTGTGGAAGCGGCAGTGATGGACACTCAGGAGGATGGGGAGCAAGGGCAGGCTCTTCACTGGTTAAACTGGTGTCACAACACACAGTCCCAGTACTGGGGGGGCTCCCAGCTCCCCTGGGAGCTGGAAAGAGAACACTGCTCTGGGTAAGAGCTGAGGTAGTGAAAATTCTCCTCTCTTTGCCCAACTGCATGTTCATGTTATTCCATAGCAGAGAAAAAGCATGTTTGGTCTTCTACAGCTCTAGATTCCAAACTGTACGAGCATCTTCCTTACTCTGAGGCTTCAATTTAAAAATAAATAAATAAAAAAAAAATTCTCCTCCCCCACCGCCTCGAATATTCAAAGGGATAATAAATGTTAAAAGGAAAACAAGGCAGTGAGACAGATCCACCAACAGGAAGCCCAGATCAGGCAGGTCTTTGAGCCAGCTCATCATTTCTTTTTCTGAAAAGAAATATTCTGAACTTTCAATACTTTCTGTCATAATGGGGGCTCTCTTCATGCTTTTTTCCTTGCTAGGGACATACAGCATTCTTTCAGCTTTCATTTCCAATTTTATTTATAAAATAATTCATTTTTCCCTTTTCTGTTCCACAATGTCACCGGGATTTTGCAGTGCACAGGTCAGTTCTGGTGCCTTGCTCTCATAATCTACACAGAGGTAGGATTTCCAAAGTGTCTAAACTCCACTGACAACTCCCAGTGTAATGTTTGTTCTGTTTCAGGTGCAAATTCACTTGTAATCAAAAAAACCAAGAGACACCTGGCATGGTAATTTATTCACTCTGAGCTATTTGAAATAATCCAGTCTGGAATAAACCGGAAGAATCTGAGACATCCTAAATTGCTTTTCATCACCTGTGAGCCACATGACAGGATTACCCCAAGAAGGATATTTTCATAGAACAAACTCTGGTTAAATACAGGCTGTGGTGCTCGGTGATGGTGGCCCCAGCTCCATATTTCAACTGCTGCAGCAGCAGGAAAGGTCCCCCCACCCATCACTGTCTCCTCCATCCTGCCATGGGCTGCTGCTTCCACCAGGGTGGAAGTTTGGCTCTGAGAATCATTGCACACAGGTGTGCTGAATGGCTCAGCTAGAAGCAAAAAACCCACAGTGCATTTAAAAGACAGACTCAGTCTATAAGCACCTGGATATTTGAGGAATTTTACTCTTTTCAAGAGTAAAAAGAGCCCAAAAGAGAGTATTATCCCTAATATCTAGGCATCTAGCAAAGCAATGCACAAGCACTGAAGGTAGAAGAGCATTTTCTCAGGCTGAAGCACCAGAGCCCTTGGTCCTTTCTCCTTCCCCCCCTTCCCTCTGTTCCTCACTCTCATCATAACACAAGGACTCTGCCATAAATTGGATCAGTAAATAATCCCAGTTAAAAAAAAATATAACCTGAAGGTTTGTTGTGCTTTGAGTTTCTTAATCCGGATAATTACATCTGTCCTGCTTACAGCACAGCCCCCAAAACAAGTGTGATCCGCACCATGGAGACTGCAATCTGCAACAGAAGGGTAGGCAGGGAAGGAGCCAACAGGAAAGGCTTAAAGCAGCTTTGCTAATGGAGAGAAGTGTTTGTGCAACTTCACCCTGAATTTTGAAGCCACATTAAAGCCCTGCGATCAGTGCAATTCCCTAATTATTTGCACTTCAGTGCATTATGCGTATAAACTCGTCAGCACTCAAGACGCTTCTGTTGTTTCCTTACTTGTAAATTTGAGATTTTTCAAAACTGGAGTGATCTCACATCGAACTTGTGACTTGTTAACAAGGGGAAGATTTAGTCTCCTCCTAAGGAAATAAGTTGCTACCGTGGTCTTGAGCATTTCTGCAAGTTAGCTGTTAGTTGTAAGCTGCCTTAAAGTTGCTCAATTCAGGTACCCCTTTCCCCACAGGGAGCTTTATTTAAAAAAATTAATATATATGCCAATGAAAAATAATATTCCTTAGCAGCCCGTGCTATTTCATCAGTACACTGACCTCTAACTTCAGACTTCAGGAAAAAGGAAAAGACTCCCATGATCCTGAAGCCCAATTTTCATCCATACTTATGGATTTCAACTCCCATAGAGACTGCAGAAGCACTCCTTCCCCGCTGAATACTATCCCCACAATAACAAGAGTTTATTAAACTGTTTGTTGCAAGCCTGCTCTCCTCCACGATATCTCTGGTTACAGATGGTTTTGTCCTTTTTCCACTTAAAATCAGCCCAAATGCACCACTGAAACGAGTCTCTGGTCCCTCCAGCCAAGTCCCACGGGGGAGTGGGGGCATGGACCCTGCTGAAACAACAACTCCAGCTCACAGGGGAAAGCGTGGTTATGAACTATGTGAAAGTGGGCTCCTGTAGGGTTTCTGCTAGTTGTAGAATAATAGACTTCTGCCTACCTTCTAATTTTTTTTTTTTGAGAGCCTTTTTTGAATATGAATACTGAGGGGGAGATGAGCAAACCTCGATTTAAATCTGTGATCATAAAGATCACCTTTATCCGGATTCAGGCAATCTCTGCCAAGTAAATGCTCTCCTATTAGCATACAGGAAGAGCCCCGTTCAGGAAACATCACTTAAATATAGTTAGGTAGAAAAGAAAAATCTATCTTAATGGTCATCTACCAGTATTGATCTGTTATATGACACACAGGGTAAGTTGCTTCGTATGAGGACAATTATTTGCAATTACGAATAAAAAATGGCAAGACCCATCCTGTCCTGTGTTTGCCTCTCTCATTTGACTCGTAATTGCTTTTATTGACAATTGCTTCTTACTTCCCTGGAGTAGCAAGGTTATTAAGCAAATCTGTCTTTTTTGTACAAAATGATAATTTAACTGATTAAAACAGTTTCGTTGTCAATGCACTTTCGTATGAAATTCTAATCCCACACACCACACTGGGATTTTTTTTTTCATCTGAGGACATTTTAGAGCGTGTAGTGACAAATAGGGCACTGTTGTGTTTTTTTTTCCCTTCTCAGATTTTGCAGCCATCTCTTTAGAAAATTACAGCTGTTGTCATTAAAAATGCAATACATCTCCCTACAATAACTGCTGTCACAATATTAATTTCTCTAAGCAGGTATTATCAGTTTTACAGTATCACTTGCAGATTACACAAACACTTAGTGGCATGTACAGATGGTTTAAGCTCCACCTCGAGCCCTCTATTTATGGTTTTCCACCAGCTGCCTGGAGGCACCTCTCCAACAAGGTAATCACAAAATCTTCATGGTTGGAAGGGACCTTCGAGATCATCGAGTCCAACGAAAAAAAAAAACCACAAAACCAAAAAAACCCCCCCAAAAACCAACACATAACACCAAAACAAAAAAAAACCCAACACCCCATCACCACAACAATCACAGGCACTAGAGCATGCCCTGAAGTGCCACATCTACACGTTTCTTAAATACCTCCAGGGTATTTAAGACTCCACCACCTCCCTGGGCAGGCTGTTCCAGTGCCTGACCACCCTCTCAGGAAAGTCATTCTTCCTAATATCTAA
>JAOXJK010000003.1:13404287-13417847 GCA_025774025.1 Xenus cinereus
GGAAAGTCATTCTTCCTGATATCTAATCTAAACCTCCCCTGCCCCAACTTCAGACCATTTCCTCTGCTCCTGTCATTGTTCACTTGGGAGAATGCAGGGACTGGGACCTTCTGATTTCAATTTACCCAACAGTCTTACACCAAAGGGGTTAGAACAGAGGGAGAAAGGAGGGGAAACAAAGGCACACAGAAGCTCAATGATTTACCTAAGGCCAAGGAACAGCAGAGGAGGGAGCAATCACAGCGAGCACCACACTGCACAACTGCCCTGACAGTCAGCAAGGAGGAGAACATGGTTAATGCCACTTCTTCCACCTTCTTTCTCCATTTCAACATCCCTCAACAGCTGCCAACGACTTCTCACCACATCGAAAGAGGTGGTTCCCCAAGATGTGGGGAGTCAATCAAGGTTTGCAATGTTAATTGCCAGCAAGATTAAATCGGGCAGTATCCATTCCCAAAGCCCTGCTTCGTACCCAGCAGTAGGGTTTCTGCCTGCTTGGATTTTGGTCACATTGAGCTCAGTACTCGTGTCACCATGGTTGCATGGCTGCTGAAGGTTCAACCTGACACTCCCAGCAAAGAACCAAGCCTAGTCAACCCGGGACTGCCTGGTCTTTGATGAGCCACCACATTTAGAAGCAGCACCAGGAGATCCTTACAAATCCCCCCCCAACAGCCAACCAAGCACATTAAGGTTTTCTTCTGTGTATCACAGGGCGTTATAGTGATCTCCAACCAGAGACTGAGCTGCATCCACTATTTGGAAGTTTCAGTGGTTTGGTGACGTCGTTCCAAATGCTGGAAAGCCTTTCAGGAGCTAACATTTCATTATCTTAGAAATGGTTTCTCCCCTGAAGCTGCAGGGGACACAGCTGGGTGCTAGTTATGGCAGGTACAAAACTCGGTTTCCTTCACATTTTCTGATTTACACAAGACAGTAAGAGAACATCAAGTCTCTGACGGTCTTTTTAACACAGGCTGAAAAAAGAGGGTTTCCAAGCAATCCTGTTGTCACCTTGCAATAGCAAGTCCTACATATTCTGAAGATACCTAAAGAGAAGCCGCTTCACACACAATTTTAACCTGCAATTGCCTTTTCTCATTTTGTGCAGTACTTACAACTAATATTTAAGATTGAAAGAGTTTGGGGTAAGTCAGAGAAAAACCTTACTTGTGGGATGATAACACCAGACTCCTGGAGCAGCAGCCACCACAGATACCCTTCATACTGTGCCTGTGTCACCAGCAGCCTGTTTCCCAGAACACCCTTTGCTTCTTCTGTCCCGTTACATTTGACCATCATCACCTGGAGCCCTGGGAAGACTTTTTGTAAAGATTTGCTCAGAAACCTCTTTTTTTTTCTGTAGCTGTGAAGTGCTCCTCAGCTCTGCTATCTTTTTTTTTTTATTTCCTCCAAACTTTTATTTCTGTATTTCTTAAAGAATAGCATGTTATTACTCAATTATCCATTTTTCCTGCTCTATTTATAGTCTAGTAAAAAAAAAATAATTACTTTTCTGTTTTTCACAAAGTATTTAATGAAAGGAGGGGGTGAGCTCCTGTTCAGTTACTTCTGGAGTTGTAGCAAAGCTCTCAAACAAGAGGAAGACTTATTAGGTATGCTAAATGAGTTTCATTTCAAATTGAAAACATTTTATGTCTTGTTGTTTTAATTCAAGTCATTAGCTTATTATGAAGTACCTGAATCTAATTTAGCTACACTTTCCTGAACTTCTGAAGTATTTTTAAACACTCTTTCAAACTCCTTTTTCTTTATCTAAGTGTATCTCATGTCCCATTTGTAATGGTCTGCTGTATTCATTAGATACTGGGAACCATCTGTTAAAAATTTGCCCAGAACAAATCCAGTTTGAGAAAGATAAGGAGGCATAGCTGTGACTTTCTCTGAGCTAATAGCTAAAATTTTTGTGAAAGGGTTTGGATCAGATGCACTTGAGATTTTCACCTTATTTTGAGAAGACAGAAACATTGGTTAATTAAAATAAGGAGATATTTCTTTAGTCTCCAAAGAATATTTATAAATCACATATGAAATTGGAAGTAATTTATCACTGATGCTCTACGATATTCAGCTGTATATCCATCTGGCCATGGTGCTTTAGTAGGTAATATTGCTTGCAGGGCACTTTTTATTGCTTATCTCTCATGGGGGTTATCTAAGTATTGCCTTGATAATGCTGGCAGCTCTATTTCATCCACAAAATAATAAATGGATCACTTCTGTGTCTGCAGTACGTAATTCAGTATGAGGGGGGGAAAAAAAAACCTTATTCATTTGTTTCCTTTAACTTTTTGCATATAACCTCTTACAAACGGAAATCCACTGATTTTGTTATCCTTTACAGACAGGCTGTGGAGGGATGCTGGTGGGATGTGGGCTCTGGGATGTTCATCCGCGTTTTGTGCAGAACCAAAACAAAATACCAGTAGGGTGGAGATGGCTTGAAAAAGGAGCGAGACAAATTTTTCTGGTCTAATACAACCTTGAGCCACATTTCTTAAGCTCAGATTTGAATGAAAGTATTGATTGTAGATATATTGATTTTAGCACATTCAAATGCATTCGCAAATAGGGGTCATATTTAGTGTTGTCAATGAAACAAGTATATGATCCAGAAATATCTAGGACTGTATTTAAAAAAAAAAAATATTAGACATCTCATCAGATAAGTTTGAAGACCAATTAGGGGTTGTACAGAGGTGACAGTTTAGGAAAATACCTGTTTTCAAATTAGGCATTGCTTTGATGTTAGGCAAATCTGAAGCCAATTAAGCACTAAGCAGAAGGGTAGTGGCAGTGTGCAGTGCTGCGGTGGAAATGCAGCTTTGCTACAAGAAATAGCCCCATTTTACCCAAAATTCTCTTCCTCCCTCTTCCTCCCATTCTACTCAGGACACGTTTCATAGAAAATGTAACAAAGGCAGAATTGCATAGTAATAGAGCGTCTTGACAAGAAATTATCAATAGGAACCCACTGTTGAGGTATGTGTTCGGATTTATTGAAGTGACAAACTCTTTTGGGTCTGTCCCTACGGTACAACCCGGCTCCAGGCACCATATGGATCCGGGTTCAGTGATTCAGAGCGATGCGGTCATGGGTTTTGCCTGTACCTATCAGTTTCCACAGAAAACTTGCTTTGAAAAGTAGCTCAGGTAAAGATTTTTCCCCTGTCTGCTGTTCACGGGAAGGAAGTGTTCCCACAGGTCCTGAATGCTGTTTACTGTTTTTCCTGCTTTTCGATTAGATATATCTGACAACTTCAGGTGCTAGGGTTTTATGCCAGTATGAGCCAGATACCACAGTTATTCATTGGAGATATAAAACACATTTTCCAGCACCAGCCTCTGACCCGCTGTTGTCAGGGAAAACTTCCAGTAAACCTCAGAAAAATTCAAACCCTCAGTTTTGAGGGATGTTATTTGATTTTTAATTTCTAGCAACTTCCAAATATTACTATAATAATCACTCGCTTGCTTCCCTACCACTCCCCAAAAGATGAAAACAAATCCCAGCCAAATATTTTTTTTCAAGTATTAATGCAGTGTAACTGTACTGAAGTCCCAGAACAATCACAGGATAAAATATCAGCAGAACTGAGGTCAGACTTGCTCCTTTCCAGGCTATTCACTTCCAGCTCAGTGTGGTAGTGTCAGGTAAAAATAGATGTGCAATTTCTGTGTTCAACTTAAAATAAATAACAGGGATATGATGGCATCTTAAAAGCTAGAGGCCAGGTGCCCCGTTGCATAGCAGTGACACTGATTTATGCCAGCTTAGCAGATGAGTGAAGAAGAGCTCAGGGATGGGCTTGCCGGTGAGCGGGGAGGCGGTGGGATTGCTGGTGGGAGCTGCTCTGCTCATACCGATGTGTTGCTCCCTGATAAAGTGCTGTTCCTTTAGCAAAAGTCACAGAACAGTAAATCGGAGAATTAGAGGTATTCACTTAGGACTCAGTCTTTCCTTTGGATGCACATGAGCACACATACGCAGTAACTAATTTTACAAGGGATGTTACACACTGAAGAAGCCTCAAATAGTTTCTTAATGTAGGTCTCCCATTGCTGCAAACAAATTCTGAATACGTTCCTTTGAATTCCAGAGACCAATTTGGTTTTGGCTGCATTCAAGTCCTTCAATCATTCAGTATTCAGAAACATCTTTGTGAGTAATTTTTTGTGTATCTTTGAGGTGTGGGTGTTCTTCCTTCATATGTCTCTATTTCCAGGTAAACAAGGGTATTTCCTACAGTTTAGTTATTTTTCTACAGTGTCTGTCATCAGAGAGCGAGAGCAACCCCTATAACTGAAGTGGCCAGTCCCACACCGTAAATAGTCAATATTCAATAGTTGACGTGAATGGGCTGCAAACAGCCATTCGCAGAGAGATCTAACCCCAGCTCTTCACTGAACAGCTGTTAATAATAAATACATCTGCTGCAACCCTGGTCAGATCACAGCGATTCATGAGGAGAAAAAGAGCTCAGTTACTTGAATAATTTATTTGTAGAGATTCAATCCACGAGTTCTAATCACAAGTGTTTATGATGTAGATAAGAAAAGAAATAAAACATTTCTGTGAACCTGAAAACAGTATACACTACTGTAATGTTTCCCTAACTTTAATGGTTTCCAGTGATGTTTTCTTTAAAGATGGAGCTGCTGATTTTTCATGTAAACCTCAGTTTTGGGCTGAAAAAAAAAAAGAAGTTATTTTCCTATCTCCCATATATAGAAAAGAAAAAATGCAAGTTAAGAAGGAGAAATCTAATCTAGAAAACCAGAAAGCAAATCAAAAGATTCAAGAAAGTATTATTTTTTTAAAATGAGATTTATTAGCCAATCTCAAGATGTTATTATGCTGGATGGAGAGAAGTAGGATTATTATGTTTTGCAGTACTGTACAGGAAAGCTTGAAATCTACAGCTATGTAGAAATGGAAAAGCACACGGAGGAATAGCCACTTGAAATAACTCAGTGAAATAGCAAAGAACTTGATCGCACAGGAGTTTCATGTTATCAGCAGTTCTGGGACTTGACTGGTTTTCCTGCAGAACACGAAAAAGAATGGGGAAAGGCTTGAACTGCACGTTCGCTTTCTATTTATTACAATTTACAGGTGTCCTTCCCCATCTCATGGACCGTGTGGTTGGTTGGGTGAGGGTGAAAGCAGACGCCGAAGTGTCCATTGATTCCTGGGTCAGAGGATGGATACGGACTGTGCTCCTCAGGCAGCACGTGGTGCTCGCTGAAATAAATCTGCTGCAACAGATCATGCAAGAGGAGAGTCAGCGAACAAGGCTGTAAAGAAATCCTTCAACAAAAATATTTAGGGGGGAATAGGTTCTACAAAGGGCAGATATGAAGATGTGCTGACAGGTGTTATTTGGGCTCCTGGAGATCCCACTAAATTTATTAACGCATTCGTGGTATGAAGTGAGCATCAAAACACATGCACCGCTGTAAATGCAAGTTTCTATTCAAATCCGCTCTGTCTCCAGGTTCTAATAAGAAAATGAAAAATGCAGCTGGATAGAAGCTGGTGTAGTTTGTTCAGGCCCCAGGAAATCTTAAACAATATCTCCTGAGCACTGCCTTTTCAGACAATGCTGTGTTAACTTAGAGGTATGACTAATGTCAATACTAATGATCCCGTTGATCACTTAATGTGCTCCTTGGGCTACTGCGCTTCTTGCCAATACAATTTCAGTATCCTAAATGATTTCTTTTGCATGTTTTAGGGACAGATTCACCTGCTGTAAGCAGATTTACCTGCCTACAATGTTGAGGAAGATGAAATGGTCTACCTCAAATAGGCATACCAGAGCCCAGTTCTCCAAGAAACAAATCAGATCAACGCTAGAGAAATGTGTTTGGTTTCCTAGAGGCAAGAGCCTGGGCAACTGGAAAGAATGGTCCATCAAATCAAACAGCACTATGGAGGACCCTCAGGTCAAGGAGTATCCAAAAAAGCCAATGAACTGATTTATTGGAGAAGCACACGATGCTGTGTGTCTCGAAGTCCTCAGAGCAGATTTCTGTCTAAACCGAACATGGAAATGTGGGATTACTACAACACAACCTCTGCAGAGATCAGAGGTATCAGCAAGGCTTTGGGCAGAGTCACAGATGGATTAAAACTGGAATATTCCTCTTGATACAAAATTTAAAAAGGCATCCAGGAGAGCCATGCTGTCCAGCCAAGCAAGCCATCAGCAGGCCCTGAGGTGATGTGAAAGCTGCCAATGCGATTGCTGGAGATGTCTGCCAGGGAAGTGGAGCTGCTGGAGCAGGAACTCAAGCCAAAGCTGGGCATCTGGGTCCAGCAGGTGCTGCCGAAAGGGGCAAATGGGGCTGATAAGGAAATTTGTACCATGTACAAATGCATGAAGACTCTTCAATCTCCAATGCCTACTTTAGCAATGACTAAGGAAGATATGGGGTTTTTTTTCCACTAAGGCTATTAGTACCATTAACAAAAACAGCTCTCCAGTATTCTTTTGACTGCATTACAGTTTTGGCATCGAGTCTCCACTTTAGAACACCACAGCTTGGGTTCCTTCCCATCACTCAGTCCAGGAGACCTGTTTTCCTCAGTGTAGATCAGATGACTTATGTCCTGGGGCTCTCAAGGAACCCATTCAGAAATACCAGTGACTGCAACCTGGAGTGAGAGAAGAAGAAAAATAATTGTGCTCTGGACTCCTTGCCAGGGCAGAGCTACTGCTGAGGATGCCCTTGCTGTCTTGGAGAAGGATGATGATGGGTGGAAAGACTACCTCTAATTCCAGTTTTCTCAGTGGACCAAACCATTCAGCCCTTGAAGCAAGTTAGAAAAACCCAATGAAACTCCAAGTAGGCATCAGGGAATCGGTTTCTTCCACCCCTTGCCACAAGTGGCCCTGTTCTTCATTAACAGTGAACAAGGCAAATGCTTGCACCACACTTGAAAGCAGTGTGATCTCCATGCCTCTTACAGACGTATTTCATTTCATACCAAGGATTTTTCATGCAAAATTGGAGTACTAAATTACAAGTGGAAGATTTAACTAAAACGTTCCTTCTTCTAAGATCAATAATCTAGGCAAAATAGTTTTACTTTCCATTGATATATCTGGGTTTTTTTTCCTCATTGAAAGTAAACTGTGAATTACACTTTCTAACATATTGTTTATGAAAAATGCCCCAAAAGCAAATTGCACCTTCTTGCAGCCTTTGATTCATCTTACACATTACACAGAATAACTTAACAGATGTATTAGAATACAGCGCAATTAGACACAGTTTCATGTTGTAAGTTTTGAAAGGGTAGAAGAAACTTTTTTAAGCATTTAACTCATTTAGTAAAAGTTAAGTGCTACAGAAAAAAACCTGTATTTTGATCTATGTAGAGTTTGATTCCAAACTCTCAAATCTCAGTAGAGCTTACTTTATAAAGTAACTTCTAATTTATATTCTGTACTAATGTCAAGAAATAAAATCATAAATCTGGAAGTAATTCTACATAATAAGGTGGAAAAAATGGAATAAAGTCTGTCAAATAATTTTAATCAAAGAACCATGAGAGTTGTGCTACCTGAGCACTATTCTCTCTGCACAGGAAAATTCTAGAATTATGGCATTTTATTTATTTAAATTTTGGTAATACTACATCCCATGAGAACTTTGGGGTTTTTTACATCTCAAAGTTAGTACAAAATCTTCAAACTCATTTTTCAGTGGTTTTAAAACTTAACTTGGATTGTTTTAATTTCTATGGGTTTGTGCAAGTCCAGAGCTGGACTATGGCCACGCTGGCACTTAATTCCCATGAATAAGATCCCAGCTTTATGAAAGTTCATGGTGACACTCTGTCAGTTTATATATACAAAGATTCAATCTACAAATTCTGCAAAGATAGTTATTACATTTTTCAATATTTGGGATATTTCATTATGAAAAATAACTATTACATACTTAATGCATGAGAGTATTTCTCATTCTGAGAGTAAAGAAAAGGGCTAGAAATAATGTTTATCATACATAACTGTTTCAGTCACTGTTCCTGCAGTGATTACTCTCTGTATTTGCCTTTGAGAAGTGTGGAGGTAGGGCTTGGGTATCTGCTCAAGATAGGAGGAAGCGTCACTATTCTCATCTGAACTGTGAATACATCAAGCATGAGGAGTGTTTGGGCTTCACTGCGTTTGAATTTGGCTCCATTTATTTGAAACTCGCAGCTCGGTTTTACATTCTGCCACATTATGTGAGTTTACACTTTAGGTTGCAACTTGGGGCCCATCATTCTTCATGTGATTTGCAAACCTGTGCTCTTTTTTCTGATTTATGCACCTAAAAAATCATAATTTTCAAAAGGTAGGAGGTACTCTGAGATGCTGAAGTTTTTCAGAAGGCATTACAAAGATCCACAATCAAAATATTTCCATTAACTACAAAGCTGATGCAGTTTGCTTCTTTCTCTTCTTTAAAACTCCGATGCATAAAAAAGAAAATAAAGGTGAATGGCACAACAATCTACCATTGCAAGTCTCCACATTGTTGCTTTAATGATGCACAATCTGTTAGCTATCTGAAGACTGTAAACAGACTAATATTTCGAGAAGTATGGGATAAATCACCCATTTAGAAGCAGCGAAGAGAAAATGATGAAGCTCCAAGTGAGTTGTGAAGCAGTGAATAAGGATGTATTACACCACAGGAAACCATCAATATTTGTTTATTATGTCAGTGTGAGAAATAAATCTGTTACCTAATTTGTATTCTCTTCAGTTAATTCCACTGTTTCAGCCTGAGTTTTTGTGTTTCGGTTTGAGTGCTACACAGCTGCTTAATGGTACTATCAAGAATTCCAAAGTCATGGTCTCTTGGAGATAGGGAGACACTGCAATGCATCATATCAATCTAGAGATTATGAAATAGCTTTTCTTTAGGTGTCCCTCCAATGCTTTGTACCACTCTGTCTTCCGACGAATGGTCTTTATCTGACATAGTCAAGATTCCCGACTCGTTATGGGCCAACCTCTTTACAAACCAGTCCCAGAATTAACTATGCTTCAGGGTTAACAAAATGGCTGAATACATGTCCCGTGTATGGTGTATGGACCACTTTCTTCCTCTGAGCTGTTGCTTTGACTCACGATACCTGAGTGAGTCAAACCTGACATTTTCAACAGTGGCCACCGACTAAAGCTACATGAACTTGATCTTCAGGCGTGCAAAACTCCCACAGATCATTTGTCTGGTGAAGACGCAGTTACTCAGCACCAATAAAACTGAACTTTGTGGTGTGAGCACTCTGACACTGAGAAAATGGTTTGTTGTTCTTCGGTCCTTTTCATTTTTTCTGCTGTATGATTTATTTTTTTTTCCCCTCGGTGAGATTTCCATTTCCATTTTTGAGCTGCTAAGCTGATCTGCATAACAGCTTTTGGCTAACTTTCTGTTGGCTGCTAGAACTCAAAACCTGGATGGCTCTGTAATAAAATAAAGGGAAAGAGAAAAGGTAGCATTTTGTTCTTTAGAAGATAGATGGTTCTTGGTGTTGAATAAGCTAACTTGGAGAAGATGTCACAAGTTTTCCGGCACCCAACTTAAATTTGGTTTGGTTTGCTCTCTGGACATTGTCTTGAAGAAGAGAGTTAATTTTTCTGCTGGTTGTTTAGGCCAGCTGACCATTTTATGAAAACTAGATCAGAAATCAGATAGCTCATTTAGTTTTCTGCTTCTCTCAAATTCTTCTGCCAACAAATGTTATCTGAATTGTTTGTTCATGAAAGATTTTATAAAGGTCTTTTTAAAAAACTCATTTCAAAATCCTGCTGTAAAGGGCTGCAAAGGTTATGAGGGTTTGCTTGGACTTCCACTACCATTTCGTCATTGATCATCTAATTTTTGTCATTTAATAAATATCTGTATAAGTGCAAGACAAAAGTTGGATTGACTCTAATCAACTCGAATTGAAGGTATTTCAGGAAAGCAAAGAAAACAAACATTGGTGTGACATGAAATAAACATGGAAGGAATATTAATCTACATAAAAATATGTTCTAGGAGTCCATGGAATAAATGGGGGGAAAAGGAAAATATATTCCTGGGAAAATAAAAGGGTTTTGATTTATTAGGCATTTATAAAATGGTAAATTTCTTGGTTAATGACATTCAGCTGTGGCTAAAGGCTTCCAAATACATATCCAAAATCCCTTCAGCTCCAAGCTGCAAAACACTCCTTTTTGACTCTACGTGGAGATAATTAAATAGGGTGAGAAATGAAGAATTATAAGCAAATTTAATTAATTAATGGATGGAGAATTTTACATTTCAGTCAAAAATATAATGCAGCATGAAACTACTCCCTTCACATGGAGGATTGATGGACACTGAGATTTGGCTTAAACTGTAAATGATGCCTGTTTCAGACAAGGCAGCAAACAAGAAATGCTTACAGATGAAGCTGGCTCCTAGGAAGCCAGCTTGTATAAAAAGCTAACCCAAATGTACAATCTGCAATGAATAATGTGGTATCTAGTACTTTTTGCTTTGCAACCTGTGCGTCAAGAGGTGGGTTTTTCAATTCTCTCATTAATTGTAATTGTTCAATTAATAGGCCTTACAAAAAAACAACACTCACACAGTCTGTGCATTGTAGACTATTCACGGCAAACATTTCTTTGCCTAATATTCATGCCTCACCATTTGAACTTACTAATTATACTGTCTTAATTTCATAAATTGTTCTGATGCCCTTGAAGAAGAATGTTTTAACACAATGAAATTTTTTTATGTATTAAAAAGCCCATGGCATTTCTTTTTCATTAATATTCGTACACTATTGAAATTGAACTCTTTAGAAGCCCAATACTTTCACATCTAAGTTCTTCTCTTAAAGAGCTATAAGTCTCCTTGGAAACATCTCCCACCAAGGTCTGCATTCTGGTTTAATTCTGTTTTGGTGGAGAATGCCCAGTGTAGGTCTTCACAGACAGCCAACCTCTCCTGTAGATGATAGGTCAATACATGTACAATTTTGGCCCAAAGCCTCTGCTTCCCAATAACCTACGTCACAAAACCACTGGTTTGTTCCCGCATTCCCATGTGGAACATCATCAGTAGCTCCCTCTAGGATCAAAACTGACTGTGGTTAAAAGCGATTTCTTCCAGTTTTACTCCTTAATTACTACTAAGACCCAAACTCTGGGATCTGAAGTCGTATTTCAGAGTCTGGTTTGTTAAAGTGCTTTCCAAAGCCACAAGCACTGCTACCAGCTTCTGGTTCCTTTGCTGCCCTTGCACAGAGTATCTCAGATTTAAAACAACCCACAAGTTGTTTTAAAAAATGTTTGGTAATCCTTCATTTTAGAAAAGAAGAGCACTGAGGAAAATGCAGTACCTAAAGATGTTCATCTTTTCCACAGCGTTCAGTAGAGCTGAAGAGAGGACGCTGGTGACCTCCTTACCAGACGGTGCAGCTGACACAGCGTGGCATGGTCTGGATCACACACTCTGCGCAGAAAGCTGACAACGGCTCCTCTCACCCTCTGGCCTTCTGCACTCCAAACAAAAACACATCAAGGATGCTTCCTTCGCAATATTGCCCTGAGACCCTAAGGAACGTTAGAAGAGCCACTCCCCAGGTTTCTTGGCCACCAGCTTTTTATATCCATCTCAGCAGGGAAGAGCAGTGCTGTCACAAGGATTGCACACTCTTCAAAGAGATTTGTGTTGTGCTGAACTGAGCTTGTTCGTACCACTGGGGCTATGCAATGGAACGTGAACAGGCATCTCTGCTCCTCTCATTTCCATATTGCACTAAGAGTCAACATATTGAATCCCAACAGTTAAGATAATAGAGACCTCTTTTTTTTTTTAAACTGCATTTCACTATGAAAAAAACAACAACCCAAGGTGCAAAACGCACACTCGGCCCTACAGAACTCAGAATATCCTTGACCTCTAGACGTCTTTCCAAATGAAATCATTTCAGGTTTCATTACTTGTTTTCAGATTATCGGGTGCATTATGCCTTCATTGGTTCACTTAAGCCTCTGCACATTTCACAGAGTCATTTTAATGTCAGTTGATTTACTAGCCGTTAAAGCTCAAATAAAGAGAGGAAGACAAGGACAGCTATGTTTGCTATACCTGCAATGTAGAAGTACAAAAGCTATAGAGAAGTTAAACAATAATTCAAAATTATTTCTAAACAGACAAAAGCAAAATCTCAAGGTCTTATCCTCAACTCATGAAAATCTCTAAAGTGCTTAGTAAGAAATATGAAGCAGAAGTAAACAAGAAGTGAACAATGAAACCCAAGGCAAATAACAATGGGGTAAGGAGGAAACTGCCATCATAGCATAGCCTGCAAACAAAGGGATTAGAACTATGACAAAACGATATGTGATTTTTATCTAATATCCTTCAGCGACATGTCTATTGGGAAGAAATCCTGCATACAGTAAAGGCAAATAAATCAATTCCAGATTCAGCTAGTTTGAATGAAAATACTCAAATGATGTTGTCTCATAATCTATTAATCACATTCCACAGTTAACAAATGGTGAGGAAGAATGGCTACAAATACTCTTTATCCCCTATTTCCCTTGGGACATATTAATGTAATCCTTTTAAGATGAATAGGATACAAAGAAAGAAATCCTGCTCCCTCTTCCACCGATGTAGGAGAGGCTATGGTAACAGAGCAGGAGGTTTTTCACAATTGCTAATACATGGACCAGGATATTCCCAACTGAAAATGAAATGGATCTCAGTAGATATCTGTAGACCCAGCATGCTCTTGAGAGAAACATTTGCTACCAGAGGCATTGATTTGAAGCTTGTCTGTGAACTTATACTTGGGAAAATAAAAACTCAGTTAAGAGTAATCAGTTATCTTGATTCTTTCTCAATACAAATCATCAGGAAAACTTCACCAGCAGTGCCTTGAAGGAACATTGTTTGCAAAAGAAACTTGTATGAAACTCTATAGCCGCACTTCTGTAATACAGTATTTCTTTTTTAGCTGATCAAATTATGTAATCAAAACATTATCTCCATATTTTGATACTGTATGGAAAGTATCAATTTGATTTGGAACCGACTGAAATCAAACATAGGTGTCTTTCGTATTTGAGATGCAGGAACAGTCCTGAAGAGTCAAATCCAGGCATTTATCCATGGAAGCAGAGTTCCAGGTTCATAGCTCTAGACACCCAAGCTAGAAAACCAGGTTGTTAGGTTTTTAGCCTCTGCAGCAGAGAACCAATACAGAATTCTGCTGAGACAAATACATTATGGATCTGAGGAGCTGCTCTGTGGGTTCATTCACTGAGGCTAATCTGGCTCCTGGCTGCGAGTAAAGCTCTAGTAAAGAAAGATTTGGAAGGAAGGTGAGCAAATATCAAAGAACTATGTGCAGCAGTTCCATAATCTTTTAACATTGATCTTTTAACATTGAGCTTTTTGGGGTTTTTTTGAAGCCGGGACAAGGCCTCTGCTTGTCCTGGGGCTGAGGGAGCCTGGGCGGAGCCACCACCACCACCCCCC
>JAOXJK010000003.1:13432251-13456197 GCA_025774025.1 Xenus cinereus
AGGTCTCCCCAGAGCCTTCTCTTCTCCAGGCTGAACCCCCCCAACTCTCTCAGCCTGTCCTCACAGCAGAGGGGCTCTAGCCCTCGCAGCATATTCATGGCCTCCTCTGGCCCTGGTCCAACAGGTCCCTGTCCTGGTGTTGGTGGCCCCAGAGTTGGAGGCAGCATGGTGGGGTGTCTCAGCAGAGCAGAGTGGCAGAATCCCCCCCCTCTCCCTGCTGGCCAGGCTGCTGAGGATGCAACCCAGGATGAGGATGGTTTCTGGGCTGGGAGCGCACATTGCCAGCTTCTCATCTACTGACACCTTCAAGTCTCGCCTGCACTGGTACTGAGCAACTCCTTCATTAAGGGAGTGTGTGTGAGCTCAGGAAACACTGTGATTTTAATTGTTTTTCCTTAATCAGTGTATTTTTGGTTAGCTTCCTGAACCACCATGTGTTATGAACACAACAGAGATGGGGAGGGGTCTTGTTGGAGGCTACGGGAGGGCAAGAGAGCACTGCCACTGGGGAATGTGTGTGATGTGCCCTTGGATGCACTGCAATTCACCTCTTCCTGAAGTTCCACAGGACTAAAATAATGCCACGAAACTGTGCCGTGCAATCTGGTATTTTCATTTTACAGCAATTTATATCCAGCTTTTCACAAGGCAAAAGCTCAGTCCAAGGCATCCAGAGCCCCACACTGCTCTGACCGCATCAGCCCTGGCTCCAGGAGGTGAGAACGGCCTCATCCATTCCCATCCGGGCTTGGTGAAAGCAAAGATACTGCAGTGGAATTAATAATTCTGTTGCAACATAGTGACTGGCATTTTCTTTTTTCCTTTCTCCACCACATGCCTACTATTGGCTGCTGCTGCTGCAACGAGTTCTCCATGTGAGAGATGCAACGACGTGATGGCCCGTCCCAGAAGGGCAACTGGAGCTCCATACCTACCTATGGCAGTACGGTCCCCTGGCCATCATGCAGAGTTGATGACAAAAGTGGCCCCTGGTCACTGGGTGGTGGCTGCAGCCACGGCCGTGATCCCAGAACTGCTTCTGCTCAGCAGCTGCTCCACAGGAGGGAGCAGTTCCCATGAATTTCTCTGCAATTTCCATGAATTTCAAAAGCGTTGAGCCTTTTCAGCCCTGAGCTGCAGCTGTCTGTGTTTGGATGCAGGAAGAGGGAGTCAGGAATTAAAAAGCGTTTCATGGAGACTGAATTTGCCACTGATTTTTTTGTCTATGTTGACTAATGTATTTGGATAATTGAAGAGAAGCCTAAGTGGTTCATAAGCAGCAAAGAGACAAACAGTCCTTTCCTCAGCATAGTGTTACATAAAATTTCTCTGTTTTGTCTGATCCCAAAGTTAAAGAAGACATCTTCTTTATAAAACCAGAACCCACTGGTTTTCTTTTCTGCTTAAGCTTCCCTTTCTTTCTGAGCTTCTCTTCTGAATTTTGCAGGCTTCGTGAATTTAAGGCATGACACTAATCCCTGATCTCTTTGCATGGATATGGTGAAATTACGCGCTCTCAGCTCTCAGAACCCCGCAGAGAGCTTACAGAAAAGTGGCAATATGACAATTCCGTTATTCTTTTGTTCTCCCCAAATTAAGTCTATTCCACACAATGTCTGTAACGACTGACTTATTCACAGACAGGCACAAGTGCCCCATTCCCCAGCTGGACACCAATACGCAGCGTGAGGTTGAACATGTAAAGATTCAGGTCATTGTAGCACAGAATTCAAAAATCAATCTGGAATTTGTAAGTGATACACGGACTGATTTCCCAAATTGTCACGTCATGCTGTAGGTCAAATAGAAGTTATTGGCTTGATGAAAGAATTACTGGTGCAACTTGTGCTTCTCTCAAAGCCAGACTAGGTTACCAAAATGACCCCTTCAGACCTCAAAATCAATCAGAGAAGAATTCTAAAGGATTTGAGAAGCCCTGATCACGGACTCCACACGCTTCATTAGTATTCTGCACCCTTCTCCTCTTTGCTGAAAGGATGAAATTGGAAATTTTGGTGTCAGCAGAAAACCCAGAACATTTCCAGACTTCACTGTGGATCGGAGAGGCATATGGAGAGCAGTGGGTTCATGTGGCACGGCGGCAGTTCTTCTGGCCTTATTTCCTTTATACGGCATCGCGTCGCCCGTACCAGCCACATCCCTGTACCTGGCAGAAATGGGGTTTCCATGTCTAAACCCTTGTTAACGCTGCAGGCCATTTTCCTCATTAATCATCATCTCTTATGTTTCCTTTCCATCTGGTTGGGTGTCAGGTGTGGTACTGAATAGCTACAGTACATTAATTTCCAACTGGTGGCTACTAGCGGTTGGCAAATTAGGTTACTTTGAGACTATTTATTAGCTGCGTTAATTGTTTGACAGATCGTTATTGACTACCGTCCCAGGGATGGGCAGATGGCCAATAAAAGACAAAATGTGTCTTTCTGTCTTTTTGTGGCATCTTCATGGCTCTTAGATTATTTAAAAAAAAACAAAACCCTTTGTATTGTATAATGTATTCTGCCATCACTTACATGAAAACGGGATAAATCGTTGAAATTATGCAGAAAGACCTGAGCTATCGCTATGGGGCTGTGTAAACAAATCTACCTTGAATATCTACTGCAATGTCTTTCTACAACCAACAACCAAAACCCTTCAGAAATGGGTAGATTTCTTTTCCAGTGAAAAAATTATCAAGGTGTATAAAAATGGTGATGACAATAAACCCATACACTGAGAAATTTGTCACAAAAGTTTTCTTTTTTAGGCTGAACCGAAATTTTCTTCAACGTGAAATGCAGTTTCTGTAAGAATAAAATTTTCCACTGAGATGTTTGTGGGTGCCAGCATGCGTTGGTCTGCCGCTGCAGAAACCAGAATGGAACATTGCCTTGTGTCATACCAAGCCAAACCACCCAGTCCTCAGGTGAAGTCTGATGTAGGTGAAGTCTGACGTGGGTGAAGTTTCCCTCCCTTCATGTAGCCTGGGGCAGATCCATGACGAGATTAACCTTCTTAATCTAACAGAGACATTCAGAAAGCCCTGTTCTGCTGCTGTCTGCACCTCTGCTTCAGAGGTGCCACCAGGTCTGATTTTTTTTCAACTTGCTGAGGCACCTGGAGAGGCACATCACATGCCTACGTCTTTTTTCCAGTTTTTGCCATGGCTTAGCTTCTCAGCAGCTAGATTATGACTAAGCCTGATAAATGTGTGGAAACTTGGTAATTCTCCACCCACTTCCTCCAACTCTCCTTCTCTGAGTCATTCTTTGCTGAGCTTTTGACATTTATTTTGAGTTTCTTTGCTGTCACATGGCTCCCATAACACCACACGCTGCCGAGGCACCGAAAGCATCAAGGTATCACATAACTGCACAAAGGGCATCCCTTCAGAGAGGAGACGGAGGGTTAGATTTCAGTCTGAAAAATAACAATTTCTGCATGCTGGTGCTCCTGTGCATTCATATTTGGGACCACCCGAAGGGCCTGATAACTGGTTTGGTGTAGGAACTTCAACAGCTTCTGGGTCTGAGTTTCTCACTTAAAGCATGTACACAGAGGCAGCCAGGAGCTGGCCAGAAAAACAGATGTATCCTCCCCACTCACCCACCAGGCAACGTAAAGCACAGAAGGGAGAAAAATAATATGATTTTCTGCTAGTATAAACTGGGAGAAAACCTCTGCTAGCCCATGTCCCACATTAGGGGGACAGGTCGCACTATGTATCCTAAATATGGGACCTTCTTCACTACCCTTTCACTGACTGCCATGAGGATCCATCTTTGGGTGAGCAGTTCCTCAGCAGTGGAAAATTAGGTATATTCCCGGTGGAGCTTGCCTCTAAGAGGCTACGGCGTGTTCTTGGAAGTGACCTGCGTACGTGGAGACCACGGACGGGCCACCCGATCGATGAAATGATTACCCCAGCCATTATCAAGCAGCCAAGATATATAGTGATGCGGTGATAATTGCTGTGCAAGACTATCGTTTGAAACGGATGAAGCGAGGTAAATGCTACAGCATTTCAAATGATGGCTCCTCAGCAGACTTATAAGTAACCACTGAAAAAGCAGCTCTTGCTGCAAAATGGCAGTGGCTCATTGTCCATCTGGTGAAATGTTTCCATCAAATTTAGCAAGAATATCACCGAAGCTGTATTTTCTTCTCACAATACACACTGACTCTTGAATTATGTGGATCTTGTGTACTATGTCAATGGCACCTTTCTTTTCCGGTTGTTCTGTGACTTCTATACAATTGTGTTAGCTTTTGCCTGCATTTTCCCTCATTCACTGTATTCCCCATTATGTATCAAGTTATTTGGCAGACAGCAGTTTTTCTCCGCAGACTTGGTGCCCTGGCTCACAGGCTTATATGGTCTTTACTCAGTTTTTTTGCTACTGCTATTTTGATTTCTTTGCATTTCTAAAAATACAAGTACTCAGCTCTGTCAGGGCTGTGTAAAGACCACTGAATACTGAGGGCAATTGTTGAAAATGTGAATGAAGGCAATTTAAAATAACAGCAGTCTGTGTGGAACTTAAGTTACCCACCTTTTTTTTGCTGAGATTTAAAATTCGAAAAGAGATGATGGTATTAACACACACTGAACTATTGAAGAAGGCGACTGCTGCAGCGTAAATGCGTCACGTAGAATACTTTCATTCCTACATTTTACAGTTATTTTCATGATGGGCACAGCATTGTTTTAAATGCAGTTTGATTAAATTCTGTCATAAGAGAAGCACTGTATTAAATCTCTCAGAAAGCACTTTGTATCACACTGAGTTGCATCAGTCACACATTGCTATGACTGCAACAAAAGCCAAGACCAAAATTGTTTAATTTTAGATGGTAGATGTTTACACTCTATAATAAGATATCAAATGTTCTCTCTGCAAACAGTTGTCTTTATCATAAAAAATCCTATCAGAAGGTACGTGAATCTCTGTGCTTTTCTTTCTCAGTCTAAGAAGAATATATTGAAAATACAAGGAGTGCACTTAGTCATTAATCAGTGACAGGGACGATTCGACCACTGCAATTAACTACACTTGTTCTATTAATAATCAAGCACACCAAAAATGCTTCTGCACTCAGGTGTTAATCAGGACACCATGTAGCTCTGCGCAACTTCCCTTTAAAGCGCTAAAGGAAATGCAGATTAATGGAGAATCAATGTGAGATATGGAAGTGTGACACGCGCTTGTCAGTAAAACTCAGCTTTCTTGAGAAGACATGAAGACGATGCAGTTGTACAAAAGGCAGCTCAATTTAACAGACACCTTTACAGACCTGTCTGTTTAATCAAGCCAGAAATACTTTAATATCAGGAACGGGAGAAATAATCTTAGCTGCTGCCTTGTGTTTAATAGATACACACAGAAATGCACCTGGGTTACAAAGTATTATCTAACTCTTCCCAATATCTCACTTTAATTTCTCTGCAAGACAAGGCTCAGAGGCAAGGTTAAGTGTGTCCTGGGTGTTATGGTCTCTCTGGTGTTAGAGGTTCTCAGGCTCGGGGTTTTGTACACTCCAGCTCCAGGACCGGTCTCGCAGAGCAGTGGAAAGCACGGGAGCAGTTTAGTGAAGGCTGTGCAACACACCCATCAGCAAATTAAGCTCCCACAGACTAATGAGCTTCTGTCTACTTCACTGAACAGGTTTTCCCTGATTTGTCATGAAAACGGCGGCTTTAGTATCTGCTGAGAAGCCAGCCTTTTCACTCTCCTGGTAGCATATTGCAGGACAAGGTGAGGGAATAAGCCTAAGGGAGGGAATGGCTGAATAACTGATATATTTGAAAACGTATTTCCCAGTAGCACATCAATTATTTTTTTCTATTTTCAGTTAAGCATCCCCCGTGAACTCCACCAGAGCTCCATTTAAGCACTAAACACGTCACAGCAGCGAGGAAGACGACTCCTGAAACTCTACGTGAGGTCCTGCACGGTAAATGGCTCCAGCACAGAGGGGACAGAAGGGAAAGATGACTTTGCACGGTGCCTGTCAGGCTGGCAGCCAGGTTGGGTTTGGCTTCTCTCAAAAGGATGAGAGACCTTCAATCGTTTAGGATTAGGCATGATTTAATGGGTCATTTCAGGGTTTCACAGAGGCAAGTCTCTTAACGAAGTATATAACTCAATATTATTAATCCATTAATCAGAATTCTCCTCTCCTCAGAACTCTCCCACCCCAAACTAACCCACTAATTTCAGTGCTAATTAACCTAGCAGTTAAAGCAGACAACAACTGTTTTGCACATAGCTCAACATCCACCTACCTATTTATCTCACCGCTTGCGCAGGATTGGAAGGAATACGAGGGGCACAGGGGTGAGGAGCTCGGGTGGATGGCCTCCTTAGGAGGAACAAGGGGCTGAACCTTCTGAGGTGCTCATCATCCTGTTTCTGGGCTCTCTCCTATTAATGGGAGAAGCTATTCATGTCTGTAGGCCCATGTATTTGTTCAACTGTATTCCTTTCAGGGCACCTTGCCATTTAAGAGTTAATTAATTACTCAGGAGACTGGCAGGGTATGGGAAGCTCATCTCCAGGCATTTTCAGGGCTATAAAAGAGCTGTTTTTTGCAGAGTTGTACGACATGGCATAGAAAAAGCAACATTATTATACCATTAAAAGTTACAGAAGAGACTTGGCCACACGTGAATTATACGTATTTCTCTTCTGCTAGCATGTGTGGGCTTTCACAACAAATGTCCCTGTAGCAGTCATTCACACCAGTTAATAGTTTAGCAAGAAGGCCGCAAGGTAAGACATCATCTTTACAAATCTAACTCATTCTAAGTTGCACTTATCCTTAGCTAAAATGATTGAATGCCAAATTGTACTATAACATTATCCATTAAATTCTGCTTCTGATGGACTTTGTTCTATTTAGGATATTTTTCTCTGTTCTGAAGTATCCTGGAACTATTTATCCAGAGAAAAAGATTAATTTGGCCTTTTATATGAAATGTAACTAACTCTTATTTTGGCAGCTTACTTTAGATGGCTTAGATTGCACACAAAAAAAAAAAAAAGGAAAAAAGTGTATTTCCTACTTTATAGCCCATTACACTCTAATGATTTCAGGGAAATATCAAATTAAAAAAACAACAAAAACTTATATAGAACCTGGCAGTCCCCTCTGGAGTTTTAGAGCTTGCGATCGCATGGAGCTTGCCAGAGAAGTTTTTATCTCCCCCAAATCACTGAGCCACTACAAAACATCATGTAATTATGTAATTAGGTGATACGTCATCTGTATTAAAAACGCTTATGAAAATTTGTGTAACTTGTGAGCTGCATATGAACTGAGGCCTGTTTTGAATTGCAGGATAGTTCCTGCTTTAATGATCTATGTATTTGTTTTGTCAGTAGCTCTTTATTCTCTCACTTTCACTGTCCGTGGTCATCAACACGGAGGAAAAAAAATATGATCTATGTAATAAAATGTAAATTCTCTCTGAGGCCAAGCCATGAAGAAAGATTTCAGAGTCCTTGATTCTGTATTTAGACAGTTCTATAGACAAATAAAATAAAGTGAGAGAAATAAATTGATTCTAGGTTGCTTGCTTTCCATCACATTTCATTCCCACCTGGCAATCTATAGGAAAGCGCTCCCACAAACCCACAGCCATGAGTTTTGGCAGCTGGGTGGTCCTTACAGACATCCCTGTGCCCACACCTAACATCCAGTTAGTCCCAGTGCTAGAGAGAAGGTGTCTAAAGGGAAAAGGGATGATGGGTACAGTCACTGAGTAGCATGTGGAGACTACTTTATCCCTGATAAACTGGTGCTTGTCCATCCTGTCGTTAAGTCCTGTGTTGGATGTGATGGCTGAAGATGTCCTGTGCATGGGGCTGTGGCCACTCACCCCTGCACTGCTACCCAGCCCCTTCCCTGCCCCACCACCCCAAATTCTCCCTCTGATCCACCAGCGCTGGTCTCCAATAGCCCATTTCCTACCTACTGTTTCAGCCGAGTCAGCTCAGATTAATCAAAATAGATTTTGGAAAGCTCATCCAAGTATTTTGGCCAGGACATGAAGAGGCAATGACCTCTGACCAGGGTGGCGATGAGCGGTGAGTGGCTCTGGGGCCAGCAGCCCGCATGGCATAAACCCGTCATCTTTTAGTAGGTGGTTTAGCAAAACTAGTGGGGTTTACAGGCAAAAAGAAGCAAGGCAGATGTATTTCTAAATGTTGTTTTGTTTCCTTGGAGGCAACCTTTGGACTGCATTGATTTTCCTCTTATTTAATACTCAGGCAGCTTCCTACTCTTCCACACAGCAGTATCCCCTAGTTATTCCACTGCCCCTTCCCCACGGAGACTCATAACCAGAGATGCGGTAAATGGCACACACAAACCCACGCCATAACACTCATAACAGCAAGCTCGCTAATTCTGAAAATTTTGCCTGCCTTCCATTTTTTTTCTTCCTCAATAGGAAAATTGAAAGATTGCTGTATTTATAATATACTTCTTTTTTTTTTCTGTCATCCAGTACCAAAGTCATATAAAGAAAAAACCCACTCTTCTGGGCAATACTGGTCTGAAATAAGGGCGGGGGGTGTGGGGAAGAGACAATTCAAAGCAAGTGTCCTCCTTTTATCTGATCCCTGCTGTTCTTTTTACAGCCATGCAGCCAGTAATGTTACCTCTGATGCTTTTAAAGAAGCCAGGAAAAGTAACATGGGCTCTTAAGGAAATCCGGTTTTCCTTTTGAATCATCTTTTATCCCTTCTCAATATAAGCCGGCGCACCAATGAATGGCGCAGAAGCTCCCAGGCAGGGCCAAAGGGAGGTGATCCCACAGCAAGAAGTATCGGCCCCTCAATTCTGTGTCATCAGAACTTGTTTCCTAAACACCAGGGATTTTTTTTTCTCTTATAGGATACCCTCAGGCACATGTACCTGTGGAAAATGGGGTCCTTTCTTTACTCCGAAATAGCACAGAGTATTCTTAGCTGTACTAGCCTACCAGTGTCTGCCAGACCCCTGTAGCCACAACTCAGAATTTGGGATGTTTTTCATGACTGGCATCAAAAAGAGAGTGGTCTATGTCTTCTTTAAGGCCTCCATTTGATGCAGGTGTCGAATCAATCACATGAATGATGAATAATGAATGCTTAAAGGAATACTCACAGGAGATGGTTCCAAACGACACCCAAGCTGAAGCTGGTTTGTATGAAATATTCATTGAAGAACCAGGAGTAGCAAGTGGATTAAGAAACCAAGCCAAAAAAAAAAATTAAAAAAGAAAATTCCAGTTTATTTTTGGACAGTTTTCAAACAATTAAGAGGGCGACATTTTATTAAGGAAATGGGTTGTTGCAGATTCTTGAGCCAAACTAAGAAGTGCCTGTAGTAATGCTTTCATACTACTGCTCAAGACCCTCTACAACACTCCTAATACTGCAGACCATTACAGCTACTCCCAACAAGCAAGGAGTAGGTTCTTCTCATCGTTATTGAGCAATGATTCCCCACAGCTTATAGAAAACAGCTCTTGGCTCTGTACCATACGGACTTGCACTCTTCTGCCGGTAGAAAGCTATTTAGCACGATAATTTTAATGAATAGAAAAACATCACCAGGTTTGATAACTCAGATTCACCTTTCTACCTATGTGATTGGGAGTTAGGAACGTGAAACCACGGCCTTTGCCTTGAGACTTTCAGAGGGTTTTTTTGTTATTATTGGCACCTTGAGAAATTACTCAAAATACTCAAAAGTGTGTGGCTCACTTTGCACCTGGCATTTTCCTGCACAGCACATGTGGGAGGTAGTAGCACGTGAGCATCACATCACAAGGAAAGAGAAGGTAATTCTGGCTTTATGAAGGAGCTGTTCCACACCTCCGCACTCATCTGTTACACGTTTTATCTAATTTTTAGATATTTTTGCCAAACCACCCAGATCCAGGACCTCTAACTTATGGAAGCATATTGAATATCCTGATGGGAAAGAGAAGACCTGTATTTCACATCCAACAAGAGCCTTCCTGTGGGGAATAAAGATCTCGTCTGCTTTTCTTTCAGCTATATGAGCTGATCTAATAAAAAATATTGTCTGTGCTGTACTTGCTCTACTTACATCCTTAGAGCATTAGAGCTACCGATAGCACAGTGATTGCACCAATACAACATGACACTAATGATTAAATAGCTTACCAACGCTGCAGCTGGAGGCAAGAGGAGACTACGCAGGGCTTTGTGAGGTGTCTACGTTACCATTCCAGTTGGGGTAAGGAACGTGCCTCTGAGGCAGATCCCCTGATCCTTCCTTTCTCATCGTGCAGTTCATACCCAGCATCACTGTGTGTGCAAGAAGGATTTTGGCCAGTGGTCGCTTTGGCCAGTGACCAATGGGATGATGCCCACCAGGAACACAGCTCGTGACAGCCCGCTCCAGCCACAAGGGAACATTCTGTCCATGGGGCCAAACCAGTGCAGGTATGATGACAAACTTCTAAAGCACATAGAGGGCAGACATCTGGTTCTCACCTCCAGATGTTTTGCTCTACAGTTCCAGCCTTGTGTGCAACATGTAGGACCCAACCTACTGTGTTTAGCACGGATAAGCTCTGGGATGTCCAGTGTAAACCACTATAGCATCCTTGCCAGGTGATTAGGGCATGGTCAAGGCACATAATTATCTTTATTAAATGACCTCATACCTCCTTGCAGCAAGCCCACCACACCTGAGTAAGGGTTGCAGCCATTATCTCAGTAAGTATTTCACTTTCTCATTTTGTTTGTCTCTGAAGATCTCTCAAGCCCGAGGTGGCTACCCCAGCCCCCGGGAACAGATTGAAACCTCGGGAAGATAACCAGACTGCTACACCATTGGCATTGAGGGAACGATGGGGTTTCCATCGCGCTGGCATTTATGATTTGCAGAAAAGTGGAGGGAAAGAAAAAGCACTCACTGAGAAGGATGATTAGTCTCCTACCCTTGAAGAAAATTGTTTTACTCAAGACCTTACATTTCAGTAGAGTTCGTTTTGTTCTGATTTTAAAGCTATAGATTAATCTCTCTGATTTAGGCAGAAAATAAGCCATTAGTCTAGCTAGCTCTAACAAATGTCCCTAATGGAAGAATTTTCAAATATACTCTCATTTCCCACGTATTTCCACTTATCAAGGCTATAAAAGTTAGTTTGCGTATGGCATTGCGGAAGCACATTTAGACAAAAACATAAAGACAGATTTTATTTTCAGCATAAAGGATTTAGCTATGGTTCAGTTGTCAAAATTGTTCAACTGAAACTAATTTAACAAAGGAAACTGTATTTTTGATTAATCAGAAGTTTCCACAAAGAACATCTGCTTTCTGTAGAAAATGTTGACATGTCAAAGAAACAAATTTCATGAGCACATTCCAGCCAAACATAAACATTTTTTAAGCTCATGAATTTCAGAATCCTTCCTTTCTGCGTCTTTTAGTTGAAATGAAATTCCCAAACAATTCTGCCTCTCTTTAAAGTCGTTAAAATGAATTAGCAATTCCTGAGCAGTGCTGGGTCTCTTGAGAGGAAGCCTGTGGAGACCACCACTCTCAGATGCAGAGGGACGTGGGATGCTGAGGGCGAGCCACCGGTGGGCTCCCAAAGGGCTCCCTGTGGCTACAGCTCTCCTCGTGTTACCTGCGCAGTGGGAAGGGAAGGAACAAGGAGAAGCAAGACTGGTCCAGGCTGCTTGGAGAACCAGAGCTCACCTGCATGTCTCCAGGCACACAAAACACAACGGGAAGCAGTTAATGTGAGCTGGAGACTACGTATAGTCTGATTCATCATCACCGAGATCTGAGGGGTCCCAGCTGAACAAGTGATATGGCAACCTTTCCCTTGGAAAAAAAAATCAGGTGTTCTTCTGCTTTTGCATATGAGAGTCTGTTCACATTTTTAAAAAAAATTGAAAGTATTAATAAAGACTATTTTTTTATGCTATCTGATATAAACTGTACATAACAGACAGTAGGAGTAATACTGCATTCCTTTGTAAGTCACATGTTAGAGGCGTACCATCTGAGTACTCCCTCTGCTTCTATTATAATTTATTTTGTTCATAGCTTTCGTTGAACCATGTGGGCTGAGGCATTATGGCTTTTCAATAGCTCACTAAATATATTTAGAATGCTTAATTGAAGCTTAACCTTTATTTTGTTCAATAAATGTATTCTCCATCTAACAGCTCCAAACAAGAAAATAACTTTGTTGAGGTTTTACATTTTGCCAGCATTGTTTCTCTCTAAAGCTAGAGAAAATGAAGCCTCTGCAATAAATTGATGGAACAGGGAATCAACAGAGTAAAAAATAATTTTGATGATTTCTTCTTTGCACTGCAATTATATCCAGTACACTTGACAATGAAATAAACAAATAGTACAAATGAAGCCATTAATTTCCTTCCTATCTACACAATTTTAATTAGAATCATTTAATTAGTCTTGGCTACAATTTCTCAAGAAGATTGCACAACACACATTTAAGCTACTCTCCTACAAGAAGATATATTTATCATTGTTTATTAAGTACAACAAATAGCTACAACAGTACTAGGTAGCCAATGATAAATGCTGTTGTCAAAAATAATTCTTTATCACCAAATTTATTTGAAAGCAAAGTTCTCTTCAGGTTCATTAGTTATTAAGATTTTGCTATTTAAATTGTTATAATAAATATAATTACATATTTAATATATTCACTAACTTTTTATGGCATGTCATTTTTTGTAGCTGGCAATAAACGTCCCTGAGCCTTCAAATAATTTTCCCTGTTTGGTTTCTCAGAGCTTCTGGCCTAGAAAAACAACCTTTTTAAGGTGCAACAGGAAATCACAGAAAATTGGTCTGAAAGGGACTTTGAGTTCATCTTCAGAGGTCACCTAATTTATCTGCTTTCCCCCCACTCACCACTACTGGTAGCTTTTGTTGGAGAATTGGTTCGCAGAGCCTCCAGTTATCAAGGTTTCAAAAACTCCATATGGTCTTCCCATGGTTAAATGACACTGAAAAAAATTTTCCTTAAGTCTTACCCAAATCTTTCTTTCAGTTTAACCTACATATTCCACGTGCTATTGGTGGTAGACGTGGAGAAGACACCGGTCCTTCCCCCGACACAAAGCCTGTTTCCGTGCCTCTCTCTATCCTTCTCCAGCCTCTGAGGGCTGTTTTGTTTTTCAGCTCTTCCTCTCAAGGTGACATATGTCAGATTTTGCAACTTCTTTAAAACGCAATAATTCTCAAATGGAAAGTCCATTAGGATGGTAGATCATTACACTACTAGAAATAATAAGCCATGAAATTATTTCAACATATCTAACTGAACTGTTGTCACAACCTGTGAAAATATTAAGGGAACCAATTTTTTCTGTTGCTGGTTACAAGCAGAACAGGGAAAACAGTCACAACAGATAATTTGTCATATGAAATCTTGTCTTTCATTCTTTGTATGAACTGCCCAAAAACCTGACGGTTTTCTCAAGTGTATTTTCCACTTAACGTTATCTACAGAAAACTTTTAGTTAATAATTCCTGGCTTCTAACTCACTCATAGGGCCTTTTCCCATGTCTTTCTTGTTCAGGTTTCCAATAGACTAATTCTGTATCTAAGTCAAAGCCAGAATCAACAAGTAGGTTTGCTGAGGATGTGGGCCACAAAAAGCCATACAGCTTTGAGAAGATGATGAGAGACAGCAGAGTGTCTCTCTGGCAAGAGTCAGGTCTTGTTGGTTTTACAGAATATTTAACTGTTGAGTGTAAATCCCAAAATTTGCATTCTTAAAGAAATATTTTAATATAATGAATATAAAATTCCTCTTCTTGAACATATTCTTTGATATTTTCTTTTCCTGCTATATACGTTTAATGTCCATATAGTATGGCAAACCTGATGTTGCGCAGCGTAAGATGGTCCAAACCTGGGTTTTGAGTGAGTCAACAGGTGACAGTCATAGGTCCCCGAGAGCCAGGTGAGCTAACATAGGGATGCAGGAAGAGAAAAATTTTAGAATGTCTAGATGAAAAATTAAAGTGATAAGTAGCTTTTTTCAAGAATTCAGTAAGTGATTTGTTGATCAGGGGCAAAGAAGTATCTTCAGTGGAAGTTATAAAATTAAATCAGCTATTAAATGTGAAAAAACAGTATATAAACATCAGAAGATGGAAGGACTTGAGAAGTTTAGGAAGTTAAAAAGAAAAGCTATAATTCTCAGGATAAGTCCACTCAATATTTGAGGAAAATAAGATGCAATTAAACTGGCAGCGTTCTGGGTTTATTACTTTACAATAGTGGTGATAAGGTTGTTAATAGTGATGCAGAGAAAGGAGAACTGCTCCATAAACACTCATGTCTCCCACTTTTAAAGGAAATATGAGGATGAAGTATTCAGGAGTCATCTGGTGACTAATGAGGATGTTAAATAGGACGTATAAATACAAATATTCTAAAACTGGCAGCCCTGATGTCTTCTACAGAGGATGACCTTTGTAGCCAGTTGAGGTTATCTTAGCAGATAACGTTTGTTTTGGATACATCATAGAATACTAGAGAAATTCTAACTGATTAGAAGAGTATTAATGTTGTGTCAGTACTGCAGATACACTGTCAGGACGACCTTGGTACCTCTAAGTCACTTAGCCTGACTTCAGTCCTGGACAAATAATGGAATGAAGGTTGATAAAAGATTCAAGCGATGAAGAATTGAAGATGGGAATATGATTGTCATTCCACATGATTTTATGAAACAGGTCATGTCAAAAAAACAAACCTGATTTTGTTTCTCTGATAACATTACAAGCGTGGCTGCCGTGCAGCCCTTACACACTCTGACTTTTGTATGGTATTTGGCTCAGTCCTGGGAATATTTTGATTAAAAATGAGAATTACTCAATAGCAATAAAACACAGGTTAAATCTATTAAAAATGGGCAATCTAATGGATCTGAAACATAGTCATCAGAGGGAAATCATAATTAAGTGCAGCGCTGGTGTTCTGCTGCTATCTGCTTACTGCTATTAATCATTTTCAGTAATGATTGGCTTGTAAAAGTTTCAGATGACATGAAGATTGATGTGAAGGTAAATAATTATGAGAGCAGGGAAATAATAAAGAGCATTCTAGATCCCTCACTAACCTTCTTCCTGCAAAACAAGAATATTTAATGCAGCCAGATTCAAAGATATGTTTAGAAATCAAGAATGAGGCCATATATGCTAAATTTAGGTTGATACTTTGGAAGTTATCCCAACGAAAATTATTTATCTTTCCACACAGCAAAGGAACAACAGCTCTGAGAGGATGCACCAGCAAAAAGGGTTCTTGTTCCTGGCAGACACTGACAGGAGTAGACATGGGATGTAAATCCATGCCAGGGTCTCATGAAAAATAATGGTGCTGGTGGAAAGAATTTGGAAAAATCCCATGAATTCCTTGAGGGGAAGAAAATGTCTCCCCATGGAAAATCAAGGGTTTGATTTTTTCTATTCTCCTGTTAAAAGGGGACTCCATTAAAAGGGGATCCCATTGAAGCATCTACATCCCTTCATGGGGGTCTCAGGCAGAACCCACTAGGACCTATTGCAGAGGACAACCCCACTCCCAGAGATGATGCCTGAGCAGCCCTCATCGACCAGGCAGCCCTCACGAGGGAGAATTGTTCCAAATACTGTAAATGTCCTTAATGGAAAATACATCAGAATAACCAAGAAGTGGGAGGTGAAGCCAGGTATATTCAAGCAAGAATTGAGACAAATATTTTTAAGAATGAAAGCTCTTTCATTTTTGGGACAATCTGGGAGGATTGTCCTTCACCATCTGCTGATGTTTTCAGATGCCTTTTTGAAAATCACTCTTTGACCAGCAATACAAACTACAGGGATTATTTTAAGGAAAGGTGGAATGCAATAATAATGTTTAGAAGAGATATCAGAGCTTCTGAACTAGATCTTTATGAATCAATATTAATTACTTTAGTTGTGTTATTACTCTAATATAGTTGCAGCCAAGGATTCCAGCCATATTCAAAGGCTCAATGTGTTGATCCATGTGCAAACAAATATGAAAAAGTGAGACCATGATCCAAACTCAATGGGATTCTGAATAAAAACTGGTAGAAAGATATGTCTCATTCCTTGAGGGCTCTGTTACAAGACAGCAGGAAAAAGGGTATACAATATCTGAGTCTTCTTTTCTGGTTCATTTACTGAAGACTTTGGCCCAGACCTTTATGTGCCCTTCTGAACATTAGTCTTCATCAGCTTCGCATTGCTGGTGAAGCTCATAAAACTCTTTGCAACTTAATAAATAGGTTTTTTTACCATTGCATGCAATTGATCACCTTTTAATCCACACTACAGAAGATAGTATTTCTATCCAAAACAACTGAATGAATGCTCAAAATATGATTTTTCATGGAAAAAATCTTGTTTTGCTAATATCAAAGTATGTCTATTGCACTCTTTCATATACTAATCTTTTATCTGAAGTGCAAGTAAATCTAAATACTAAAGAAAAAAAATCAAGCTCATCTGAGAAGCTTCTATATTCTCATCTGTTTACTTCTCTTTGGGTTAATTAGTTACTTATGGCTTCATCCTGTCATCTTGGAGGCTCTTAAGCATTTGAGTCCCTCCGATATGAGCTTAAAACTATAGAGTAGCCTTGAATTCACTGCATTTAAGAACAAAGTGAAGTGTGCACAAGATCTTAGTTTACATCTCTTATCTGTGCTCTTATTCATCTAATGAGTACCGTTTACTCACCAAAGCCAGCTGAAGAATTTTGCTGGAGCTACTCACATGAGTAAGCATAGGCTTGAGTGAGGTCCTACAGCATCTGCTTGAACCACTTAAATGAAAAAAGCTTTTGTGGAGAACAGTACAATTCAGGGTGAATTATGAATGAAAGTGGACTTCAGAATTTGTTCTCTATCTGAAATTACAAATATCCATTGGAGGATGCACAGACTTTTTTTCCCCTTAGCTGCTGTAGCATCAAATAACTTCTGCTATATGTCTTGATTTACCACTAAAGTTAAGTGTCAGATTTCAGGCAAATAAAAATGATTAAAATATGACAGCTGGCAAATTATGCTAACACCTGGTAACAAATCATTCTTGACAGTTCAATAGTACACTTCTTAAAGCACAGCTATTAATATTATAAACAGTCAAGTGCAAAAATTGTAGTACTTCACTAACATACTCAGTTTATCTTAATGTGGAAAAACGTCATACTCTTATTCTTAGGGCTGAAGAAAATTGGAGATGAATAACTGCAAACACACAAATACTTTTAAGTAACATTAATGTAGTAATTCAGAACTAGTAGAACACGAAATTTTAAATCTAGAATCACATTCAGCCTATTCCTTATACTGTTACTTCAGTTAAGATTCCCACGTGTGGGTGGAAATTTCTAAATATGTAAGTATTTAGGCAATATTTGATACTAATTTCATCTGATACTAATTTGTGATCTGCTATGAAGTCATGGCGCCTTGGAATATTTTGAATAAACAGGAGTGACCCATTCAACTACAGTTGATTTTGGATGATCACAGTTATTCATATCCCAAGGGAGTCTATGCAGATGGATCCATATACATTAATACATTAGATCACTCAGTATTTTAACCCTATTAATTGTCTTATTTAGTTGGCCTAATAAGAGGATAGTGACAATTTAAAGACAATGGAAATGGATCTACAGATATTGAGGCACTGAGAACCATCTCCTCAGGACCGGGTTTTCTCCTGCCTGTTCTGCTGTCACTGTTGCCTGTTGCAAGCCCCATTTCCAACAACGTATAAGACAGACGCATCATGCCAGCCAAAGATGCCTGTTGATGACCAGTGGTGGTCTACCTGGGCCAGCGAGGGAATGTGCCCTGGGAAGCAGCAGAGCAACCCATTGAATGAACACAAATCAGGGCTAGAAGTCCAAGTTGCATCTGTGGAAGGTTCATCCTACAGCTGGCAAAGTGCTGGAGAAACAGGAAAGAACATGACTACTTTCTAATCATCTACCTTTCTCTCTAACCTACTTCCTGGGCTTTTAACCTGAACTTTTAGCTGAGCATAAAATTCAGCAGTCAACTCTGTCCCAAATTTTATGAAGGATAGATGAGGTACCATACGCGCATCCATCCTATGTCTTGAAATATGAGGGAAGTCTTCAGATGAATATTAAAATGTGGAAATATATGAGATAGAATCACATAATCTCTCTGCATGATAGAGAAGGCTGATTAATATAACATTAAGTAATGTGCTTTCCCAGATGTCATCAGACAGAAATTTCACAATTTCACGAATGAAATCCGTATTATTTTTTACTTTTAAAGTTGTCTTTCTGGTTTTATTTCACCATGTTGCAGTGGAATAATTATTTCTGTATTATACATGTTGCTGTGCACAGTTTGAGGAACTAAAAATAAACTATGGCTTTGCTGATACATTTTTTGACTGATACATTTTTTGACTGATACATTTTTTGACTTTGTCATAGATAATTTATGGAATAATTTTACACTTCTGCAACACCCAGCTCACAATTCACATTCCAATACATGAGGTGTCATTTGCAATTTGCGATGGGTTCTTAATGAAATTCTTTGGATCTTACCTTCTAAATGTTTCATTTTATGCTTGGCCAGAAGAGTGAAAGTGTGTTCATATACATTTATACATTGTAAATGGAAATAAAGCTATGATCTGGCTCATCTTTCTAATCTATTTATCCTCCCAACTCCCCCAGTGCTACAAGGAATATTATCATCTGCATTACATGGGTAGAGAAGTAAGAAACAAGAAGCTAATCTGGCTTGTTGGAGGTCACAAAATGAATGTGTGGGAAGGAGGGAGGTGAAACCACCTCCTTCAAGTTTGAGGCTTACACCCGCATGGCTGTGCTGGGCTCCTTCCTCACTGGCTCATCCTCCCTTCCAGTTTAAATTAACTCATTAACTAGGACATAAATTAATGTTGAAGTTTACTTAACTTCAGTATAAGTCACCTGGAGAGTCTATCTTGGGAGCAGTCACCAAAAAATATGTTGCAATCACAACAGATAACAGCTGAACACATGGTCTCTTGAAGATACTGCAGCCAAAAGAGATACTGGGTTCTTCAGATAAAGCGAAAAGAGGCATTTTAATTACTAGCAGATTATTCTACTATTTCAGTGCTATGTCCCCTTCTGTTGGCTACTGTCCAAGAAGGATGCTGATAAATTGGAATGGGATCAGATATGTACCACTGAATGATGAAAGGATTGGAAACATGCCCTCAAGTGCAGAGATAGAGAGCTAATTGAGCTGTTGTTTTTTACTTAGTAAAGCAAAGATCAAGGGCTAGAGCATCTATCCAGAGAAGAGAATTTCTAAATAACAGACTGTCAATCTAGCCAATATGTAACTTGGTAAAATAGCTGGAAGTTCAAGCTAAACATTTTAAGGTTTACAATTCATCTTTACGACAATTTTCAAGGGACTCTGGTAGGTTCCCCATCCCAAGAAATTTAGACATTTCAGATCACAATAATACCTTTGATAGACAAGTCATTTTTCATTCTAGAAGTCTTACTGTCTTTTGAAATGTTTTGTGTATAGAAGGGAACAAAGAAAACAAATTAAAAAATTCAGTGTGTCAAAATTATCAATGCAAATAAGTGGATTGGAATTTTTTAAATGTAATTACAGAACTATGTAATTTTTTTTACCCCCACCTTGGGATGCAAAAACCAATTAATACAAAAGTGAACATATTTTACAGTTTTCCTACCATCTGCAGTACAGGTGTCTCTTCCGGCAAACCTGTAGCTCAAACAGCTGTTTCTGGCATTTCCAGTGGAGCCTCCTCCAGGGCTTCTCCAGGGCTTTACCTCCAGGGCTTTACCTCTGCTGAGAGCACGGGAGCTGTGGCCACTGTTTCTCCTTGAAGGAGCACATCTTTCAGCTCTCATTGACTTATGGCTCTCATCTGAACCACACAAACCCTCTTCTCCTTCCAGGGTCTGGCTTCATTTGAATGATGTGGTGGATTTTGCTTGGGTTCAGGTAATTTAGGTCCCTCACTCCTCATGTGTAATGCCTTCACCTCCAAGTACAGCTGAGAAGCACATTATTCAATAAAGAAGCTTTTACGACGGAATCTGTTTCCATATTGGTCTGATTAAGCTTACATTTGTTGACCTTCAGGTCTTGGTTCAAAGCTCAAGCAGGTTTTAGCTTCAGGTTAGAGAGTCCTTCACTGTAAAGAGCTTTTGAATCTACAAGAAGACTCCTCTAGGGGCTGATTTCTGTCAATTAGTTATCTGAAATATGATGATTTATGAATACCTGATATTGTGTTGCTGGATGGATATGTTTAGTAAACTGCAAGTGAAAATAGCACAGCCTCCTTGGGATCAAATAGATGGAGAAAATAATACCTCAAGATGATCAAAAAAGTGGAGAAAATAATACTTGCTTCACAATCTGTACTGTGCATATCTATATTGCAATGCACACCCTGCTTCCGCAAAAACTCGGGAGAGGATTAAATACGGATTTTTTTATGGGTTCATATTTACAGGCAAAACCATCTCTCTCTACAGAATGCATAAATGTTCAAAAACAATATGAAGGAAGATGTAGAACTCTATATTTGGGAAAAGAAGCCTTTCATAATATTTTGCATGCCTAAACTGCATGTGTTTTTACTGTAATTCATTTTATCCCCTGTGCTCTGAACATTCAAATATTCTGGGTTGCTTTGTTTTATAAATTTATAATGACAACTTTCAGTAAATTGTCTGAAGAAGACCATAAAATTGGACCCTTTGGATTGCTGTGTGAGTGGATCAATGTTCTATTTTCCAGTGTTATGATAATGAGTTAATTTTAAAGATGTATTGAGTGATTTGGCGTTAATTCTGGCATTAAAATTTACCTCATGTCTGGACAACAGTGCAGTTTGCTACAGTGCTTAAGATAAAAAGTACAGAATTTTAAATGGGATTTCTTGGAGTGGAGTTTAGCTCCCCTACTTGTGCCTAAAAATTAAACCCTCCATACGAAGAACCTTATATCATTTCCAATAAAGAATCAAGGCAGTTATGGAAAAACCTTTCAAGGATGTAACAGACTGAAATGGGTATTTTTAACAGGGTATTTTTCAATCACACAGCAAAAAAGCCAGCTTCTTCCCCAGCACAACCCAAGCACTCTCAGTTCCTTTCCCTGCATATGCTGGTACCAAAGGTCACACAATAAAAAGCATTAGGTTTCCAAACTGAACGCAGCCAAAGTGGGAAATCAGGTGAATTGCATTCTGACACATATATTTGACCCTTGCACGACTCATTTTTATCTTATTACTCTGGGGAGGCCAAGTTGAAAACGAATAAAAACATACATTGTGGTTTACACGGACTGCAGTGTCCTCCCGTGAATACCGGAGTGAGGGTAATTTTCTCCTGTGGAGGGAAAGGAAGGCCAGTAGATAGCAATGACTGGTACCTGTCACTGGTAACCAGAGGAGAGTAATGCACTATAAACATTCATAGTCCTCCTGCTCTGTGAACCAAAAACCCAGTACAGAGGACAGATTGGTTCATTAACCCTATTCTGTATTAGCTGTATCATTTCCCCACGGCCTTGGTTTCCAATTACTAAGGCAATAGTAGTTTTATCAAAGCCATAAAAACTTCTTTTTCCACATAATCTCAGAGAGAAAGGACAAAGGTGGGATATCTGAGAGAAGAAAATACATTTCTTTAGACTTCATACTCACTGCATATTGCTGCACCAAGGATGATTTGCAATACGTAGGGACCAAGATCAGAGATGCTTCCAAAATGCTTCTGGGAGGATTGGTGGTCCTGGGATCACAAAGTAGGGACCAGCACACCTGGATGCAGCTCCGTCTCTGTCTGGCTGTGATTTGGTGAATGTCTAAAACTAGTTAAATAAACTAGATAGGATTACTCCACGTTTAAATTACATACTTTTAGATATCTTGTGAACCAGGCTTTAAACCTTGTATTTGGATTCCAAGCTAGAAGTTGCAGGAATATTTCCTTTCTTCCTTTCTTTTTCTGTTCTTTCCCCTGTGTTTCTGAGATCCTTTTAAAAGAAAGGATTATATTTCACAACACATTTAAATCCCCTTCCTCAGTTAGGGTCAATAGAGGCAATAATTATAACTGAGAATCCATTCTAAGTTTTGGACAAGCTGTTTTAATTATTATAGTCACATCTTAACATCCAGATCTTTCAAGGTGTTGAGAAAATAATAATGGTATTTTGCTAAATATCAGATATTAGAAGAAGAGTTGTCTGATACAATTAGGTAATATTAATGCATTTTATAATTTATGCTGACATTTTCATGTGATAGTGGTACAATGGTGTGGGGATTATGGGCACTGAAGAGATTTTTAGTGGTCTTAGGTTGTGGAAGATATTTTTACACCACTTTCATTTGAACTATTTAAAAGTCAAGATATTGAAATGTCTAATTGGATGCCCTGATTAGACCAGGATGGAGTTTGATTTCATATTAATATAAATCTGAGAAAGCCCTCCTGATGTCACCAGGAACAAACCCACCAAAGACCAAAGGGAGAACACAATCAGACTCTTTTCATTCTTATCTGGTGAAATCTGAGCAAATTAGAAGCAAATGGCTTCAAGGACAATTGGGATTTTAGCAGTCTTTAAAGAAAAGGTATCTCTCACGATGTTTCATCTGCTACTCCTTTGCCCAAAGCATCACATGGCAACTCAACAGCTCTTCCTTCTGCCAGGTTCTCCCTTCATCATCTGATACAAACCTTTGTGATGACTGGAGTTCATACAGTACGATTTTGTCCTCAGATTTAGTTTTGCAACTGGCCTCCCATATTAATTGTGACATGTATTTATTATTAACCAGGCATGAATTTTAAATAACGCTGTTGAACATCCCAATGCATAAAACCTGGATTTCTTTTCATTCCTGCAGCCAGGCTCGGCTGTTTGTATTCATTTATTTAGCATTTTTTACATATTTCTCACCCACAAGAGATGACAATATGATCACCTCCCACTTTATGTATTTATACCTATGTGGATGGATAATTAAAAAGTAAAAACTATTCATTATATTACTTATTGTATTATTCATTGTGATTATTGTGATAACATTTGATCGTAACTATTGAACACCAAAATATTTTCTTTAGTTCTCTATTTCTTTAGAGTTTGGGTTAGTACTGGCTGGATGTTACCTTTTTTCTTTCCATTATAGGAGTACTTTAAACCCCCTTTATAATGCGGGCTTATCTCTGCTCTAGAGACTACATAGGAATCCGGTGCCAGTTTTAGGGGCAGCTGCCTGACCCGCAGGGGACGCGGGGGACAAAAGGTAGGTCTGGGTGGCAGTTTGCAGACAGATACAAGCTTGTGCCAGCACTTGGAGCCAGCCAAAAGCCATGTGGCAGTGGTTAGCATAGCAGCAAACCCTGCCGAGAGCCACCATCTATTCACTCGGGTACCGCTCCGCATGGCCATATGGCTACTGGTCAGCTCGGAGCACGGGCAGAGCCAGCAGACCCTTGGAAGGGGTCCTTGTCTTTTCAGGGAGGGTGGCAGCAGCCAAAGACCCCAGCTCTGCTGGGTGACACTCTGTGCCAGCAGGGAATGACAAATCTGTGCTGGAAACAAGGACAGACAGCGCAGAAATGCCAGCTCTGGAAGCTTTGCTATTTAGAGGTGGCGCTTCCAAAGGTGTTTTAGCCTATGAAATCCGTGAGCGAAGCAAAATGCTGTCTAAAATTGCTGCGGCAACGGGAATGCGTCCAGATTTGAAGCCTGACACTGCGTCAAGGCTTTTTCCCTTTCCCTTTCCTTTCCTTTCCTTTCCTTTCCTTTCCTTTCCTTTCCTTTCCTTTCCTTTCCTTTCCTTTCC
>JAOXJK010000003.1:13461686-13505339 GCA_025774025.1 Xenus cinereus
GCCTGTGTGTGACATCTCGTACTTCCTAAGAGAAGTTGTGATCCAAGACCGCAGGTTTTGCATATGCACACGGAGAGACAACCTAGGTACGAACTGAATGTGGAGGGGATAATATTATTTTATCTAAAATTTATCTGCAAAAAAAATAGTTGGTGTTTCTCTGTAATTAGCAATCCAAATCTTTAAGACCTTACCCAGTTCTATTCTTGCAAAACTTCCATTGATTTCCAAAATGTTTTGTCAGAGCAGGGATTGCCAAATTTAATATAAAAAGCCAAGTGGTCTGCTCCTTCCGTAAGGAAAGATTGAGTGTTACTTATATGGCTAAAATATCCCATAGGGACAGCGGCAGCATATTAGAGACCAGAAAGTCATCGTTTTATTTTAGCCAGCCTCAGAGGTCATGAAAAACTGTTGGACAGGAGGGTGTTCTTTTGGTTTTATACCTATAGGTCAATTTAAAGGTTGTTTTTCCACCCAAATCCTGGAAGTTCTCCTGTCAGATCCAGAAATAACTTGAAGCAATCCCTCCATACAAAGGGATGAGGAAGTTGCAAGACACGTACTCCTAGCTGCATGTGGTCACCATGGGAAGCCTTGCTTTGACTTGGGTGTAAAGATCATTCAGGGGAGTTTTCCTACACGTTTGCCCTGTTGCTCCTTTCGTGGTCACTGGGTGCTCCTGCAAACTGTGGGACTCTGCTTTTCTGCTTCTTTCACATCAGTTGCCCACATTGAGCAGCACTGGAAACCAGTATCATCACCTAAAATCACACAACAACTTTGAATAGCCGCTCCATGTCCTGGGCACAAAGACGATACCTGACACACACACGAGCAATGTGTAATGAGATCACCTTTAAACAGAAGTTTGCTCTCCTCCAGTATGGAGTAGATAATTTTAAAACTTTGCCACTTTACTGGTTCCAGTGTGGTGGGCTAAGGTAACCCCTGAACTGCGGTGAGACCAACTGGACCTATGCTGGTGTTTTAACAGCAGATATATCTTATCCCATACTCTATCTGTTTGCTCATTCTCTGTGAAACGCAGGTGCACACTGCATGGCCAATTACAAAGTTCTGTAGATTTGCCTGGGTAGAACTTTTCATTTACAGAGCACCACATGACCTGTATTTCACTAAAAAGACTGATTATTTATATTATGCGAGCTCATAATCCTTGAAATACAATTGAAAATGAAGTTTATCCCAGCCTCATATCCTCCTGCAGCATGAAGAATTCACATAGCAAGATTTTATCTGTTTAGATCATGTTTCTCACTGATTTTCATCAAATCAGTAATTCACATATGAATATAACTACATGTGAATCCTTGCAAGGGTAGCATTACTTTTTATGGTAACATCGCTGATGTTGATGCACATTTGCTCCCTGAGTTCTTTGAGCATTTGGGCTCAGATTTGAGGCATTAGCTTCAACTTTCAATTAATGACAAAAATTAAGTGCCTTATAAATACTGTATATTAACTTTGTTTCCTTGGGTCATCTTATGGGTACAAATTCTGCATCTCCAGAAATGAACCAGAAGAAATATGTCCTCCTTGAGAGCAGAATAATTTTTTCTCTACTTAGATATCACTTGTCTCCACTTCTGTGCTACCAGATTGATGTATGACATGATGAATGGGGATTTTCTTGGCTAAAACCAAATACTCTACAGTGAGGAGATGGTTTGAATACTGCAAGTGTGATATATATATACACACTCAAGCATCCTATGAGACTGCAATTCCATCTCCAGTTGAAATCACCCCGGTCTAAAGCTCTGCAAGATCAGTTTCGGGCTGAACAAAGTTTAAACTAGCATTTTATTTCCCCATTTCAGACTCATTAAGAAGTACAACCATCACAACTTTACATACAGAAAGGTTATCAGAAACAATTCACTTAAGTTTTGCCCACTCCTAAAAAACGTGGATCCTTTTTATTAGTTAAATCACGTGTTCAATTAGAGCTTCATTGCAGTTAGTAGCATGATGTGCAAACTGGTGAAGGCCAATAAAGCAGATGGTTAAGACTCTGGACACAAATAAAAGAAAGAACATGTTACACTCCTTTTTAAGTGGCAGTTCTAGTGTACTGTAAGTAAATGGTAAGGTACTGAATGCCATGTAATGAATAATATGGAAAATGCACTGCAGTGCAAATAAACTGTTATGAGTTACACTTCATTTTAATTAGGCACTCAGTTCATATTCTTCCACACTTTGAATAGACCAAACAAATAAAAACAAGGCATAGTGTTTTGTATACAGTTCATGCAATGCTCAGTATACGGTTTAGTTCCCATGTATTTTTATGATAAGTGTATAAGCAGTCTGACAACCACAGTATATTTATACTGATTGTCACTTAGAAGAGAAAATTCAAATCCTGTTGCTCAATAGAAATAACTGTTGGAATGAAGCAGGGCACTAAACCAGGGAACTTGCGCAAGAGAGCAAGAGATACACCTTCTGTAACGTCACAGGCACTCCGCACACCTTGAATTGTTAGTAGGCAGTCTTGTTTGACACTGTCACAATCTGCCTGCCATGGAGCTAAGTGCCAAATTAACAGTGGTGGCCTTTCCAGTCCTTCGTAGCTTGAAGGCCGCTATCACATGTAGACTCAATTTCTTAAAAGTGAATTTATGCTGCTCTTCCAGCTGCCTGTTACTTGGAGCACAGTGCCTCTGTGGCATCAACACCACATCTCACGCCCATGGAGGTGCTTTGGTGATGGCATTATAATCTTCTTGCCTCTCCTGCAGCCAAAGACAGCTTTTTCGGGGGGTCAAAAGAAAAATTCTTGCAGGCAGTTACATAGAGGGTAAAAAGAACCAACAGCTTTGAGTACCAGCCTTACTCTTGCAAACCAGTGTATTATGCTTTAAGCAATTCTGCCCCAGTAATTCAGCCCCACCGTAATTGCAGCTTATCTTCTCAAGGTATTGTATGCAACAGTGCTATAAATGTCATTTGTGGTAGTGGGACCTATCCTCCAGGCAGCTGATCAATATCGCAGCTCATTCTACACAGTTTATTAGTTCTACATTCAATGGTCACAGCTTTTGGTCTGATCTGGTCTCGAATGAAAGGCTGAGAATGCGAGAGATGCGAAATAGGCTCCATGTACCATTACCAGATAATGCATTTTCAATCAGGTTCATGCAGCTACAATATGGTATTTATATCTAACATTCAGGGAATTTAAATTTCTATGGTTAACACATTGCTTGAAAGCAAAGAACCATGAAGAACATGACAAGCCTTAGAATCAGCATTAAGTCTAATGGATGACCCTTAGCAAAGTGGGTGGGAGCAATGAGTTAATCAAATGATCAGAAAGAACAACCACTCCTCATTTTACTTCCACTTTAAAGTTAGGCTGCTGGAAAAAGATCATATTATGTACACACATATACATATAATTGTTACATATGGTTATATGCATACATACAAACACAGTATATATATGTGTGTGCATACGTCTCCAAACATACCTGTGTGTATATATGTGTGTATCTCAGACAATTTCAGTCCTTCAGGCAATAGCCTGTCTTTGACCTTCATGTGGCTTGAATTATCTATACTCTCAATTACCACATTATACATTTTATTTTCATCTCACTGGTAGAAATCCAGAGTTACACAGGTGATTTTTATTTCCCCCCATTTTCATCAAATCCCACTGAACCTGTGGGCTGAAACCACTGGGATCTATTTAAGGCAAGTGCATTTGCTTTTTTAGCCTTCCAGGTGAAAGGAGCAGGATCAGGCTGTGTCTGCCCTGGAAGCACTTGAACTGTGTGGTAGATGGATGGTTTTGTGACTGTTTCCACACACCACAGTTACTAGAGTCTGGAAGATGGAGTCTGTACCAATATGGCCTTGCTGGAGAGTGAAGATTTGAGGAAGATGTTTAAGGTTCAGGTATAATATGTAAGATGGGGGGAGTAATGGGTGTGATGTTGAGTTTTGCTTATTTTCTGCTACAGAAAACCCAATGGACCAGGTTGGGTAAAAAAGCTGCACTAAAGAGCTCTGCCTTCTTCCTTTTTTCCTTTCTAAAAGCAAACCCACTGAGCTACAAACTTTGATTAACCCAAGTATTTCACCTTTCACTGTGGGCCACGGTTCTAAGCTATTGATGTTGGGCAAGTTCTTGTGCATTTGCAACTAAGGACAGAGAATTTTTCCTATTGTATTTAAGCTTTCAAGATTCCTGGAAACTATAGAGAAGACTTGATTGAAAGGATTAGTACATATTTCATGCAGAGTAAATGCTTTTTTTTCCTATTTGCAGGGTCTGCATTATAAGCAGACAGCATTATAACATCTAAGTAGTGCTAATAAATTTCAGTAGTCCTAATCTTCAAATATTTCAATTCAATTGACCAGTTCATTTTAAATGGGGTCAATGCTGCATTTTTTGTAATGTGCAGTGATTGGTTGATTTCTTTGTGGCAGTATTAAATTGCCGTAGTAAAGTGGAGTTCAAAATCCCCAGAAGTAAATGTATAGTATTATTTTTGACCCTAAGAATGGGGTCAAAATAGGACAAATTACACTTGCAAATAACCTCTTCCTTGAGCCTGGTGTACAGACAGAGACATAAACTCCAAAGACCAGGAAATGACTGTTTCTACTGCTAGTACTAGAAGGTCAACATATTTAATAAAGAGCCTGATATCAAATATACCTTTTTTTCCAGGATGTTCTGTGTTTATTTTACACTGCTATTCAGTGACTTTTCCAAAATGAAGAAGAGAGGGAGATGAGATATTTCTCAGCCTGTCTTATCAAAGGCTTTTGACACCCACATCACCTCTCTGAACTACCTATGGTCTATGCAGCAGTGGCTGTTTTTATGGAAGTTGCAGGAGAACATCAATACTTACTGTAATCCCTAAAGGCCATACAACACTGTTATTTACATCCTTGCAGATAAGGAGCATTGACACAGAAGTGTTTGTCTGCTTGTGGCAGGGTTTCACAGCCCAGGACATTTCCTTTCCTAGGACATGGAGCATTGGTGGGCTCCCACAGCACAATAGAAGGAGCCTTTTGTCATCAGCACATCACGAAAACCTCCCCTACTGTTAGTAGTTTGAACATTTTACACTTGAAACACTACTTCAGTAAATTGCCTGTACTTACAGACCTGCAGGACTGGAAGTGTCCATCAAGTTAGTATTTTCTGCTATAAATATACTTATTGTTGCTTCTCTGAAGCTTGGAATGGGATGAAAGAGTAAATATAGGGTGTTTTTGGGTACGTATGATGTTACTGTGTTGCCCATGGAAATCAGAAGTAGTGTGGAGCATTTTGCTAATCTGAGCGGTTTCAAATTGGTTGCAAATTACATGCTATCTGCTCTGCCAATTACCTGTTCAAACTTAATGGTCTTAGCCTGTTTTTACCTCACTTGACTAGATGACAGCTATTCAAATTCTTCCCAAAGCTAATTAAGAAAATGTAATCATTGACTTCTTACCTTTCTCTTTGTTTCACTTGCCAACTGTTCACACCTTCATCAAGGGAACTCCAGAAACTTTTAAAACTTGTTCACTTTTTTTCTTGTGTTAGTGGGATCTGCCTAACACCTCATCTCCCACCTTTACACTCTTCTTGGATCTATCTCCACAGTCTCTGGACTTTACTTTTCCCGATGCCATAGATATCACTACTGTAATATCAAAAATGATGGTGAATAGAAGTAGTATACTCTTCTGACCCTTAACTTAAAAATCCCACCAGTTAGCTGGTGGGAAGAGTAGACAGCTACAGTTAATATCACTATGATAAAACACATAAATTTCCATGAATTCTGGAAAATAAATATTCCATATGATCTACCCAGTCTTTCTGATTTTTTTTTCACTGAACAAGAAGTGAGTTACAAAACCAGAACAGATGTCTAGGAACTAAATGTCCAAAAAGAAGTCGAGAATGATGGCTTCACACGGTGTAGTGAAAAGAGCTAATAAGTTGGTCAAAGCAAAGGGCTTCCAGCAAATCAAAGACCTAAGAACTGGAACCAGAGAATTTAGATCAGCTCTCAGTGGCAATAAAAAAAAAAAAGAAACCGACTGCTCTCTTCTTGGCCAGCCAACTCTCCAGAACTCAAAGTACTCAACTATGTTGATACAAGATGCTTTAAATGACTCTTTAATGTCTCCCTAAAATCTTCTGCTTTCTGTACCTGTGCTCCTGCCAGTTTTCAAGCACATCTTTCTAAAAAGGCTTATTTTTCCAAACCTGGGGGGTCGGAAATGCTCTTCAACAGTGAGACAAATGCTGCTGTATCAATTGGTGTTGATTGGTGAAGTGGCTGTTAATACTGCTGGAGGAATGGGAGTGGTTTGAGAATTTTTAGCCTGTCAACATAACTTGATTGGAATTAAATCAGAAAAACAAATCTGGTATTGTAACAGTTTTATGGACTTCTGGAATATGTGCTGCTTAACACTTGCATGAAGCTTCTTTTGTAATTTAGTCCACGTAGTTGTTTTCAGCTGATAAAACCACAACAGAGCCCTTTTATCACAGTAGGAAACTTCCCTCTCCCCTCAGATTTTGAGCAATAACAATCCTGTGGGGTAATAATTATTCCAGATGCACTGTACCATGTAAATTAATCTGTTGCTTTGGTAGTACTACTCCAAAAAGCAATGCTGATGGTTTATGCTCAGAATGAGCAAATTAATTAGCCAAACTGTGAAATCAAATAAATCTCACAGCAGTGACCTCCATGTCACTGAATAAAGAAAGACATTAAGTTGATGTGTAGTTGCTTTAGCTGAAGTAAAACCAGAACTTAAAAGGGCTAAATGTTCTCATTATTCTGGCTTAAAATAGATGTTGGGGCTGGCGATATGTTGCTGGCAATGAGAGATTGATATTTGATGTCCGTTTAGCTTTTTGTCTGGATCCGCTGCTAACAGGCACATAAAGTGAATGCCACAAACCGGAATGTTTCGTCGGAAAGCTGCATCAGGGATGAAAATCAAAACCTATAGATTTCCTATTGATATCAGTTTGCTTTGTGCAGCATCTCTGCCATACACAGACGCTCGCTGGAGCTGGCATCTAATTTGGCTTTGTGTAGCACTCGGCCTCTTAGCTGCTGAACTTGGAGATACCCTTCAGTGCTGATGCCTTTATCTCATCCTCTCTGGGGGGTGAGAGTTTCCAGAAGCTTTGAGGAGCATTCATGATTTCGGATAAGGGTGGTACTCTGTTTTCTCTCCCTTCTTTTTATACTAACCCAAAAAAATAAAACCTGATATTTGCAGCTTTTTACGTAGCAAAGAAAGGAAATTTATGAGTGTGGTATCAGGGTTGTACGGCAGCGTATGCTCTGCAGGGTTGCAGATGTTATCAGCCATAGTGTTATCAATGTATGCTGATGGGACAGGAATTTAGTGGTGTTTTGCAAGAAAATGATTACAGATAGCTCAAAATCTTGTCAGTTTTTATGCTGTCGTCTATCTCAGAATTACTGCAGGACGAATAAGTATGTTTCATCCAAGGGAAAAAATAATGCAGTCTTTACTGCATTTATTTAGTAAAGGTCAGAGTGATATGTGGAAAAGTTCGCTAGGTTATTCTACCCAGAATTTGATGTTCAGCAGTCAGTAAGTGTGTACGATTTACTGCTGGGGACGTATGTAAGAAGTGAAGGGGCTTTTGCCCAAGTGATGCATCGGTGGCAGGAGGAGTCTCTCGATGGGAAACCCGGCTCAAGAGAGGAGGTTTGGTACCAATGGTCACCCAGCCAGCAAGTCCTGTTGGAGGCAATCGCCTTGTAACGCTTTTAGTCTGCAGCTTTTTAGTTATTAGAGAGTTTGTTTCCCCATTGGTCAAATCCTTCTGCATCCTAGTGAGGAGGGACATTTTATTCAGCTACGTATGTGTTGGTTCTGTTGGATAAAATCATTAAAAATTGCTGCAGTGTTACCAAGGGAGAATATATGTGTATGATACTGATGCTTACAAGGTAGACGTGTACTGTGTATTCCTGTCCAGAGCACTCAGTGTTAATCCCTCTGATCAGGAACGATCACAAATTCAATTCTCCCAGGCTGGTATCTGTAGTATTGATAGTGAATGCGTTTATTTGTCAGTTAATTCTGTCTATCTACCTAGCAAAATACATGAATAAGTGAAAAGGATCTGTCTGAGGTGAGACGTGAAACCTCTGTGTCTGCGTGTCCATATACAAGCAGGAAAGCGATTCCTAAAATAAGTATTGAAAAATAGTTGATAATAGACTATATATGTATTTTGCCAAGAAGGGAATGGTTTTTGGGAAACTCTCCATTTTACAGCTGGTGATTAATAGCAAGACTTTAAATGTTATAAAAAATGTGGGTTCTTTCAAAAGCGAAGCCCCCGGTAGGTGCAGCGTCTGGTTCCTGCCATGCCCCGGATAGAAGGCTGGTGTTGGGTGTAATTCAGTGGGATTCAGATGAAACGCAAAGACAAAGACCAATAGCGAACCCAGCGGGAGCCCAGCGCTTCATTCGCCATGTCCCATTAGGTTTGTAATATGGATACTTTAAGCACTGAGGGTTTTTCCATTAAAGGAACAATATTCCTTTTTAAGGAACCTGTTGGTGATAATTTTCCTTCAGAGACTTAATTTGCACCGTGCTTTCGCTAGAAAATAGCAAACCAACTTTCTTGTGGACTTGTATTTAATCCTCCCGAAGACACACCATTCTCCAGCACCTCTGCCTTGGCTGCAGGCTGGGGTCGGTTACTGATGAGATGATAATAATACAAATATCTCCTGTACAATATTTGTTTCATAAAGCCAGTTGTTTCTTATGGCTTTTCACTTTTATTTTTTAATTCCCATTTCAAACCACTTCCCCAGCTCCTGGTTTCAAATCAGATAAAGCTAGTAGGAGGAACTTACTACAATGAATAGATGATATTTCAGTAAGGTACATTTGATCCATTTCTTCCTTTGACCGTGCTGATGTAACTTCATTGAACAATTCCTGACTTCCATCAGGATCACTGGAAGGGTTCATCTAAAATTCAGCTAGTAGGAGCAGAGTGGAATAATGTGATTGGAAAATGGCATAGAAGATTATGATGTGGAAAATAGGTGGGAAAATTCCTCAAAGAATGAATTCGGCAATTTTTAAAAATTTCAGTTATACCAAAATTGCATCATTTTGAAGTGATTAAAATTTTATTTTGAGTATTATTTTGATAAATCTTAGTCTTTCACAGTTTATGAATTATGTAATATTGTACATACTAATACATTATTCAAACCAATATTTTAATATAAATGAATTGGAATAAATCAAAACAAAAGATTTTTATTTTATGCTAAAGATATATTTTGACATTGCTAAACCAAATCAGGAAATAATGCATTTCTTGCTTGAAAAACCTTCTTTAAAAGTCTCCTCTGCAACTGCTGCTAAGCTGCACACTTCAACCCAAACACAATTCTTCAAAAACTTGTAGACCAATTGTAATTTTAATGTTTCCTATTCAGAACTAAAATATATTTCAAGAGCCACTCTCAGATTAGATAAATATACTATTGTTTACAGTTATGATAACCTTAAGATCCTGAAAATGCCTTACAAAAGCTAATTACATGCTTTTATTTGCTGTTAGTAAAAACAGAAGAATAACAACCCAACTCATTTCATCCCTACTGTGATTTCCTCTGGGCTAATTAAAGTGTACTCGACTGATATCTTAACTGCACAGCTATAGGCAATCAAAATATTTAAAGGGACAAGCATCACCTCAGTGCTGTTCTCTCCGTAATGAGCTGCGCTGCTAAACAGGACTGAGGGTGTATTTATGGGTGCTGCTGAGTTGAGTGTCCCAAGGAACTGTCCTGGAGAGAGTCCGTGCTGGACTGTCCTGATAGTGCTCACACTGGGCAGGATCACGTCACCCAGTGCTCACTGGGGGTAATACAACGGGTGTCAGATCCAAACACCTGCAGAACTCCTCCCAGAAGGCCCCCCCATTCCTCCTCCCACACCCTCTTGCTCCAGCACTGGTACCACAAACCCTCCTTGAAACCATGTCACAGTTGAATACCTGATGGGGTCAACCAGTACATGTGCTGCTCTGCCTACACCAAACCCAGGCAAACTTTCTCTTGGGTGGCTGTGGAAGCAGTAAGAGAAATAGGATGCTAAAGCCAGAGCTACTGGTAAACTTGTCACCCAAGGGTGTTGCTGCTCTCCACAGGAGTTTGCAACACCAGCTACTACCAATCTTCACTTTGGGAAAGGATGGACTCTTTCCTACCAAACTCTTCCAAAAAGAACAAGTCTTCTACTGTCTATAGATACCAATGTGTCTGCAATTCCAGAAAAGGAGCCTTCAAAACACTTGTATTCAAAGATCAAAATGGGCTTTGCACACAAACATATAGCACTAACACACATAATATATTTTGAAGGAAATGGAGGTGCCATCGAGGTCAAAAAGAGGGTGATTAAACAAAAAAATCACCCTCTTATTCAACAATTCCCCCTCTATGCCTCAGTGCAAATGGAAAGATTTTTATAAGTAATGGCTAGATTAATGCTTTTGAATGTCTGGCTAATGCATTGTGGTGCTGATGAAAAAGCGAGCTCTTAAGAAAAGCTGATTCTTTACAAGCAACTGCCATTGACTTTTTTGACATTGACATTTACATTTATAAGTAGCATGAATGGACTATTCTTCACCTTTAAATGCACATGATATTTGTCTTTCCTATTTCTAGGTGCTCCAGCTTGCTGATGAGTCTTTAATGCCAAGATTCAGTGTGTATTAATTTTTACAGCCGTTAAGGAAGAGATATGCTAGAATGGAAATACGAAGTCGTCAGCCCTTTCCTATCATATTATACTATCGTGCTCGGAGGCAATAAATAACAGTGATTCACTCGGAGTATGTAAACCTCTCCATTAAAATACTCAGTAGGCTAAAGAGACCATCAGTGGTCTCCTGTGGTTTTTGTTTTCTTGAAATGTTAATATTTAGCTCATCTTATTTTCTATCTACCCTAAACAGTAGTGTTCTCTCCTGCTACTCCTAAGGTAGACACAGGTAGAAGTCCTACTTTTCTGGGCATTCAGCCCACAGGGGATGCCTGAAGCCATTAGCAGAAACACTTTTGTTTGCTTTTATGATATGAATACTAATTTTGCCCTAACTTCTGTTGTGGCTTTTTCTTATTCTTGAGAAATGAATCTTTCTCCTTCAATGTGCATTTGTTCCACTGTGATTTTCGTCAAGATCTTAGTTCTCTTCCATAGTATTGTAGCATAGCATATGAATTTCCAAGAGAAACCTTCTTTTTTTTTTTTTTTTTTTCCCCTCTTGCAGTTGCTTGTAATCCCTTGGATTAGCTGGTTTTGCTTTTACATATTTAAAATACATTCATCATTCTTGTTAGACCAAACAAGAATTGAAAAGACTTTTAAAAAAAACAAAACAAAACAAACAAACACTTCTTGTTTTGTTTCAGGCTATGACCTGAAATTTCTGGAAAAAGAAAACAGTACCATTTTCCCAGTGAAGCTTTGCTATACTAATGAGATTAAGTAGTATGTATAAAATGTTATCCAACATTTAAGTGCTTAACCAGAAGCAGTTCCATTTCATCCATCATCCAAAACATGTACAATAGCTTTATTCAAGCATTAAGTGAAAATAATTCCTTCTGTCTTTACCAGAAACCCCAATCAGTGCCCATTATGTCAGTCAAGGTCTGGCTGTAACGTTACCACTGAGTAGAGCAAAGAGCACCAGGGCTTTGTAGCAAAGTGAAATCTCTCCTGAAGGGCCCTTTTCCTTTTAAAGTCCTAATTGTAGAGGATTATGGTTATTATTTCTTACACTGGGTATAAGAATTCGTATCCACTGAAGTTGACAGATGATAGGACTTTATTAAACATCGATAGAAGTATCAGAATTGGCCTCAAAGAGATAACCCATTTTGTCTCTTGTGTTTTAGAAGTTTGTACTTTGAATGACTCATAGAATTTCTGCAGTCATTTGCCTTGTCCTTGAACTTTCCGTGTCTCATGTGTAGGAAGAGAAAGAGACATACTAAGAGGGAAAATTATCAGGCCAATCTCCTTTTTGTTTTTGTTTTGTGTCGATAGCACAAGTACTGAGTGTCCAAGGTAACTTGCCACTTCCCAAGGTAATGCATCGATTGTTTAACAAGGAAAAGTACCATAAGATATATAGCAAAAGATGACTGGGAGAGAAAATCTGTCCTTGGCATGTGTGTGCTGTCTCTCACATGCTCTCTCCATCTTCTTTAAACAAATGCTGGGAGCACAGTAAGAGTGCTGAATTGGAGTTATTCATTTTCAAGGACAAGTACAATATTATTAGAATAACAGACACATGGCTGACCCAGAAAAAAAAGAACTGAGGGTGTAAAACATTAGAATGTAGACTTTGCCAGAAAACTAGGCAAAATAAAAGAGAAGAAGTGATAACACTGAGAAGGGATTATACAGGATCGACAATGAGAAACGGTCATATTTTGGCAGATAAAGCAGAGTAATATTGATAGAAAGTAAGGGCAACCAAGTTACTTTTGTTTTTCAGTATTCCACTTTGATTTAAATTTACCCTTGTGAGTCTACTTTATACTTAGTAGAATTGAGGGGAAAAAAAAATAAAAAGGTGTCAGGTTTTCCCCTCAAAAGTATTACTCCAGCCATAGCCTACAAGAGATGTAGTCCTGGATCTATGCATTTACAGTTAGATTTATGAAGTCATGGGGCAATTCAAAATTACACCTTAAATTTCATATCCCCAAATTTCACAAGAGCTTAACCTATTTCTACCAGTAATATGTCTGACAGTAAAAGGGAGCTTCTACAAGGCCATTGAATAAGCTTTTTCTGTCAGTGATTTCCCTTTTCACCACAAGAACATCAGATGGACGATTTGGCCAAATATATAGCTCCTTCACATGGCAGACCCATAGGCATCCGTGTTCCAAACAAATATAAAATGACTTAACATAAAGTTGGGAATCTCGTGGTTTACGTTCTGTCTGTACCTTCAACCAGCCTCTGTCATTGACTCACCTGTTCAGGCATCAGCAGCTCTTGCTGGAAGGAAGCAGTTGGCCAGAAGCATCACGGCCCATTGGTCCTTCCGGCTCTGTTCCTCTGCAAGAGAAAGGTTTTCAGAAGTTACGACACTGCTGCTAAGGCAGGACATGTTAATACAGCCACTGAAATGTTAATTGAAATAGGACTTACTCTCCTATAGTCTAATGATGGAGTACAGAGACTAATTGCAAGTAAGGACAAAGAAGACCTACCAAAATCGGGGACCAGCTTTGGTGAACAAAACTTGTTTATAGAAAGACTGGGTTTGAATCTCTGCACAGGATTTAGTAGGAAGAAAACCACCAGTATTTAAGTGTATTTATATAAAGTGCCAACAAAGAATCTATCATGTTAAAGAAAATAATACCTGGAACAATTTTACCAGCGGTTTCCTAGGGACTGTGATACACAGCTGTATCTGCACAGGATCAGAGGCATGGAGCTCTGGAAGGCTTTGAGGACAACCATTCTGCAGGTGATAGCACAGCAGAATAACCTACTTCAACTGACCACACTAAAGTTGGCTAAAGAAAGCCTACAAATAGCAGTCCATGGAATTGCACTGATTTGCCCAACTTCCTCTACAGCCCCTGACCTACGAGAAGGGAAGGTACATGAGCTGTGTAGCAAAGCCACTACCATGAGCTCCATAGCTACGTACGTCCTGGATCACGTAGAGAAACAGAGAAAAGACTATTCAGCTTTCAGTACAGTTCTGTGTTTGTAGACCACGCTCATCCTTTCTTCACACGGGTAAGAGGATCTGCCATTTAGAAATTCCTGTGAATTTTCACCAATGCAAGTAAAAGCAGATTTGCTCCCACTGAGGTGCTGTAAGACCCATCTAGAGTCAATTAATTTCTGTATTAGAACAGGGGAAAAATGAGCTAGTGAGATCAAAACTACACATTCTTTATTTGCAAATTACGATTACAGTTGTTCTCTGTAGCAGTTTTTTGTGTTGAAGTCTTTGCTGTCCAACTCAGAGTATAGGATTTCAAATAAAGTCGATCCTTGTTCTTGAGAAAATTCCCTGTCATTATCGATTACTGCTGCACATTGCAATTGTCTTAGCATTAGAGTCTTCTTTTTGTTGTGAAACCTTAAAAGTAAAACTCATTATCGCACCTGAATAACAAACAGAGGGTTTAAAACAGAGTATGCATACTATATTAAGGGTTGTAACAAGGAAAAATTGGCATAGCTCTGCAACTAGCTTAGAAAGCTTTACTTTGATACAAAATATTTTTATTAATTTTTCCAAAATTTTTATGTGCATTTTAATGGTCATTAAAGATAAAAAATAGTTTTGTTTCCATTCTCTCCCATGCCATAAGACCAAATTTTGATTCCTCAGTTTGTTTAAATAGTATGTTACAGAGCAAATTACAATTTGAGTGCAGTGAAAAATCCCACGCCCAAAGGGAATCCTTTTCAGTTCGTTGCTTCATAAGGTTTACCAGCAGGTACTAGAACATGACCTTCCCAACCAAGTCTGTTCCACTGCAGATCCAGAACCATGCAACAGCTTCATGCACATGCCTTTATAGACATCAAGGGAAATTTTGGCCCTTTGGACCTTCCCAATGGGTAATCAAAAGTTCCCATTGGATTCAGCTGGTCCAGAACAGACCAGCACTCAACTAATTAATGATTTAAATGAAATAAAATATTCGGGCAGTAACATACTTGAGTAAATTCAGAAAAAAATCTATTTTAGATTGTGCATGCAACACCTACATTCCCTATACTAAAAAGGGAGAATGAATAGACTACCAGTAGTTGTACTGCAAAATGAAGAGTGTCTCCATGAGCTCAGAATAATTGGAAACAGAGAGTGCAGGGTTTTTTTCAATAGAAAAAAAAGTGAATTCCTATGCTTTTTACAATGTCAACTCACTGAAGCTATTCATCTTCACCTATAGAAGGGAGATGAGTAGCTGGTTAATGAAGTCCTGGTACAGATCTATTGCAGTTTTTGAGCTCCAGCATTACTGGAAAGAGTTTAAAATATATATTTACTGAAATAACTAAAAAAAAAATATCCTGAAGAAAAAAGTCAGTTTGATCATGGCTTCGACACCTATTTTGGCTAAGCTATCAGCTACTCAAAGTGATTCTACACCAAGTTTAATTAGAGCCTACGTTTTCATTTGGAAAAGATTGGCTCAGTTTAATCAAACTAGTTGGCTAGAGGATGACCACTTCTTTGGAGAGGCAGTACTTTTTTATTGTACTTTTGAAAGAAAAGATATGCTTTTGCAAGGTAACATTGAATTAAACATCCCCTTTGAGTCAAAATGACCTGGCTCCCAATTAATGTTTTCTAGTCAGGTGAAACCAGGAAACCGTAGTTTTAAGAGATTTTTCCAAGTAAAGCAATTGTTAGAATCCACATTTCTACATCATTTTTGGCTTTTATGAAACCCTAGAGTTGGATGAAAATGTATTTCACAGAAAGTTCTGGAAAAAAATACGAATTTACTTCATAATAAATCTGTATGATTAATAAGATCTTCATTAAAATGCATGCATAGTAAGAAAACTTTTAAGGCTAACCCGACATCCAGAGAGACACAAGGGGAAATCACAACCTCCTTACTCTGTGGTGAGAATTTCATTGGCACAAAATGGGCAAATGCTTTGCCTCTCAGCATCCTCCTAAATCTGAGTTGAAACCGCATTCAATATCTTTATGGGCAATTTATAGAATCATTTATAAAAATGAAAGCACATACATGCATACAATACTCAGTTTTCATAGTAGAGCTTGTATTTTCAAAGCAGATTTTAAGTCTTTGTTCGAATTCTCCAGGCCAAGTAAAAACACAGAAAAAAACCAAAACACATTAGAAAAAACATTCCCTTAGGTCTGTCTCATGCCAACATGCTAAGAATATCTGAGCTATAAACACATCACAGCAACAAAAATCTCTGAAGAATGGTTGTAGGGAGTCTTTTATCCCAGAAATTTCAATTTTTTGAGAGTGCTAGGTCTCTGGATGGGTCTTTGGGTGGGTTCACGTTGAAGTACTGGGCCTTTACTGAAGGCAAACAAAAAGCGAGGAAGTTCTCAGGCCAACCATGTAATATTCTGTCAATTAATGTAGCTGCACCGCATTTTACTGGTCACAAATGCCTCCAACTCCCAGTGCAATCAACGGTTGATTTTGCATTTCGGTGCCCTGCAGGACACATTTCAGCGTCTCGCTCCTCCTGTAAACCCAAGCATTCGGGCATAGATGGTGACTCATTGTAACCATCCTGATAAAATGCTGTGATGGACAAGGAAACTAAATCTGAACCAAATGATTAGAGCCAAGGCCAACATCGTAATTTGATAATTTCCATCAGTTGTTCATTGTGGGTGCACTGACAACTCAGCTAACGGCAAACCCTGCAGGTGAGGGAACATCCAGGTGAAGTTTACGATATGAAGGGGCTTCAGATGATAAGAATTAGGAAACAAATCTAACCATTGCAGATTATTTACATTTCAAAACATGTTCTGAGGAATCACAGTGCAGTAAAATGCACAGAGGGGACTCTCTCTTCGTAAAACAGCAACTTCTCTGGTGCAGATGGTCCTTTGCCAGCCCACAGCCCTGCTGGGAGGGCAACAACAGGTTAATTGACATAATCACCACCATCAGACCCCTCCTCCTGGGTTGGTTTTGCCTGATATAGGGGCCAAATAGTGCTCTATGAGAATGGGCAGGATGGAGCATGGTCCCAGCGTTGTGCCACAGGATGGCTCTGCTCTTGCAGGTGAGGTTTGCTGGAGCTTTCCTTCCTATGAAATGAAATGGTTTATACTTCCTTTTTGCCTACAGGAGTATTTGATTTTTAAACAGATCTCCGTTTCTCAAAGCATATGCTAAATTAAGCTGCTCTTAGAAGGTATTTGAAGGTATGAGGAATTATGCTTTTATTGAAACTAAATATGAGTTACTTTTCCCTGCTGAATCCAAGATACAAGCTGCTACAGAGTTTCTAGGAGTGTATAATTATTATTATTTCCATTCCATATGGAACTTAATTGTAAATCTGCCAATGAATTTACTTTAGCATTGAACTTGCCTGACTGGATGAGTTTGGAATTTATTATTTCAATTTTATTCCCCACACTTTTTGTAGGAAATATTTTGTATTCTTTAGTGAAAGAATTCATACTGAATTTACAGCCCTTTCTTCATCAATAAATTCAGAAAAATCAAATTATTGTTAGGCATAAAGCCCCAAATACTATATATTAAAGTACGTTTTGAGACAAGGCATCATCTTGTTTTATGAGACGTAGCTCAATGCTAGAGTGGTGTTAGAGCCTTGTATATGACACAGGTGGAGTGACTTTTTTTTTTGTTGAAAGATTGGTCTGGGAAATTAATAATTACTAGTGAATATTTTACTACTATTAATTTGCTTCTGTTTGTGTTATTTTCAGTGCTTCCATTTTTTTTTTTTTGTTCTCCTTGCACTGGCTTTTTTTAATTAGGATCCAAATTTGAGTGTATTACTCATGGTGATGAGTCGTACGTGCCTTATGCAGCCCTGCTGTTTTCAGGCAGCTATTTTTGCCAATAAGCACTGACCAGTGCTGTGGCAGGAATTGCCTTTCTGGGCAAGGAGGGGGAGGCTGAGGGTGTGTGCTCCTCATTAGACACAACATACCTAGGCCACTGTGGGCTGGTGGGATTTCTCATTAGGAAAATGGAAAGGGTGAAAAATCATACTATATTTACGGCTATGGCATTCCTCCATCCCTTGCACCATCAACAACAATCATGCTAACTTAAGAGCCTTCCCTGGAAACAAGGACAGAACAGGGCTAAACATTGTTCTGAAGCTGCTCTGAAAGAAATTACCAAAATTGAGGCATTTTACATAAAAATTTTGTAAGCTCTGTATGATTAAACGAACAGCGGGGTGGAAATCCAGGGTAGGCTAAACAAAATCAAAGTAATGGATGATTTGTAATTTGTGGTCTGTCATATCCATCTTAAATATCACTAAGATAAAACTGTAGCTTAAAATGCAGCTGAATTCTAGGCATAGACTAAAAGTTGTAAAATATGAAGATTCTCCAGAGGGCATGGAAAGGGTCTATACTTATTCATTTAGCCATATGTTGATGAAGAGAACCCTCGTGTTGGAATATGTATTCCCTAAAAGACGCAACAGAACAGTGGTCTTACTGCCAGAATTGCCAATATTCAAAGCTAAAACCAAATCTTTATAAATTTGAGAGTAAAAAAAAATAAAATTAAAAAAGACCTATGTTATCTTGTTTTGACCAGAAATGGATGGTTTATTAATTTGAGCTCCTCCTGAAGTTTTCTAACATGAAGTGTGTTATATCTATTCATGAAACTCTGCAAAAGACTCGAGTCCAATATCAATCCTAAGGAGATTAAATACTTAAGCGTTATACTGTCCTCTAAATTAAGGAAGTTGTATAAGCTTAATTTCCAGAGGATTCTAAATGTGATTAAACTGGATATGCCGTGATTAAATATCTTGCTGCTATCCATTTCTGGGTGGATTAACTCTGTTAAAATGAACTCTTCTGTAATATTTATTTCAGATAACTCCCTGGGAGATTTCTTATTCTGTGTTTTAGAATCTTGCCCATATTTTGGCAGTTTTGCACAGAAAATAAAAATAGTCTGACTGAAAGCACAGATATTACAGAAATCTGCTGAAAGCTCACGGGTACTCCTCAGATTTGTACGCTAGCACCAGCCCTCTCTGGCAGCTGCATTAAATTATAGGGGAATTTGCGTTGCACGTTCTGAAGCTGAAGCTTCTCGTGTTCCACCTTTAAGGATTGCTACTGCTGGATTCTCCATGACTCACCCAATACCTGTTCCAAAAAAAAACCAACTCACAAAAGCCTTCAACACAGCTTCCAACCAGCCACACCTCTTTCACAAAACTGGTTTCTTTCTGCGTCTGGCACTGATATGTCTAAATGGGCAAAACAGTCTTTTTGGAAGAATTAAGGAGTAGTGTCACCTTGTACTAGGATCTGTAAAGAGGTCCAAAAGGTTTCTTTGTGCCTTGCATATTTCCCTATGCTTTGAATCTTATTTTTCCTTGTGAATTACCAGACTGGGAAATATTAATTTCGTGTAATTCATTGTTATGAGGTTGTGAGGGATAACCAAGGGCTCCAGTTTCAGGTATTTCTTAAATGAATGCATCGAGTGACAGTTTTCACTGGCCACAATGAACATTTCAGGAGCATTATATTCTTCCAGAATTGCAACACATTGCCACGTGGAAAATGTCCCCTTTTAATAAGATTTTTAGATGTTAACTGTTGTCTGGAAGAGGGACCATGAGAAGTCCAGCCCTTGTGGTGCCTGTTTGTGGAACCTCCCGCTCCACCCCACCCCATTGTGATACGCTTCCCTCACGGCTGATCTGTGCATTAAATTTCACATACAAAAAACATTTCTTCAGTTACGCTTTTTTCCCTGGCAAACCTTACTTTTTCTTACTCTCGCATTGGATATGGGATTTGCTGGATGTGAGCGGAGGTGAAAATGCATTGACCTACTGCTGGCTGCAGTTATGAGAAGTCTGTCCAGGAGGACAGAGGGAGACCTGGAACAAGCTACACACAAACTTACAAAACTACACTTAAATCTGTGTTGAGTTAGAGTAGCATCCCTGCCCAGAGTGGCACGTAACTTGGATCAAATTAATATATCTAATTTACTCTGTAAAGTTACCCACCACAAATTCAGGAAGGCTCCTTCTGTACTTCCACACGGATCAATAAGGGTGTAGTGTAGGCTTTCTCTTCCACCTACTCCATCCCACCATGCCAGAGTACAGAGACATGTAGGAACCATTTACCATTTTTTTTTCAACCTGCAAAGATATTAATGTATGCATTTTTTAATATATACTCATTATCCATTTATTACGAGGTGAACCGCTCTGAGTTCATTGGTATAAACCAGCTAAACTATTGCTGAGGTTACTGTGGATACTTTAATGGCTTTTGTTGAGTTCATCCATTATTCTTATCCTTGGTGCTTTATAAACATGAGTTGTTCCCTCTGTAATAGCTACTTCACATTCGTTTTTTCTCTGACCTTATGTCTATATGTATATATGTATGTATTTGGCTGGCTTGCTATCTCTGCTTTCAGCTGGCCTAATGGATAAATCACGTACAGAAGAAAGGATTTAAAGCCACTAGTTTTGTTCTTCCATTTAAAGCCAGTTCAATTCAAATAAACATCAAATCTACCTGACTGCATCTGCTTGTCAGATAGGTGAATGTCTAAAATCCATAGCTTATATGTACAAACACTCAAGATTGTTGACCAAACTACTAATTTTACACCCTTTAAAAAAAAATTCCCCCGACACAGGTACTGTTCAACAAAACTCTGGAAAATACAGGAAAAAAAAATAATGATTTCAAAGAATCAGATACTATCGCAGTACATATTTCATTCCTTCATTTCCCCCAAATCCTATCTCACCGAGAGAAGATAGCTCACAGAAATGCCATCTCACTGGAGTGAAAGTAAATAATGCTCTCTTCTCCAAGTTTCTTACCCCAAATGCCAATGATCAGGTCAACATCAGAAAACTGCCCCCAGCACCTGCTCACGATGAATGAAAGGTCTGTCAACAACAAAGTTAGCACTATTCATGATCTGATTTTGGATGAAACACTAGACCTAGCCTGAAGCACAAGGGCCTAGTTTAATGTCACCACTTCGGCTCAGTCCAGTATTACAAGTTTCTCAGTAGAGTACAAAGCAAGCCCTCCAGAAAAGAAGCGGCAGCAGCAATTTGTCAGATATTTACTGAGCCTTCCCTTAACTCACTCTCCCATTGCTGTCCAGTATCTGTCCACCGAGGCACGGACTGGGCTCTGCTATACGCAGTGGAGAGAACAGCCCTCATGGGCTTCCCCCTGTACTTGTCCTACAGAAAGAAAAGATTTTCTCAAGCTCGCTCACGTGCTTTGCAGACTGGCCGCTCACTGCTTTCTCTGAAAGAAATACTCATATCAGGCTGGAAAAAAAAATTAATTCCTGTTTCTGTGTAGAAAAAGGTACTTTTCTTACGTGGTGCTGCAAACTCGTATGTGCGAGATAATGGGCTAACCCGAGCATCGTATCGCTCAGACCTATTGCTGAGGGTTCAGAAAGCACATACTCAAATATGTGCATTTCATGGTAATTCAATTGAAGTGACAAGCTGAAAATGTTGGGGTGTGGGTTGTTTTTTTTGGTTTTTTTTTCATGGTATATGCAGAGTCCTAAATAACCAAAAGAGAGATCAGGCTGATCTGAGTAAACATGATTTTTCAGCCCTTTCGTAAGACAGCTGTCAAATGGCAAAAGGATCTATTGGCAATATGGCTACTGTTGAGTTAGCTACAATATTCCTCTCTCCCTATAATTTTCCTTTTCACCTGCCAAACCTATCCATTTGTATGCTTATATCCTGTTATTATATAAAATCAGGATGACAAATTGTATGTCTGCATCCCTCTTTGTTCCTGTTCTACAGCCCAGTGAACACTCCGGGTGTACATCAGTTTTATGTGAATGTAGGATGTTTGGGGTTTATGAAAAATGTTGCTCTGCATGATTCATTTTACTGCAGCTAATGCCAGGGAGAAAAAAAAAAACAACAAAAAAACCACAACACCTTATTGAAAATAATAGCCTACTTCTTGGACTTTGCACATATATTTCTTTTGTCTGGTTGTTCTTTTGTTTAAGCCACTATCCAGGTGGAATAATCAGGTCTCTACAAGGCAGAAACCTATCAACTATGCATTATATATTATGGTTTCTAGGCATCAGTCACACACGTCAGCAAACGGGCTTCCTGCCTTATTTATTTATTTTAGGGTTTCTAAAGCTGCACCCGTGGGGAGGGCCTGGAGCCAAGGGCTGCCTTGGCGTGGGCAGAGGGGAGGTGCGGTGGGCTCCAGCTGGGAGGAAGAGTGTGGTCCCTTCGGTTCATCCTCCCTCGGTGCCCAGGCAGGTGCTGACACTGTCGGCGCGTACCCACCCACAGGAATCACTGTAAAAAGTGGAGATGAAATCTTGGTTCCACTTGCATCAGGCATAAAACTCTCATTGACTCCGGTAGGGCCAGGATTTTATTCCTGATATGAATTTTCTCTGTCAGACAATTTAAAGATGCTTTTTACGAGGAAAGGAATCTCGCCATCTAAAATACCATGTTTGCAATTCTGGAAATCTCTGACATATGTTTTAAGAGTGTGTCATATTTCCTGCCGGGAAACTTTATGATGCCAGTAGCATTGTGGGAAGACAGCTTCACGAAGGCCGTGATAAAGAAGCGGAGATATTCCGTGATGGTGCTGGAGGTCATTTTAAAGTTACAACTTTTTCTTTTTTAAATCGACTTTCTAAGCCTCACTGTGTTGTTTAAGTAAAAAAGAATTGACGGTATTTTTCTTTGGGCCTCTTTCATTCAAATCTAATATTATTTCATGTACTACTGAGAGAAGCCATACTTGTCTCTTTCATTTTTGTGAATTTCTTCTTTATTTTACTTTATTATTTCAGTAACACACTGAGGGCCTGGTCCAAAATCCTTTTGAAAGGCAATAGGTGGATTTCCCTCTGGTTTCAGTGGAGTCTGAATCATTAATATGAAGAGTGTATGCTTTTTTTTTTTTTCCCCCCCCAGTACCACAAATGCTCATGTGCTTCTGAATCTTTAAGTCTGTAATTGAAAATAACCCGCTTCACATCGCCTTTGTTTCTCCCGTGAAGCCACCCTGTCATATACCAAGTATGCAGTTATCAGCAAAATACCATGCAGTATTTTGTGGTAACACAGGATATATCTTGTGTCACTGCTCTATGTGAGTTTAGCACAAAATATAACCCTATTAAAATTACAATGCATTTATCACCTAGCTCAGTTCAAAGAACTCGCGAGCTGCAAAGAATTTAATTAAAACATGATGATTTAATAGGCAGGCTCCATCTATTGTTTACTCAGGAGGTTGAGATTCTGTTTAAAATTAGGTCCCAAATTTAATTTAGGCTTCCACCAACCTTGTCATAGAAATGAGACTTCCATAGATAGAGTGAGAGCGGGTCCCTTCCTTTCACCCAGACACGGAATAGTTTGGGAAGTTGAATAAGATTGTGTCTGCGTTTCTTTTCTGGGAGGATCACCAGAAAAAGACCATATTCACTTCCAGGAGGTTTCAGTGATGCTCATAAACCGCAGATGGGGTGGGGAAGGGACCCTTTCTGCAGCATGGCCCAAGGAGAGCAAACCTGGCATCTCCTTCCTCTTCCCCCACCGAGGCCCTGGAGACCTTCATTCCTCTTCCCTCACCTCACCGAGGCCCCAGAGACCATCAGCAGAATTTGTCAGCTTGAATTGCTTTGTTTTGTGCTAATCATCTTTTCTGTTTTCAAATAATGAGTCATTCCCTGAGGCAAAGGTCTTTTCAGGACTAAAGCCGGTTTTAATTTCTTTCCCGGTCTTCTGATACCCAGCTTACAAAAGGATACCACAAAAGGTCCTTAAAATGCATTTTATAGGAAAAACTTCCCATAAAAATATAACTAGGAAAGAAAAGGTGCTGCAGCACAGCAAGCCTTTCAATAATTTTATTTATCAATCACACAAAGCAGCCAGCACCGGGCAGTCATCCCCGTGGGAGTGTGCAAAGGATTTGGGGGGGCCAATAAATTTTTTAGCACTTACCTCTTTACAAGGCAAACATATCTTTCTTTATACAGATGGATCTTGGTGTGACTCAAGGAAGATATTGTACATGACTCTTATAAACAGAAAAAAAAAATAATGTAAAAATCCTGCCACGAAATGCATGATTTAATGTACATATAGGAAAGGGCGCTGTGCCAGTTTCTCAGTTTCTGTCACAGTTTTAATGAAAAGTGATTCTAGCATTTGAAAAATCTTAAAAGCTGTCCCAGCCAAATGCCATGTTTCTATATATTATCTGAGCTGTAAATCTAAGTTTTAGTAGGATATTACCTACATCGCTTGATAAAAGACAGTGTTTAATAATTTCTTATTATGAAATTAATTCTTATTTATTATAGCCACAGCTATGTAATGAAACATTTTAGGGAAATTTCCCTTACATTGCAAAAATGATCCATGGGAAAAATATGTTAATTTAGTTTCACTGCACAACCCCATTATGTACTCACTGGTAATGTACTGCAGCCCTAATTCACTGGATCCAGCAAGCTGCTCGGGTAGCCGGTACGTGGGTTTTCTCATCAGAAAGCCCGGCTTTAACATCCATACCTTGACTCTGAGCAGAAAATTGAAGCTGAAATGCCTGCTGTGTTTTGCATATCAGCAACCCAGATTATTCAAATTCCCAGCTCTGAAACTGTTTGTGCCCATCTGGCCTTTGAAAATTGAGAATTCTGCCCTCACCCTCAGTCCCGGGAAGGGTTATGGTCCAGCACGCGTGGGCTGTGTCACCACCACACCTGCTTACAGGAGTTTACCAAATGCATTATAAATTCATGGGTTTGGAAACAAAATATTTATGTGGTTGACTGGACTGCATGGTACAGGGATGGCATTGCTGCTGGTGGGGTCAGTAGTCGCCTGCAAATGCCCAGGCTACCTACAGACATGCTATGGAGAGGTGTGGGTTGGTGTTATGAAGGTGGCTCAGCAGCCCAAACCTCCAGTCCATGCTGCTCTGTCAGTTTAGACTGTCTTTGGGTTAAAAGACTCTTTCTTCCTCCATTTCCTATGGAAGTCCCATTTTCAAAGTCCTATTTTCTGTTACCCTGAGCTGGCCAACAGCAGAGGGCATGGCGTGGTGTAACCCACACCCAACAAGAAGCTGGTCCTGGGCACCCTCTCCTTTGGAACAGTGGGAGCATCACCGGGTACTTTTGACACCCGCAGGCTCAGGTCGCTGAGTTTTATGTCGCCAGTGGCTTTTGCCACTGTCTATAGGGTTTAATTGTGATTTGAGTGTAACTTGGCCAGGTGCCTGCTCCCTCGCCTTGGTGGGACCCCACTCTGCTGAGAACTGCAGGCTGTTTCTGCTGAATAGAGCCATAAATTATTTACATCACCTTCATATAGCAACTTATTGACTACAGCATTGTAAAGTACCCTATTAATGTTTTAAGCATTTCACTTTATTTTAATACAAGTAAATTATTTAGGAAATGTTAAAATGCTTTATGCTTTGACTAATGAGAAGGAAAAGTGTACACTGCGTCTTATTTTAATTGGATGTTTACCCTATCCTGTAGAAATCAGGCATTTATTATTTCATACTTAATTAACTATGCATACAATCCTTGATGGATATGCATTCAGTTTTTCCACTTGATCTAGTCATTAAGAGCCATAAATGTGCAGATTATTTTTACTTGGAAATACGAAATAATTCTGGTTTTCAGGTAACTTGGTTACCGTATAAAGAGTCAGTTGCTATATCGCTGATCATACCGATGCCTCCAGTTTTCTAAATTAATGCAGTGGGTAACGTAAATTGATTCAAGTGGTGAAAAACTCAGTCAACCTGAAATGAGTGATGTCTTTGAGTCTGTCTTTTATCTTTGCTAGCACAGAAGTATTCTGCAAGATTATTTTTATTATGTCATAGTACATTATAGTCATTTTTATGTAGTATTGCAGTGTTGTATGTGGATTTACAGAATGTTTGCAGTGTTTCAACATTGTCTTGATTGTCTTCTGGATAAAGATGTGGAGTATCTACTTTTTTCCTAAACCGTCTACTTACATCACAAATAACACCCACAGAGGTGGGATAAAGGGCCTAGGAATAAGCTGAATTTTGCTTTATCCTCTACCTGCCCAGTAGAGCTTTTTCTTAGGAGAAACAATCAAAATTGCATTTGTGGAAAAACAGCAGAGCAGAGTCTCCAAAAATACAGTTGCTGTTTCGCTCTGAGGACACGACAGCCGAGTGCTGCTCCTTGGCTTGTAGTAAAACTCTATTTTAGCTCAATCTTGCTATTCTTTCTCTTGTTAATGTTTCTATTTGGTGTCGTAAATCTGAAACCTATCGATTAACAAACATCTAAGCTAATGCCTGATCCTGAGCAATGGCAATCTGGAAGTCAGGAGCAGTTTAGTGCTGAGAGTGTGTTTTAGGAGAGGCCTTTGACAGACAAGTCATGTAATACGCTATAATGTTGTACCAGGGAAAAAGAGAGTTGGATGATGACTACAGGAAAAAGAGAGCTATAAAAGACCAGGCAGCAGATTCTTCCTTATGTATATTTGATCAGCCAGCTGTTGTTGCAGAGTTTCCTTACAACGGTCCCATTTTCTTCTAAAATAAAGAAGTTTTAGGCTTCAATTTGAGGAGCAGCAGGTGAGAGAGAAAGTTTCTAGCCAAAGGAGATGTTGGAGGAGGAAAATAAAGCAAAGGAAACCTGGAGACAACATGGGAAGGTGCTGGTGGTGGAGAACTGCTGAAGAAGGTACAGCAGACTGTGAGAATGAGGATAGCAGGCAACTTCCAGGGAAATCCAGTGAGACCCTGTGTACAGGAGAGTTTATTAAAAAAAAGGATTTAGTTGTTGTGGGTTTTGAATTTTTCAGTGTGAAAGCTTTCTAACCACAGAAATGCTGTGTAACACCAGAAGCCCATGTCACATTTATTGAGAGAGGCCTCCTAAAGCTTCTCCTGGCAAAAGGGGGTCTGAACACGCAAAATGGGTAACAGGGGCAAAAGTAGCTCTGATAAAGCAAACTCAGGTCTGGTCTGACTTACCAACAGAATCACAGAATGATATGGGCTTGGAAGGGACCTCTGGAGATCATCTAGTCCACCCCCACTGCTGAAGCACCTAGAGCAGGTTGCACAGGAACGTGTCCAGGTGGGTCCAGGTGGGTCCAATAAGGACCCCTGCTGAGGTTTCAGCTGAGTTTGATGGGAAGAAATGCATCCCTGTGATAAAGACTGAAGTAAAAAGCTACATGGAGTGTTTAGCTCAGAAAGGAAACACAAATATTTCGGTGCTAGTGATCTGTTTAGTCCAGAGGTAAAGTTGAAAAAATCCTGCACTAAACACTGATGCTATGGGATAAACCTGACTGCTTATTTCTTACTTTTCAGCAGGAAAAAAGGGTGATTTCTTGATAGCTGCTTTAACAGCTGTTGGTATAAAAATATTTTCAATTAATGTTCCTGCTTGTTTTGTTCACACCACATTCCAGCACTTTTGATTCCTGTTATGCTCCTGGATTTGTTGCTTCCTTGTGTCTGTTTGTTCCACAGACAAACTAGTCTGAAAATGCATTAATTGTGTGTGCAACCCTTTCTGTGTTCCCGGGTTGTCCCTCCATTTTCATGGGGTGTAAAAGGCAGAAAGACGTCTCGTTTTCAGTATCGTTCATAAATCATTTTTACTCACTTGTAAACCTGCTGCAGAATAAATGATAATTCTATTACACTGTATTAGTCCATTGCCAGCAGCTCCTTGAAACAGGTTTACATTCTATAGAGATCATGGAAAACGTGCCAAGAGGAAAACTGCTATCTCTTTATAGATGGAAAAAAGGGGGGGAAAAAAAAAAAAGCCATGCCAAGCTGCAATGAGCTCATCCCTTCCTGGTTTGGGATTTTTTATCCCAAAAATGCTGGTCTGCTCTTTGAACTTGGTACAAGACTCAAGCTACTTCTCTCCTAAACAGCAAAGTAACATTCATGAGTGCAGCAGAAGCTCTGTGTGGTCAGAACTTTTCCTGATCTTACCCAGGCAATTTCTCTAAGAGCTTTCTTATTTTTTTTCAGAAATATAGAAAAATGGAGACATAAAGAAAATAACGTATTAGCTATTTTTATCACTTAAGTCATTTTGGTCAAAACTGACTTTTTAGAGATGAAAACCCAGCAATCTAGATACAGATGGATAAGAAAAAGGCTATTTCCTATCCCACAGCAATTCTTTATGTCCTGAGATGTCAACAAGCTTATCATTCCTATTGGGGATGAAGTGGTGCTCTGAAATAGGAGGGGAAAAGAGTTCCTCCAAAGATTCACAGCTTTATGGTTGAGATACTAAATCAGTATCACCAGAACTGTGGCAAATGCAGGTAGAGGGACCTCAAGAAGCCATTTATTTCATTTGACCTAGAGAGAGAATTAACCACATTGTACCTGTCCTTAGAAATATCTAATGATAGAGATCCCATAGCTTTAGAATGGAAACAACTGTATTGCTTAATGGACTTTCCTGTTAAAATGTCTTTTTTTTTTTTTTTTTTTTTTTAATCCTGTTGTTTATCCTGCATCTTTCTCACAGATACTTCTGTGGCAGAGTAGGGAATCGGTTGCCTTTGGTGAAATTTAGCAGTGGTGCCTTAACAGATCTGTTCTTCCCTCTTTACACCGCAGGTTTATTTTTAGAAATACCATATAAGACTTACAAAATCAGTAAAATCCTCCACTGGGAGCTTGGGTTTGTTCCTGCAATGGAAACCCTGCAGGAAAGTTGTCGTGGTGTTGCAGAGTCGAAGTAGGGTAGACCTGGAAACCATTTGGAAACGCGGCGGAGCAGGTATGGATAAGTGCAGGAGGAGTAGGTTCACCATCAGCACTGCTAGACCGCTACAATTCCTGAAATCTTAAGAAAGAGACAGTTTAAAGAACAGAAATCAATTCGGTTCACTGGGAAGAGCCTGCCTGGGGAGAAGCAAGCCAGTGCTGGGGTAGGGCTCGTTTTGGGAGGTGTGTTTTCCCAGCTACAGCAACAGCCGGAGAGAGCGAAGTGTTTGAGGTGCTCCTCTGTGCGGCTGCCAACGCGGGGCAAGGCACGTTGAACAGCAGCCCGCTTCTCACTTTCTAAGAAATTAGATTTTTGCCAGGTGGTTTCAGGCAGACTCTGACATTTGTGACTTTTTTTATATATATATATTTTTTTTTAAATATGGGCTCATTTAAACTCAGCAAAAAATCAGGTTTCTTTCTGATTGATTTGTGACCCTCTGAAGGATATTCCTGTGGGTGCTCTGTGTCCTTCCTCTTTATAAACATGTATTTAATCAATTGCTGATTTACATCTGAATTTGTATACGTGTATATATATATAAACAAAAAAAATGAAGGGAACATATACATATATATATAGCCACACATATACAAAGGTTTAATTATTTATAATAGCGAAGACACGCATTTCTGTTCATTATAATATAATCTTTAGGACCTATTTTTTACATCCAACCATATGGTGCACTGACGGATGGCTGAGCTGTTTGCGTTGTTCACAGTTTACCGTATATGAGCTGCAGATTTTATGTTTTACATAAAAAGACATGTCTGGGTGGAGGCAGGGGAGAGCTGCTTGCTGGCGTCCTCCTGGATGCCACTTTGTGGCAGGGGACACCCTGGAGGGATGGGGGGCTACTTCTGCTGGGGGCAATGGGGGAGACAGAGGGGAAAACTCCCTGGGGACAGATCTAGGTGTGTTGGAAGGAGGAAGCAGGTTCATGTTGACGTGACGGAAAGAAGATGGCTCTTCCAGAGTCTGGGATGAACCCGGTGGGGCTGGTTTAACCTAGAAGCCATGAAACCTGCTGGAGGGCAAAGCAGGGCTTGCAGGAGATCACCAGGTGGGGCTGGCAGGGAGGGGATTCCTCCCACCCTGGATTTTCTCTGGTTAAAGAACTCCTTGCTGCTCTTTGGAAAATAACCGGCTTTCCGTGTCTGGCCCAACGACTCTCCTGTGTGTTTATCAAGAGTCGCTCAGGAGCCGTGTCCCCTCTCCAACACCTGATAAATTGCCATCGCTCCCTATCGCTTCTGCTGCCCCGAGTCCCTCTCCTGTGTCCTCCACAAATCACCGTGACGTGAGTGAGCCCTGAGCCTGCACCCTGGTCACCCCGGTGATGACCAGCTCTCGGATAAGGAATTTGTGTGATCACATGCAAAGAAAACCCTAATCTACCATCGCCCAAATTACCGAGGGGTGATGAATGGGCGTCTGTCAGAGCCCTCTGCGGCTGGGAGGGAAAATACTGCCTGCTGTGGCATGTGAGCTGTTTGCTCCTCACTCCTCTCTCTTTTTAAGATGGCTAATACCTGAAAGAACATAAAAGGGACGATCTTTCGGCTTTGAAAAATGGACTGGCAAGAAATGTCCGCAGGCAGTATTTAGAGCGCAGGATCGTACAGCGTCTCCTCTCCCTCTCGGTTTCCCTGCCCAGGACTTGGCCATCGCTGAAAGAGCTGAGCTGCAGGTATATGAAGGGTTCCCATGTTGAAACATATCAGTAGCCCTGTTAATTTGATGTAAAAAAAAAAAAAAGAGGGTTTTTTTTCTTGCTCTCCTCACACAGCTGCTAGTCTTCGCTTACAGACTCTGTGATAGTATCATCGTGTAAGATTTCAGGCTACAGCGATAGTTAAATACTGCATATCTCTGTAGGAATAAGGTTTTCCCAGGCAGAAAAGGTCAGTATGTAAACTGCTTATCTTGCCTAACACTTTTTTTTTTTTCTTTAAAAATGTTAAAAAGATGCTGCCAGTTTTAAAGCTATTCCAATTACTTCACCCTAAAGGGCTATGAAGGCAGGACTCTGCAGCCGGCGCTCACAGCCCGGATCCCTGGCACCTAAAATCTCCACGGACCCCACAAAGTACTGTGTGAGGAGGGACCACGGCAATACACTGTATGTGTCCATGTGTCTCAGGCAGCAATGGATATCAGAGAAAAGCCAAAGCTAAAATATCCCATGTAAATGTTCAAACCACCACTTTTGTTTTGGGAAATGCTGCATGGGCTCATCCTTCTCTTGGGTATGGCGTGGGCCACAGCTGTTGAGGAGAAGCATCATGGAAAAATGGAAGAAGGTCCTGATTGACCAAGAGAGAGGAGACAAATCACTGCCAAGACCTTTACAGACTGTGGAGCTCGGTTTCTCGATGCGGTTCCCTCCTTCCCGTTTTCCTTCCCCTTCCCTCTTGCCCCTGGCCAAGAGGGGGGTTGCTGTGGGTGCCACTACGTCTTGAACTGATGCCCACGAGGGGTGACGCCTGCTCTTGGCGGTGCATGTGGCTGTTCACACCACGCCTTCAGCTGAGAGCAGGCGTCGGGAGCATTCAACTTATTAAAATAGCGTTTGTGCATCCTTTTTGAAAAAGAAAATGCCTTACAGCATGTTTTACACACCGAGAGGAGCAGACCCACCCGGCGAGCGCAGACAGAGCTCCAGACGAAGGAAATGAGTGCTTTGTTTATGACAGATTTCTGTTTTTATTCCCAAGGTTCAGAAGTAAATTACTACAAAAATGCAGACAGAACCCGTAATATTTGCCTCAGCATTATTCATCCAGCGATTCGGGAGCCGCAGATCAGCCTGTGAGAGACAGCAGCTAAAATACGGGCCTGCTCCAATCTCTTCTGCGCTGGTGTAAATCAAGAGTAACTTCCACGGAAGCCAATGGAGTGTAAAATTGGTGTAAGTGGGAATCAGTACTATCTCCTGTACCTATACGTCAGTGAAACTATTTGTTTAAAGTGTTTATAGACACTGCTATCATAAATAGCTTATTTTCTTACACATTAAATAGATCAAAGGTATCCAGAGTAATTTTCTAGCATGACTAAAATAAACATGTATATTTATTGCCGCATAACTTGCAGGAGTCACACTCTTGTTGAATCTGAATCCAAAAATAGTGATTGATTTTTTTCTTGGTTTAATAAAAGGAATCACAGTGCTCTATGAAAACATGCATTCATTTTATTTGATTGACATCTTCAATTTTGGATATATAGTCTAACTAATGGAATGAATATTGCAATACATGAATCAATTATATTTGTTCAGTTGTCAGGTTTGTAAAGTGAAAACAGTTTAAATTATATATGATCCAGCTGTCTATATATTATGTTGTCTTAATAGACAATACTACCATCAATACGTGTGTTTTAATGAGGAGCTTATCAGCATACATAGCTCATATCTGATCCACTGTTATTTATTAAAGCAATAGGGTGTTATCCATGTACCTCAAAATATAATCTTCCTCACTTGAGGACCAGAAGAAAAAGGCTGATGAAGAAAGATTTGCTGGTGTAATTAGCATCACTGTTAACATTACTGAAATCACTAGTTTAGTCTTTACTAGTTATATTATTGTAACAGTGTTTTGCCTTGGAGCCTAGGCTGTATTCTCAAAATGCTCTGGTCTTAATGATGGGCTCATGCTGAAAATTCTTTCAGTATGGACTTGGCTTAAAGCACAGAACCAATCATTTTGAGAGTATAATTCAGCAAAAAATAGATCTTTCAAGAATCGTGGCTATGGAAAATATTGCAAATTTCCATTTGCTGTAATTTTCCCATTTTTTGACCTTTCCTATAATTGAGCAATTTTATAGTTATTAAGTTTTTAGAAAGCATAATCTAATGAAACAAGAATTGGCTGCAAAACTCAGTAGATAAACATATTCAAAGAATTCATAATTCCTTATGAAATGGGAAAGATACATCAAATGGGACTCTTTAGGAGTAGTAGCTGATATTTTTATTAATGACCTGGATGACTGAATAGAAAACTTTCTTATCAAATTTGTGAATTTGGAAGAACAGAGAGTACTTTTGAGGATAAAACTTGAATTTCAGATGACCTTGATGAAATGTCCTAAAAAAAAAAAGGCAGACTGAAATAAAATAGGGACAAGGTAACATAGAAAACAGAAGTGGTTTTGATATAGCTAATCTCATAGTTGTTATTGCAGTCTTCATTTTCTATAATTCTATCATGACCTGTATGTAATGTTTTCCTTTTTTTTTTTTTTCAGCTTATATTATCATTTTTATTATGCAAATCATCAAAATGGCACAAACATTACAAATCAGTCCAAGAAACTTTTCCAAGCAGCCGGGTAAGTTCTCAGTTTTTGTTATTTCAGTTCCTTCAGATTTGCAGAGCATGTAAAGAACTGAATTTGATGGAAATAGGATGAATATTTGTTTGCCTGACAAGCAAGTTTAGAAACAGCACGAGAAGTCCTGAATAGGAAAATAGCTTGGCTGAGGTTGTTTTTTCAGTATTTTAAAAAGAGACTGCACAGAAATTCAGATGAACCCTTTTTGATGCGTTCTGAGCTGGTACCTGAGCTTTTACGTGGAGGTGGAAACCTGCTGAGCATAAAATGCAAGTGGAAGAATTTGACCTTTGTCCTTTCCAACTGGAAAGTCTCTCTCTGCTTATCAGACCCGGTGCCTGTCCTGGTTGTCGTGTGTCTCGGTTCCCTGATGTTGCCTGGAGAACGTGGATTTCCAGAGCAGAGCTGCTCTGCTCTGCTGGGACCCACAGATAGGAATACAAAGGGAGCGTTAAGTGATCTCATACTGTAAAAGTAAATAATTTTCTGCTCGTATGCTGAATTCATACACATTGGAGTTGAAACCAGAAAGAGATGTTTTTCTGTGCTACACCACAGTGCACCGTGTAACAAGATTTGACAGAAATGTTTTCTTTTCTGCTCAATTTTAAGGAATCGGGGCATGCAGGCAGTGGGACTTACTCGGTTTTGAGTAATACAGTATTTAGCATCATGTGCTGTTGGAAATGAACTTTTGCAGAAGCATGTGTGGTTTGTTGGAGAAAAGGCAGGAGGATGCTGTGCGGAACGGGGAGCAGCCTGGAGCCCCCAGTGCTCCCAGTGCCCCCAGTGCACTGGCATAGCCATGGCTCTGCTGATGCAGACCAGCCCATCTCTGAAGGGTCTTTCCTTTTCCATTGTCTCAATGATCTGGGAGATAAAAGAGAGCGAGATAATGGAGTATAGCAGACATGGATGATTTATTGTGGTCTGTTTGGTAAAGAGCACCATCTTGGAAAATTAACAGGCAAACCAAAACTGAAATTTAATCAAGATATAGATCACATAGCACTTACCTCTCCTAAAAAAAAAATAACCAGCAACCCAAAAATGAAATAGCTATTTCCTTAGTCCTTAGGCTGGAGCCACATGTCAGCTTGCGCTCATGCCCATGTTGCAATCCTTTTGTACGTACCCAAATGTCACTAAATCAATCAAGAACATTAAGTCAGGATTGTAACAGCGTTCTCAGTGGGTCCGGTAACAACTAAAACAAACAGGATCGTTTCAAGAGCATAAACCTTCACGCCTCCGGGTACTAAACAACGTCTAATTAGCAACAGCAAGGAAGGATTTTTCTATGTGAGCGTGTTATCTCGTAACTGTCAGCTAGAGACCTTGGCAGCGCGTTTTTCCAGAGTTTATTCTGGCCTCCTTTGCAAAGAGAAGAGGACATTGGGGGAGATTGGCCACTTCTTAATTCCTATGCTCGGAACCAAATCCAGAGCCCTTTTTCCGACTGGGAGGAAACGGCTATATTGGAAGTTAAGTGATGCCTTGGCAAGATTCAGAACTGCTCAGAGAGATTCACCGACAAGAGACGCTGGTAACAGGCAGGATGGGTTCTGCAGCCCTGCCTCAGTGGCGCTTCCTCAATTAATTTAATACCTTCATATATACAACATCTGTGCTCTCTTTCCACCTATAAGTAGCTGCCTTCCTCAGAGCACGGGGCAGGAAGGCCCATGGTTCTGTGCCATCGCCCGCTCTCTTCAGCTCCGCTGGAAGCCTAAGAAAATGTGCTTTTCATAGGCACAGACTAGTGCCTGAATTCAGCCTGGTCGGTGGCCGTGAATGTTAATTTACACAGATGGGAGAATTATGTGACTGATTTCAACGTTCTTCATATACCTCCAAGTACTCCAGAGAACCGAAGAAGTGTTTGCGGAGGAGAGAATATGCAGAAATTATACTGAAAATTTCTTTTTTGTAATATTGACACTTTTTCACATAGGCCTTGGGTGCTTGCAAACAGAAGAGGAACTTATATCTGTCTTCAGATTGAAGGGGTTTTTACTAATGTGATGTTCTTGACAGTATTCTCATGATACTAATTTGTTACTTGTGATGATAATTCTTTGTCCACATGAGAACAGGCATACATCACACACATGCACATATACACTGTGCTCACTTTCATGAAATATTTACGAATCATTATTGGCATTAGGGATATCAGAAGCCAAAATTTGTAGGAGGCAATTTTGTAGAAAATGAAATTATGGAATATTTATCCATCCAGTAAGTTGCCCTGAGTACGTGTCTCCAGCAGAATTAGGGAGTTATTTATTTATGAGCTGGTCTCCTATTCTCTTCCTTAAAGAGAAATCGCAGAACAGGTTGAGCAGGATGTTTGTTTACAAATCGGCCAGAGAGCATTGTTCTCAGTTTGATTTGCAATGACTAATGAGCAACATAATTTTTAATCATAGGTTTTCAAGCCTGACACAGTGACAAGCACATCCTGCATGTGTTACATTCGGCATGGCATAATGCAGGCAGCTGTGTATGCTAACGAGAGAACAAAAGCAGTGTGAAAAAGATCAATGTGTCAGGAGAGAATAAGACTTTTCCAGCAAGCAAGCTGCGGTGTAAACATTTTTCATGGTAGGACTTCCTAGGACGTGCTTTTGTGGGCGCAGGAAAGCCGAATCCTCAGCTCGGGATGCGGAGGAAAGGGGCAGAAAGAAATCAGTTTGTCTGCGCTAATGAATCAAAGGCTGGCAGTCACCAGGGACAAATAGAGCATGAGATCTCAGGATCGGAAGTTCTTGAGGACGGCTCCTAAGACACCCCGGACTGTACATCAGGGAAGGCTGGAAGCAAATTGACGTTGACAAAGCTTTTAAAATTTATCTACCCGTTCACGAGTAGTTCAGCAGGACAGATGCTCACTCGTTCTGTCACCTTCTGAAAAAAGGACCGCTTTTGCAGCCTGGCTTTATCCTCTTCCCCTGGACCTCCCAGTGCCAAACCATCCCAGGGGAAACCCAGGGACTCCCCTCCTCCCGCGGTGCTGACTGAGGGTGGGACTGGCTTTTGCAGCATCCCTAAGCACGGCGACCTCAAGGAGCTTTGCAACCTCGTGTTTCCCTTCCCAAAATTTGGAAAGAGCAAAAAATAACTTTCTTCATCTCCCAAGTCCAAAGAAGGATCTTTCAAAGGTGGAAACTGGGAGAGGACAGGGCAGGAGAAGGATTATCCTGGGTATCCAAACGCATCCTCAACAGGCACCAGTGCCAAATTCAGCAGTAGCTCTGCCTCTGCCCTGCCTGTGTGTCTCATCCCACCTGCCCTGCCTGGCTGTGCAGAAGCTTAGAAGTCCCCTCTGCACATGCCCAACGTCATAATCAAAGCATTATTATTCCCTTAATAACTAAATACATATATATACACTATTATTCCTTGATAAACTCTTGGTTAAGTGATCATAAAGGCGAGCTTCTTTAAAACTCAGTTGTTAACATAGCCCATCCAACCAAGCTATTTTGGCTTGAAAAAGGTTTTAATTTACTTTTTCCTAGCAACAAAGAGCCTCTTTAAAGTGGAGATGACTCCGATAGCACTGAAGATATTAACACATGTTGTTGATGCAACCCCTTTAACACTTCTAGGAATTTAATTTTAATTAATTACTTTTTACCGAGAATGGAGAGAGCGAGAAATGGATCGCCTGCTTTCATGGGGAAGAAGAGCAAAGTTCAAGACTTCTCGAAAGATTTAGTGAGAGGGAAAACAGGACTGCTGCGTTTTGTGCTTCTGATTTAGGGCTGAAAGATACTTTGCATTAGATTATCAACTTGCTTTGCATTTTGATCTACATAAATCCCATCCACATGTGCCAAGTGCTACCAGAAACTGGCTTCTGTGCTGCCACTTTTCAGGCCATATATTACAGGAAAGCCTGGGTGTAATGTCAGCAAACAAAGAATATAGAATAATGACACAGAATTTAGCCAGGAGCCTTTATAAGATGACATTAAAGGTGTACCCGCTATACTATGTGTTTATAAAGAGACTGGGCTTCCTCCTTTTAGAAGTGCTTGGGTAGCTTTAATGGAGAAGGATTCTAATGATTTTTGACACGTGTTAATGGTGCGTGTCACGTTCTTTATATTTTCATAATGACATGCCTAATTTCTGATGGCATGTGTCACATTGCATATATTTGTTAAATATAGGTCATGAGCTAAAAATATGCACAATATTAGCAAAATATATAGGATAGCAATTGCATATATCTCGCTCGCTGCAGCAACCTCAGCTGATCATAAATCTGATTCTGGAGGGTTTTCTAAAACTTTGTGGCAAAATGTTTTTTGCAGCCCTGTCTTAAAAGATGGTGGCAAAAAGTTAGGCTTTGGTGGAGTTGCTATTGATGAGAAACGGGAATTCTTCCTCACGGGGGGTTATTCTTAGAGATGGTGCTTCTTCCTATGTAAGAAAGCTGAAAAAAAAAAATTGCTGATACAGTAATGTGGTAGTCATTGATTTATATGGTTTGGCAAAAGCTAGAAACAACACCTCTGGGGAGGAAGGGTAGCGGGAGAGCCACATTTCAGGCTATTGTTGAAAAACGTCTGCTCAGCATTACGGCTGTGACCTTCTGCCACTCGAAGTGTATGGTTGATATTATTCTTCTTCAGGGAGGAGCACAGGTGATAAGTAACCATTCTTTAGGTCCCACGGTTCACATAAGAGCTTGTGATATGAAAGCCGGAGCCCCTGGAGAGGCAGCAGGTGACCGTCCCTGCGGTTGTTGTTCTCTTACCAATTATCTATTGCTTTCTGGCCAGCAGATAGTGGTCGTTTAGCCAGAAGTGAGTCTTATACACAGTGTCTAATCCAGATATTTCCAACGTTCAAATTTCATGCTTTAGCTCAGTAGCCCAGTCTCACGGGACATCTTCTTGATCTTGATGAGATTTTTTTTTTTCCTTTGCAAAAAAATTTCATAGGGAATAAATGGGTCTTAGATATTCACCAGACAGAAGTAAGTTAGGTTATGGGAGGGACGGTGGCCACATATCTTTTAATAAGATGTTATAGTATTGTTTTATTAGGCAAAGATTTTAGTGACACTTTTTTCCAGTATAAGAAAGAAAACAAGGTTGTGAGGCTTCTCCTGTGTTTGAATGTTAATGTTGTTTTTTCAACTGTTTTTATTATAGTTAAATAAAACTGTAAGGACTGTTATAATACCACCCATCTCCAGCACTTGCCAGATCAGCTCACTGGTGTGAGATGAATGGTGCTGACAGTGTGTGTACGATGTAAATGGGAGTAAGGCTTGCTTTTGATAACAAAGAAGAAATAGATACCTTAATGGACTAACAAGTATTACTCTGAAATGAATATGAAAAATAGATAAAGTAAGTGCTAAAAGCCATATGATTGAGATAGCTAGAGAGAGATATATATACACGTCCGGTTCAGTCAAGCTTTGAATGAAAGAAACTTGATAAGAGATTGAATGGAAAACCACCTCATACTAGTTGGAGCCAATCTAATCCTATTTTAATTCAGTGGTCAATGGTTTTAAATGAAATGGTAGAATTATCTCTGTTACATGCATCTGAGCTTTCAAGGGGCTTCTACACTTGTACTTTCATTCCACCAACAATGATGCATCAGGGGAAAAGAGGAACATCATCTTAGCCAAGAAACTTCCTCAACTTGATAACTTTAGTCCAAAACCATTTGTAAGTCATAAATCCTTTAAATAGCAGCCCCCCTCATATCTGGCCTACTTCTGCCTGTGAACGCACCACTACTTCAGCTTTGGCAGATACCTCCTGTTTTCTTCCTTCTGATATCTTTTATGCAAAGCATAGGGATTAGAGTGTGCTCTCCCACCCACCAGCTTCACCGGAGATGATCCAGCTTTCTCTGCCTCCTTCCACACCCTCTGCCAGCTCCTCAGGTTTGCCCCAGCTGTGAACCTACTCTGGAAAAAGCATTTTTCCATGAATGTGTGCCAGCCTTTAAGAGACAAATTTGATGACCGAGGATTGCTGCAACAAAGGCAATTAGAAGTCTGCTGCATATGCATTAAATAGACTATATAATCCTAAAATGAAGACGTTACTAAGAACAGCCCATGAGGATGCTGAGCTAGAGGAAGCATGACAATAGATAATTTCAAATCCAGCCAAGCTTGAAAGAGGTGTGTTTTCCTCCTTCCATGAAGTTAAGAGAAAAAGAGCTATAAAACCCCCTGACTTGAACAAACAACTCTCACTTTCTCTTTGTCTTATCCTTAGTTTTACACCACTCATCAGATATAATTTTGTTCATCTTTGGGAGATAACAATTATTAAGCAGCTAAAAAAAAAAAAGGGTTATCTATGATACTAAAAAAACCTGACATTAAAAAGCAAATTTCCTTTTGGATGAAGTTATCCCCTACCTTGAAACACCCAGGTCTGGTTGGGAGGCTTGCAGGAACATTAGCACTTTCCATTTGCAAGAGAAATAGTCACTGCAGAGCCCAAAGATGGAAGATTAAATTGGTTCAGATAGAAATAAGGATCCTTCCAAAAGACCAACCACAACACAAGGTGATCTCAGGCCAAAAACTTGTTTCAAGAGTGTTAACATAGCGGTTTTCCTTATCTTCAACCTGAAGGCTTTCTGAGGTCCAACCAGGGCTGACCTTCACCTTACAGGAGCGGAGCGGGCAAAGGAAGATCCATGGGCCTTAATATCAAGATGTTCATGGGAGGACTGAGGGGTACTGTTGACATTACCCATATTAATATTCTCAAAATATCATTTACAAAATAATAACTTCAAGCCATAAAAAAAGACTTTTCATCATGAGAAAGGCCTATGGAGTATCCTGGGGAGCTGAAATGCTCGCTATTATAGATTCATATGGCTGAGATTCCCTGCTGAATTCTGAGAGAGAGAAGGTTGGAAATGACAAAGGAAACCTTGGTTTCTACATAGTGCTTTTATTTCCACCTTTTTCTGTTCTTGCTTCACCAAAATTCTGAATGTGCAGGACTTTTAAGATCAAGATGGAGCTGCTTATTTATCCCTGCATTTCTGCTAGCTACAGCCTAACTTCTGAAGGACATTTTCATAAGAGTTATATCAAAAGCCCATGAAGTTGTATTTTACCTAGATTAGAGGTATGTCGTGTTCTTCACTTACCCTTCCGTCGAAAAGACTCATTTACTTACCCTTCACTGAAAAATGGGATGTGCAGCGTTCACCAGAGTGAGCACTGAAATCCTGCTGTAGTTTGTGAGTAAATGAGGTTTCAATGCCTCTTTTAAATACCTCAGGAATGTTACTAATATCCCGATGTGATGAACGCATAGAAGACAGATAGGTTAGCTCCCACGCTTAATATTCTGAGCATATTGCAATGCCTACAATTCTCCTTGTGAAGTGAAACAAAGTGGCTGCGCATGTAAAGGAAGTGGTAGGTGATTGATTGAAAATAGCTGGGAAAAGAAATCATTGTGAATTAGGCTTACGAATGAAAGAAATGATCCAATGACAAGGGCCACGAGTACCTGGTATTCTGACAAAGAGCAAGAACCATGGAATTTGCTTCCAATTCCTCTGCAATGTTTTGGGCGTGCTAGATGTATGTTTTGCTGCACTTCCCACAAATCGTATTTTGCTTGTAAAGCAGGAAGATGGAAGAAGGAATTCCCCTGTCGTTGTTGCTATGGGCTTGTAAGTGTAAAGAGAGAGCTGCTGATGCCAGAAATGGGTCGTCGGGCTGATGTAAGAGGAGCACGGAGCACAGCAGGGTGGTGTTAAACCCCCATGGGAAAGAGCAGGGTACAGATCTCGGTTTGTCCCTAGCTGGTGTCCCTCTGTGGAGCACCTGGACCATCACTGCTGTCCTGCACCAACACCAGCACCCGTGGAGGAGCCTGAAGGGCACCCTGTGACAGCCCACCTCCATGTCAGGAGACCATCCCTGCCCACACATGTTACAGCAGCAGGCTCCATTCGCTGGAGGGACAACTTGGCTCTTAGCTGAATAATATTGCACAGCATCTGCTGTACAGTCCGAAAATAAAGTTTTCCATAGGCTTAAGTAACAAGGGGCTCTGGGCTTGTCCCAGGTCCCCAGAAGAGCATGGGAGGTTAGGAGAGCAACAACCACCTCACACCTCTGAACATCATCTGCTACCATGGATGGCTGCAGCCTGTAATTTCTTCCTTACACAAACCCATCTTATTACTAAGACACACCGAGCATCAACAGGCAGCAATACCCAGCTCCAGCTCTGGCTCTTTGGTGAGGTTTGAATCCCAGATACTGTTACTGAAATCAGCCCATTTGCACTAACCTACAACAGACATTTAATTTTGCAGCAATCAGGCATCAGCTTCCACCTTGCTTTTTCCTGAAAATATTGTGCAAGTTTTATGTCACATATTCTTTGGCTTATGTCAATAATGCAGACAGAGCATTGCTTTAAGGAGAAAAACCCACAAACACAACAGCAAATAAGATACAAAATAATGACGCAGTCTATAAAGTGCCTGGCAAACCTGAGTTTTTATTTTACTATAGAGCTATCAACACAAACAAAAAATAAATTATTTTTGAAGTTCAGATATTGAACTCAGGAAGAAAATAAAAAGTGCTTTCCCTGCTGTTTTTTTCAATATTCACTTCATGTTTTATTTGGAAGTTGGATTCATCTCCACTCTAAAATGTACTCTACTTTTATCTTAAGTATTGCTATTTCCAAAGGAACAAAGAATATTTCTTATCAGCGTCTTCCGGCTGGACTTCCTAATGCATTTGATTTCCAGCTATTAACCTAGGAGCCCAATATTCACAATCACTTTGTGGTTTTTAAGACCCTACAGGTTTAAAAGTGTATGGACATTCTTATAAAGATTATTACTTTATTTTGTACTTAACAATGCTTGCCAATATCCTCTTGGCTCGTGGCTCAAAGATGACTGGAAGATCAGCAAGTCAAACTACTGCACATCTACGTGCTCCTCTTGAACTGCTATTTGTTCTCAATGAACTCCCCAGAACATGTAGTTTCAACAGTAGCTTACACCATTTTAAGGCAGAACTATCAGGCCATAGTCCTCTACTCATCAGAAACATTCACATGGAGTTATTAAAGCATTCTGATAAAAATAATTGCAAGAATCATCTCAAAGTTTTCTAAAATCTGATTTAGAAGTAAAACCTTCTTCCAGGTTGTCTTAAAATAGTTGTCAGGACTCTGTTCTCACACCTCACGTTTTGCCCCTGTACTGGGCACTGGTGAGGCCCCACCTCAAGTGCTGTGTTCAGTTTTGGGCCCCTCACAACAGGAGAGTCATTGAGGTTCTGGAGCGTGTCCAGAGAAGGGCAACGGAGCTGGTGAGGGGCCTGGAGCACAAGTCTTGTGAGGAGAGGCTGAGGGAGCTGGGGGTGTTCAGCCTGGAGAAAAGGATGCTGAGGGGAGACCTTCTCGCTCTCTCCAACTCCCTGAAAGGAGGGTGTAGCCAGGGGGGGTCGGTCTCTTCTCCCAAGGAACAGGCGATAGGACAAGAGGAAACGGCCTCAAGTTTTGCCAGGGGAGGTTTAGATTGGATATTAGGAACAATTTGTCCACTGAAAGGGTCAGGTTCCAAGTATTGGAACAGGCTGCCCAGGGAAGCGGTGGAGTCACCATTCATGGAGGTATTTAAAAGCTGGGCACATGTGGTGCTGAGCGACGTGGGTTAGTGGTGGGTTTGTTAGTGTTAGGTTGATGGTTGGACTCGATGATCTTATAGGTCCCTTCCAACGTAGATGATTCTATGATTCTGTGATTCTATCTGAAAACTGCTGAAATAAGCTGTCTCATTGCAAGGATGCTGGTGGAAGTGGGATCAGAGACGAACCGACGTCTGATTTAAGTTATATGTAACATTAAATATGTTCCCAAGCACACGGCCCTCTTGCAGCAAAGCGTTGTGCACGTACTTAGCTTTAATTGCACTTCTAACACTCTCTGATTTCAATGGGACTTAAGTGTGTGCTTGAAGGTAAGCCTGTGACTGGTTTCTTGTACCAAGCTACTAACCCGTGTGCGTGAGCAAGGAGATCGTGGAAGAATATGTTTTTCCTTGGTCCAAGTAAATTAAGAAAAAAATACATTCTTCACAATATCTTTGGTTCAACAATAAGGTACCCACAATAAAACACTGTGCAAAGTATCAGTATTATAAAGTGTGAACATCCTCGTGTGAACATCCTCCTCGTAAGCTAACTGAAATTATATCAGAAAATAACTTTCTGTCGTAGCGCTTCGCCCTTTGCAGCTGCCAAGATGCAGCTTGTCTTGCCTGAAAAGCATTTCCACGCCGAGCTCCTGCAGGCTGGATTCAGCCATCAGCTTGGTGCTGGTGTTATTCCCATAAAACACCTTCCTCCAAAGCATTATGCTCTGGCGTTATGATTTATTGCTCACATTTCTAGCAATAAAAAAAAAAAAAGAGGAAATACCATCCTATTAATTGCTTTCTTCTACTTCTAAAATCAAATATCTATGGACTAAAGAAACTTTGTGTCATAGAGGTTATTTGTCTCATCTTAGTGGCTGCACAACATCACGAGGTCATGGAGGAAGCTGTGGCCCTTGTCACGGCTGCT
>JAOXJK010000003.1:13512123-13530353 GCA_025774025.1 Xenus cinereus
CATTAAGATGTTAATTAGCAGATCTTGATATTTTCAGCCTTACATTTTGATGGCATAAAGATGGTAAAAAGATCAGATTATAAGTGTTATAAAGTCTGAAATGCAGCTTCAAGGTGATTTGTATTTTTGTCACGTTTAAAACTTCAGGAATGATGCATCCATTACAAACTTTATAGTAAGTGTGACTCTATTGATTTAAAGAGACTCTCAGAGACATCAAGAACTGTCTCTTTGTTCTCAATATTTGTTAGCCCTTTCCAAAATACACATTAATGTAGGTCTGTCCTATTCATATGTACTGTCTGGACTTTTTTTTCCTTTGGTTTATTAGCTTTCATAGGGCTATTTTAGATATCTAATTTTACAAGACAACTGATGTAAAAGATATACATCTTCTGTGTTTTTACCTAACATATAATTAGACCAGCAAGGGTCTAGGTCTTACAACAAAGCCTTAAAAATGATGACTTGGTTCCCAGTATGTGACTGAGAGATTTAGATCTTCTCTCAAGGGACAGTGGAAACTACCAGTCCTGATATTTGAAGATGAACAGCATGAAAATACACCAAATTCACTTAGGTAAGGTACAGGAATTGTGTTGTTATTCATTTTAAAACCGGCGAGGGGACTCCTATAAAGATAAATTCAGGACAAAAGAGGCCAGCTATCTACCTTTTACAGGTCAGGAAAGCTCTCTTGGGAGGCAGTGGGAGGATTATAGATGTGTCTCAAAAAAAAAAAGAGCTGAAGACTCAGAAGTTTTGGAAACATAATATTTTTTATTTTATTTTGCTCTTGCTATTATTTTTTCCCTGTTGCTTTTCCTTATTAATTTTTAATTGGCAAGCCCAGATTCATGTGCAAAAGAATCTAGGTTTCTTTCCAGTTCTTCTAAAACTTTTCAGTCCAGAAAGGAAGGGAGGGAAGGCAACTCCTATAGGGACTGTCCCAGTCCACAGCAAGAGTAGAGTGGAGACCAAAGTTAGGTGGGTCTTCAACTGCATGTTGCCAGTATCTACTCCTGTGACAGCATTGCTCCTGAAAAGGAAGTTATTTGTGTCAGGAAAAAACTATATGCGACATGCAGTGTACCTGTGTAGACAGCAAGAATCAAACTGGGCAGTTGGGTCCCACCCTGCACTGGCATAATATCATAGAATCTGGAATAATAGAATGGTTAGAGTTGGAAGGGACCTTAAAGATCATTGAGTTCCAACTCCCCTGCCCTGGCCAGGGATATCTCCCACCAGACCAGGTTGCTCAAAGCCCCATCCAGCCTGGCCTTGAACCCCTCCAGGGATGGGCCATTCACAACTTCTCTGGGCAACCTGGGCCTGTGTCTCACCACCCTCACAGGAAAGAATTCCTTTCTAGTATCTAATCTAAATCTCCCCTCTTTCAGTTTAAAACCATTACACCTCATCCTATCTTATAGTGGGCTCTTCCCCCGTTTGTTTGTAGGATTACAAATTCCCCTCAGGCTAAGCCAAAAACTACAATAACTTCAAAACACATCAATGAATATCACCTGCTCTTATCCCACAAGTGAGGAAATCTTCCGAGTTCAGTCTATTGCCCATAACGCTTCAGTAAAATTCACTAACAATGTATATTCTGCTATTGAAATAGGTCACTCCAAAGAAACTATAAGTTCAGTCATTTTCAAAGTCACGTTTGATATAGCTGGCTGTTAGGTGCTAGAGTATGAGCTTGACAATTTTTGTTCTCCAATTAAAAAGTAGAACTAGCTTCATCCAGGTTTCAAGGATAGCCTTAAAACAGAAAAGCTGACCAGTTGATGCCTAGGCAGAGTGTCATTCAAAAATCACACATTAAGAATCTATTTTGGACTTTCTGCTGGTTTTCGTTGACACAGAAGATTTATGAACCGTGTGTTGTGCCATGCTTTTCATCACGACAGTGACAACCTTTTCTTTTTCACAAGACTCATTGCTTTTGTCCCAATCAAATTTCAGGTAGCAAATAATTAGTTGAGTCCCAATATCTGACACATAATATAGATGTTTTTCAGAAGGAACTCAGTTTATTGCAATAAAGTATTTTTGTTCATCACTGGGAAATATCCTAAAGTCTGTCATAGCCCTTCAAGTTCAAAGGCTACTTGGCCATAAGAGTTGTCCTATACAGGATTCGTTTATGTAACTGTTATGGCCACTATTTTTCAACAATTTCAAGGTGATATTTTTGTGCAGCATTAGAGTACCTCCTCAAACTTACTCTCTTCCCTTCTTTCAGACTGAAGCACAAGTGTGCACAATGGTGGGTACCTGTTGGAGAAAAGCCACCTGTGCTTTCCACATCTCATACATGTACAATCAGTGTGCTTTACCAACGCTTTTATAATTGACAAAAATACACCTAATGTGTATGTAACACCTACATGTAAGCTCATGCTACTTATGATGGTACAAAGGAGGACATTCTCCTCCCTTCTTCTTTCTCCCTAATAATTAATTGAACTTTACCATGAACAGCAACAATGTCCCTGATAAATTTATCTATGTATTTGGAATATCGCAATATGAAAAATCAACTTTTCTAATTATCATCTCAGTTTGAACACTCTCTGAAGACCTGAGCTTGAGGCTCAACTTTCATGTGTTCTTCAGAGATCTCTGGCTTGACTCTTGAACTCCTGTTAACTTCTTTTCAGACAAGGGGCAATATTTCTACTGACTGCCATGGGAACAGGATTAGGCCATTTATGTGCATTTGACATCGAGAAGCAGACTAATTGAAGTCAAAATGGTTTTAGAGGTCTGGTTAGGTTGATTTTAATGAGGATTTTTAAAGCTGTCATACTTCTCATGTTTTTTTCCTCTGGGAATTTTTTCCTGAACAGCGATGTGAGTTATAAAGTGTTCAACCAGTCTTTTGTGTTTTCTCAATACCATAGAATCCGTGCACCTCACAAATTCTAAAAATAAATACAAATGAAAGCCAAACCCTTTCTTTTTCCTTTCTTTAATCACACCTCTCCATGAGTAGGGAGTGCACTTTGCCCAATTGAATTTTCTTTCACTCAAAACTTCATGAAAAGCAAACATTAATGGAGATGCAATCTCCATTGCAGAGTGAACTTACTTTGAAATTCAAGTGACTATACAGAGAATTTTTTTTCAGATCTATTCTGCAGTAGCAATGCAGCTTTTAAATGGCATCAATGGCAACTATTCAACAACCGAAATTACAGCAGCCAAATTATATTCTGATAATTGCAACATTAACTTGTGTCGCTGTTTCAAGGGGGTGTTTACCCCTGGGAAGAGGGCTGAGCCAGGTATGGGCATCCTAGGCCACCTTTCATTTAGCAGTATATATTAGTTTGATTAAAGTTAATAAAGCGGGAACAGATTTAGCAAATGGAACTAATGTTCAGAGATAATTTCAGTTGGAATGAATGAACAAGAGATGTGGAGAAGTAATTACAGGAATTTGCTAAAGACCTCTAGGGTGAAATGCACATGACCACAACACGCTGTATGAAGAAACAGAACGAGACACAAAACATAGTTAGTAATAGGATACTTCAATTATCCAGAAGTAAATTGGGAACAGCCTGTGGTAATACTGCCAGTATGCTCATAACAATGCAGAGCTAATGCAGCATTGTGAGAGAACCAGTTGGTAAGCAGGCTGCAAGGGGCTGGAGGAAAATAAGGGAGCTAAGTATGATTAGGGCGTCTGCCATTCTGCTGTTCCCGGGGCTCAGCGCCTCGCCGCTGGAGCAGCTCCTCTGGTTGACCAAGGGGCCACCCAATACCAACACTCACCCAGCCAGAGGTGGAATGAAGAGGATTTGCCACACCTTAGATACTTTTATTTACTTTTGTTCTGCATAGTTCTAGAGTGGTTTTTAGAAAACAAAATAGCGATAAACAGAAGGGTTTAAAAATATAAAGCAGTGTTCTCGTTAGCGTTTTACTCCTCTTTGGCTGATCCGGATTACAGCTCGGTGGTACCTACTTACTCTGATGAACTCTGACTTTGAAAGACTCTGACAGGACTTAGCTGCACTCTTTTAATCTAAGAGCATAACCTGTAATCAATAAGAAAGGCTTTTAAAATCATCAATAATTTATTCAAAATTATTCAGTTTTTCAGCCTTCCAGGAACGCTCTTTGTGATTCAGCGTAATTCCAGCATAAATAACATGTTAATTTTACCCTTCTCCAACTATAATGTTGTTGCTGTAATATGAATTAATACTGAAAAGCTACAATTCATTCTGTTCTGTAAAATATTTAAAAGCTGATGGACGCTATGTAGTTGTCATCACGCTTCTGCCAGTTTGAAGCGATCTGTGGGGCAGATATAGATGGCACACAGCGGGTCTCAGCACACCAGTGCCGACAGCCTGAAGGAAAGGTCTCCGTGTATATTTTGCAGATCCTCTGCTGGGGAAAATGCTGCTCTCATCTGGAAAGCGACTGCAGGAAAATGTGGATGCAGAGTTTTACACGCGCTGTCTCTCAGTGATTCCTGGACAGACGTGTTCAGTTTATCATTCAATGTTGTTTCTTCAACAGCCAGACTCAGCAAACTCATCCTAAAATCTGAGATTCAAGCTGGATTCACTCATTCTTTCCTTCTTTCTGTCCATCCTTCCTTCCATCTTGATTTCAGTCTTTCATTTCACTGTTTGATATAGACTAAAATAGATACAGATGTATTTTTATACCTTAAAGAAAACTATATCTTTCCAACTACACTCAAAGGTGACGAGTCCAGAGTTGTGCTTAATTTACAAAGCAGAAGCAAATTGCACCCATTCTCTTCAGAATATGTGTGTCCTCTCTGAAAAGGAATGTAATGAGGAAGCACTGCAAATATCACGTACGTAGGACATTTCTGGAGGTCCAGAATTGTTTTAGGTAGATTCGTTTGGCAGGCTGGCATTTCAAAATAGATGTATAAGCAGGTATCACAGGACTACTTTCGTAACAAGCATAAAAAAAGCATATTCTGTGGTTAGTAGAAACTTGATTAAAAAGTTTCAGGGAATAACATTACTAGTTAATTGGAAACCTGCTGTATGAACACACATGGAAGATGACATCCTCAACAGTGGTGGCAAGATACCACCATTAAAAGCATAAAATTTCTTAACTTGCTTGTGTGGGTATTGATATGATAAATGTCTTGGTCATAAGAGGGCTGTATCCTGAATAAGAACACAGCTTCTTATGGCTGCCTCTGTTTCCAGTCCTGGCACCGGCCTCATTTGATGCCATTTTACTTCAAGATTATATTTTCACCCTATCCCTCAGCTAAGCTTAAAACCATATTGATGGGACACCACATTTCGGGGCAAGGACAACTTTTGCATACGCCCTGTGGAACGTCGCCTTTGGTTTGGTGACGCTGGACCTCACCACGTTCAATGGAGCTGGGCAGTCCTAAGCTAGACCTGAAACGCCATTTCTTTTCCTGATAGAAATAAAACTTCTCTGCCCACCCTGCTGGACGTTTAGGAGATTGACCGTTGGTTTTATTCTTGTTTTGCTGTTATTAATGGTTTAACATGTATAAGAAACCTCTTGTGCTACTTGCTAGGCTTGAGCTCAACGAACACCTTATGATTGTATAAGCACGAGGATACTCCCTGCACAATTAAAACTCATTTTTCACCACTAATTCATATGAGGGACAGAAGTCAGGAGCCTTTAAGGTTCATCAAGGAAAATAATAAACGAAAATGAGGACAAAAAGCAATACCTGCAAATTTTCATTTTCCAATGGTGATAATGAGAACACTGTTACATGTAAAAGGTAATTCTTTGATTTTTAACTTGCCGTTGTCTTCTTGTTTCGCTTTAACCTGCAAAACTTCCCATCAGATTCTCTGTATCATTCTTTCTCTTGTGTGGATCACACAATTAAGTGACAAAGCCATGTTTTTGACATCTGTCTGATTTCCATGACAACAGATTATGAAACCAGCTGTAGTGAGCATGTGAGATGAAAACTAAGAAAAATGAGGGAGCTAAATGAAGATTCAATCAATATGAAGAACAGCAACAAAGGGTGGGAAGGAAGCACATAACAGAGGTAATTCCTTTAGAGAAGGAATGTGGTTTTCTATTTTCCAAACCTTATAGGATGTAAGAGTAGCCCAGACTCATTAGGAAAAGGCAACATTAGTAGATTTTAGAAGGAGAAGAGCCTTGGTCTGTCTCATGGCTCTCATGAAGCAAGTCATAGGTCCTTTCTCAGAGGAAGGAGAACCCACTCTTGCCATCCAGCCAACATCTTCTCTCCAAGTTCAGCAACACCAGAGGACCATGACCAACATGCCCATGTGTCAGCTACGAAATGCTCTTCCTTCTTTCTCTTCCTCTTATGAAAAAACGTGACCTGTAAGGAAAGATGGAAGGAATGTGAGCTATTTTGTCAGGACAAACTAGCCTGAAGGGACATAAAAGTTTCAAATGGTTAAAAGGTCACTTCAGGGAAGAGATTAGGCTGTTTTCCATGCTTGCTGTGAATTGGACAAAGCAATAATGAATTCAGATTGCAGTAGAGATGGTTAAGGTTTTTAGAAAAAAAAATCTTAATAGTTCCAAAGGGTGACTGCTGGAAAAAAAACCTGCTAAGGGAAGCTGTGGATGCTCCATAATGGGAGACAAGAACAGGTCAGAGAAACGTCTGTCAAAGCTGGTTCAGGGAGAGCTGGTCCTCTCTGGGGGCGGGAAAGGATTGCACGGTGTTTCTGACTCTCTCCGAGCCCAATTTTCCACTGTATTCAGACCACGAACACTGCAAACTCCTTGATTCTTTAGCCTGTGATTTCAGCTTCAGTGGTTTGCTTGTATCACTTGCTAAAGTTCATAAACTATGTCATAACAGGCTAAGCAGGACATCTTGAAGTACCACTAAAAAAAGCAAGTGTAGAAAATAACTGTAATCCACGGTATTTTGAAAAGAAGAGGCATAAATAAGTTTTAAAGCCACTAGCACATAGAGAAGGAAATCATGGGAAGAGACCTGACGAAATGAGATGTTCATATCTCCAAAGGCAGGCAGTGAATAATGATAGGAAGACTGGGAGAACCTGATTTTCAAGGGTTATTTTATATCCATTTCAGTGACGTAATTCTGAACACACCTGGCTTTCCTTCAGGATTTTTCTTTCTGCAGGTGGCTTAGCACGACAGGAAAGCAGCTCTGGCAAGTGTAATTCATCGCCTCGACTTGAAGCCTGAACAGCTCTGAGCTGGTGGCTGGGAGAGTGGTCGGGAAGAAATACATGTGAAATTTGGAACATTCATCAATAACATGAGGAGTTCAGTTTGGCACAGGCAGGGGCATAATAATGCTAGAGTTACTTTTGGGCCTTTGTACGTTGCAATATAAATCTTACACTCGCTCAATTTGTGTTCATTTTATGTGGGAAACATTAATAGATTTTTAATATACTGGCACTAGATAAAATGAACTTCAGCGACATCAAAAAGAAAAATTGGCATTGCACAGTACACAAGGAAATATACTTATGGCATTTTACACTGCTCTGATAAGTTGTGTGAGGGGTCAGTACAGGTGAAACACAGGTTACATGGCCTTGAAGATTTTTTAGCTGTAGTAAATAATTGTTATTGCACTGGAGACCAAAAAGCGTAGGTATATGTGCAGCTTGCTGCAACTGAAACACTAAAGGGCCTCCAAAGCATGCAAAGGGCAGGCTACGCTGACTAGATTCTGTATCTACATCTATGTCTATATCTATATCTCTCTATATATCTATATCTCTTTATCTCTATCTCTACCTCTATCTATCTATATAAAAATTGAATTTAATCTAGATTAATTCTAAATCTATTATATTCTATATTATGTTACTATTAAAACTGACTGGGCAGTTGCAACTGCCAGCTGAGTTCAGTCTTCTTTATTTATTGTAACCACCTTAAATCACTCGCAGTATTGGAGATGGAGACCAACCTACCTGGAACCTGCTGCCCGGAGACATCCCTCAGCAAATAGAAAGATGCAGCTTTTCCTGTATAGGGAGAGGTTTGCTCGAGTGCTAGTAAAATCTATAGCACGTGCTGAACCAAATGAGAGAAGGTAAAAAGCTGAACACTGAAGCCCTGGACTTTGGCAGTTTCCACTAACAGGGCTTGCTGTCCTGTGCAGCAAATAAAAATGGTTCAATTAGTTAGCTACGTTCTAGATACTGTCTTATACTGGAGAAATAAAAAAAGTTTTTCTCTATGCCTCCTTCTATCATTGCCATCAGCGCGCTCATAAATATTTTACACTTTTTTTTGGCTGCGAGTTCGACTTTCTTGTTTTATATGTTTGCCCAATAGCTAGTGCAATCAGCTCTCCGTCCTGAGGTTTAATACTGAAATATTAAAATGCTGAGGTTCTCCGACTGCCGTCAATGAGCTGCTCCTGTGTGCGCCGGAGGAGGAACCAGCTTTCCACAGGAGCAGATCCGTTCACCGGGGTTAGCAGAAAGCTTCTACGTTATTTTGGGTAGCTGGTGTTTTTCATGCAAACTGCATCACAAATGTTATACGGAGTTATAAAGTTAATATAAAAAGCAGATGGAGAGAAATTAAAAGAGATAGTCAAGGGAGAAGAGATGAGATATAAAAATAGATGGAACTGGTGAAGCATGGAAGTTGCAGAAAAGCTGTTCCAGGTGCCAGGAGCTACTCCAGAGAGGAGTCTCATCCCAGAACCAGGGACGGGTATGAACGTACAGTGAGCAGTTTAAGGGACAAAGGGAAGAATATGCAAAAGGCCTGTAATGTTTGCTTCCAAAAATAAGAAAATACTATTTTGGATTCTTCATTTCTTGCAGATTATATCATGTTAAAAAAACCAAATATATTTATCCTCAATATCAGCAGTTAGACAAAATTTCACACTGTATTTATTAATATCATATCTAGAAAATATAGAAAGATATTTGTCATTTTAAGACAGTAAGGAAGAGCAAAAGGGTGTATGTACATATGTTATGGCATATGTACCTTGCTTTGCACCCACAGAAGCTCTTTATGTACTGTTTGCTTAATTTAATAAAGGTCTTAGCACATACCCAAATTTATCTCATAATCCACTTATTATTTGGCCACCTCTGGGATTCAGATAGTGTGGATGCCATAGCTTCTGCTTTACACCATGCTGACGAGGAGCTCCTCCTGTATGAAGCACTCTCACTGCAGTACTTCTGGGTGGAAAAACATGACTGCGCTTTCATACAAATATTAATTACATCATACCATCTCCTTTTTGAACAGGAATGCCACCTCAAGAGGTAAATCCATAAACCCACAGGGAACAAAGCTTGAAATAATATCTATAAATATAAATATATAGATATTTTCAATCCTCCTTTATAACATAAGTGGATAATAAGGGTAGAGTAGGAAAATGTGTCATTTTGTTATAACCTGATTGACCACACTGATTAATATAACTTTATTACAGGGAGCAGATGTTGTCTTAAACCCTCAAGGTATCTCTGATAAGGAGCTTTGCCTTTCTGAATTTGCTGGCAAATATTATCTAATATTTCAATCTCATGATTATGTACAACTCTCCAATGAGTCATTTCGCCTCTCAATGTTGCTTGTTTTCTTAGGACTGTCTTTGTCACAACATGAGCCAAGTCAATCTTATCAGGTTTACAAATGTTTTTGCACATACGATCTATGTTTTGTCTTTCATCCGAGTATTTGCAACCTTCGAAGCAACCCACGGTGATCAAGTCAGGATATCCTGACTTGAATGGTTAATTTCTGGAGTGAAATGTCTTACTTTCTGTGGGAGCCAAATTGTTTCCCAGAAGACTTTTTAGACTGGAGAGGCTCTCTATAGCAGTCTCCCCATCAATACACAGCTTAGACAAAGTAAGAATATAGCAATTAGATGACATTTGTGGCCATTACCATCAAAGAACAGTATATTAATGATGTTATACAGAACTATTTCCCAGTATTTCCTTAGAAACTCTTGTTGGGTCTACCCATAAATGTCTCATAAAAGCTATAAATATTCAAGAAAGGAAGTCAGTTACATATAAAGACCTCTAATAGGCACTATGAATGAATTCTGAACCGTATAATAGCCAGGCACCTGTGAAAAATGGCAAGAGGATGTGATCTATACATTATATATGAGGCACTTTGCTACAGCTGCAAAGATTTCTAGTTATTCAGTGAAGCTAGAAAATTAAAACAAGAGCATATAACAAAAATGTCATTTGAATTAAGTCTTGTATGGTGTTGCTTCTTACTCAGCGATCATTATAATAATTAGTTTTGCACAAAATAGATTTATAAAAGCTCATAAATTCAAGTAACATGCAAATTCAGATTTCTTGTATTTATTTAACTTTCTACAAGCCACTTGAAATGTTTTTGTGATCAAAGTAAATGAATAATTCCAAGAAAATGCAACAGTCAGAGCTGGACACTGAGATGTCACTGAGATGCTTCTATTACAGTGTATTTATTTTCAATATACAGCTAATATAATCACGGCAATGTTAATACCTAAAAATTTTACTGAGCTCTTAGGTTTTCCCTCTCTCTCTTCATTCCTTTTCTTTTAATCAGTAGCAGAAACAAAACTTGCTTCAGGTCCTTGGCTCACATTGACATCAATAAAAATTTGTCACGGGCACTGAGGAAAGTAATTCGTAGCTGCAAAACGCATCAGGAAGGGTCTGTCGTTTCAGATGGAGCTGCCTGACACCATCACCAGATTTACAGGAGACTCCTTCAGAGGGCCTGAACCCAGGCAGCCTTTTTTGAGGCTAATGGCCCGGCAGTAAATTACACCGGCTAAAAACCTGGCATCTTCCCTCGCAACTGTTCCTCGGCGTAAGGTTTGGAAGTGATGGACCGCCTGGTGCAAACTCTTTGCCCAGAGGCTGTAATTCATTGCAGGGGGGCTCTGCGGCTTCAGGAATGGTGTTAAACAAACCAAGGGATGATCTCTCCTGTCAGGCTGGTGTCGTGATGGCACGCTGCCTCTCTGGCCGGCATCCCACCTGCCCAGTGGGTGAAGGCATCTGAACCAGCCTGTGCAGGAACCCGGAGTCATCCCAGCACAGCACTGTTGGGTGGGTGTGGAAGCACTGAGCATTACTCTGCAAAATATGCTTGGAAAGAAAAAAAAAATGGAGACTGCTTTGTCTTTTTCCTTTTCCTAGCTAAACAAGTTTCTCTCTTTTCTCACAGTTCTGCCTTAGGTAGGTTGGGAAATTACTGGTGGCTGGAAAAAGCAGTTATGAGAAAGCCTGTTCTCAGCTCCGCAATGGAGTTTCACTGCTGAGAATAAAATTTCAAAATAAAATCAGAGAAGCACCGGAAGATTTCTTGTTTCTCTGATCATTTCTGTTAAAAGCTGACATGACATCTCTTTAAGATGCTTCAGTCACTCGTGTGACACGGTAGACTTAAGAAACTTGACGACATCTTTGCGTTTGTACCAGTAGCCAGACAAAAAAAAAAGAGAGGTTCCTTCACCACACAGCAGTTTCACAGCTGTGTGATACACAACCTCCTCTTCACTCTGTGTGACAGATGCCTGTCTTTTTGGAAACACCATTCCTGTGATTTCTGTTGAAGGTATTCTCGTGCAACTCTTACTACACCTGATCATTGATTGAGCAGGAGAAAAGCTACATCTGTGTTGAGCAGCCCCAGAATTCACTTTAGCTTCGACAAGCTGATGTCCAGCACCTCCCACAGAGCCTTTCACTCTCTGAAAATAGTTGGAAAGCTCTAATTAACCTGTGTTTTCAGCCTTTCTCACCTGGTGGGTTGTAATTTTCAGAGAAGAGATGGATATCACGTTTAGATGTTTAAGAGAATAGCGTACCAGCACTTGGAAACATATTCCACAACTAGAGGTCACAAACATAAGTGTTTGTTTGAATACTGCTTAATGAATGACTCTTCTTGCAAAATAAAAAATTTATGAATACATTTACTGATGACAAATGCTGTTAGGATCTTTAGACACTGAAGTTGAAAAACCTACATAACAGGATATGAACACAGCATTGTTAAAAATGTTCTTTAAATTATTTGTATTGCAGGAAGTAATAGCTATATGTAAAAGTCCTTGAGATTTTGGTTAAGATACTTTCCAAAATAACAGGTTGTTTTTAACCTTTTCAGAATTAAACACTTACTTTCATTAATGCACCAACCTGTGGGTCTGCAGAGTCACAATTATCTACAAAAAGTACCTCAGACCAGAAAAAAAGTTTTCCTTTTCGAAGTACCTGAATAATTTTCACAGTTTGGCTTTTGTATATGCCTCAGCAACTGGGAGTGGTCCCTTATCTATTCTTGCTCTCTTTTTTCTTAATATATCGTTCATCTGCTTTCCTCCAAATCTAAGCAGAGCAACATGTTGCAGTAAAAACTGTTGCCACCAGACTCTTCTCCCACCATGGAAGCACAGGATTCCCCCAGGGGTGTTACCCTCTGGAGAAAGGAAAAAAAAAACCAACCCACAAAACATTAATATTTATCTGCACAGCTCTGCAGAAGGGAGAACTTCCATTTCTTTTTCTATCTCTGTAAATGCAACAAAAAGGGGCAAAAATAATCCCTTCTCGTGATAGTGGGAAGAAAATACAATCACTATAGTACTCGTGGAAGTCCTGTGCCTCGTGAATTCATTGCACAGTGAAGCATGGTGCATTGGCAGCGGTGGGAAAACCCGCTGTGTGTCTCCTGGGGTGGCACCTGGGGGTGAGTTCCCCCCTTAAGGAGTCATCGGTGGTCCAAGGACCAGGCTAGAGCCTTGGCTGGTGTAAATCAGCCTAAATACATCGACTTTGATTCACTGCTTTGATTTATGGAGGCTGAGAATCTGGCTCTCTGCGTTGAAGACTGGCCGTGGAAAGGTATGTCAAGGCTGTAGAAATATACCCTCCACAATTTGGATCAAAGTAATGAGCACTCGAGGAGGAATATAAAGAGAATTGCGTTCATTTTAAAATTTATGGGAGTCCTTTATCATTCAAACTCCAATGGAAATGATTGCCTTGAAGATTATAACAGTCGTAGAGAAGCCTGCCACGGACTGGCATTTAATCGTTCCTAAAATTGATTTAAAAATACAGTATAGGAGCTACAATATTTAAAAAAAAGCTTCATAGCAAGTTCATTCTTAAGGATTTTTGCCTTTGATGTAAGGAAGACATTTTATATGTTGAAAAATCTACAGTGTTAGGTCTTGGCACCAATCTTTAAAGCAGGGATTATCCCATATATGTGGTTGTACATCAGCTACTGTTGGGAAGTCCAAGGCTATAATTAGGCATCTCTCAGTGTCGTCATGTTAGGTATCTTTGGATAATTGTTGCTACCCACATGGTTATCCATATGTTTTACTGTGAAGTATGATTAATTTTCCTCCTCTTTGATACAATAAGTATTTTATGCAGGGAATACATCTTTACAAACAGGAAAATTCCTGTGTAACAGGAAAATAAAGCTCCTGATCCTGCCATTCTCCTGGGTAAAATTCAGCCCGGTTAAATGGCATCGACGTCTTAGTTTCCATGAGTTGTTTATAGTGACAGGAGGTCCCCCAGATAAAGCAGGCTGTTCAAAACGTACCATCTGTCCAGACAACATAGTCCAATGCTTTTTAAAGTTTTAAATAGGCATTGTTTTTTATGCCTGTTTTTTTCCTCATGCATTAACACATCTCAAAGAGGGGAGAACATCCCCTAATACCCACATGCACTGCTCAGGGACTGGATTCACAGCCTTGCAAAGAATTGGCACGACTCTTCCAAAAATACCTAAGAATGATGAATTGTGGAAGTGGCGAAAAAACTACCAGCTTTCTTTACGTAGTTGAACACTGGAGCAATTTGTAATTTACTTTATTATGCCATGGAAAGCTGTATGTGCTTCTTGGCAATGCACAAAATGCCTGCTTAAATCCCCAGCCTCTTGTTTGTTAGGTGGCAATTTCTGTTTGCTCTCTGGCCAGCCCACATCCCCACCTGCCCCAACCTTGCACAAGGCTCACCACCAGGGAAAACAGCTAAAAATTGCAGTTCTTAGTCACTAGTCTCCTCTTCTTGTGAGTCATTAACATCAATTACTAACCACTGCATTGTCAATTAAGACTATCACTTGCTGCTATTCACTGCTAATGTGCTAATTGTCATCAATTTACTGCTTCAATTATGTGGTCATATACTTGCCTCGAGGTACACTGGTTTGATAGAAGGGTCTTGAGGAGAAACATACTCTCTGAGTGATTTTAATGCATGGAAAGAAACTTGGAGTGAGTCTGAACATGTTGGATGTACTTGCAGTATACTCTAGTGAAAAATTATTCTAACAGGCAGATGATGGTAAGGAAAAAAACAAGCGTTTAAACTGCATATTTTATAGGATTCCTGTTTATTCTTGACCCTTCTACTGAAATTATGATGATATTTCACCTGAAATAGATTCATAGATCTTGTTCACTCTGTAATCATGTATATATTTTTGCCTAATTATATCTGATTGCTTACTGCATGTTGTACTTTCTAACGAGCATTGAATTATTAATCTGCTGCCTAGTCTGTCCCCGCATACAAAAGGGAAAGATGTCTGGTGTCATTGAAGCACAGTCTATTGTGTTCACTTCAAGAGGCAGCAGCAAACTTTAGGATTCAGCAGTGTGTCAAATTCTTACTACAGATATAACCAAGTTCCCTTTGACAGGTTTTAAATAATATGTTTTTGGTGTGCTTTATCTGACACTAAGCTGCCCTGAAAATAGTAGAGCAAGTCTGCTAGCAAGAATAAAATCAGACAATCTCCTAAAAAAAAGGAAAATAAATCTGTGTCTCTCATGCCTCTATTTTTCAATCCTTAGGCAAATAACCTTGTAGGCTGCATGAAATAGTTTAATTTCTCTCACATTGTTGTTCAGCAATACAAGGAAACAAAGCAGAGACACCCTCATCTATAGCAAGGGTCCAATGAAAATGATGTATCCTTTTCCCATCAAAGGAATATTGATTCTTCACAGAATATTGGGATGGGCACCTGATTTCCATGCATAAAATTTATTCAGGGGGGCAGGGGGAGGGGAGGATGACCCAAATCATTTCAGCAACCAAGAACCAAGTGATTCTCATAAACCTTGTGTTTGGCAGGTGGAGGCTGTTCTATAAGTACCTTCCAGCCCCAAGCTCTGCTTGCTGGGACCTCAGCATGGAGAGAAGCCTATCAGGTGACCAGGTAGGCTCCCAAAGGGCGGGTGGTGGGAACATCTTGGAGGGGGGGTACACCAAATACAGCTCTGATGTGATAGATTTTTCAGTTGAAAAGTGTATTTAAATGTTTCACCTCGAGGCAAGCGTCCTTCAGCTGAGGTTAGTGGTTATCTTGCTTTTCACAGGGAAGGTTTTTGGAGAGACTGATGGTAATTTCTTGTTAGCTAATGGTTCTCATTAGTTGTGTAAAATCTTTTGCCTTCTCTTGCACCTTCCTGGCAGTTTCTGTGATGCAGCCTGCTATGGCTGTATGGGTTTAACCTCTGCATGGGCAGAAAGTTTTGGTGCATCTGTCTGGCTGTTGGCTTGTGCCTAGTTGTGCAATTTGGTATTTGCGTGTCCAACCTTCATGTTAACTGGTATTTTAATATAAGAGCATGTGGGGGAGGGAGGGTGTATAAGTTTTTTAACCTTTAATCAAGTCTCTGAAGCTCCTTCCTTGACAAACTGCTTGTGAAGGACAATGTAAATGGCTCCTTTGGTAGTTGGCATCTTTGCTTTCTGTTGACTTGTTCCCATCTAATGCTAAAGCTGTTCTTCATCTATAGAGGTATGCAGGGTTCAGTGCATTAATTTAAACTTTGATGAAAAGGAACAATGCCACTATAATAAACAAAGATATCCCTTAATTTGTTCAGGAGCTTTTTAGAGCAGCTTGGGGAGAATTTAGAGAAGAGGGACAATTTTCAAGTGTTTTGGAAATGTTGGGGTAAAGATTGATTTGGCTCCGTCACCACTGAAACATGGGCTTCACTGGAAGTGAGCAGCATAAATTTGCATCTGTTTTCTGTAGACCTAGATATTTTTTTTATCTTTTAGCTCTGTTCTGGGACAAAAATTTCTGGAAAAGAATAATCTAATAGAGATTCTGTACGTTTTAACTGCTACTTATCAAAATTAGTTTACTGCAACAATTACCTTTTTTTTTGTTTTCCAAATATGCTTTCTGTGTAACCATATTTTAAAATGTGATTCTATATTTGGGAATGTAGTAGTCAAATGGGATGAGGAGGGAAGTACTGAATAATAAGGTGGGAATGAGTCACGAGTTGCTGGGTACAAGTGAGTAGTTTCCCAAGGAGCAGTGGTCCGTTATGCACGTACACCTCCCTCTGCCCACCCAACCCCATCAGACAGGGCTAACAACACTCATAACTCCAGAATATCTTCTTTTGTCAATGTGGTGGGGTCATGATGTGAGTTGGGACATCAGTGCAGGATCTGCCCCCCTCTGAAAATGGCGATATCTAAATGCAGCTTAGAAAGCCAAAGCAGATCAGCTTTGCACAGCCCAACTGATCTTTCCAGAGCCTTAACAAGCAGGTAAGGGCACATTTTGTTGATGTGTAAATATCTCCCAGATTCCCTAAATTAGTCACTTAAGATTTCATCTCTAGAGTCTACACTGTAATTTTCTGCCACTACTGGGTTCATGGCCAATAACCTCATACTAAATTTTGTGTCTGAAGGACAGAAGTGACTGATACACATGTACTGACAGTGAATGTTTCAAGTTCTGCAGATTCTACATCTGACAACTATTTTTCCTTCACAACCATTTCTCTTTGATCTCACCTTTTAAAAGTAAAACCTAAATCTGATGAGGCATCTGCTTCCAAAATCCTCTTCCTACAGCGGCCCTACAAGCACCTTGACAGTGAATATACCAGCTCAATGCCTGCTCGTTCACATTGCAATGTAAAACTACCGAAAACACCTTCATAAATCTTGGAACCTGTCAGCTTTCCAATCCTTCTGAGAGGCCAGTGGGTTCTCCAGTGTGTAGATACAACTGGGGACTCCTGAGAACATGCTACAATAAAATAACCTAACACCCATGCGAAGGACAAGAGAGAAGTGTATTCTTTGGGAACACTTAGTCATAAATTCTTCAGAGTTAATTGCTGGGAGCAGTGAGGGAAGTGGAACTACAGCAATAGTGGAGAGGTTTCTTGGTGGTGACAGTGTTGGTATCTGGTCTGAATAATGTCTAATGGTGTTAATGAGATATGAAATGGTTGTTAGCAATACAGGCATGGCTGGGCAAAAGACTTGCATGTGCTTGGTGCATGCATGGAGAGGAATTGCAGCGAGACAAGGCAGATGGGTGTGTTTTAATGTGACAAGTGTGAAGAATAATGGTCTTCCCCTGACCTCGCTCTCCCAGCTGTAAACTCCTACTCCAGAAGTAAAAGGCTACAGTTAAAATTAAAGATCTTTTCCTCTCCATTCTGCTTGTTGCAGGTCCCCACCTGAATCCCAATTAACATGTTGATTTATTTTAACTGTAACTATAAAAGTAGTGATCCTCCTTTATTAATGGTAGGGAAGGAGAGAAATAAACAGCCCATAAATTATGTTAGCATCAGGTGCTCAGCTGGAAACTGTTGGGTAGATCTCTAAGGACAAAGACAGAAGAGAGGGAAGTGTCTGGTAATGTGGTTGGGAAGTAACTTGAAGTTGTAGGTGACTTAAGAAGCGGGCACCGGTTTCTCCAGGGTGTAAAAGGAAAGGGCAGCGCAAGTCCCCGCGTCCCAGCGCTGAGCCCGTCTCCCTGCCCTGGACAGACGATGCCAGGGGAGATCGTGTCCCACCTCCCTCCAGCTCGCTCTCCTCTTCACAACCTGTTCACAGATGGAACAGTGAACTCTTACGAACTTCTGTACGGGGCTGGTCGAAGTGGAAAAATAACCTGGGAATTCTGACAAACCCCAATATTTTTAATTCTGTGATAAAGTGGTAGTCGGATGAGTTTGATTCAAACACAAAGGTTTTCTTTTTAAAAAAAGAAAGTAATTTTAAAAAAAAAAGTCAGAAATTGCTTAAGTGCAAGGGTTTTTTTGGACAGGGGAAAAAAAGTTAAAACTTTATTTCTTCCTCAAATAATTTGCTCTAGCTCTAGAAACTTATTTGAAAGACTTGAATACATATTCCCCC
>JAOXJK010000003.1:13530453-13617958 GCA_025774025.1 Xenus cinereus
CACCCACCCCCCCTTGAAAACTTCCATCCAGTTTTATTATTTAGGTAGGTAACATCACAAATACAGATGGCATTTACCCTTGCCTTGTTTTCTCCCAATCTGTTCTGTTTTCTGGGTTAATACCTTCTCCCACTCGGCTCTATTTCAACATAGTGTGTAAAAATAAAATGGCAGCTTTCTCTTTGCTTTTCCTCTCTATTTCTTTGCATCTATATTTTGACTTTGTTACCTTTGGCTCACCTCATCTGCCTACATAGAAAGCTTTTTTTGTTTGTCAGATTTTTCTATATAACTTTTCCTAGAACTTCTTTATAGTTCTATAACTGTGATTTGCAAACAGAAGACAAGTGAGGAGTTAAAGGGAAGAAAAAACAGGAGGGTGGAGGAAAAGAAAGTATGCGTTTTAGTTTTGGTTTCTGCCTATAATCATGACACTGGTTCCATATTTCTCTATTACAATTGAAGGTATTGAATTTGGAGATTCATGCATGAATTAAAAATTGGCGGGGGAAAAAAGAACCAGTATAGTGAAATCCAAAGAAAGTTCTTACAACAACATTGTGCGGGGAGTGGAGGTGTCAGATTGATCTGTAATAGAACTTTTTTTCCAAAAAATTAATCACAGCATTTTAAAAAAAAAAAAACCCAACACAACCAACCAACCAAACAACAAAAAAATTCAAAAATAAAATATTGTTCACAATGTAAAAGTTAAAATATAGCCTTTTCAAAACAGAACTGAAACTCTTCTGCCTTCTTTCAAACATCATACTTCATTTTGGAAGTACTCCAAAAGAAATCATTTAAGACTTTCAAATGAACCTGTTTTATTTTCTTGCTCTAAAGGTATACTTTCAGTTTCCCTAATGATGGTCTATTTGATGGATTTACCAGGAACAGAATAATAATAAAAAAATAATCCAGTTGCAATTGTGATACTTTCCTGTCCCAATAACATAATAAAGGTTTGTGCCAGACCATCCTGTCATTTGCAAACTTTTTGTCCCAGCAGGGATCAATATTTGCCATGGTGCCAAGGCAGCAGTTCCATATGCTGCCTCTTTTATTAGCGCCTTGCACGAAGGGTATGGCAAAAATAACACTGCAGGGCTACTGCTGCTGTCCCTCGGGGGAGGTTAGTGCCACAGAGCTGTGTTAAGGCATATATGGTCACACTTCTGTCAGTAGAAAAGGCAACCAGCAGCTTCCCTACGGGTGATTCGGAGGTACAATGACTCGCCTTTCATTTTAGCGGGAGTTGGATGGGTGTTTGGGTGCTTAACACCACTCCGTTTTTGCAGGCTGATTAATCCACAAAAAGCTTGTAATTATCTGAGTGTTTCCCTCTGGACTTCTTAGCATGTGTTGGTGTCTGGCTCGCTCTTTATAGCATATGTTATCCATTTCCCAAATCTATTACAAACCAATAAAAGATAACTTATGGCCAGTCTGACTGCACGACTACCCTTTCCCGGGCAGCGTGGTCTTTGTTTATCATGTCACTCATTAAGTTACATGGGTGAAAATACCATGGCAACACAATGCTCCAACTACAGATAATGACGTGACGTACTTGATTACCAGAGAACATACACCAATTAAATACAGCCCAACAATTTCATCTCTCGCTGCTTTATGAGCAGAAAGGAAAGAGGCGGCAGGTGCCATGGTTGGGGCAAGTTTGTCACTTGGGGAAATGTGTGGAAGAAAACGTGTTGCGTGCTGTGTGTTTTCCACTGGTGCCGGGCGAGTTGATTATGAAATGGTTCTTTCTGAGCACCCAAAATGTTTCACATATGTTTCCCTTGACCTAAAGGATCTTTTATACCTTAATGTTTCTAATAACGGTACCAGTGTGACCAGGAAAGAATTTATATTTGCACACCAGTTGACATGATGTATTTTCTGAAGGCCAGACCTGGTGACTATGGGTGTTGGTTTGATTGATATCCATTGACTTAAATTAATATTGAATTTCCAACTGCAGCTACTTTCTCGTATTAAAGACACTTTGGAATCTGAGGTGTTTATGTTCTGGCAAAAGCAGTTTGGGGTTTTTTTTTCCCCGAAAACAAATGAAGTTCAGGCAGTCATTTTATCACAATAAAAAGATTACTCTATTCCTTGGACCACTTCTATGACCTTGTGCTTTTCACTTTTAGAAATTAATCCAGGAAGTGTGTATCTATAAAATGCCTTTTTTTTTTTTTCCCCCCCTCTTTACATGCCCTGTGCTTCTCAGTAGCACAGTGTGGACAGTAGACAGGCTTGGCTTCCCTGGCAGCAGGAGAAATGACCCGACATATCCAGCCACAATGGCAGGATGGCCTCTCATGATATTCTGCTTCTCTCTTTCAATGCATCAGTATTTTCCTAGGAGCTGAGGGCACAATTTGAATAGGAGCATTCATGGAAATGAGCTGAAAACAGTGGTTGATATGGTTCTGAACACAGCATACTGTGATACCTCTGTCACTCATATCTGGCTTTTCCTTCTTAAAGAAGATGCCAGAAATGCACAAATAGTCAAGGCCAACAGCTGACTACCTTTCCTCCAAACATTTTGTAAAGCAGTTTGTCTTGGGACCTGTTCTCCTAAAGAATGAGGTTTAGCTCTCCCCAGGCAGAGGAAAGAAGTAATCACGGTTCTCTCAAACTGGAGGGCAGGATCTCACCAAATCATCATTTCCCTCTGTAATTTTGTTGTTCAAATCCTTAGCTTTCTTAATCTTTTTACTCGTACAGCGGTTTTCACCTTATATTTGTAGTATCCCATCTTTATATGTTTTTAACCATAATTACTTACTAGCTAGACAACATACTGGTCACCACAAAGCAGTCAGCCAGTGGTCTGGGACTATCTGACCTGAAATCCCTTCAAGAGACATTATTCTGCAATAGTAATCTGGCAAACGGAGCCAAGCCCACTTATTGTCTTTGCAAACAGGGAAGTGCCTTGTCTCTGTACTAAAATGATTTGACGCCACCATTTAAGCAACTGGATATGCAGATATGGAAGAATACATGCAGACAGAAAATTAAATTGTATAGATCATGATCATCTCAGGGTTGATTAAATGGAATGAGAGTGCATTTCCTCTTTCATACAGAAAGAGGCTTAACATTAAAAAAACCTAATCTTTTCTAAGATAAAGTTCATTAACACAATGATTATTCATTTGGCTTTTATAATGATACTGCTGCTTAATCACCAGAACATTGCTTCCTGTGCTCTAGGAGAACCAGCAGGAAACATTTGAAGAGACAGAGCTGGTGCTAATGCAGCAGCAGACAGAATGGAAATTTCAGTGCTTTTCATTTTCAAAGTGGCATCATATTCCTGCTCAGGTTTCGAAAAACCTACCCGTCAAACAGCATGAGCTTTAAACCCAACATTAAATTTATACAGCAATGAAGCCTCAGGTTTCCTGTTTCTACACAGTTAACATCTAACTTTCCTCCTGGGTCTATTTCCATTATTTATTATATTATTTGCCTAGAGTAGCACCCTAGAGGAGCATTGTAATCAGGAACCGAGGCTGGGTTGGGAGAAATACAGTATAGTCATTCCAGAGTTGGTATGGCCTCTTGAGTTTATAATCCTAATAAACAAGGCAAACAGTAATAGAGATAGATAAACAAATGCTGGAGGTAGTTGTCTGGTTAATGACTTCCTCTCACTGCAGTTTTGATTCCCCACTTCATGCTCCTGCACAGTTTCAACCAAATCTCCTACGCTCAGCTGCCTGGGTCAGTTAGAAACTCCAATGTCAATCCCATGTTCCTTCACCTGCTAAACATGTTTATTTGATCTTTCACTTAACTTTCACTGAAAATTTATATTTGTGGTTGTTATCTTCCTTCATCTTTGTCTCCTTGAAGATCCCCCTTGCTGCTGGTGGACCAGCTCGTGCAGGTCCATGGCTGGCCTTGTGGCATGAGGACCAGGTTGGTCTCCTGCTGCCGCCTCAGGTGCCATTGAGCAATCTCAATTTCTATCCCCTCCCTGGCAATGTTATAAGGTAGGGCTTGGAATAATTCAACATTTATTTTTTTTCTAGAGGTTTTTTCCTCTAAGAAATTCGAGGTGGGGGGAAGGAAGTGGTTGGCAGGTGTCTCCAAAGAAAGAGGAAAGAATTTAGAAAGCAAGAGCAGCTGATTTTAGGAGCTGATTATGTTGTAAACGTAGGGCTGGATGGGATCTGTTTGCAGCTGCACAATGGCCCTTTCTCTGTAATGAACATGAATGCACCAGAAGTCAGCAAAGGCTTCCATTCATCAGCAGAAGAGTTCGTAGGAATACTGTGTTCTTCAGGCTGCTGCTCACAAGCATTTGTTTGCATATTTTTACTTCAGCAAGAAAGGGAAGTCTTATAAAGAGCATGAGTCTTGCTCACAAAAACGTCCATTGGGATAGAGAAAACTGGAACACGCATCTGAGTAGCTCGTATTTTCACACTTCTTTAAACGGCTGAAATCAAAAGGTCACATTCTGAGCCCACACGAGTTTAACAAAGCTGAAGAGCGTTGCTGTAGCCCTGGTACAACCGAAGCAGGAAGATGGGATGCCTTCTGCTCGTTCTCTGTGAAAGTTCTTTTTGGCAAGCAACACTTCACGCTGCTAGCTTGTGCCCCTGATTAGCAGAAAGAGTGTGTACTGGATTGTTCATTATCTGCACTGCGCTAACAGGGGAAGTGACAGATAAAATTACTGCATATCAGACTTGTTTCCTCCTTCAAGGATCTATTAGTCTTAATATGCACAAGAAGGGAGGATTAGGAAGTGGTTTGTTTTGCCTAAAAAATTTCTAAAGGAATTCACGTTCTGTTTGTGCTATCCACTCTTAATTACAGGCTGTGTCCCTCCTTGTTCTTGCTCCCTGGGGATAATTTTATGGCTGTACTCAGTAGGGACAGTAAGTGCCTTTGTTTCTTGTACCTGCTCATTGCAACAGTGAGAAAGCTGGGTGAAAACAATTAAGGAAAATGTAACAACACTCTTCTGCTCTAATTGGAGCTGTCATACTCTAAATTAGCTGGTACAAGCACATGGTCTGGTATTGAAGTCCACAAAAACGGTTAAACGGTAGTTAAATCTGATAGCAGAACTTCTGATTACAAGTGTGTGTTGCCACACAAGTGCACTGGGCTATCTGGGAAGATCATGTTTAACACTTGGACTTGGGAGGCACAGCAAAGTCCTAGGTCTGCTGCAGACCCTTTCCATGAGCTGGGACAGACCTTCTGAAGGACTGGTGACAATTTCCAAGTGCCTTGGAGATGTGATGAACTGTTTAGTTCTTCCTCGTGCAGCTGTGGTGGGGTTTATGAGATGGGCTCAGAGGCCATTACTGCACTCAGGCTCCAGAGAAAGGCTAAGACGAAGGAGATGCTAACCTATAAAGGATCTCTAGAAGTATCTTACCTCTAGTATAATGCAGCACGTAATTTTGGAGGTTTCGGTGGATTTTATATTTTTTTCCAAATCTCTGCCTTAATCTTTCCATTTCCCTCTCAGATCCCTTAGTACCCGCCTTCTAGAACAGTCAAAGGAACATGACAGCATTTTTTTAAATGAAGATAGAAATGTGTGAACAGCTCTCTGATTCTTCTCCACAGTCACACACATAAGAAAATGAAAAAGATTTACTACAGGTCATTGTTTCTGCATTTAATTATGTATTTATTTGTTTGAATTTATAAAAGCGGAAGAATCACCCATCATTTCCTTGGGGCATTCCTAGCTATTAGTTGAAAATGTGGCGTGCCGTACAATTAAGGCAAACAAAACAAGAATCAAAAGCTTCACAGTAAATAAAGGAAACAGCAATGCCTTCTTACAGTAACTGAAGAAGTCACCAAAATCAGGTACTGGTGCATGAGATCAGCTGCGAGTACAGGATGAAGGCTTGTGCTGGGCTTTGGAGGTACCCTTCCCTTGGGGCATCATCGTCCAGCTCTTCCAGTAGAGTGGACCAGGCAGGAGAGAGCCAGGGAGCAAAAAAAAACAAATGTTCTTCAAATCAAAACAATCTCCTATCAACCTCAATGAGAATTTTGCTCACAGGCAACTCTCTTTCCCAAGACATCTCTTACATAGTTCTTCCAGCATAAATAGCCCCTCATTCTTCAGTTTTAAAGAAAATAAATGATGCTTTCATCCCAGTCCTTTTCATTCCCTATGACTGATATGAGAAAAGCAACGGTGCTGGTTATGTCTATGTAGATACAACCTTGCAGTGCAGATGTGTTATTTAAATTACAATGCTGGGAATACATTTGTGTCAGTAGCTTTCCATCTCCTCTACCAAGCATTAAAGTTACGATCAGAAGAAAGTACTGTTTCACGAACACCACTGTATTTTCCTCTTTTCACAAGTCAGTTTGCTACATCTGAAGAGCTTACTCATGCATTCCCATCCAGTTCATTTTTATTACAGCTATGTGTTTGTTATAGATAAGCTCCAAGGATGTAGCTGAAATGTGGGCCTTTCCAAATTCTATGTATTTTCCCAGGTTTTAATCGTTATATAACGCTGTGTTATGACACAAGCTCCGTCTTGCTGAAATAAAATTGCCAAACCCAGGTTATCGAATTTTTCAAGGGTACAAAGTTCAGATGAGAAAAGTTGAGATAGTAATCAAAAATGTCAGTGAGAATTATTTAAGTTTCTGAAAGCATAAAAGGGGGTTTTCTTACTTTTTTCCTTTTCTTTTTTTCTTATGGTATTCTGATTTCCTAAATGCTTAATATTTGGGGAAATCTCTTCTTCATGGGCTGTTCTTCTTTTCCATCCATTTTAATGGAAAACCTGGCAGTTGCATTGCCGTGACTCTGCAGAGAACAACCACTGGTCAGTTTTCAGTCCCTGGGAATGGGCGCTTGCCCTGGATGGCAGCTGCTGGCTGCACTGATTGAAGAGCAGGGTGGGAATCTGATGAGCTCATTGCAGAAGGAAACCCACGTTTGGCCCAGAAGCTGCTGCCTAATGAGTGACATCAGAGAAGAAAAGGTCAGATTTATTTCTTGGAGGCATGGAGCCAGAGGGGAACTGCCAAAAGTCACAGCAAGTCTTGTGAAATATTAGGGGGGAGGGAAAAAACAACGTTCACGCTAAGGACAATCTGACACTGGAAAAGATTGCCCAGAAAGGCTGTGGAAACTCTGTAATTGAAGATGATCAGAATTCAGACCCTTTGCTCACGGCCAAACTGGAGCCATTTTCAGGATTGGTCTTTCTCTGAGTGCTGGGGTTGGACCAGGTGACCTCCAGAGGTCCCTTTCCACCTAAATTTCTCTACAGTTGGAATGTCTTGTTGGTTTCTCTCATATGAGGTAAACGTTTACCACCCAGAGAAGGGGGTATCAGTAATTTCAACCCTTTTTTTTTTTTTTTTTTACCCCGTGCACTCTTTTCATCTGCACGGTCGTTATTCAAGATCCATCATGTCTTACTGTCATGGGAGACAGTCATTGTAATAATTTTCAGAAAAAAATCAGCGTAATTCTGGATGCTTAATACTCTACCCAGAAAAAAGAGGGAGGGTAGGGAAAACTGTTCTTCTGTCCTAGGAATTTCACTGCCAGTTTTGCCAAGTCTCACCCACATGCAATTAAGCATTCATCAAACACTAACGTTTATGTGTCCTTTTTTAAAAAAAAAAAAAATAAAAAATTAAAATGCGGATGTTATGGTATCTGTCAAAGATAGTATAAAGGATTATGGGATTTTATAAATAGGTTACTGATAGTAACTCAATGACCGGTTCTTCAGTATTTCCCTTGTGCTAGTTAACTTGGCTTATCCCTTCTACCACTTCATGGGATGGTGTGACTGATACGGTATCAGGTCACGTTGAAAGAAAGACTCAAACGTTAAGGAGGGGTGAAGGAAAGATGGTCTGTGGTGATATTCTCCAAGGCTATGACTGATCTCATGTATTGAGTGTTACAGGCAAATATCTCCCACGCTAACATCTGACAGTCCAGATAGCAAATATCCAGTGTTTTGGAAATCTTCATTTTTCTAGATATGATAGACTTCTTGCAAATTCGGCAGGATCAGATGCATTGATTGCATTTACTTGACCCTCAGGGTCAACCAGATAGCAGAAAAAAGGGGAAAACGTTCAGATATTGTCTGTGCACCACACAAAGAAGCAATTACCTGTCCCGTTCAGTAAGCAGCTAGAATATAAATGCTGTGACTTTTTTCTTTTTTTGAATGTGATTTTTTTATTTATTTATTTTTTTATCCCCCTAAATAGCAAAGGGGTGGTTGTTCTCATTACTCTTATAAACGTCTGATCTTGACTGGAATCCTACTGCCTCCACGCACACAACTCATTATCTGAAAAGGATACATGTAACATGTTTGACATTTTCAAGCAAAAAAATAAAGACTTTTAATCCAGATGATGTGGACAACATTGGTGCTGCTGCCATTTATAGATTTGGAGATAAGTAGTACATCCAGCAGTGATGAGTGATGGCTAAAATGGCAGATTTTGTGACGGACTTCAAAGCACAGAAGAATTCTCTGAATGTGATTCCCTTGATATTTTAGCACATACAAGCCTGACTTTTATAAGGGTAATATGACTGAGTTAAAGGCCAAGAAATGTATACATCAATATTATTTTTTCTGCTGTTGTGCTCATTTTAACCACGACAGCACTAAACTTTGTCGCTCTTCCTCTCTTCCCAGTTTTGCTACTTTTTCATTCCTTTTCCACTGCCTCCTTTTCTTTCTTCAGTCCACGAAGAGGAATAAAAGGCAGGTGGAAGGCAGGAAAAGGAGAGGTATCCTAGAATATCTAGGATCTTATTGGTGTAGTATAGATACGAGGTCTCTGTATTTTGGACCAGGCCATAATAGAAATGAAGTCAGTAGCACCATGTGCTTGTGCAGTACGAAATGCTGTGTCTTACATTAGAGGTTGTGTTCTGCATGTTTTTTTCCATTACTTCTTCCATTTATATGAGTCATCAAAGGAGAAGTTTCTAATTGCAGAGTTAGAATGGATAGAATAGGTTTTCTCCTCTTCCCTTCAAACTTTCACAGCACCCCCATGACAGTTCACATGGTTTAGTTTTAGGTGGTCCTGCAAGGAGCAGGGAGTTGGAGTCGATGCTCCTGATGGGTCCCTTCCAACTTCAGGTATTCCATAATTCTGATTCTTGTCCCCACCACTGCACTGTCTAATCACAATGGTTGACTCCCAGCTGCAGAACAAAACGCAGAATACCTGAGATTATTCCTAGCTATTCTATTATTCATTAATTATTCGGTGGTAAATTGGCTGAAAAAGTAGGTAAAACTAATTTGATAATTATGAGTTAATAAAACCTTGAAGCTGCTTACTCAGAAGTCAGTAACCATAGATATACACTGTTTAAGTAGTTTAAATACACAACACTGTTAATTACTAATGCAAATTCATAAAGGAGATAATGATGGTACAGTTATACAGAGAGAATACATGTTATCTTTTTTCTGCAGATAATTTTTATTTCCAGAAATCTATTAAGAAATACCAATATTCAGCTGTGTAAAATCATTACAGGGCCTTTTGTATATAGAGCGGAGACTTGAAAAACAATTATGCAAAGAGTTTTTGGACTGGTGAGGAAGACTAATTAGATTCCTAATAAGACACAGCGTGAGGGTTTTTTGAAGAATCACCACAAAAATGTACTGAACCCCTCCTGAGCCCTGGGGCACAGGCACAAGGTGGATACAGAGCTCCCTCAAAATAACTTTGGTGAAGCTTCATGGCAGGGCCAAGAGAAAAGCCAGAAACTCATGCCGCCGTGTACCAGGAGGGAGAAGAACTGACCTGCCCAAATGTGTATGGGGACAGTTCAGGGGAGGACACTTGTTGAGAGGAAGAGCAACAATAGCTTTTATTAGATTTCTTCTCCAGGTATCCCTGTGACTTGGGTATAGTGGCCTGGATTCGCAATATCTTGGCGGTTATGGATCCGAGGCAAACATTTACTCTGTCATAAAAAGTGGAACTGGCGTCTCTGCAGATATGAGCACAAATTCATGTAACTCTTAAATTCTCACCTAAGCTTTCTATGAGATTTCAGGTAGGGCCAGGGTGATACTACAAATCTGGCTGCCGACTTTCTGCGCTTGAATGCATTTCACTCAGTTCACACACAGCAAAAATTAAAATGTTGGAAGAGAATGATAGAAATAAAGTGAACTTCAAGGCCTGAATATTTGACATTCTAATATTCATTAGAATTCAGTAATTATCTGATTGTATCTATTAATTCTGGCACATTAGATTGCTTCAATCTTTAAATTCTACATAAATTTTTGTGCCTATTAATTAAAATAAAAGGAACTATGCTTTATACGCCTTCTTTATTCTTAATCTTTTTTTCCCCTTACCTGAGTGCTTCCCTTTCAAGCAAGGGGCTATCATTTACAGTGAATCAGACACCTCCCAAAGGGGATGATCTCTTGAGAAATGAGACTTTGCAACAGAAAAAAAAGGAAAATGTTTCATGTCTCACTTTCATCTCCAGAATGGTGACCTTAATATGTGAGCTCCTGAAAAGAAACACCTGCATCCCAAAATTAAGCATTCAAGGCATCACTGTGATAATCCAGTTCACCTGTGATAGGAAGTGTAAAGGAAAAAACAATATCTGATACCACTGCTATAGGGCTCTGTGGTTAAGGGTTGGATTTCTTTTGTCCATGTGCAGTATTATGGATTAGTTCCATACAATGTTGTCTCTGGCCCATAAGAATCCAAATAAAAGCTTATACTGCAGCAGGATTTCCCAGGGATACGACTGCAAACTGGATCAGCTATTGAGCAAAACCAATGCGAAACATTTTAGCCAAAATATTTATAATACTTATATGTATGTGTGTATATAAATTTCTATACATAATGATTCATTCAGGCTAATTAGTTCATAAAGAAATAACTGAGACTCTTAGTGTGAAGAGTGCCATGGAATTGTAAAGTATTATTTATTATTTTATAAAAATGTTGGCTATCACTGAAGTGCAGCCACCAAAGGGGTGGAAATATGGTGGGAAGCCATTTTATGCCTACAGTCCTACCCAAGGCAACTTTTCAGATAAATGCAAGTCATCCAAAACAAACCACTTATTTTCCCACGTTAAACCTCAAGGGAAAACCAGAAAGAAATTGTCAGATCCATGGAAGGCATGTACACCAAAGGCTACACTTAATTGCATGTGCAGCATTTACATATAACTTCTTCATTTATGTCACAACCCACTGGACAAATACATAATTTTAGTTCACATCATCATCATTGTTGCAAACACTTAATAGGATGGCATAGATAAGATATTATTCTTGATCTTGAGAGTTTAGCATTTTTGCAAGGTATTTATACATTCTATATTTTTAATACCACATCAAAAATTACAACAATGTCTAAGAAAAAGAATTCCAAAATATATATAGAATCTGTGCTCTAATATTTATATAAAATTCAGTGAACTAGTTTCCTTTTCAAAAATACTGCAGATACCTTTTTGAATATAGGTGAAATAATACCTGATATTTTTTTTTGTATCCAGGTGGTTGAACAAGCTTTGTGAATTTTAGAAAAAGCAGATTATCTTCCTGTCTACGTGTACCGTTCCTGGGTTGGTCTGCAATTTTGGTATTTTGATAGTAGCCCATTTCTAATTGATTTACTGTTTCTTTCTATCTGAGCACCATAGAAATGTAACTTTTTACACTAGTATTTAGGACTTGTATTGAAGAAATAATAACAGGTCTGTTTGCCAGCTGATGGAAACCAACTTAAGGAAATCGTGTCACATCTGAGTCTGGTTTTTTGTTTTTAACTCAAAGTGTGTACTTGCTCCTTAGTCATTCAAGTGGAAAAGCATGAAACAATCATTTTATGTGAACAGTTCTAGGAATTGCCAATCAAAAAGTGAAACAAGAGCCTACTTGGATTATAACACACTTTCCTTTGCACTTAATACAATAAAGTGTTTGTATTTAAGTCAGCTCATAACACTCAGACAGTAGTGAAAGCAAACCTCATCTAAGAATTGTTAATTACCTTGAAATTTGCACTTTCTGACAGTATTGAAAGTTTCTCTATTTATTTTTTGATTTAGAGATTAAATGTGAGAATGTCCAAATATATACAGTTGAGAAGATGAATAGGATAATATCCAGCAGGAAAGGGGCACAGGGTTGTGATGGGAGCATCAGGTAGCTTATTTCTTCTTTGTTTGCACATGTCAATACATTCCCTTTCTAACAGCACAACAAAGAAAAGTATCAGTAACCTTAAATTACTTTTGCGGTCTTTACAGAGCGTCTTTCTAAAAGCAAAATAAATGGAATCTGCAGGGCACCCAAAAGGAAAAAAAGCATCTCAACGTATTTTGTTCTGCTCAAGACAAGATACACTAATCCAAACTCAGCCCTCTCCATCATTGTTTCTGTTGTCTGGCAGACACCTTAGAGCCGCAGAAAGAGGAGCAGCCAATCTGCTCCCGGTGAAATGAGAGCAAATTGGGCATTTGGGAAGAGAGGGGTTGTGTAGCCTGTGGAAAATGGGAATCTGGTTTTGGCTGCAGGAGATCCTCACTCCAGTGTAGCCCAAGACTGTGAGGCAATGGACTTGCTCTCAACTTGTGCTGGGCAGTCACGGGCAAAAATGTGACCAAACCTCTAAGGCGTAAGAGCTGAGTGAGGTGTAGCTGGTTTATCGCAGCAGTGGAGGCTGGCAAGCACTCTCTTTTTCTTTCTGATTAAGAAGGATGCTATCTTTTGTCAGCTCTGTTTAGAGCCTTGCAGTAATAGTCAGACTTGTATTAAACTGTTTAAAAAACCAGAACAAAACCCCAAACAAACAAAAAACCCCAACCAGCTTTTGTTTCTGAATGGATGAATCAGATTCCAAATCATTCTTATAGGTCTATTGTCCATGTGACTCACTGGCTTTAACTGAACTAGTCTTGATTCAGCTGATATGGTACAATGTTCACAAGCCCCTGTAATCTTTAATCAATTTTTGTAAAGTTTTATTTTTCATACAGGTATGAGGATACATTATTTTTTTATTAGAATAAGCATATTGTACACTTCCATAACTTTTACTTAACATCTGTATAAATAACACACAGTACTGCAGAAAAGCTAGTTTTCCTTTTCATAGATCTTTTTTAGAGAAATTACATTGGTGATGATCCAATAACCAAGTCCTTGAATGATGTGCTTGCCCTGACTAGGCAGGCTTCTGATACATTTTCTGTGGAGATGTTTAGGTCTGGCCGCTGTTGGCTGGTTTGTAAATCATTGTTATAAAAAACAGTGTTTTCAACCTTTTAACACTTGTACACCTTCAAGAATTTTCTAAGTGAGGTATAAATTACTTTCATAAACAGTTTAACCTACTGGAAATACCTTTGCTTTCTTGAGTTGCCTCTTGCATGAACCACAGCTTGAAAACCACTGTGTGGACCCCTCAGTAGGTCATTTCAGGCAAGTGCTGTGGTAGCTGAGGAGCAGCAGGCGTATTTGTTTTGTAAAAGATCTTTCAAATATTACTGCTTCACGCTTGCATATAACTAGCTGAGAAGCAAAGTGGGGAAAATATGCCCTTATTTATACAACTACATGAATTGCAAGCAGCAAGGTTCAGGAAAGGCAAATGTGTCATTGAGCTGCTCAAGCTTGCAAGAGCAAATAATTGATTAATAGTAATTAGGAAAAAATGCCTAGAGCTTCCACATCTGCTTCTCTTTTCATTCTTCTACCTCTAAGTCCATCTGCACATGTGTGTGTTTTATTTCTCCTTGTGCTGAAGAGGCCATCTAACCCTTTCTAGAGTCTTACAATGTCTTTATGTTTTAATTTCTTGTTCTCCACACTGAAGTTGGGAATTGAGGAGGCAGCAGTGTTGTATGACTGCTGTGTTCCCAGCAACGTGCGCCTACAAAGTCTGGAAGCTTGCACATAGTGATGGTACGGCCACATTCACACACCTTCATTATCAGTGCAGGGTCAGGATGAAGACCATCCATTAAGTTTTCCTCTATTGCTGAGTGGCCAGTCCGAATCTGGGTGGAAGTGGCAAATTGACTTGCTGTGGGATCCTGCCCAGCCTGGCCGGTTACTTTGGAGCAAGCTTGGTGGTGTGACCCAGGAAGAACCAGAGTGTGGAATTTAGAGGTGTGGATGAAAGCTCATAACATTCAGCTTACAGATCGGGAAAGTACAATTTACTTTAGAAAAATCAAAATTTTGTTGAGAAATAATGGACTAGTCCATACACCTAATAGTGGTGAGGTAAAACGGTCCAGCCAGAGCTCACTGAAATAAATAAGTAGCTGCAGCTCAGCTCATCTCTTTGCTAGAGGCTTGTAGGTTTCAGAAATGTGATCTTGTCTAGTGAACAATCAACTTTCTTCTGCATGAATTTTAGATTATATTTAATCAATTAGTAGAGTCTCTTTCGTTTTCTTTTTTTCATTTTTTTTTTCTGCCAAGGAGCAGCTGAGTGGAATTTTATGTAGGGTCCCCAGGCTATCTTTTTAACCCTGTAGAAATAGGAAAATAAGTAGATATGGGCTTCTTTTAATTGTTAACCAGCACTTTTAAAAGTACAAAAATGACTGCATGTGAGGTATTTAATCCCTTCCAAAGGAAGCATATAATTTCTTATCCTAAGATTCAATATACTTGGACTGGTCAATGTTGAGAGCAGCCAGAGAAGAAGATTGCGTAGTTACAATAATTGCTTTCTGTGGCAATCAGTATCCGAAGACAGTAGCTGAACATCTTTAACTTTTCATTTAAAGTGAAGATGAAACTATTCCTGCGACCGTAGGCACACCTCATATTCATTCTCTAATCTGAACAATACGTTTCAGCGCTGTCTTCTGGTTTTACAACTGTTTCTTTGAACTCCATTATGAGAAGGACAGAAAGTGCTGCCTGTGCAGGGATAATGGCTCCTCGGGATGGAGAAACCCATGCGCTGCTGAGCCCTTGCCAGCAGGGATGAGGGATACGTTTCATTTTCTTCTCTCATCCTTTGCCTGTGGGATGCCCCATGATAACCTTTCCAAGTCCTTCCCAGAGCCTCCTTTGTCTGTGACTTCCCGGCTGGTGGCCTTCTCTGGCCCACCGTGAGGGACAGCCAACCCCATGGCCTTTCTGATCTCCTCAACCCCTGTCTATCAAATCTGACAAGCTGAGAGCATGGTTTCCATGTAGGAAAGTGTTGGTTCCAAGGCTAGACTGGAAAGAGCTGGTGGAGCTCAGAAATGAAATTAGAGTGGGGACAAATGTTTTTCTCTGTATGAGCTTCTGGAGGCTTGCTCCTGCACCACGAAACTTAACGTCGCCCTCAGGACTCAAGTGTCTGATGTCATTGTGATAACATTACACTGCAATCTCTTCCCAGTACGGTTGAGACTGTCATTTCTATCTGCAAAACTGAGGTATTTCTTTTTTTAGAGAGTTTAAAGAGTGTTTTTTCCTGAAGTTAAGCTATTTATGGTCTAGTTGATGTGTCTGTTTCTTGACGTGGCATTGCATCAAAATACCACAGAGGCTTAGGAAAGAAAAACCCACTAATATTTCAACGTGCTCTTACTTCAAAGATATGTGAAGCTTCTTACTTCCCTTTGATTGGATAATTCCGATTTGGGTACAAGATGAATTTGGCCCTCACCATGAGGATTACGTAAAAAGCACTTTTACAATGGGTTTCAGTTTTGGAAGGGAAGATAGAGGCTAGGTCTGTAATAACGGTGAAGAGGTCCATGCAAAAAGATAAATGCTTTCAATTCAATCGTTCTGAATTTTTCATATTCTCCTTGTGCTGCTCCAGGTGCAAATATGGAAGACATTTTTCCCACTGGAGTTTTGGTGCCAATGTGATAATAATGTGAGGACTGATCATGTACACTTTCCTTGTCATTTATTTATAATCACTTAAGTTATTATGAAGTCTTCTTTTTTTCTTAGTGGCAGTGAGAATGCAATTAATTTTCTTAGCCTTCCCTTTGTAACCAGGATTTCTGACATACTGTTTCTCTGCTAAATCTGTTTTTTTTTCAAAAGACATTATATTATCCACAAGATATTCTGCGATGACCAATTCAAAACTTACCGCAGGTAAAGCTGCGCCGGTAACAAAGCTTCCTTTTTTTTTTTTTTTGATTTATATGCAATTCCTCTGGCAATATACCCAAACAACCTGCATTATTTCTTTGCTGCTTCTCTATTATGCATTGCAAGGCAGAGAAATTGCTTAATCTTTTGTTTTCGCTTTCCTTTCTCATGCATCTCTTACTGTTCTAAATTTCCCTTCAAGACTTTTTCTCCCAAGACCTTTTTCCTTTGATTGTTGCCACTTATTGGTCCAGTAGTCAAAAAGCACAGGGTGAATCCTCTGACAGGAGGCTGGTATCTCCATTGCCAACAAAAAGCTGTCCTGAGAAAGACAGAAACCACACATGGACTGTACACAACAGTGTCAGTTTTGCTTCTCTGGACTTAACATACCCATGTGGCAAAACATCATCCAGCTGCTAAAGATGATCAAAAAGAAACATTTGGGTTCTTAAGAAAAGAAACAATAGGAAAGTTGACATGTTACTGCTTCTTGTAATGCCTCATTTGTTCTGAATAGGACTTCCCTATCGTTGTCAAGGAAGACTCTCAGATTTTAGAGCTAATATTCAAGGGTTTTCTCCTTTCCATGACACTATATTTAGCTAAAAGGAAAGACTTCCCTCTGGGTTTTCCTGGTCTCCTCCATTCATTTACTCTCCGTTACATCATTCCCGTCTAAACAAATGTGACTTCTATTTTAATAACTTGCCCCATCTGGGGTCAGGTTAAGTCATTCATCAGCTTACATTCTGTTTGGCAAAACCACCACGCTTCTTAAAATATTTGTTTAATACTACAATGAGAGAAGGTTCATAATCCTCAGACCTCAGTTGTGAAATATTAATAATAGAAATCACTTTGTAAGAGGTGAAAGCTTTTTTTAACTCAAGGTCTCACAAGAACATCAGAAATTATAAAGAAATTTGGATGCTCCAAAACTGACAAAAATCAGCAACCAGCAGGGACCTTGTGTCTTGCAAAACATTCAGTATTCATCCACCCACAAGAAAATAGAGTAATAGCAAGTGTCTTGCAAATAAAATGTTTAAACCTTTAAAGTATATAGGACATCAAGCAGTTTCATATTTCCTCATTTGGAAATTCTATCTTGGTTGGAAAGGTGCAGTAAAACACCTCAGAGTGACTATCAAAATACCATGCACCCGGATTATTTAATTTCATATAATGCCAGTCTGTGTGTATATAGTTTATTTTTCCCATAATCTTTTTTTATTTTCTCCTCAATCTTGAGTTAATGTCACAAATAGATTTTTACCTCTGCCCGTCTTAAGGATGTTAAATCCCTAAAGGTGATTTACCCAAGGGCTTACCCAAGGACTGCATTGCTTCTGGTCAAGTGCCATCGACTCCAAAGCCATCATCGTGACCTCAGTGCAGGTGTAAGCTGGCTGACGTGGTCACAGCATCTGATGAAGGTTTGAGGGTTCTCCATTGGTCTCAACCACAAGTCTCACATGGGTCAAAACTTTAACCTAACACTTGCCCAGTCTGCTGGGCTCCCAGAGCACGAGCCAAACGTGCCATCCAAAAAGCCCCTGTTGCATGCTGCCAGCTGGCAAGAAGCTGGCACCATCCTTCTGGTTCACTTGGGTGGTGATGGACCATCCTTTGCGGGAGATACACCCAAAAAGGCACTTGTGTTTTCAGCGGAGAGGAAAGAAATGGAAAGGTTGTCCTGCAATTCACTTTGTGGTTTGCGGACTGATTGCCTTAATGGCATTCTCATTAAGAGTTCTTGCTGTGAAATGCTGTTTTCTTTCTCTTTCGGAATTCTCTGCATTAATAATTAGTAGCTCCTTTTGGAAGTTATTTATAGAAAGTATTGCTCTTGTGTCACTTCATGCTAGACAGGACAGAAAGCAAGCCCTGTACGGATGCATGCACAGAGCAGACCTGTTTAACTACAAGATACCCTCTGCAGACAAGGAAAACCCAGGAAACTCCCTCCTCTTCTTCCTCCTCCCCAAACTCCCATGCTGTTCTAGCAGCCAAGTGGCTACACCTAAAAACGGGAAGGTAAATCTCCTCCCAAGGCTTTCAGCAGCTCACCTGGTGCCTGGGAGGAGCTCTCCATCCTCTCCCCATTCTGCAAACCTGCAGAAGGTTTCATTTCCCAGCGCTGCTAATCTGGCCTCTTTCCTTAAGTGCCTACATGCACATTCAAAAGAAAAACATGGCATTTAGTTCATTAAACTCGTGCCAGGAAAAGCACACGGGAAGCAAGAAGCGGCTGCATGAAGCCCCTGGGAAGGGAGGGGAAGGAGGAGTGGTGCTGGCAGCAGCCTGGGTGGGGGCTGCCAGACAATGGCGGTGGGAAAGTTTAATTTTAGATAGTGGGAGCAAAACACTGATTCACTTGGGGAAATAGGGACTGCAGAAGAAATAAGACCTGCAGAAACGACTGCATCGAGCAGGGCTTAGCAATGAGAGGAGGAGGATGGGCACAGAAGCCCACGAGTGCCATCGCCAAGCAATTGGAAAAGAAGTCCAGCATTAACAGAATGGAATTTATTTTTTCTCCCCCCTCTCTATACTATATCAAAAAGACAGCTGCAATGCAATCTGCTGTTTGTGTAGGAAAGGTGTTAGCCATGAGCAGGCCAGGGTGCTCTCGGGAATCGTCGCTGGATCACCCAGCGGGGCCGGGGCTCGGCTCCCACGTCTCACACAGCATCTTCACAGCATCCTCCCCGCTGGGACCGGGGTGAAAACAGGCATCTTAACAGCCTTTCAAAGGGCCATCATTTGTCCCTTGGAAAACAAGGCATTAATCCTAACTCCTGTCTTCCAGACAGAGCGTGATATATACACAGCATCGGATAAGTCTTGTAAACACAAATATAACAAAAAGGCCCGCAGAAGCTGATACACTCTATTTCATTGTGGCCTCTCCCATCCCTCTGCAAGCCTGTCCTGGTTATTCTTCTTTTCTTTTTCCCTGGGAAATAAATGCATTTAATTCAGTCCTCTAAGAGGCAAAGATGCTTCCAGGGCAGCGACCTCTGTGCCTCCCCATAGACACAGTCACACAGAACGAAGAGAAGAAAGAGTTTGATAATAATAAGTAATTATCATAATAATTAGCACATATTTAGTGCTTTACATTTTCAAAGCACTGTACAAATATTAGCTAATGAATATTTGGTAGGCAAACAGATTTCAAGCTTCTAGAAGGATTATTATAAACTATGAGGAAAATATTTTACAATATTTGGCTGACTTTTTCTTGCTCCTACATTTACAAGGTTATTAGGCTTGGCTACACCTGTAACTTAATCACAGAGAGCCATTTGCATTTGTTATTCCTATCGTTCTCTCATGGTTGGTCTTCTGTGCTTCCCACTGGGAAGATGCAAAAAGTGGAATGGGCATATTCAGAACAGATATTTGCAGTTATTTCGTTATCGATGAAGTTGTGTGCATCGTTCCAGGTAATAGAAACCCAGTTCATACCATCACAGATGCTTCCTTGTAGTAAACATAGAGCTGAAACTGCAGAGGTGGTGTAGTTGCTGATATGAACCATTGTCTCCTCCAGGAGGAGGTTAGCGCATTCCTTTGTGGGAATCCTACCAGCTAAAATAAACCAGAAGAATGTCCCTTTCCTTTTCAGCCATCCCATTGATAAACCCAGTGATAAACCAAATATTGGGTCAGATATTTCCCTTTTATCATGGATGGAATTGTTTGTGCTTCATAGTATTGATAATGAGAAGAAAAGCAGATGCATAGACACGGTGACTGCACCCGAACCTTTCAGAAGATCTAATAACTCTTTGAAGTTCAGCCACCCAAGTGCTCACTAAGCCAAACCCCTCAGATTTAAAAATTCTGATGTATATAGTCAAGTTCTTCTAATGAGATTTCTTGATGGCTGTAATTGGTCTCTTCTTTCCTTGTTTTTTGTCCTTCACTTTGAAGTTTTGATTCATTACCTTGTGCAAATTCTCCTCCGCACCATGACAAACAATTTCATACCTGTGATTCCTCTGTTTCATTTGTATCCAGGTTGCCTTTTTTAAGCTAGCACGCTCTTATCTCTTCATAATCAATTTTCTACCTTCTAAATATCCACAGTTTTGGCACCTGTATAGTAAGCTTTCTTCACATGAAGTGATTAAAGTATTCAGCTTGCTCTCTTTCTTCCTTCACCTTGTCTGCTTCAGTTTGTGCTTTGAGCAGTAGCTGGGCAGTGTATATATATCTTGCTTCTTAAATTCTGCAGATTATGTGTGATCTCTATATTAGTTTCTCTTCCAATTGCTTCTGCTTCGCTATCCTTGCACAATATGCACTCAGCATCTGCTGCTGCCATTGCCTCTGAAAGCAGAAGTGATTTCTCCTGCCAATTTTCCACTTTCCAAAAAGAAACTGTTCTTTCAAGGCTTGATCTTGTTGTGTGCTTTAAAGTCAGTAATAATATAGTCTGCTCGACATGTTACCGAACTGGGGATAAAACAAGAAACACAGATAGAGCAGCCAAAATATTTAATAACAAATTCTAATATGCACTGTGCTTGACGGGCCAAGGGAAATGCCGTGTTCCTCGAAATGACACCAAGCTCTACAAGAGGCAATCCAGACCCTGGGCACTCGGGCCAGACAAAAGGGCATTGGGCATGGAGCCAGGCACAGGCACAGATCTGTTTTTTCTGACATTTTTAAATACTTATTTCTGCTTGACCAGAAGTTTACTTATTTCCAATCACCAGTGCACAGAAAAGTAATTTTCCCACATATTTTTTGATAGGAAACCTGTCCTATGTTGCAGGGATGTTTTGATATTTTGGAAAGTTCACTTCAATTTCTTGTATCTCCGCTTCCCATATCAGAGTTTGACATCTATTTAGAGTGTAAACCTTTCAGGCAGGGACAGTCTCTCACTTATCATAGGGAAAAATAAAGAATACATTGTTATTTATGTTCACTGGTAACAATATACAAAGACAATGAACATGTAGGACGGAAACTGATTTTCTTCCTGGCTAGAATTTATATATAAGATCTTCCTAATAGGAAAGTGCATTTATTCAAAGCCTGGCATAGTGAATCCCCAGTTTGTTGTAAAGGCTTTCAGGCTCTACATTCATACAAATAATCTGTCATAAACAGCTGCTACACTTAATTTTAGATAGGGATAGAGCTGAAAACAGGAAAAAAATATGTAACTAACCAAAAATCAAAGTGAAAAATCAAACAAGAGGTGTTTGGGGTGGTGGTTGTTGTTTTAACATATTGACTAATCTTTTCCATTACTGTCATTTTTCCTCTACTGTTTGGGATGTCATTAATGCCCATGTAATGCAAAAAGTAACCTAAAACTGAGGAAGGGGTGATCTTTACTGTATTTCCAGTTAATTGGAAATATAAAGCACCATAAGTTCTTAATCAAAAGTGATTTTCTGCCTTACTTCTGGATGTCCACATAGGCTTGATGGGTTTTGTAAGTCCCTGGCTCCTGACAATGCAATGTCTACATCTTTGCTACCCACCCCACCCCCAACTGGCAATGCATGATGACAGTTTGCTGCATTATCCTTTAGACAAGGCAACAAAAGAATATGCACTCAAAGGTTTAGGAGTGAAAATACAGGAAGAAAGAGTCACACATGGGAAACAGATTTCATTCCTTCTGTGAAGAGCCAGGTTCAGCCTTTTGCCTTTAAAAAAATCTCACAAAAAGGCAAACTTGATTCTTATACCTGCTGAAAAGGTACTAAACTGTTTAGATGGTAGGTATCATCACGCTCCTTCTCAGCGGGGAGCTCTGATTCCTCAGCATCAGGGTTTCCCCAAAGCTTTCTGCCTACATCTTCTACTTAGCTTGGCAGGGACATTGTCAGAGAATAAAAGACTTCTTCCTCATGTCAAAGGGCTGGCATTCATCAAGATGATAATACTTTTTACCTAGAGCACCTTTTAGATGAGGTTCATGAAGCCAGTAAAGAAGAAGATGATAAAGAGAAAAATGTTGCAGGATTTTTTATTATATTTTTGGCACTAAAACTGATACTACATGAAATAAAAGATTTTTCTTTTATAAGTTTCCTTTGGCTTTTACTTTATAAATATTCCTTGGTTAAGTCAGTGGACTGGTTTTCACATAAAGCATAATCCAAAGCCTGTTAAGGTCAACAGAAAGCTTCTTATTAATTTCAGCAGTCTTCGGATCGAGCTCCAACTGCAAAACTGCTCACCGAATCTAACAAAAACTTTTTGTATCACAAAAGCAACATTCACACCTTTCAGGATCAAGCACTTCATGATGAGGGGATAGTCTACAATCCAGTAAATCTTCCAGGGATCTTTCTGCTGATTGTTATGGGCTTGGGATCAAGTACGTTATATCCAGCCTGCAAAATTGAGTGTTTTCTACCAGTGCTTGGCACTTTGTACTTTCACCTTCAGAGAAAAAAGAAAACATGTGATGTTCTAAAAAGGGGACTTTCTAACCCTCCAGACTGGACTGATTTAGTGTAGAAGAACTGAGCGTGAAGCATTTCATCCACAGCTTCTTACATCCCTACGAACCCCCTCGAGATCCGCAAACCTAACACCAGCCGTCTTTGCCATTGACGCGCAGGGTGTTTTTGTTGAGGCACAGAGTGTCTAGGTGGTTGCAGTATGACTATGTGGTCATTTTTCACACTTCCTCCCCTAATTACCCTTTGTTCCTCAGTTTTATAACCTAATCATGCTGCCTCCTTCCGTTTCTCCTTCCATTTGTTAGTTCCTGGCTCCTGTTTCGATCCAGCTGTTAACCCAAATCTGCTCCATTCCTCTTCTCAGCGGCAGCAAGAGCTGAGAAAGGTCCCTCCAAAAATTGAGGCAGGCTTGTCACACTCTCACTTTAGTTGTCGTTGGGTTTTAGGGTATATTTAGGTTAAAATATGGAACTAAACTAAGCTGCAGTTTGAGAGAATAAAATGAGTTAGAAAGGTCTATTTGTCCCTTGTCAAGGAAGAAATCTCTTCTTGTTAACATCAGAAGAAGATGAAGCAGCAGCAAGTTTTCCATATAGTCCAATGACAGAGCAGCCTATTGATAAAATTTATCTCCCAAAAAAGGTTTTAATATCTAATTTGACTCTAAAAGCTAAGCTATCTGAATGCCAATAAATGGTCAATAACTTCATTGTTTCGTTTCATCAAATTTTTATTTTCATTTCTTAAACTACAATTTAAAAAAATATTTCAGCACAAAAATAACTGTTTGATAAATTTGAAATTTTTATGATAGCTTCCATTTCCACAACAAAAGTCTTCTGGTTTTGGAGGATTTTTAAAGAATAATATGAAGATGATATGAAAGCATACCCACACTCTCCCATGAAAGTGAAGTTCTTATTTTACTTTTTAAAAATGTTTCCAAAGCCCTCTTCTCAAATGGGGAGTTTTAGTTGCTGTGGGTGTTTTAGTGAATCTCTTATCATTATGATAACTTTTATTCTCTGCTTCAGACATTAGTTTCTAAACCAATTGTTTTTTATATAAAAAGTAGCAAACCACCAGGTTCTGGTGCACAATTCTGTTAGACTTATGGGTGAATCTCAGTACCAATCTTAGACTTTTCTGTGAATTACTGCTTTTCTCCTTTCACGGTTTTCCAGAAAGACTTTAACTCCAAACTGCATTGTGGGACATAATTAATATTCATTCATGATTAATATTCATTACCAATATCTAAGAAATAGCAGATTTATAGGAAAGCTTTGAGAAAGCAGGGAAAATGTGATTTGTAGAAGAGATGAGTTCTTCCATTGTTCTTCACTGGTAAAGGCATCTCTCAGTACCAGATGAAAGCTGGTGGAAAATCTCTGCCTCTTGGTTAGCGCCAAACCGTATGGGAGTATGGGAGGGCTGGGTTTAGTCCTCTCAGCCAAGAACAGCAACAGAAAGAATTATTAGGTGGTTTGAGTGATTTATCACCCACGAGTGTTCCCAGATAAGCTAACCTGTTTGCAGTCCAACAGAGTCCGGTGCTTTGCATCAACTTGTTCCTCCCTTGCATGGCCAAGATAACGAGATCTTAGACCTTCTAAATGAACTCAGATTTCAATGAAAGTTTAGAGGGCAATGCTTTCATGGGCAAATGTCTAATTTGCATTTTCTACGTTCACCTTTTAACCTTGAGCTATCTGTCCTACTCGGGTTTAAGCCACACAGAAAAATAGGAGGTCACTGAATGTCAAATTGTACAGAATGGTCAATTATCCAACTGTGAACCACACTTTTTGGTGTATGTACAAGGACTTGAACCATACTTTCCTGGACTTACTTTAGGTTTAATTCTCCATAAAGCAGGTAGTTACGTTTTTAAGCCCCATCTCCACTGTAACTGGGATTCATTACTTACCCGCTCTGTCCTAAATGGCACAACCTTCAAGTGACAATATTATGGAAACTGGTTTAAATGTCTATTAGATTAAACTTCCTTAAATATAGAGCTGTTTACTTTTAATTAGCTAGCTCTGTATGCTTACCTATATCTGCAAAGATACAATATCTGCCAAGGTTTTGAAAAATGGCATGAAAATAAAGAATAAAAGACCCAATTACTCATGTTAAAGATGGATCTCTACCCCAGTTTCCTTTCCACAGGCCAGCTCCAGCCTCTGCACGTGGGGTTCCCGTGCTCCCCCCAACTTGCTGCTTGGCCTCCCCTTGGTGAGGGGAAGGGCTCCGCTCACCGTGTGTTCTTAACGTGTGTATATACATATTCCCTTGCCTTCAAGCCAATATATTCTTATCAGCAGAAGTAGTAAGTTCTATGCCTTGTGTTAATCCTTCCTAGAGACAGAAAAAATTGCTTCGAAGTTGACTGGGAATAATGAAGAACATTCGAGGAACTAGAATACATGTGCAGCACCCTCTTCCTTAAAAAACATCTGGGGAATAGGGGGGTTGGTGAGCCTAAAGCTCATCTATAGCTGATCCTACATCCTTGTCCTCCAGAGGGAAAAAGGATGTTATAACATTATCTAGAATGATCTTCTCGATATTTCTTGGCTTCCAATAGCATAGCGTGGTAAAGCTTTGCAAAACTTGACTCGGATTGCTCAGAAATCAGCAGTAAAAAAGGATTTAACTTCTTGATGAGGTAAATATCTGCATTTGCCCCGCTTCTAAGTAACACAGACAAACCAAATTGTCTTCTCTGTCGTATAACAGCATTTCCCAATCTCTATGGGAGATATTCACAAAGACTGTGCACAAACATATTTTAAAATATATTTTTCTAGTAATTTTCTTTAATACAACATAGAACCAAAAAATATTTATTGCTTCACTCACTCCACTTGGTCACTGAAGCTTCTCCTGCAGTTTTGTTCTTCTGACTTTCCTACTTCTCTTCCCAAACCAGCCTGCCACTGGGCAGCAAGTGGAAATAACAAAATAAAGTGAACTAAAGTGAAATGCAGTGCTGCTGCTTGGGGAAGCAAGCATAAAAGCTTTACAAAAACGGCAGTCTAGTGCCTCAGTGGATGAACACTGGCATTTGGCACTTTGTAATAGGTTAGGAGCCTCAAAATTTATTGTAAACTTAATGCAGTTTTACAGCCTATCTTCAAAACATTTACACAGACAGTAAAAGATGATGGATATTTTCAGAGCATTCCTCTTCCCCCGCAGTTTCCCTTGCAGTAACACTGCACAAGCCGCAGTGATTTGAAATATATTATTGATGTATCTTTGAAGATCTATTATATGATACCTCATGTTTATTGTTATTATGCAACTGGCTTCTAAGTGTCCTCTTCTATACAAGACAGAGCCGAGAAGATATGATCAGTATTATTATTTGTATTATGGTGGTAGAGGCAGTAGCCCAGCAGAGCACCGTTGATTTAGATACCCTACAAAGACAGGGTGACAGTGTAGCTGCTCTTTACATTTCACTTTTTAAATAAACCAGGGAAACAAGACCAGAAAGAAAGAGATACAGTATATAAGCAATCAACAGAGAATGAAGTGCACAAGAGATAGATGTGTGTCTGCACGAGTAAAGTTAATGAGATCCATACTTTGCATTTAATGGTAGCCTTTCAATTGACTCCTTCGTGATGGAAAGTTGGAGAGGTGAATGAAGAGCTAGATAATTAGATGCCAATATAGAAATCGTGATTGGGAAGGTGGGCAGAGTTATGGGGATGGCCAACTCTTTTATTACTATCGCATCTTGAATGTTTTGCTATACCATGTCTTTAATCTCTTTTCATACACAGTGTGTTTTATGGATTATGTGGCTCAGACATCATTTTCTTTGCGTGCACACTCTGGTCGTATTTATTCTCACTAATGCTGCTAACGTCTCTAAAGCTGAGAACTGGATCAAACTTACAGCAAAAAGCGCAATAGATTTTCTGCTAGTGTTGATTTAAGCAGAGGTGCGGGATGTTTTTATAGCCAGGCTGAACCGTGAGCACAGCATCGCTTTAGCAGGGAACGTCCCGTTGGACAACGTTTGCTAGTAAAAGATAACGACAGAGTGTAAATGTAACAGTATCTTCTAATCAGAAAATGAGTTGGCAAGAGAAGTAGGCAGGAGAACGACCTGAAATGTTTAAAGAAAGCAGCCGGAGTAGAGGCCGTTGGCTTTGGATTGAATAAACACTAAATTTCTCTTTAGCAAGGAATCTCCATGGGAGAGTATCAATGGTTTTGTAAAGCCAACAGGTACAACAATGTCCTACATGAACTGTCCTGATTTTCTTATTCAGAAGAGTTCTGCATGCCCCCAAAGCCTAACTATGCTTTCCAGCTCTTGCCAGTTTGCTCACTAGTTCTCAATTCAAGTTATTTTCAATGCTTAGTGCAGGTCCAATAGTAGTTACCAGCCCCATGAAGTATTAGAGAAAGAAAAGTTTGCTGTAGCAATTAAGCAGTAGCCCAACCTACAAGAAGCCAAGTGCTGTAAATTAGACAAATTCCCGAATAATAAAAGTAGTTGTGTGTCTTGTCTGCACCTGCAGCGCTGTAAATATGTGTTTAGCACAGGACACACTCAGCTCTCATGGGGACCTATGTTCAGCATGGAAATATATGTATTATCCTATTATATTGGGAATACGTGTTATGTTTATGTGCAGAAATAAAATTTCTGGTTTTCCAGTACTTTATGCAGTGTAGCCAACGTTGTTGGAGCTCTTTCTCAGGCTTTCTATATAACACACCCATTCTACTTGCTTTGTCTCTGTTTTTTTTTTTTTAACATTGCAAACCGTTAAAATCCTTTTAAAAAACTTCTAAAAGCCTTTTAAAATCACAGAAATCCCAAAATGCAGCTGCAGCCAGTAGGTTCCCAGGCATGGATTCATCACACCTATGTATAACCTGGGTGTGAAGCAGGAAAGTACAGATCTTATCTTGCCCTGTGGTACAACTGAAAAACCCTGCACTTGGTGACTCCTTCTTTCATTACATTCTGTACGTTTCTCCGTGTCTTTAGGACCAATACCAAACATCCGCAATCTCTGAGTATTTTCATTCTATTTACTTCTAATAGGTGACACTTTAAATTTTGTTTTAAGTGTGGCTAATTCTCTTTTCAGAACTGTCAAGTTGTACGGCTGAATGCCTCTAGGACTGATAGTTGCACAATGCGTGATGCTACACCAATATACAATAGCTGCACATCTACACAATATTTTGATAGCATGACAGTAGCTATTGATAATAATGCATTTGTGTTGCAGTTTTGGCTAGCAGTTGTCAGAATACTGGTGAATTTCCAGTTATTACAGAAAATTAGTTTTCAGGTGGAGCAATCGTGTTCTGGAGCTTTGGGGTACAGGTAATCACTTGGAAACTAATTCAGGAAGGGCCCCAGCCCTGTGCCTAATAAATATATGTATACTGGAGATTATTACTGCAAGGTGATGCGTTAAAATTGTCACCATCCAAGAAGTTAAAATTCAATATGGTTATACTCATTTTGAGGGTGGGAGCTATAAGCTTGCAACTGCTTGTGTGCAAGTATGTTTGTGCATATGTAATTCCTCCCCGGACCAGATCTAATTTTCGGTGTGTCTTTACTATTCCTATTACTATTTTTAGCTTTCTGGGTGTTATAGTAATAGGAATCCATTTAAAGTGTGGTGTTAAAAATGAAATGATGCCTTAGCCACCATCTAAGTTCATAATTTGTAAAAAATATTTAATGCTCACTGGTAGAGCAGATGGAGCTGAAAGCTGTGAACGCTTTTCTACATGATAATATACTTTTTTTCTGGCTGTTGGTGTTGCTTTGTTCCTTCGTTTTCTCATAAAACAGTACTCAGGCTGGAAAGATAAGAACTTCGGTATTTTTCAAGAATTTCAAGGCAGGGTTAGCATTATTTGGGCAGAATACCACAAAATACTGGATTCTCAGATGCTGGGCTATTTCAGTGAATATTTTTGCTCATGAGTTAGCAAAAATCAAGCTTTCAATTAGTACAGAAATGCAGAAAATATATTATCCCTCTAACCACATGGAGAAATTAAGGCAGGGGACCCTAGTTTAAGGGATGCCTCGTCTCATTTCTTGTTAATGAGAAATATCCATGCGCCTTTGAACTTTCATAACTGTGTGTCTTTACATCAAGTCTCATGTCTGTGGATGAGAGGATACAGCACAGGGAAAGTCATCTACAAATGTGCTGGCTGCCACTCAAAACTTAGTGGTATTCTGCTAATCAATATAGATATTAATAGCAGGATTAGTATTGCAACTGACTTGCTGTACTGCAAAAGGGAGCCGTGATAGAAAATTAAGTAACATCTGCTGCATTCTCATCAAATAAATTTTAATATCATAAAAATAAGTAAACAGTAAGATCCCATTTTGGTTAACAGAAAAGTGCAGGAGAATGAAGAAATGGGGTGATTCAGATCCCATTTGTGTCCAGGAGACAAAATTCCTCTGCAGACTCCACTGTCGCTGGTGGACGGTTCTGGGAAGCTCCTGGATTGCTCTCCAGCATAATTTTTTGCAATGCTGTTTCTGAGGAGTAACAGCTCACGTGAGCAATGGTTTTGAAATCTAAATTTGCTTAACAAGTAGATTTTCCATTTGTCCCTACTTTTTCTTTTCTTGATAAGTATAGAAAGTTCTGCTAATTGTACATTAAACCTGAAGATTTTACCAAGGTAAATTACTGAAATTCACTTGACTTGATTTTTATTTCAAATAATAAGTCCATCACAGGTGACTGTGGCTACCATTGTGTGGTAACTTGGCCAATTTTTAGCCTCTTTTGCAAGGCTGATAATACTTATAGTCTATAGTATCTACTAGGGCTCTAAAGGATTGATTAAATGAAATTCAAATTAAAAGTATATATAGAATGCCAGAAGAATTGTCAGAATATTGCTTATTATAAGTCACTGATCTATGGTAAAGAACTTTGTGTGTGTATAAAAAATACCTAAATAGGTATGTGCTTCTGCCACCTCTTCCCCCAAGAAACTTCTGTAGAGACACGGGACAGGCATTAATGAATATAGCTCTACATCTACCAATGAGATGAGTTTCTTCATCCCATTATATGGATTTCAAAAACAAGAAACACATTTTTAAAGACAAAATTGTGTGAGGGTTAGTTTTAGGGATAAAAATATTGATTGTCAACCAGAGGGGTTCTGTTTTATTTTTGCATTTAGAAGAAAACCTGTAGATAAATTTGTTTTTGTTTCTCCCAGTAGAAATTTTTGACTATTTAATTAAAGGCCTCATTGCCCCATCATTAAATTCAAAGAAGCATATCTAATGCAAGCACTTAAATGTAATGTCACTTATTAGTCTTTAATGAAGAGAAACTTATTCTTTCTCTGAAGAACAGCTGTAGAAATAGTGCCCATGTCACCCACAAAATGATATATTATGAAGAGTATTAATGTGTATTTAATGACTGTAAAAATATTCCTTTATAAAAAGGACCATATTCTTTCTTGTTCGGCTTCGCTCGTAAAGGAGGTTAATTAAAGCCAGAGCATCACAAATTCTCGAACACTACAGGTCATTCATCTGTACCAAAGTGTAACACAATTCTGCAAGATCCCATTGACAGTGATAACATAAAAGTAACTGTTCCGCTACGTGGTAAAGATCACTGCTCTGTCTTGTAACTTGGCTCTAGCTTTCATGATCCAACAGCCGCTAAATCTGCCATTAAACATACAATTTATCTAACTCTTTTCATATTATGCTTTATAAATATATATATTTAAAGTGTTTCTAATATTTTGGAGAAAAAAGGGAACTGAAACTACAGTTTTGAGATTTTTTTACATGGAAATGACACAAAACAGTGATTAAATGCTGTATGTCATCGTCAAGTCAAAAAGCGACCATTAATCCACATCCAGAGTGCAGGGTTATGTATTTGGTGTTGAGTTAGTTTAGCACCTTTTTTTTCCTTAAATTGATAAATTATTCAAGATAAAAGGTCAGAACAGTATCATAGTAAATCTTGAAGGGTGAGGAGATTATGAACAGTGGGAGATTACCAACACTCCTCGGGTGGTGACTGGATACTAAAATAGAATGGCCAGAAGTGGCACAAAGGAAATATTTCAGTGCCCCCCAAACAACAAAACTAAATGCACTGAGATGTTAGTTCATCACTCTTTCCTGCAAGTAAGGGTAACTCTGTTATTTTGATTATGAAGACTACAAAAATGTGCAAGTGTAAGGTGGAGCGATAGAATTTAATTCCAACTCCATGGTTTCTATCATATGCACAGTTTTTATTAATCCGATTTACCCAATGTAATCCTGTGTATCCTTCTTTCGTGTATTTGGTACCCATAGTACCAATATTACATAGTGCATTCATTTTGGCTCTTTTTCTTGTTTGCCACTTAAAAACTACTGAAAACTTTATCACACGGCAGCCAGTACCCTGCAGCTTCTCCCCTTCCTATTAAGCCCTCATCTTGTTCACAGCCGTGTCACCCAGAAATTGAGAACAGCCAAACCAAATTCATATCGTTGCCTTGCATCATTCGAGCGGCTTCCAAAGGCACTGATGCACTTCTACGTACTGGGTGTCCAAGACTGATTTCAGTCTCATAAAAATGAAGATTTACTCCACCGACGTGTGTGCACTGTCACTGGTGAGAAGGGAACGAAGATGAGCATCAAACCCTCATAGTAAAAATCTGCCCACTCATGGCTGGTTTGAGAACTGCTCTCTGCAGTGACCCGATTCCTGACAATTATGTGACCTTCTAATAGTCATCTGTACTTCTCCATGTATGGATTTATGCAGTTCTGGATAACAGTTTCTCTTGGGAAGTGTAAATAGAGACATGTAAATTGTATAAAGGGGTGAGTGAAAATCACAGAGGACTTTTTTTTCCCCATTCCACAGCCCCTTGTAGTTTATACAATTCTCCGTGCCTCCCTCTCTCTTTTCTGTATGCAAAGGGGAGAAGATGATACCATATAGGCTCAGGTATAAGAAAAAGGGATATTTTTTTCCCCCAGAAAATGAAATATGAAAAAAAAATCAAGGAGCACTTACTTTTTTTTTTCCCATCTGCAATGCACTGCACTGGTTCATTTTCTCCCGTGTTATCTCCCAGCAGCCAAAGCTGTGGGACTGTTGGTCACTGCTGAGCAGCAACAGCTCAGGGGGGAACCCCTAGATCTGTGGCACAACACCCCAAGTTACTGCAGAGGTCAGGGCCCCACTGAGGACAGGGTGGGCTGGCTGAGGGGTGGGCTGCCGAGCCCGGGGCAGCGTTGGAGGGAAAACACCTAGGAGATGTAGCTACTTTCCTTTCTGGGGTTATTTTTTTTAATAAAGTATGACTATACGTTCAAAGCAATTTGATGCTCCCCATGCTTTATGAAGAGCTTTGAGATTTATGAATGGAAAGTATTACATAAAGCTAAATAATACATCTTTTAATATAGAGATGTACTTAGACAATATGGAAATGAGACAGGAGAGTAGAAAATGTGACAGCTGAGTAGATAAACATGGACTTGTGTTTTCATTTACAAAGACCTCCCGTATATAAATGCTAATTATTTACTGCATTATAAGATTCTGAATTCCAGAGAGAGGTTTCACCAGTTTGATGTATTAAACAAGTGCCTGTTGAGAGACCACTTCTTAATGTGCTGTCTCCAACATTTTTAATGACAGCTACGTGTCCCACAGCCATCCGTTTCACTTGAGATGCCAGATCGCATCAGGCAGGGTAATTCCCATCAAGTCCTGGGTACAAGCACACTCACTAGCACACCTGACTTGACAAGCCATATTTTTTTGTTACAGGGAAGCAAATCTGTTTCCTTTCCCAACATCACCAGCAAAAACCAGGACTAGAAACCATTCTCATTTTACTTACCTCCATAAAAGCTTGTCCAAAGTTGACCTGCAGACGACCAGTAAAGCCTGAAGTATTTACTAAACCTGCCATACCCTACTAAAGAAGTACATCAAGCTGTTTCCAACTCTTCGTATTTCATTCCTATTTGCTCCTCTTTTACCTGCAGATTTTTTAAATCAGTCACTGCTGGGCAAGAAAGACCCCAAGGAAACAGCTTTAGGGATGGATAGGGCCGAGGTTACATGATTTCCTCCTTTTCCCCTGGATCAAGCTGTGATCCTTCTCTCCTCATCCTCACCCTGATAAGGCATATCCAGCTTACACACAGTGTAGGACATTTAGAGCTTACATCTGTGTTTTACGTAAAGAGGAAGAGTTTTCCTTCCCTGTGACAGAAGCATTGCAGCTATAAATTATTTTTTTTTTTAAGTTTTCCCTTTTTTCCCTGTGCAGGGAGGGCTGGCAGTCTCAGTTTGGCTCCCGAGGGCAGTGTATTACCCCCTAGTGCCTGAGCTCCTTAGTCATTTCAGGTAACACAACAGCTCTTTTTTGTTAAGGGACCATGGGAGAAAATTGAGGGGGAAAAAAAAACCAAACCCACAACATAAAGTTGCCAGACTGAATAAGAGATACTGCAATAAATGTTTTCCTTTGGAAAAAAACACTGCTCAAAGCCAGACTACTGGGATTTCCTTCTTGGTTAGGCAGCTATGAAGGATAAAGGGGAATGGATGTAGATAATTATTAGACTGTTGAATGCTTAACTAAAATGAAGTTGTAACAGAGCTGGTGCAAGAGCAACTGTTTACACATGAATGAAGGAAAGTCACACTTTTCTGTATTTTAACACAATTTGTGCAGCTGCCTCAATGTTGCAGAACTGGTGTTTAGCTCTTACTCATCAGTTATCTCTGTGTCTCTCTGCCTAGAAATGCTCATATGAAGGGATGACATAATAGATCATTATGAATCCAGTTGTTCGCAACTAAATTCACTGCGGTTCCAAAAATACTGTCAATGACTTGTTGAGCTCAGCTCCGAAAAACTTAGTCTGGGACCCGTGCACATGCGGAGGGGTTGGGGCCTGTTGGAAACTGGGACTTGTTTTTTTCAGTTCTGTTATCTATCTCTTACTCTAAAAACTCTTTCCCCCCAATTTCTCACTTTTATCTCATCCTTACTCTTCCTTACTTTACTCATCTTTAAAACTCATTGTATAAAGCCTTTCCGCCGGTCACTGCTGTGGCATTTTTTGGCTCGTGCCTGATCCCTCAACAACTTTTGGGGTTATGAGAGTTTACTTTGCTTGTCTGTTGGCTTTTAATTGTGGATTCAGAAAGAACAATAATTAGGTACTGCCTCTAACTACCCATTGGTGAATTCATACATATGGCTGCTTCACTGATGTCCTGGAGGGTATTTGCATTTGGCATCCTCACTGTAAAATGCAAACCTGGTTAAGAGGGAAATTGTGTCTCAGGCTGAAGAGATGCTAATAGAAGTGGCATCACTTGCCATGAGATATCCTAATTTATGACTATCTTTAAAGAACATACTTGCCAATTAGTGTCTTTATTAGAATACTCACTTTTATCATTTGAAAATATGGCTCTTAATTGGGACCAGCTTTGCCTAAGGGAGAAACATTTGTTAATAAATAAATGAAAAAACTAAACCTCTCCATCGGTACCCACGAAGGGAACCAGCTTATATCACATAGGCACCCTTATAGATCGTATTACTTATTATTCTTAAACTCGTTCAATTATTGAGGAAGACAATTTCATCTAACATTATATTGTCTTACTGAGAAAAATATAGACAGGATATAGGAACTTGCTTGTTTATTAAAGCAAGTAGCTCATTAGGCATAATTAAGATAGAAGAAACAGGAGCATTAAATTTTCATACCACACCATCAGCCCGATAGCTCTAGTAAAGGCAAAAGCACCATAGTTGCTCTATTAGTACATTGATCAGGTTAATGTAATTAAGGTGCCCATTTTATTAGAATCTGAAGAAAAGCTGAGGAGTGCTTAGTATTTTTTACTAAAACAATGTAGGAAAGAAACTGTTTAGAAAAATAGAACTTAATAGGACTGAAAACCCCACTATCCAGCCAAGGGACAGACATGAAGCAGAATCTGGCAAAGGTAAATGCCATGGGGACATGAGCGCCCTGTGCTTGTCATGACTCCGTCATTGAGTTTCCCTCCCCAGCGGGTGGTGAGAAGTTAGGGCAAAGCTAGTTAAGGGAATGTCCTCCCCCAAACCGGCCACTCCGTGCTCATCCTTTCACCACGGGGGACTTGCTCCCACTGGGGGCAGTGGTGTTGAACTCTACAGCCGATGACTTCCCAAATAAGAGTGTCTTCTTTATACAGAAGCTCTGCTGGCCCTGGTACAACCAACAATGCAGCTGTGGATGGTGAAGTCCCTGCCACGTAAAGCCTGGAAACAACTAACACCCGGGCTGCTTTGTACTGGTGATACTGGCCACACTGTGTGTGACTTTTAATTCTCCGTTAGTCGGGAGGGGATGTTCACAGCGCAGTGTGATCATACTCACAAGCGTGGAGGGGAGAGGCTTTGGCTCCAGGTCAGGGAAGCAAGGAAATCTGCTCAGCCTTCAGAGCAGAAGTCCTTCACTTCAGATACTGTGCCACTGAAAAACCCTTAATCGGCAAACTATTTTATCTAAACCCATTTTAAATATATATATGTGCGTGTATTTCTATGCAGACCTATGTAGCTGCACGTGTGTACCTGCTTCTGCCCTCAGAGGTGGGGTTTTCTGAGCTGCCTCTGACAGGTCCTACAAGGTGGGCAAGTGACATCCCTCCCGTGCCCTGCTGTCTGATTGAATAACACGCTGTGCAAAAATAACGCTTACCGCATGATTGCAGGGAGGGAGAAGAGTTTTAAGGTTGCTTACGGCTTCTGTGCAGAGGTATGAGGTCTGATCCTTTGAAAAATAGGCAAGTTGGCAGAAAACTATTTTCCTCAGTATCGGTGTGATCTCCCTTTGGTATTCAACCACAAATAAGCGTTTCCCTGACAAACAAAGTATATCTATTTTTAAATAAATAAATAAAAAGCAGACAAATTAGGTTACCAGTCAAGTCATCAAATCAGCGATGCTATATTCAGAGAACACAGCATTGTGCCTCACAAATTATCTCCCAATCCCACCTGCTCTCAGATCTTTATAGCCTGGCGATCTGCTCTACTATGATTGCTCGATAGAAAATAAACAGATGGGGCTGAGAAAAATCCAAAAGAATAAATGGGGTAGAAACTGCCTCAAGCCTTTTGAACAGCATCAGGGCAGCTTTTCTCTTTTCAAGGATTTTCCTTCCCCCATTTGAAAAACAAACCTGCTGGAACACAAGATGTGATTGGGTTTAATTTTCAACTACATGAAAACACACACACGCAAATGTGTTTTAGATGCTTTTGGGCAGAGAGAGATTTCGCTTTCTTTCATGGGCTTTGCCGCTGTTTTTAATCTGGTAATTGCCTGATCAATATTGCTATTTGAAACTTATATGAAAATGCGTGAAACTTTCTAATGGCAGAGAATCTATAGATTCCTTTGCTGTGCTGCAGGACTTCGGCAGCAGCAATTTCAGTAATTAGGCTGCTTTTCAAATAAAGGCCAGTTCCATGGATACATGACTAAGATAAATTATGCCCTGGATAAGCTTACATTTTCCTGCATGTGCTTGCCCTTTCTGTGTTCACATCCATGTGAGGAAAGCCTGAGTAAACACCTTTTAGTTTCCTCCTCCCACCCCATGATACATCTGGGTCCTCTCTTATGCAGGAGTGCTCTTCACCCAACTTTAGCGCTGGATACCCTACATCAGAGGTCACCTTGCATTTGTCCTTTAGAAATTATTCTTTCCTTGTCAATCTTTTTTTCGCTTGCAGATTAGTTTACAGAATGAAATGAGAAATCGAAGGGGGAGAATCATGGTTTCCCAGTGAATGGAATGGAGATTTTAGACCAAAAAGCAGGATGTGAAAAATCAAGCAAGATCAAGAAATGAACGCTCAGAATTTTTTTTTTTTAGCCTTTCAGTTATTTCAGATCATCTTATTTAAAGATTATTCTAATACATTCTTGCCAATTGCAAGAAAGAGAATATAGAAAAACGAAGCAATTATTTATGATATCGTTATGTGGGTATCTCAAAACAGCACCGTCTTTGCTGGAGATAGGCAGCTGATCAGCAGGAATTTGATCAGTGAAGTTGAATATTCTTATTTTTGTGGGCTCAGGTGTCAGCAGAGCCCACACCATTGAATTTAGGCTTGTCAATGCCATGCCTGACCTTGGGCAACCAGCCATGGTCCCATCACACTGAGCATGGAAGTTGCCTCAGGATTAGCTCTCCTCTCCATAAGGGCCACGAGGAGAGGCAGGTAGGGACATGGGCAATGAAATTAAGTTTTACCCACTGGAGTCTGACTTTAATCTGGCTGCTCATGAGTCAACAGCCAAAACATCAAGAAAACCACAGAGATCTTGACTGTTGTGGGGGATGAGTCAGAGTGAAAGTCATTGTGTTGGTACCAGGGCAGTGACTGTGCTTGTCTTGTATTTATTCCGCCCTATGGACATAAAACTCTGCTGAAATGATTACTGAAAGGAGTTTTGCCAGTGGGGAAAAAAATTGGGTTGTCTGAGAGAGGTGTTTCCACGGAGGCCTGGTGCCATTGTAGCAATGAATGGAGAGAGCTGAAGGTCAGACTGGAAATTCAGCGCCTCAGTCCTCCATGTGGGAGGTCATCTCTGGACTCAGGTGGATAAAAGTGGGGGGAGGTTGTTTTGCTAACTAAACTGTGCCCAGAAGAAAATCCATTTTAATATTGAGTACCTTCCTCAAGGTTTGCCTTGAGGAAGGTACTCAATATTAAATGCCAGGAAGACATTGGGTAGAGGCTGAGCTTCTCCAGCATCTCAGGAGGCATAATGAAGAAGTTTTCTGGCACCAGCTGGCCCCACGTTTAGGAGAACATTTTTGCATCATCCAGTCCAGATTTGTCAAACAATGTGTAGAGACACACCAGGAACTAACTCAGGTGCTGGGAAAGGTCTCGCTGGGGCCACGATGGAAGATGAAACCAGACCTGGCAGACGCAAAATGTGCAGTTTTTATCTGTGTGAGACAGGAGAGGATAAATGTCATTATAAACAGTCATCCTTCGCTGTGAAAGTTTAAGTCAAAAATTATGGGGGTGCTCAACTGGAGATTTAGCTGAATATTTGATATTAATTGGAGCCGGTGACAAAATCCAGACCCAGACCTCCCTGGAGAATCTTTTCCTGGGAATGCAGGGGAGCCCAGAGCCACCGTCGAGCTCTCCTGCACTTGCAGCAGCACTCACAGGCTCCTCTCTCTCCTCACTGCTGCTTTTCATTTAGTTTCACACATTTCTATCCCTTCTGCAGAACAAAATAATGGAGCGTAACATTGCATCCAGCAAGACACTAACTACCCCTGTAAGAAAGGTCGTACTTTTACATATTCTGAGACTAAATTGCGTTGACAGGACCAAGTCTCATGGTCTCCCTCGCACCTTCTGCGCTCACGTTCAAAATCAGACTCTCTGTTCTCGGGATGCTTGTTTGCATTTGCTGAATTTAAACGCGATGGGTGGACCTAGAGAAGGCAGAGCTGAGGGGTCAAGGTGGGGAAGGTCACGTCTCCCTGCTCTCCCACCAACAAATGACCAGCTTCTGAGGGCAGAGGGAAACACCGTTCCATTGCTCAGAGAGTCCGTGGTCCCTCCCACCTCTCCCAAAGATTTCAGTAGCTAAGGCAGCTGAGCTTTAAGTTCAATTTGTTTCAATTTTTATGTGCGCTTTTTTTTTTTTCCCATGGTAAATATAATTTAGCACAAACAACAAAAACCTTGACATAATGACTCACGGACTTTGTTTTTCAAAATCTGTTTCCTGCAGATGCTGGTGGTCCTTGTTGCTTTATATTTTCCGTAAAATATCAAATCTCAGTGAAAAAGAACAGTGTTTCGGGGGGTGTCTGACCACTGTGTATGACGAGATAAGGTACAGGTGAAAGGAGCACCTGCACTGCGCCGCATAAGGGTCTCAGTCTAATGAGCAACAGTTCCCAAAGCCACATTATTTTCAAAATAAGACAAATATTTACTGTTATTATCTGAAAGGCCTTTTTTTTTTTTCCTTTTTAACCCCATGAATGTATGGAATGAGTTGGTTCAAAATAGAGCCCAAGAAAGTGAGTGAAAGCTGAAAGTTACAATTGATGTCGATCCCTTTCAACTTTAAAGTGTTGGAATCGGAAGCTGCTACACAGCTCTGTTCAAGGTCCATATGTTTTTTTGATAGGAAACGTGTTTTGATTCAGGAATTATTTCTAGGGTTCATTAACATGTAAATTGCTCCATGAGGAAATCTAAAGGAGATTGAATCCAAAGATATGTAAATATTCAAATATAATTGGGGTTCAAGCCCTACATCTCTATTTCTGCCTGAACAGTTCAAACAGAGGAGAAGGTTTTTCCATCCTTCTCCCTGAAATCCACCAAAATTTCTCGTCACGTGATTTGCCTCCAAAAGCCGTCCTGAGGCATGAAGTTCAATGAATAATTATAGATTAGCAGAGTTAGAGGATTCGGAGAGAGGGAAGGCACGGGCACCTGGAGTCGGTGTGCAGAGCCTTCCTCATCACCCGAGCAATTCTCCGTGCTCCGCTGAGTACAGCTGCGTGTACGGCAGCACTTTCTGCTAACCTGCTAAAGATCCATCCGCTGGTGCAAAGAGAAAACGTTATCTTCTTAGAAAATATTGTGTCTCCTATTACTTTTGATAGATCTCCCATGGAATTCTTTTACAGTTAAATATAAATCACGCAGGGAAGAATGAAATCTGTTCTTGTAAACACGGCGGATGCACAAGGAGTAAATCACGCAGATGCAATCGCGGCTGTTGTCATAATGTGTCTCCTACGTGGAGTGGAGTGAAAAGGGATAAATAATCCTCTGGCTATGCCTGCACCTGTGTGATGTCATGCTGCATGTCACCAGCAAGTGACAGCTCAGGGAAAGGCAGCGACCGGGGAACATTTAACGAAAAGTAAGGTAGTTGTCTGGGGAGCTCCTACTGCACCGTGTTAACATACACAAACACGCCGGGCCAAGGCAGCTGTAGGAATATCCCCGAAGACCAGGCTCAGCCTGTGAAAATCAAGATGTACCTTGGATGTACTCGTGCCCAAGCATCTGCTGCAGTTGAGGGAGCAATTTATGACATTCATTCTCTTCCACAGAGCAGGCCAGCGTGCCGCCATGGGCTGGATCCCCCAGCATCCCCCCCTTCCATCATTGCTCACGGAGACTCTGGCCCTGGAGCTGGGGTGGAGGGAGCCCTCATGGGCCCCGTACTCAGCAGCCGCAGAGAGCGAAGGCTTTGGGAACCGGGGATCAGTTCTTGCCTCCCCCACCATCTGCCAGCCTAATCTTTGCAAATTATTTAAGCTACTTGTGTTCAATTCCCCATCTGCAAACTGGACGCAATTACTGTATGCGCGGGAAGAAAATAGTCTATTCATGGCTGGGGTGTGTTTGGAGACTTTCATCCAAGTAGAAATGACTAGGTTGAAAGTGTGTCTCCTCCCAAATTGCTTAGCTGAGGTCTGGATGTGCAGAGGGAGGCAGTGGTACCCGAGCTGTGATGCACGGTCCCTCACCTCCTGCCTGCAGCCTGGTCCAGGGCCTGCCCCAGCGTGGACTGACGGCTGTACACAGCACACACCGTTCTCCCTTCACGGAAATCTGGTCCAGATTGCTGTAACAAAGTGATACATCCTCTATTTAGTAGTTTCCAAATTATTTTCAGCTATTTCCAGCCTTTGTGTTTCCATAATTTACTGTGATTAACATGTGATGAAGCCGGTGTTGTACGGCTAAATCCATGCAAACCAAACATGAGGTGCTTCATTCTGTACAGCGTGGGTTTTCAGCGCTGTCACTTTCATAGTAGGAAAAGTATTTGGGTGATTATAAAACATACATTAGTATAACAACAGGTCCTGCTTATATAGGAATAGGCTTTCAATAATCACTTCTCTTTTTACACAGTGCTTTCCCCAGAAATATTTTATTAGTCGAACTAGGGCAGGCAGTGAAAAGATCACATTCAATTCCTGTTAGAAATAGGAAAGATCAGCAGAGGAGACTGTTGTTTGAACTTCCCCATCACCCAAGCTTTCTAAACGAGCACAACCTCCCCCCAGAAGCGCACATTTTGGCCAAATCCACACTTTGGTAGGAGGCTGAGGGAAAGCAGAGTTGTGCTGGGAGATCAGCACGCCCTCTAAAAGCAGATATCTAGTGTTAAAATAAAAGATATCATTGTAACACTTCCTTTATCATCTTAATAGTGAGGGAATGAGTTGTACAGGTGAAATGGTGACGGGCTGCAGTCAGGGGCTGTAGCTGGTACCTTGACGAAACTATTGGAGGGTGTCTGTCCAGGTGATGCTACAGACCTCCTGTGTGGCCAAGGTCAGGCAGACCTTCGGTTGTCTGCTGAGTAAGTGCTGGTCAAGCAAATTAATGTAGTTTGGAGCAGATCTACCAGCTGCACCCCATTTATCTTGAAGTTCTGCACTTTCCCTACCTGAGTTTTGCAGATCTGGTCACACCTTCAAAAAGGATGAATTCCCTCCGAAGCAGGTGCAGAGGAGGGGTGCTTGGGGGATGTGGGCACCAGGTGATGGACCCTGTAACTGGGAGAGCAAGGTGTGGTTGGATAACTGAACAAAGGTTGGGTACACACAGGTGGGAGGAGGTATGGCTGCTTTCCCTAAACACCCCAGAGGGTGGGTGTTATTAAGCCAAAGTATTATAGGGGTGCACAAAAACGTGTGAATGAAATCGGGCTGGAAATTAGAAGGCATCTAAGCGATGTAGGAATAGGGTTGTGGTACAATCTTTCAATCAGAAGAGGGGGCATGGTGAGGTCCGACTGATTTCCAGACGGGGTTGGATGTATTGAGGAAAAGCGTGGAATGACGTGGTCACTGCAGGGGTGGGAGACAACCAAGCAGCAGGAGGTGCAGGTTCAAAGGCTCAGCCATGCACCTTTTTTCCCAAGAGCATCGGAAGGGAAAGCCATGAGGGGATGAATCAGTCTCTCCATTTTTCAGAAAGTTCTCACTAATTTTGTTACCACTTGTTCACAGGTGCATTAAAAAATATATAACTTGATGGGAAGGTTATTCTTAAAGTAAGTTCCCTCTCTCAAAAGACCAGCCTAAAGTGTCATTCTTTATTGAACTACCTGTACTAGGAAATAGTATGCCTATGACAATGCATGCAACATTTTAAGCCCTCAGGGCTACATGAGGAGAACATCCAAATTAAAAAAGGATAATGAAGTCTGAAATAGTAAAAGTGCTAGCAGTTACTTTTTAATGGCAGCTAATTTAGTGGCATTGTTTGGGCTGTAGTCTCAGGCTGTAACTCAACCGGCTTGAGCAGAACGATGCCGGTAGCTAACTGTTGTGTCAGCCCTCAAGAGCTACATATTGCCATTATTTTATTAATCACCACCAATAAACCATACTCACTTAGAATTTAATTACTGGAGCCATTTGTTTTCTTTAGCTGTGTTTGGGGGGCAAGGCTTTTGAGGGTCATGAGAATTATTTGTGACTTATAGCATGTGCTTTTCTGTTAAAATCCGAATTGGGCAGATTTCATAAGAGTATTCTTACAGTATTAACGTCAATCAAGTTTCTACTTACAATGAATCGAATTGCCATTGTGTAGATCTTCTGGTTTTATAAAGAAACCGGGTAAAATTCACTAATTTGATGGAATTCATTTAGGAGACAGTGAGGACAGGAGCAAAAAATTCAGCATAAAATGTAAGGGAGAATCAAAACAAAAGCTTAGCTATATGTCTTTGATAAGTTGACAGTTCCCATAGCTCAAGGTAACCTTTCTCCGTAACACTCCAGGGTTTCCCTTTATTACTGTCTTTTTTAATAGAAGACCAGTATTATGCTTCAAGCGTGTTTTTCTGGTGAGCAAAAACACAAAGAGCAAAAGAAACAAAGCCATATAATGAGGCGAGGAAAGACAGGCAGTAATATCCAGATCCCCCACCCCAAGATGAAGACCCAAGAAAGCGGTGACAGTGGCGCTGAAGTCCTCCCCATGTGCTGGGGCTGGAAGTGGTGTTGCAAGGTCATGATCTGCCGGACACAGCGTCCATCTCAGCTCAGGTGTTTCTGCTGTAGTTTTAAACAGTAAAGAAGAACGCACTAAACTTGGATATAGGGTCAGAAACAATTACGCAGATCCAGCTATTATATATTTATGCTGCATGTTTAGTTCTGGAAGAAATATGAGCACTGTGTAAATTTTAGTAAAAATGTAGTTAGGGTTTCCAAGACAGGTGATGGATAGAAAGAGATCTGTTGACTGCCGTTTCCAAGCAGTTGTACTACCTGGTTGTGTAAATTATTACTATGGAGATATTTAGTCGACATTTTGATATTTTAGGCTTTTTATTTCCATCACTTGACCTTAAAACTGATTCAGTTTTTGATAATCAAAAATGTGCATGCTAATACACCCAACAAGTAAGTTGGAGAGCCTACAGAATTTAATTTTATTGTCACCCATATCACAAATTAAATAACAAACAGTACCACCAAGAGAAGGTTCAGCAACTAGTACCTGACTTTGAACAATGCCACATGCCTTCTTTGGCCAGGTGATTTATATACCAGCTTTCTAGACTCTTTGGACTCTATGGAGTGCTTATAATTGTTCTGATTCTTAGCAGTTTTATTTGTACAGTCAAAACTTTGCACATATTTTTAGGAAACATTTTGAAGACAGGTTGAAGAACTTGTAAATGCTCTAAGTATAATTAACTGTTCTCAACCCAGACAGGTGGTCTCGACGCATTTGACTTTTGACAAAGATATATTGGTTTCTTTGATTTTAGTAGGCAGGGGGATTTTTGTTCCAGTGAGGAGCAAAACCAGATCTTGAAAGGTTTGCCAAAACAGAAGGGTTGCTAGCTAAAGAGTAGAGTAGGTCTCATTTTGCCTACTCTGACTTTGTGAGGCGTGGATGAATATACATAGCGACAGGCTGATGGAGAGGTTGGCTTGGAAAGCTATGCTTACTTGATCTTTGGGTTTTGTTTTTGTGGTGTCTATGGGGTGTTTTTTAATAAAGTCAGAAAGACGAATAGATGTTAACAAGCAAAACAGCAGCAGCTGAAAGGAAAAATATCCTCTCCCAAGTTTTGAGCTATGACTTTTTTACAATAGGGATCCATTTGCCGATGCCAGTCCAGGTGAGTTGCCTTTTGGAATTATTGTTCCCAGAGCGTCTTAGCGTACTGGCACCCTGCATCACAGATACAAATAATCCCAAACTCAATAGTCTCACTTGAGGTAATGGGAAAATTTGCTGTGTTCACTGACCCTCAGAATTTCTCGTTTCTTGCTGATGGTGTGACAGTGGAAAGTGGGTTCAATGAGCTGAAGCATAGAAGTTTGAAAGGTATTAGTTCAGAACTCTAAAAGGTGTCTTAGGAAACGTAAAATAAACAGAAAATAATTCCCAAAGGAATAGAGCCATCCCGTTTAGATTGTATCTTTTTCCCTTTCTCCTGTATGCTCTGTTCAAAGCATAAAACAGAGCAAACATATGTTGAGAGATTCTGCCTATTTATAAAGTAAACACTAACAACAAGCAGAAAACAAAAGATAAATGAAGAACATGTTTTGCACACTAATCAAGTTGTCTTAACTCAGAATGTAGCAAATTTGTGCTAGGTTTTTAAAAGTACAACCAAGGCTTCAGTTTTTCCACATATTTAAAATATCTCTGCATGACCATTGCTCTGGACATATCTTGGAAGGAGACCTAGTCACAGCTTTTAATGTCACCATCTAAACTGGAAAACGAGACTCCCATCAGCAGAGATAAGAGTTCGTCCATCAGAGAAAGCATTAGTACAGGTTTCCAGAAAATCTAGTTTAAACTTGAAATAAATGAAAGATGTTCATGCATATTCTTGATGACACTGTAAGCCACTCCATAGATTCAGACAAGCTCGTACAAAACACTCATTCGTGAAGGTCATCCGAGGCTTAGATGATGTGTCAGGAAGGTTAGAGATGAAAAGTTTTCTTCATCTGTTTTCTTCACTCCAATTACAAATATCAGCAATGTTGGAATTCACCTTTGGCTGCATGGGACTTTGACAGTCCTAGCCAGTATGTCATGAAGGTTCATATACAGTGTGTGTCATCAAAAATGAAAACCCCTGAAATACAGAAATGGCTAAGGTGCTTATTTCAGCAAGATATTCTTCTTCATATACAGTTTTCAGTAAAAATATTACAGATAGCAGTTTAAATTCCTCTGCTATTTAGAGTGCGTGCTGGGCAAAATGACAGAAAAGATCCAAGCTGTTATGATCTGATTGTGAATATCTGACTATAAAAGTTGGTAGATACAAGAGAGTGACATAGTTTTCTTATTTTATTTTGCTTTAGATGAGATGGCTTCGCTTTCCCTTGTGGGAGGTTATTGTTGAGGCTCAACAGCAGAGATTCAAACTGGGGGAAATAAGAGTTTTCAGAGGATTATTCTTCCTCCCGTGCTCCTAGGGAATACACAGGGGAAGGATGAATGGAGATGACCCAGACCAGCCCCGCTGACCTCCCCTCTATTAGCAGAGAGACAGTGGGCGGCATTTGGCACGCGAGCTCTGCAGACACGTAGATGCCAGGACTAAATCCCAGCCTTGCTGCCGCCACCACTTTCCACTTTGTGTGGTCCTGGCAGGGAGCTGGAGGCAGCAGCAGCCAGCGGGGCACCCTCCGCTCTCACATTCCCTGTTCTGCTTTGCCAGGAGAAGCTGATTCCACCAGGGAGTGGGGTTCTGTGATTGCCCTCCCGTGTGGGCTGCATGTCCCCCTCGGCGGATTTAATTCTGCAATGCACTACTGTGCTGGCTCCCTCTCTACCTGACTTCCCTGCAGTGCAATGGATTATAATGTGCTGCTTCACCTGAAGGTGAAATCCCATCACGGCACACCAGTAAGACTGGGACAGCCCTCCTAGCCCCACTTGAGCAGGAGTATTTCCCAGCAAGGACAAGGACGTAAAAAGATGCGCTTCCAGGGCTGTAAAAATCTCCACAGGCTCAAAATGTGGGGGTGGAAGTGAAAATGTACAATATGTTGTTAGCAAGTGGTGCTACTTTTTTTCCCAGCCCCTCCTGTCCCGCTCTATTTTATAAATCCGTGCTGCTTAAGAAGTCTGGGGTAAGTGCCTGTGTCTGTAGACACGCACAGAGCTGCCCCCTCTTAACTAGAGCATCATTGATGGTTGACTGGGACTGTACTGATTGACTTCTCTTCCAGAAAGGAAGCTGCTTCCATTTGAAAAATATTTGTTTTATTTAATTCCTTCTACTATTTACCACCCATAAGTCTTCAGCAGTGTACATAGCATTTCATAACCAAGTAAGAACGGAGCATTTCTTCTCTGAGGAACCGGTACTCTTTAGTTGCTACATGAAAAGCATTAGGCAAGTAGTGCACAGCATGCCTGTCATGATGGGTTAACGACCTGATGCTTAAATGGGATATCTTTCTGCTTTAAAACAAAAAGAATTATTCTAATAAACCACGATTCTCAATTTCTGGGCCTCAGTATTGCTGTGTAATGATACATTACTTTAAAATGTCTGTTGATGAGACAATGTGGTCTTGGGTGTTTTGAGATGTGAAACGGTTTTATAGAGGTCTTACTGGATAGTGTCCAAAGGGATAATATCACCTAGCCTCAATGCCCCTTCTTTCTAAGGGGAAATAGCAGTATTTATGGTTTAACTAATTCTAAAGAAAACAAAACCGACAAAAATATGAAACAATTCTCTGCCCAGAGAATTCACTGTATCAGCGTCACAGCCTAAAGCTCAAAGTAGGGCAAAAATAGTACATGGTCCTTCATTGGCTTTTTGACTGGAAATAAATTATTTCCACAGAATGTAATATGCTTTTTTCACTCATATGTGGTCTCTGTCTCTCTCCGCATGAAACAGAGCCTCTGTGATGTGCTTACAGCAAAGGTGCGTTATCAAAGTGCCCCTGTAAATGGTAGTTGGGAATGAGTGTAAACAGGTTTTGACACAGATTTCCAACAGATTAACATGCGGGACTAAAAAGGGAGGGGAGAGAGGGAAAAAGGAAAGTCAGGGTGATATGATGGCTTTAACTGAGCCATAATTGTCTGTAAAATCAGAAGGGAGTTGGCTTTAAATAAGACCATGATGAATATTGCCAAAGCATTAAACAAATATACAGCTACTTGCCTTCTCTGCAGCCTCCGTGAATGTGCTTAGATGTTCACGTGCTACTTTTAACGTGTGTCAGATGAATGGTGCATGGGGTAGATCTTCTTTTAGAAAGCTCAGGAGGATGGGTTTGTGCAACAAAAGAACAATTATTCCTATGTTGAATAGCATAACATTCGGTTATAATGTTTACCTCTATTTGATTATTTGATGGTAGAAAAATAATTACTACTGAATTTATCCACACTAATACCACGGGGTAACAAATGATAATTTTTAGAGAAAACCACTATTGCAGTTGCGGGCTACCTAGACAGCGCAGCCCCTGTGTGTAACACAAAAATTAAGTGTGTTTGGATTACCCAAACACACGCAGGAGGCTGGTGTTGGCAAACGGGTCCGTAATCGAACCCTTTGGCCTCACACTGTTGACTGCACGGCACAAGCCAAGCCGTTCTGCAGCTACAGTTTTCCATCAGGCAAGGAAGGCAACCTGCTAATGTCTGGCAAAGAATAACCACAGTAAGAAAGCAGCTAATTGCTGAACATTTTTCAGATCTAAAAATAATCCAGAAAGCAAGACAGCGGAGAGACAAACCACCTACAGCTAACCAGAGCACATAGCAAAGTAACTTGCAGCAGGCATCAAACGTCTCTACATAGTTAAATCAGCTGGATCACTCCACAGGGCAGAAAAGACTACGATCCTTTGTTCTTACAGCTCTTTCTTTCTCTTTATTTATCATTTGTAATTTAAAACAAAGACAAGGAAGCAGGTAGCCCAAAAGCAGTAAAGGACACATATTCTTCCCCCGTCTTGCCCTCAGGACATCACACAGGGATCAATTTTAACTGTCGTATTGAGTCAGATGTCAAGATGTGCATGTTTGAGAAGGGGAAAGCTTCCTTCTGATAAGGATGGCTTGGATCAGCTCTTCTATGTCATCTTTTGTCTTCCTGCAGAGGCTATTCTGAAGGTGGAAAAACTGATTTTTAGTTTATTCATTTATTAGCCCTCTGTTTATTACTGCTCTGCTTCGCTTATGGAGGCTCTAGCTGGTGTAAAACCTAGTGAGGAACCTTTCTAGTGGGATTGTTTAGGTACTGAGTCCCACAAGCACCAATCCTCTGAATCAGAAAATTTATGGCCAGTACCTTGATAAGGTCCTTTTTCCTTGCTGGGCTGAGCTGGCCTCGCAAAGCGCAGCCCAAGCCCTGGCACATCCCCAGCAACTTCAGCTCTTGTGGGAAATGCTTCGCAGAAAGCTCACAGCATCCCGGGTTCGGTGTCCCCTGTGCACTTCCCAACGATCAGCTGAGCAGCCACACAAGCGTTTTGAGGACAGTTTTGGCAGATAATGACTCTGATGGAGAAGCCATCGGGTTAGCACTCAGGGATGCTGACTCCTTGGGGAAGAAGAAGTGTCCACAGGGGACAGATGTGCAAATCAACTCCAGTCCCCGTTTTACAATTAAACAGCCAGCCTTTGACGAGATGTTTCCCCAGAGATCCCTTTGCTGGCTCATCACATCCTTGCATCAGCTCCTCTTGGAGCCAGCTCCCAGGCGACTGGCTCATGCCTCCAGTAAAGGTATTATTGACACCAGCCCTTCGGCACGGCGCCCGGCTCCTCTGGTCAGGCTTTCTCATCATGGAGATGAAAGTCTGTTGTCAGCCTCTGAGGTGAGAGAAGAAGGACCAGCGATTCCAACTTTTGACAGGGAAGGAGAAAGGAAGAGGAATTTCCTTAAATACCTCAATACGGTGGCTTGAGGAGTTTATGCTTTCCCCTCTTTAGATGTCTTAGCTTAGGTCCACAACGGTTATCTGCCTCCACCGGTCTTCGGATATAGGCCTCTTCTCACACCTCAGCAGGAATTCATGTGTAGGGATGACTGATTTACTGTTTACTTCAGAAAAACTTGGGCTGCGTACAATAATCGTCAATCAAACCATTCCCATTTTGAGTTTCCTCATACCACCCCGTGGCAGCAGCTCTCTGTTGTCAAATCTAGCAGAATAATGCCATTCCCTGCTTTAATATCTCAGGTACGTAACATGGCTTCTTGCTACCCTGGCAGATCTGATGAAAGCCTATACTTATTTGCCACGAGCATTCTTAAAGGAAGAAAAAAACATTGTTAAAAGAGTACAATGCAGGTATTTAAAGAGGCAGCTTCTGACTGCTGCTCCTTTCTCCTCTTGACATGAAGATGAACTTCCTCTGGTAGCTGACTCATTGCCCTGGGCTATCGCTCTAATTTCTTTGACTTCTGATGAGCAGATGCTCTAAATCTGTCAATATGAAGCACAAAAGGATCTTATTAATGGTCCAACCGCTATGTTTTCCGTGGGTAGGGCTATCAATCTTACCTTATGCATGTGCATTATTGCTAGCAATTGTTTACATACGCTGTAGCTCCCACTCAGTGCTTTATACCACCTCGCTTCATACAGCTGCCTCAGATACAGTGGTCTTCATGCTACATATATCACATTTATATAGCTTGAGTGAGCTTGAGGCTCACTTTCTTTGTAAGGTACCAAGCTGTAAGGTACTTTTCTGTTTTCCGTAGTATATTGGTGCGCCTTGAATTATTCACTCCATTTCTGAGAAGCAGCATTAAGAATGTAATCTTCTGTTCATAAATCCATTGGAAGACTCTTAATAATGTAAGCCTTAGTGGAACATCCCAGCATTGCAAAGGAAGGAGTAAGCATTTTCCTTAGGGTTCCAAATGGTTCACTCGCCTTTCCTTTGACAGAGCTAAATCCATTCTTTAGAAAAAAACCAAAACCACTTAGCTTTTGAAAGATTTCAACCATCCTTTTCTTCTGTTTCCTTGTAACGAATGATCAACTGTTCTGCCATTTCAGGAAGGTCCATAAAGCTTGCAAAATGCACAAAAAAATGAAGTCAGGACCCTTTACCTTTATCAGTTAATACTAATGCACTCCCTGATCCTGCTCCTGAGGGTTTGCTTCTATGGGCTTCTTTCTCCTGAAGACAGAGGCACCCTGGAAGCCTTCATTTCAGTAGCAAACCATCACCTTATAAATACTCAGCTCAGGTGAAATCAGCCATACTGAAAATTTGCATTCATCTCCAGAGATGAGAATTCCTGGAAACGCTTGAACTGCCTAGGACAGAAATGGTGACGCTGGCAGCTTTGTGGCCAAAGCCCACATGAGTGTGATGGTCCTGAGCTCTCAGGCCACGAGTGAGGCTGTGCATAGGTTTGGTCATCTCTCTGCACCATTCTGGGTTTTGAAGGGAAGATCTAAGCAGGGCATTTAAAATGTCTGGATTATTCTGGGATCAGCATCTTCTGGGGAAGAAATGGCATCTCTGAGCGCAGGCATCTGGAGCAGCAGGCAAGTTGATAGGGGAGGAGACCATGAGAGGTGGCAGCAGCAGCAGCTGTGACTCCAGACAGGGTTTTGTTCCTGAAAACTTGAGGTGAGAACGGAAAGATTCAGCTGCTGAGAAACCTCTGTGTAGGACAAAGCACTTCAAGTCCTTGGATGTCTGTTTTTTTACACCAACTTTTATGTGTTACTTCTACTTAGATAGCAAACTTCTTGTGGGACAGCACCAGAGCTGATTTTGATGAGATCTGTGATTACAGCACAACTTACTTTTTCAACTACACACGAAATTTCAACATTTCTACCCACTGTCAGGCAACCGCAGCAGAAGATGCTAATACTATGTTCTGATTTGGGTTTATGCAGCAGCTCCGCAACTGTTCCCTTTCATGTAGTCCCAAAAGTGATTATAATTTCTCACAAATATTTGCAGTGGGATCTGCAAGTTTGGGACATATGTTGATTAGTAAAATTAAGCAATACATTGCTTAGCACCCGATGAATGTCTCCTGGTCTTGGCGGTACAGCATTTTGAACCCTCTACAATATTTTTACACTGATTTGACTTTTTTTCTGGCTTCATCGTCTATGTAAATTATCTCCTGTGTTTACTTAAATATCATAAATACATTTGGGGCAAAGCTGTTTGGTTTTGTTTTCCCCCACAGGATGTATCCAATTCAGGATATTATTTTCAGATAATGACCTAAATGGGAATATGCGTGTTCACATACTGCTAACATGACTTCCATAACAATATGATCCCTTTTAGGAAATTATGTATGCAGAATCAGTGTGTTGGTAACTGCTGTACAAAGCTAAAATTCAGAAGTGACAGTTAATAACTTATCTGTTGAATGTACGCAACTGTCCTTGGGAAAAAATAATTGTTTCAATTAAAAAAAAAAAGAGAGTTAGCTTTGTTTTTATTCTTCTAACAGTTCTAAAGGTATTTGTCTTTATCTTTATTATTGGCAGGATACTACTCTTCAAATAAAACTCTACCCTATCATTACTGGAATAAAGTTTATCTGTTATTCATAAGCTGCAGAGAGATGTTTTTCCCCCTCTCTGCCGTTTTTAATGGCCTCTATAGAAATCTTTCAAATAAAAATTTGTATTACTTTCTTTTTCCTTGGCACAAATACATTTTTCCCAGTATTTCTGTGCTGAAATTAATACAGTTCTATTTTTGTCCTTTCTTATCTGTACGTTAACAATAGACTATGTCTTGCTCAGAATTGTCTCCGTGGCTCCCATTCTAGGGAAAGTCTTAAAGGCTTTCCCATTCTCATTACTGGGAAGAGACGTTTGTATTTTGAAGGGGTTTTAGTCAGCTACATACAACTTCAACCCTGTGTCTCTAAATCACTGAAAACTCCACGAGTGGCTTGTGTGAGGACCACATCAAGCCCGTGGTGTGGCTCTGAAAGCATCGGAGGCTCTGCTGGTGAAAGGAGGCAGGTCCACATGGGTTGGAGGGAGATGTACGTCAACCACTGATGTGCCAGTACAACGGTATTTATTATCATTTCTGCATTTGGTAGCATTAATACAACTTGTTACAAAAAGTTTCCTCTTGGCAGTTATTCACAGGAGTTGTTACACTCCTCAGATTAATTACGATGCTGATGGCAATCAGATTCACGAGCGGGATGTTCGATGACACAGAAGTACTGAATGTCACACTTGAGGATGTCCAGCTGATCTGTGGCCTAGAGGAAAGAGGTGTTTCTCACTCCTTTCCCTGGAATAACTCGTGACAACCATGATTTGAAGCAAGATGTTAGATAAGACAGACCATGTTTGATTTGATTATTCTTGTCCTATGACATTAACTCCCAAGTGCCTTGAGTTGACTTTTCCCTGGATACTTGGAATCTGGCTTGGAGAACCTGTCTCCACAGGCTTCCCTGGGAAGAAAAGCTGCCGCTTTTTCCGGGATCACACAGTTGGACTTGTGGAGGACTATGCATGTAGGAATCAGTGGGGCTTCACATGGCTGGAGGGCTTCATTCATGAAGCTTAAAGTGCAGATTCCTTCCCTGAAAGCCAAACACCCAAGTTTTCAGCAGAACATTTACAATAGAAAAGGCGAAAGGCTGCCTGTAACTCTCAGCTACTTCTGGAAGAAGCAGCACAGCACCATGGTTGATGAGGCAATTAGTTGATGCTCCTTCTTTCATCAGATCTTCAATTTTGACCCACAATAGCCCATGTGCATTGTATTCTTTAACGAGACCCCAACTGTGCAGAGCCGGTGCACAAAAGTTATTGTTTTCAAAAGTCCTAACTAACTGCTCTGAAGAAGGTTTTGAGTTATCAGGGCCAACAGCCATCTTTGTTAGGATGCTGAAAGGGAACGGGGAGGGCATTATGCTGTATGTTTATCAGGTGATGGATGATTAATAGGTCTTAGCACACAATGAATGTGTATCTCTTCTTCACATGCTAATCACATGGCATTTATAAATGTCAGCACCTTATCGTGGCAACACACTCTGAATTTTGTGTGGTTTTAAAGGTATTTATTTTTAACATTTTTAACGTGCATATTATTAAGGTTATGTCATTTGAAACTTCCCTTTTGCAATGATTTAGAAATATGGTCAGTTTTTCTTTTCATTTCCAAAATGATTAGATTATTGCATTTTTAATCTAGTCTAAAAAAAATCCACGGCAGATAATGAAGTTTATAATAACATGTTTCTTTAACCACTAAAACGTAGCACAGGGTGTCACCTTGGAATCTTAATCATGACAAAAATAATTTATAATTATTATTATTAGACTGAGAAGCTTCAAGGTTTTCCCATTCTGCTTTTTTTTTAATGTTAAACTTCTTTGGTTTGTAAGTTAAGGCCTTAATTTAGAGTTATAAATCATAGTTTTACCATTTGAGAATGGCATCATTTTCATTCAAAAACCCTGAATGTCATGATTTGGTCATAAAAGTGTGCTTTAGTATCAAATGTGATTAGGAAGCGTGAGCCTGAAGGGATTTTTATAAAGGTTCAGGGAGAATTTGGGTGCAGAAACTCTAATGAACACCACACAGAGATTCTGAACTCAGATGCTACTTAAGCTGACCTTTCTAAACTGAGAAAGACTTTCTTTCCCAGCTATAATTTTTAGGTCCTTTCCTGTACTCCTGGATTCAGGCAGCACTGCTGTTGTCTTCCACAGACTTTGTGGACCTAAAAAATTTGGAATTAAACTAAAGAAGTTATTACTGCTTTAGAAATCCGCACTTGAAAGGTGCAGGGACAGGGAAGATGCTGAAGGTAACTTCTGAAGACTTCTTGAAAACATGAAGTTTGAAGGTTTAGGTCGTTGATTCCCAACCATTTTGTTAGTGATAAATATCCACATTTTCACAATACTTCACTAAAATTGGCCTAGCTGGCATCTTTGGCAAGGACCTCACCAGAGTGGCCGAAAATTGACTCAGTCTGGAGCAAGCACAGCCTTGCAGCTCCAGGCAATGGTTTCTGAAACAGGCACTGGGTTATGCTGGCAAAACACCAAGGTCTTGCTTCAGTTTCTTCCTTGCTCCCTAATAAGACATCAGCCTCCAAGGCCATCCATCCACCACCCTTCCACAGCACCAAAATCGCTTCAACTTTGTCTAAGAGATTTATTCTCCTACATATCACCGTCTGTGTTGTGACTTTATCTGTGGACTTGGGGCTATTTAGAGATCCCATCACAAATAGTGCTCAACCAGTTGTTGATTTTTCATTGCTCGTTTTACCTCCTTAAAAAAATGACGCGGTTGATGCGTTGTCCTAAAATGAAACTCACAGGATGTAAGGCTGGTGGTGGTTAAAAAGGAAGGCAAATCCCAACAGAAGTCTTTGTAAGCTGTATTGCTCCCCGTATCACCGAGACAGAAGCAGCCCTAGACTTACGCAGCCCCCCAAAGGACTTTGCGAATAGCCATCGCCTTGTAAAGATGGTCTTGGTATTTTAATTAAAGGTCAGACAAAACTGCAGTGTAAACCTTGGAGATGCTTTGTAGCGGTCGTTTAAAGCAGAGTTGCTTAACGAAGTCCTATTGTATTAGTAAAACAATGCCCAAACCCTGTCTAAGATTTACGCAAACTGCAGCCTAAACAAAGAAGCCTCTGCCAAGTTCGGGCTGCGAGTTCAGCATCCATAAATCACAGCCTGGCCCTGCCTCTGGTTTATCCCTATAAATCCTTGTGGAAGCGCTGCAGGGCTGGGCGTCGCTTTACTTCTCGGGGCAGGAGATGGGGGTTCAGACCCCCCCCCTCCAGTGACACAATCGCGGGGCAGGACACTGCAAACGCGTTAGGGACGGTGCCAGGTTTGTCTTCTGCTCGGCTTTGTTCGCGTGCTTGTGCGACAACCTTCACGGCAATTAAAAATAGTTTGTTTTTACGTAATGAATATTACCGTGCTAAATATTGTAGTGATGCTCTGGGATGAATATCCCAATTGTCAATCACGGACGCCGTTGTGCAGCAACGTGCTTCTGAAGGTCGCGCTGTAAGGCTTTATTCAAAGTGTCAGCTTTACTGTTACAAGTGATCTTAAAAACCTGCAAGGCAGTTTCTCTTGCCAGATTTATGAAGTATTTTAGACTATTTGCTAAAAAGAACATGTCTGATTTTTTTTTTTTTTAACTGGATTCTTTGATTTCTGACTCTTCTACCTTTGGCCTTGTTTGTGGATTTGTTTAGAAAAAATAAAGCAGGTGACCTGGTTTGTTTGGTGGTGAGTTATAAGGTATGCAGAGAAGGTGGCACGACCAAAAGGCTTTTCAGAGAAGCCATCTGTCCACGCACACTGCTTCCATGGGGTTACCTTTCAGGTCTTGTTTGCTTTTGGTTGCCACCCGGTTGAGGGCGGATGATGTTTTTCTCCGGCGCTTGTAAGGATGTTGCACGCTCAGATGGGTTACGATGATGTATTCTACGCATGTTCCTTTTGAAAAATTCGGAAGCATTTTCAGCGTTGATTTCCCTCAAGAGTTATTACACCCCACGCAGATTGGCAGCGCCGTGCCACAGTGCCAGGATTTATGAGGTGACCTTGGAGACACAGGCACTCCCAAATTGAAAGCACTTGGAGCTAAACTTGAAATATATTTATTTTGGATTACTGAGCAGTCTCCACTATTGTATAAATCAGAATGAGATTACACAAATAACACACAACATTTATACAACATTTCATAACAGGAGGGGATTCATTCATACGCGGCTCAAGCACAACACTCCTGCCTTCTCCAGTCTCTCTTTCGCAGGTGGCTCCAACTTTAAACCTTCACTGGGATTCGGGAGAGGCAGCGCTGGCTCCTCCTGCTCTCTCCGTGAGCGGTGGACTATGTTTTGGGCCATCCTCCATCCTACAGGAGCGGAGCGTTCCTAAGGCTCTGTGGGCTGCTCGGGATTGGGCCAACTAAAGATGCTCAGCTACCTCCAGCCACTGGAGAAGCCCCGATGCGACGCTTCGCTGTTGCACGTAGTGCTGCCCAAACCCCCCGGACCCACAGAGCCAAGCCCCACGTGGGGCTGAGCTCGGGGTCCCCGTGTGCTGCCGGGGCGGCCACCCTCTGGAGCTGCTTGAGGAGCTCCCCAACAGCCTTCTGGAGCCGGGTCTGGGCTAATAAGGAGGTGCTGATAGATGGCCATGGAACACCCCAGCGAAGGCACGTCGTGTGCGAACCCGCGAGCAGCAATAAACGCGAATCCAACCTGCACTAATGTTAATTGTCATTCAGTTTATATCGATGTGCAGTTTATTAAACCATAAAGCAAGGCAGCAAGCACAGAGAGCAACTCTAGAGATAATTAAACATAATAAGGGTTTCACTTAATCCCTCAAAACCCAGGGGAGGCACAGTTAAGACTGAATACCCTCTTTGCATGGAAAGGCATTTTTTTGCACGGCCATTTAAGAGCACTTCCCCGCACGAGATTCCAGGAGAGGGGGAAAGGTAGGTCCCACCTTCACTTTCGAATACATTGGGTTTTTAATTTTCTTTGTGCCTGCAGATCACCCTGCTTATTAAGCCCGAACTCTTGACTTTCAAAGCAGTTTCGTGGCTCGCAATTTGCATCGCAGTAGCGAGTAGACACCTTCGTGAGGGATCCTGAGAAAGGTGGGACAGTGGCTGGGCAGAGCGGTGGCCAAGGAGGCCTGGCCAGCAGCAGGGATGGTACCTGTGCTCTCCTCTCCCTGCTCATGGTACTCGTATTCTTGGATGAGGAGGGTCAGAAAAGGGATGAGAGGGGAGGGTGGACCAGCCGTGCGAAGGGCTGACAGAGCAGAAGGAGGGCGGCAGCTTTTGAGGAGTGAGAATAATTACGGTAAATCTGGGATTATTGCCGGAGGAGGAGGAAAAAAAAATAAAATAATAATAATAATAATAATAATAGCGCCCCGAGCTGCGATTTGGGACTCTCGGGTCTCCTTAGTGGGACACGGACCGGTCGAGGATGGGAGAAAAGCGGGGGGAGGGAAGGAATCGGGCTCCCCCCGCAGCAAAGAGGTGGCTCCGCGGAGCCCCGCGGGTGCGGAGGGGTCCTGCGCCCGCCGGGGAGAGCCGTATCTCGGCCAAAAACAGCGAAAAAGGAGTAGGGTAGGGGAAATTTCGGGGCAAACCCCGCGGGAGGGCAGCGAGCGTTGTACCGGGGGGAGGGAAGAGGTGGGGGGTGGAAGATGCTGCGCTACGAGCGGGTCTCTCCCGCTGCGCGCAGACACCGCGGGCGCGTTGCGGGGCGGGAGGGAGGGTTAAGGGCGGCCGGGGCTGCCGCGGCTCCTCCGCCCGCCCCCCGCGCACACCGCGCAGGTTTGGGAGGTGGGGTTTGCGCGGCGCTCGCCCGGCTCTTCCCCGGCCGCTGCCGCTCAATGCTGCGGGAGCCGCGCAACTCCGGGCTGCCGCGCAGGGCGGGCAGGGCAGCGCCCGCGGAGCCCAGCATGTGTGTCCCCCCCCCGCCCAGGTAAGCGCCTTGCACCGGGAGGAAGAGGAGGAGGAGGAGGGAGGCAGGTTTGAAGAAGGAGGAAAAAAAAAAAAAAAAAGAAAAAAATATTAAAAATGGGAATAAATAAGGGAAGCGGTTGCGGAGAGGGGATGCGCGGAGGGGGCGCGCAGCGGGCGCCGGGGAGCGCGGGGTGGCGGCTCCCCGGGAAGGGGGATGCGGGGGCGCGGTGCCCGCTGCCGCCGGGGGGTTCCTTGCGGTGCCGGCGGAGCGGGATGCGGGATGCGGGATGCGGAGGGCAGCGCAGCTCCCCCGCGGGGTACCGGGGCGCGCCTCCCCGCCAGCCGGTGTGTCGGGGTCGGGCAGAGATGGTCCGGGGCGGGACACACGCACACACATTCACACACGCACACACACACACACATTCACACACGCACACACACACGCATCCCGGGCAGCGGGAGAGGGAGCGGGGACGGGGCTGTGTGCGTGTGTGTCTCTGCCGGCGGAGGGCTGCTTCCCCCCCCCGGCTGGCAGAAATGCAGGAATAACTTTTCCCTCGATCCAGCCAGCGTTCCTCGCTGGAGTTTCGGCTCCTTTTGCTCTCCCCAGGCTTGATGTTGCCTCCGTGTCGTGAGCAACATAATGCAGCGTGTTGTTTTATTTATCCCAGACAGGAATGACTTGCTCTCTAAACTACAAATTAAACGATGCTGCTTGCATAACAAGTGGAAATAGTTTGTATCTTACATACTAATTATCCATCACCTCTTAGACTGAGCGAAATCGGGTGGGTTTTTTGGTTTTTTTTTTTTTTTTTCCTTTCGCAAGGAGGGTTCCAATAAACCAGTCCGATGTCTTGCAGCAACGCATTCATTTTCCCGTGCTGGATTAATGCGGGCAAAGGATTAAGAGCCAGCGCGTCGATTAGGCACCCTGGGGTGCAGGGAAGAAGGGGGACGTTTGGCTATGGAGAGAAGTCAGGTTTTGCGTTTGTGCTTGCACACCCTCCCCTGTTTACGTGGTTCAGTTCAGGACCTGCATCCCAGCAGATAAATCACTTGGAGGAGAGCAGGGACCGGTGTGAGCCGCCTATTCAAATGGCCACGCTGCTCATAAGATCCTTTCTGACACGGCGTCTGCCACGCTCCCTCCCAGCGTGGCGCGCACAGCCGCCCACCAGCCGCCGTGGGGCCAGGGATGCCCCAGATGTGGCCCGTGGCACGTCCCAGTGGCATCCCGGTGGTCGGAGCCCCTTCCCTCGTTCCTCTTTTTCCCTGCCAGCCGCTCCATCCCAGCTGTGCGTGTGATGCTCCAGCCTGGTGGCACCCCAAGATGCTGCCGTGGCACGGTGGCCGGTGATGAGCGTGGGAAGCGGGTTGATGGGACCCTGTGCTTGGGGCCAGTCTGGTGGATCCTCCAGAAGACTTTTCTGCTCCTTTTCTAGCCAGGACACTTGATTTTCTTCTTTTCTGGACCTGAGGAGCTTGCATTTTTACCCTGCATTTGTAAGTCCCTGAAAACGGCTTAAATGGCTCTTGAATAATCCTTCAAAGTCACCTCCCCTCTTTAATCTAATACCAAAAGGACTTATTTTACATGGCTAATCCCTCTTTTACTGGCTGTACAGCCTCATTTAGGGGTGTGCACACTGCTAATTTTCCCAAAGCAGCCTGCTTTAGACAATGGCTTCTGCTGGTGTGCAGCAACCTCTCCCTCCTCTGCTGAACTCCGGGCAGAGCTAAATACATCTGACAAGGTTTTGCTTGATTTCGGGAGGTGTTTCATTAGATCCCATCAAGTGAACTAGCCTTTTCCAGGAAGCCACACCAAAAGCTTTTTGTGTGTGTGTGTGTATTTGTAAATACCACCTATCCTGAGGTCCCCGTGTGTTAGCCAGCCCGGAGGCAGCGCTTGGGCGGTGTTGGAGTTGAATGATCCTGGCAAAACTCTGGCAACTTGGAAATTTTCCCGTCCTTATCTTCTGCAGTGGAGTTGAGCTCTCTTCTAACCCATCTTGCCTTCCCAGAATTTTCAGCTTGTGCTGTTTGACGTGATGACAAAATAGGTGTTTTGAATGTGAATGACAGCAGAAGAAAAACTTACCTTTGCAGGAAGCCTTGCTTCTCCCATAGCATGTAACTAGTGAACATGATGAAATGATATTGCCTTCAAACCATAACTTTACCTGCCTTACCAGTGATGTCTGGAGCTCCTCAGCCCCTCACCTGAGGTCACCGTGGATGTCTGATGAGGGACAAGTGTGCCTTCAGTGTGCTCTGGGTGGTGGGAGGGGGCAAGTGGTGATGTGTCCTCTTCTCTGGGCCATGGGGACACCTTTGGCCATGGTGTGGCACAAGCCCTCTTGGATGGGTGGTCTCTGAGACCGCAGCCATCCTTCCCTGGGGTGGTTTTAGTTGCCTTTTCAGTGTTAATCCCTCTATTGCTTGTTTCTCAAGTGCTGATTTTTTAACCATCAGCTGAGGAGGGCTTGTTGGAGAGGGGAAAATAGCAGCACTCCAAGACAGCGAGCAATTGGTGAGAGAGACCACCTTGGTTCCCAGACTGGCTCCTCCTCATGCAGGAAAGTGTTTCTTGTTGGTATCCAGGTCTTTATTTGGATTAACATTTCGTTGATGTAAAATACACTCCTGTGTTACCCCATCAGGGACAGCCGAGAAAACAGGTGTAGTAGTTAAGCTCCTTAACAGTTTCTACCACAGCTGTAAAAATTCAGCATAATTTTGTAGCTATTCTGGTGCCACGTAACTTATTTCCCTTACTTTGGGGAGTCAGTTTTGTCTGGCAGTTCTGTGTAGTTAGTGTGATTAAATAAAAAATTAAAATCCAAGGGACAGACGAGGCAGAGCTGAAGGAAGGACATTAACCGCAAGAGAGCTGGATCATTGCCTTTTTCATTTATTTTTTTTTCTTGTGTTTTTTTCTGAATTTTATTTGGATGAAGCATGATGGAGGTATCGGCTCGTCCCCTTCGGGGGGCACGGGTGGGACAGCCCTGATGTCGTGCAGGCAGTTCCCAGGCTGTGGGCGATGGGGGAGAAGATGCTGTTGCTTAAAAATACTCTGCTGCTTTTGAAAGTTCATAAATCATCACAGGTCTATTTTTAGCCATGTGAGATTAGAGCGAGTCTGGGTTTTCTTCCCACACCTCCCATCTGTGGCCTAAAATGACCCGTTAATGTCCCTGTAAAAGCTGTTTACACGCTCCTTTTGGTTTTGCTGGTGACCTGTTGTGGGGCCCCATTGTTATACAGAGGACAGGGCTCAATTGGAAGAAGGTTTGCTGCAACAGTTGGGAATTTTCCTTCACTGGAAGTCTGCTGCTGGCTGCCTGAGTGATGTGCAGCCCCTGACAGGAAGGTATTCACAAACACAGTAAAGTAACATGAATCACACGAAAATCCACAAATGTCAGCTCCGAAGCTCTAATCTAGGCGTGCTGCCAAGATTTAAACTTGCACACATCTTTACTGTTATCTGCTACAGTGGTTACTCAAATATAAATATGAATATCATGACAGTAGTGATTCATTCTTTTTATTATTAGCAAAGCAAATATATAACGATGACATCCAACTGATTTACTGTTTCGTGCGAGTGCACAGTTATTCCCTGTCCCCTACCATCATCCGCCTAAAAAGGCGATATTAAAACAAAAAATCTTGTGTCAAATCTGCTTGCAAGTCTTAGCATAAATAAGGTTCACATTTCATTATGAACCAAGACAACAGTATTTTCTACTCTAAAAAGTGGTTTCCAATACCTCATGTGTTGTACTTGGGGAAATAACTTCATTCTTTGCTTTTCCCTAGATACAAGCAGTCACTCTTTATCTTAATCTGCAGGATAAAAAATCTGTTTCAGCATGACACCAAGAAAAAGAAAGATCTGTTGAGGTTTTTTTTTTTTTAATTGCTGGGTTAAATCACTGAAAGTCAAACCCTCGGGACCAACAGGGTCAAAGTATTATGAAAACAATGAATCTAGTGACTTAGGCATATGCATGATTCAAATTTAGGAAGCTGGAGCATAAGGAGCAAGTTTTGCCTTTTCAATGTAAATTGGGATTTTTGCTGATATACCCAATGACAGCATAGATGTATCAGCATCTGGACTTCAATAAGGTAAGTGATACACTTACTGCATTATTCCATGTTTTGAGGATTAATGAAAGTCCATTACATATTTAAAATTGCCTTTACAGGGATTTTTTTTTTCAAAATTGTGTTAAACAGCTCAAGGTTTCAAAAATGTGGCTCTACAGCATTTGTTTCTTCTATTAATCCTTCCATGAAATCCCAGCTGATCAGCAGCTGATGTTCTGTTACTTGAAGGTTTGCTGGAGATGTCTCAAATATGGCCAGACATCTTTAGTAATGAATAAACGTTTTGATACATCCAGGGCCAAGCTCTCCTAAGATGCATTATATGGAAGTTTAAAAGGACCACAATGGCACTTCACCACCTTTTCTTCTCTTGGTTTTCCCAGAGGCTTTGAGCCAGGCTTCAGTGAGACTCGGTGGACACAGTCATCACAAACCATCTCAAATAGGCTTTCCCCAGTCTTGCCTGCAGAGCAAGATGTGGTTGAAAGAGCAACTCTTAGGCTTGGCTTTCTCCAGGTTTTTTTATCCCAGGAGGTCAAAACAACACTCCCTGTCCTGGTGGTTCGTCTTCCTTTGCAGTCCTTGTTCACAAGTAGCATGGTCCAAAGAGCTTCTACAGTCTTTCTCAGGAGTAATTTAATTTCTGACCTGGTCACCACTTGCATCTCCAGGGATCTCCTGAATTAATGTACTTCTGAGGTGACTGGTTTGGCTGGAGGGAGCATGGGAGGCTGCACCCAGCCCAGGGGACGTGAGACTTAGGCGCCATAGAGGGTTGTGTAAGAGACCCATGAGATCTTAGACCAAAGATGTTCATATTGGAGGAGTTTCCAACAGCTGTTGGCACTTGGTAGCTCTTCAGGAGACAAGTTGGTCCTGAGCTGCTTCTAACTCCAGATTGATTTACTTTTCTATAAATTGTATCAGTATAAGATCTTTATCGGCCTCAGACAAAATCTGTGTTTATAATTTATTTTTATATATATTTAGGCAATGAAGAGATGTGGTATTTAAATCCAATCTACATGATGTTTAGCAGGTCATTTGAGTCAAGTTGAAGACTAAGAAAGGGAACAATTAGCATACTTGGTGTTTGTAATGGAAAAACATATTAGAAATGGTAATTTAATCTGAATAGTACTCAATAGCAATAACCTACCAGTGTTTTTCTAACCTAACTGCAAGTGGATGGTTTATTAAACTCTTCTTATGCAGATAACCGGGTATTATTTGGGAGGACTTACAAACAACATCACTCTCAAACAATTAAAGACATTTCCATCTCTATGCTTCGAGCAATAGGAGTGTGAACACCCCACTAGCCATCTATGAAGGTCCATGGGATTGCTGAAGATATTCAGGGCAGGCTGCTCTCCCCACCCCCTGGCTGTGCGTTAATGGTTCTGGTCTCCCATTTTCACATCTTATTAGTTACAGCTGTAAAACCCTGAGCAGAGATCTTTCTCCAGTTTGATCCATAGCCATGGTTTGGGTGGTCTCCCTCTTCCTGGGCTTGGTTAATGAGTGATCTGTAGAAAACCTGAATTCTGCTCAAACCCCTCTGCTGGCCTTAGTCCCTCCTTGCTCCATGCCCGTCTTTTGACCGAGCCATGGTCTGTTCTCTGCCTTCAGGTGGTCACGTCCCACTCACTGCCTGTGAGCTGCTGGCTGACCTTTGGGGTTGGAGAAAGCTCACAAGCCGTCCAGGTTGCTGTCAGGCAGGTTTCCCTTCCTTGGACTGATAGTATGAGGGTCATATCTGAGCCAGGCTCTTCTGTCAACATAGCTGTAGGTTTGTACTAGGTTTAAATCAATAATTTTTTTATAGGACAGTGTTGTGTATTAGCAAAGATCAGATGTTGGTGAATCAAAGGCAAAACAGACACCCCTGCTGATCCCCACAGTGCTGAGCTGCTGGCAGGGGATCTTAGACCCCCCCATGGAAACCTTGGTTTCTGACACCATCAAGAGTGTGAACTGTTTGCTGGGCTGATAATGCTGGATCTTCTCCCCTTGGACCTTTAGTGGGTGGGACTCCTGTATTTTCTATGTGTGAGGAACCTGTAGTTAGTGGGCTACCACTGGTGCATAAATTCATTTCATGTGGTTTTTCATTTTCCGTGATAATATTTGTTAACACCGTACTTCGTGTTAGTGGTGTGACCCGTGAGAGGTGTTTGAAAGGCATGTTCAGTGCTGAGCAGAGGAGGGTTCTTCGCCTCCCGCACAGAGCACTGAGTAGATTTCATCAAATAAGATTTTTTTTTTTTTTTTTTATCACTACTACCTTGCTCTTGTGAGATGGAGGCAAAAACTCTGTATCCTCTTGTCGTGAACAAATGAATGAATGTTCTTGGTCTTCGTCTCCCAGTCTTTTGAAACAAAAAATGCCCCTGAACAGCACTCAACTCCTTGCTTTTTTAAAAAGAGTTACTTAGCATAAGAGCAGAACATTTGCCTAAGAGGGTTTTAGTCTAAGAATGACTTTTCATATTTAATTGATCTGTATTGTTCAATTAGGGAGCTGTGTAATGCCCTCTGTTGTGCATGTATAGCTGGAAGTAGAAATGAATGAAATATGAAGTACGGTGGAAGAGTACTTTCAAACAGAATCAGCTCTTAGCAATGCACAAAACAGGGTTTAAATCCAGGCCCTGATACGCGTGAGTAAATATGAACTGTGTAAATACATCAGATCATTAACTTCGACATGCAAATTATTTTGAATTATAATATTTGTTCCCATTTTGGCCAGAATTCAGTAACCTTTTTGTTCCAAATCGTATCTATAAACACTTCCAGCTCTTGAATAAATATTCAGACGTATTTCAGCGTGTTATGCTTTTCTGGAAACAGCTTATTTGGGCTTCGATCCCCCCACCCCCACCCCCCTGCCGTGGTTTCCCTAATACGGGTGGGATGCTGAGGGCCGGGGAGCGCAGCGGAGCACACAGCAGTGGGACACGCACGGACACGAGTGACACCGGTCCCACAGGGTGGCAGCACTCGACCCGCATCACCCGCACATCGCACCATCTCCTATCGCACGGCTCCAGCTGCGGCCGCAGCAGCTTCAGCCCTGGCCGGTGATGGAGCATCCCATCCCGCATCCCATCCCACATCCCATCCCGCATCCCATCCCGCATCCCTCCCGCTCTGGAGCACTGGGCAGCCCCGGAGCTTCGGGAGCGCATCCCTCTGCGCTGGCCTGGGAGAGAGAGAGAGCCAGTGCCACTTTGCAGGGGTTTAGATGGATATTGAATGTTATGCCTATACCCCTAATCACATGTTTTGCAGTATAATTTCCTCAGGATTCCTAATTCTGAGGAATCTATTAAAAAAATGCACGATTTTTCTCCTTGACCCCTTTCTTTCGTCAGTATCGTGATTCTCTGTTGACTCACAAAGCCACTCTGCTGCTCAGTTTACCCCTCGCTTTTTCCCACTGCTTTTACACCCGCTGTTACCCATCTTTACGTGCACAGCCTGATGCAGCAGTTCTTCTCACATTTTGGCTGACAGGTAAGGGGTTTTTTTGTGGCTTGCTCAGCGTCACCCTCTCTCTGCTCCTCCCCAGCTCCTTCGCTTTCAACACAAGACGATCAAGAGTACGAGAGGATGGATCCGGCAGAGTCAGACTTGCTGATAGAAAGCGCCGATTATTCATGAAGGATGATTTTAAGCTCGGCAGAAGTCGGTGCCCAGGAGCAGCGAGCGCACAGTTTGTGCAGACAAGCTGTCCTGAAGGGGGCATGGGGACAAGGGATAATTTGTCTGTGTGCGGTTCTCCTCCTTGATGACTAGCAGGGAGGCTTTCTGGGGATGTGCAGGTGGCTGTTGAGGATCGCTCGGTGTTTTTCTGGTCCAGAAATCCCCGTGGCAGATCTGTTGGCTGCTTTGCCAGCTCCTTTTTCTGTGGGCATCAAGCAGGCATCTCTGGGTGGGCAGGGAGAAGGTCTGTGGGCAGGAGGGATGGTCGGATGGAAGGCACTGAGCATCCTTCCCGCTCTGATCTCTGCCGCCGCAGTGGTATTTTCATATTGTTTGCCAACACTTCCTACAATTAATGTTAAATAAACACATCGCACGTTGTTTTAGCGGGGAGGTAGAGATGGGAAAAGCAGATATGGAGCAGATACAGACCCTAAGCGTAAGGCTGGGTCTCTGCTAAGGGAATTTGCACTGGTTTGAGTCAAAAGAATTACTCAGGTGAATTCAGTGTTTGATGGGTCTCTTCTAATTGCAGATGTAGGGAAAAAAAAAACGCTAGTCAAATACATCTGAGGATGAAGAGTGCCAAACATGGATTGACTCAATATTTTCTCTAGTCAAGTGGAAAAAAGGAAGCCTCGTATGAGAAAGCTGGAAAGGTCAAACTAATTTGTACTTGTGTGATAATGGGTAATACCTCTATTGTTTATGAAGCTTGCAAATTCTTTCCAGTGTTAACCACTATGATATATCTGATGGTGGTTTTGAGAAATTAAAAATGAAGTAGCAATTGTTCCGCCCTCTTCACGCCTTAATCTGTTTTGGTTTAGGATTCCTTTGAAAAGTTATGTATTCTTTACAAATGAGTTGAAAAGAAATTTATTCAGTTCTCTTCAGTGTGCTGAGGCTGAAGGGAGGAGACCATTTTAAACAAAAAAGATTAATAGCGAGGTTGATAAGAGTAAGACTGAAAACCTGCCTCTGTCTTGCTGCTTAAGCATTCTGACTGTGTTCCCCTGTTTATTTTGCTGCAGTCTTTTCTGTTTATTTACTAGGGTAAGTGGAAATTTTATATGCGTGTACAGCTACTGCTATTAAAATAGGAATAACTGGAGAGCTCCTAATGCCCCAAACTGCCTCCTGCTGCTGCAGATTTGCAGCTTATTTGAGTAGCCACTGGAAGTTGTGTGAATTTTCCTGGGATTCTGGTTTCCTGGGAGCGACAGCGCTACCAAACTGCATAATTCTCCACGAAACAATAGGGGACTGTATCAGGAGTCCCTCCTGCCTCGTGTACAGCAAAAAGTGTAGGCTCTAGAGGAACTCATTTGCTAGGCTTATCGCTGAGACATTTAATATCTAGAATGATTTAGTATATCAAATTCTAGAGTTTTGGGCTGAATGTAGCTGCATTCGTCATTGTTGCAGAACTTTGACAGTGAACAAAAGGTGCTGCAGGGAACCATAACTCACGCGGCAAATTAATGGGTTCCCGGCTTCGCTTGCTCAGCTAAATGGAACGAGGGAACGGTGTGGTCTCACCGGCCGAGGGCTTTCTGCAACAAGTGTGCGGGTTAGGAGTTTGCACGTCCTTCATCCCTGGAGTGGGTATTAAAAGCGTAGCCCTCCTGCCAACTGGCGTTTTTCACTCTTGAAGGTACATCATTATGAATCATAGAATCATAGTTTGGGTTGGAAGGGACCTTTAAAGGCCATCTAGCCCAACCTCCCCTGCAATGAGCAGGGACATCTTCAACGAGATCAGGTTGCTTGAACGGCTTGAAAGGGGGGAAAAAAAAAACCCTCGTTAGCTGTTACGGCAGCATGATGCAATTGTTTTAACAAAACTTTATTTTTAGTGTGTATCTATAAGAAAAAAAAAAAAAGGATTTGATTGAGAAGCTTTCATCTTCTCTAAATTTTATCATATCATATTGCGAGAGAGAATTTAAGGCCACAAACACAGTATGTCCAGTAACACTCACAAGCCACATAGCATCACTGATGGTTTTTGCCACTGGAAAGGTATGTGCATTGTGAGAAGATGCTTGATCACCTTCAAATGAAGGGTTCTCCCAGTCTGGTCTAGCCTGACAGAGAGCTTTGTCCATAGTCCCATGGGGGCTCACAGTCCCATGCAGGCTGTCTTAAACCAGAAATGTCTCCAGGATCCTCAGCAATAGTCCTATTTTAGACTACTGGCCATAGGAGGGCTGCAGCCCCACATCTTCCTGGCCCTGATTTTGCACTTCCCCCTTTTTTCCAACTCTGCCACCCTCACCAGGAGATGAACCCAATTCCTGAAAAGGTTCCTATCCTCTTTTTGATGCCAAATTACTGGACGTGCTGAAAGGCAAGGCATAGCTGAGAAATGAGGGATGAGGAGAGACGGTGCTCTAGACCAGCAGTTTAGTTGGTGGTATGTTTTTTGGGCAGGATGAGGTCAGCCTGTTCACGCTGATCAGCAGCTCCTGAATCTTGGATGTGAGCTGGAGTTGTTGAGCACTTCATTGTGGAGAGCTGAGCATACGTTTGCTTATGGGCTCAATCACCCTCAAGGGCTTAGAAGTTAAACATGCAGCAATGCCTGAGAAAGCAAATGGATGGAGAAGGGTGGACGCCGGTGCAGTTTGAAACTGCAGCTGAGTTGCACCAAGAGGGCTTCAGAAAATGTGCAGAATTGGGTAGCTGCTAAGTACTGCCACTGTGTGTTTTTGGCCACATCAGGTAATTTCATGACTACTACTTTTTGCACTTCTGAATTTCAGGAAGACGCTGCATTTTTTGGCATATTAGTCAGGTGTCCAGAGCACCCTTGCAGCCTACAGAGCAGTTCGGTAGCCCCACATTTGCTCTTCTTTTCTGGTGGGCAAAACCACCAGAAACCAGGTCACCTTCTGTCACCACAGGTTGACATATGAGCTGGAGATGCCCTTCTCCAGAAAACAAAAACATCGTGGCTAATACAGTCTTCTAAAAAGCAAAGTGCGCTCTGGAAGATGCACATTTGAAACTGTCTGATTTAAGGCACTGAAATGGTTGTGTCACAGCATGTTTTGAGTGTGTTGAGATCATGTCCATGTGTGCATCATGGATCAAGAGGGTTTGGTTGTTGGTGTTATCTTCAGTTTGGGGTGGGTTTGTTTGTTGGTGAGGGGTGGGGAGTTTGGGTTTGGGGGTTTTTTTGGTTTGGTTTCAATCTTGATTCTTTCCTTTGAAGAGCAAGTTTCAAGGTCAGTCCGTGTTTTTCCAGTGTGTAAGTATAAAGTCTGAGCGTACCGCATGATTGTACTGTCTCATCTGCTTTTCTACTTCAATCTTCTGGACCACTGAAGTTAGAAACTTGACAGCATGTGGCAAAAGATGCCAATAATAGCTCAGTAATACCTTCTTCTGGTTTCTTCAATCCCCTGTAAGTGGGAGCTTGCAGCGGAGCCGAATAGCGCACCGTTGGCCAACCTCGGGTGGTACGAATAGAGTCCTTACAGTAGATTAAGTGATAGATCCCAGCTCCTGTGCAAACATTGTATGGAGGAGCCCACTCTGCAATAGCTAGCAAAAATGGGCAGAAGTGCAATGTTTTTATTGCTGTTTATTTAATTACTGTAGAATTGCTTCTCTGTAGACAATTGCCTGCACAGCCGTGCCTCTGAGGCTCTGCCTCCTCCTGAGCAGAAGAGAAGGAGATGGAATGTGCTTAAAGAAACCAGGACAACTGCAGGCTTTGTCACCTCTTTGCCTTGGGAGAGGAAAGGCGTGGGAGTTAGAGAGGAGGTGGGAAAAGGGCAAAGAGCACGAGGCACAACAAGAAAACTTCAAAAGGCAAGGAAAAAAGAAAATCTTCCCTTTGATTCTTCCTTTCTCCTCTACTCAGACTCTTCTGCCATTTGCTGCTTTGGTGGCTCCATTCACGTGGTGGCTCATACAATGTCACCAATGCAATGTCACAGTAAGAACGACATCCCATAGAAGGCTGAGATACGGATGCTTCTCCTCTGCCAGCACAATCTAAGGAAGATTGCCAAAAGAACCCGTTTGTGGTGGGTCTGCTGCCAAAGAGGTTCTCTTGCTTCAGAAGAGGAGGGACTGACAGCGGTTAGCTGGACCATCCCATTTCTCCATCCCCAGGGACCTTCCTTCTGGGTGGAAGGAAGAGGTCATCCCTCCTGCCTGAAGAAGACATCTAGTGCAGGTGTTTCTGGTTTGGTCCAGCAGGAAGATCCTTCAAATCCTCTTTTGAAAGCATTTAACCTGGCACTAGAGTGGTCTCCAAATCCATACCAGCCCCGGGACCAAATCCAAAAACTCAGCTGTTACCTTCCATCTTTTTTCTTTATTTTAACAAGGCAGGAAGTTCTGAGATTTGTGGTGTAAGTACACAGCTTTGTGTACCAGCCAGTGCTTCCAGTCATTCCCAGCGTATCCAGAGACAGCAAGGCTACCTCTGCTAGCCTGCCTGCTATCAGCACGTACTGTATCTCAGAACCATTTTATTATTATGATTATTATTGTATTTTAGAACCATTACCTAAAATATGGAATCGCTGCCCCTAGAAAAGTGGATTATCCTTTCCTAGATAGCTAATTTTATTTCACTCAAGAAAATTTGATTCATATTTCTGAAACATTGCCACTAAACAGCTTTCTAAGCAGAGTTGCAGTGCAAGACCAAATTAGATTCGTGTAGGGAGAAGGGAAATATTGTTGTTGCAAGTGTCCAAAGGGGTTGAAATGAAAATAATCTTATAGATCAAACTTAAATTGAGTTCAGATATTACGGCGATAACACAGTTCTACACCTGGAAAATCCCATCTGTCAAAAATAAACTTCAGGGTCACATTTTAAAATGGCATTTCTAGTTCTGGATCATCTGGCTTCTCTCTCTGGCGGACCTGGGGTGTCAGCCCCGTGCATTGCCGCGGCACAGATCTTGCAAAGCACTTCGAGCTGCGTCCGTCTGCTCAATAAAATACAAAATAATAATAAAAAAAAAAAGAAGGTGGGGGATTGCTCTTTGAGGATTTATAAAATCCTTCACAAATTGCACCAGTCTGAAACGGCAGATACTGTCTGTCTCAGTGACTTTGGAATAAGACTCTGGAAATTTCGACCAGACTATAGCTAAGCCCAATGTCTCCAGGAGAAAATACCGTGTGAAGTTCTGCAGTTTGAAGCAGGAGCAGTTTGAATCAAACTTGAGAACTTATTTGACCCTTATTACTGTAGTGTGTGAATGGACTTAGCATTTCGGGTCTTTAATTATCCTTGTGGAATTCTCCCGAGCTGGTTGTGTGCTATTTTATTGGAGATGAAGAAGCAAGACGCGCATGCTGAGATGGTCAGAGATACAGGGGTATTTAGGCACTTCAGTTTCTAGTAAGCTCTACCCAGATTCTTTGAATTTTAGGGTACTGAGCTGTTAAAAAGTAATAAGCTTATGGTAGAGGAGAAATTTTAACAGACTTCCCTTCTTATCCCCTGTGGATTGCATCATGACTCTGTCTTATGCTCAAGACAGATTTAATTATTTTTGCACCTGTGTTTTTAATTTGGATCAGTCCTTCCCGCCTGCATGGATTCAGGGTCTCTCCTAATCCTTGCTTTAAAATTACCAGTACCTAGGACTGAAAGTGTATTTCTGAAAATGTAATCAAATATGATTTAGCTGTCTAAAACATCATGAGTAGACCTAAGCATTCACATGGAAATATTTTACAATATCTATACTAATGTAATGTCACCCATTAGTATTGTGCAAAATATAAAATATCATGCAATATTTAAATCCAACTGCAGTGAATCCTCTATAACTATACTGACAGTATCTAAATTTAGTAACTAATTAAATTCCATGGAACAGAAGAACACATTTTTCCATTGCAATCCACTTCTTGTAAGGACAAAGATTGTGTGTTTTCAATACTTCTATTTTTTTTATAATGTGGAATGTTTTTATATATAAATTTACTATATACCTGTGCTTTCTGAATTTCTACATCTGTATTTCATCCCCTCTGCTGAGGAGGACCCGGGGTGATGCAGGCTGAATGCCAGCCGGTGCTGAGGCTCAGCCGCCCTCAGGTCTGGCCCGTGGCCACCAGGTCGAGGGGGAGCCATCCCCCTTCCCTTGGCGCTCGTTAGTCCACGTCTGGACCCTGCTGTGAGATGGTTGTTGATGGAGGTGGCTGAGCTCCGGGGGCCAGAGGGGTGGCAGGGACCGTGTCCGGAGCAACAGGGTCTGGATTTGTCCTGACTCTCTGCTCAGAGCATCCTTCGTCCACGACCAGAACGATTCTTTTCGCTGAAAAAGCAAATTCATGCATTTTCTTTTCCAGCCACTTCACTGACCGAGCCTCTGGCTTTAAGGCTGTGATGAAATTAAGCGTGTACCCAAGGTCTTACAGGATCAGGGCCAAACACTTTAAATAATTGATGGACTGCTTTATTTCTTTAGCCTTTCTAAAGTAAACTGAGTTTCAGAAGAACATGAGCTGACTTAGATGTTTAGTTGGGGGGAAAAAAAAAGCCCTTTGAATTGCGCTGATTTCCCGCAGGATTAACTTGGGACCAGAAAAAAATAACTTCTTCAGCTTCATCCTTCTTTCCCTCTCTCAAACCAAACACCATTTTCTTTTTTTCTGTTCAGAGTTTTTGGATTCTTTTGTAGGGGAAAAAAAAAAAAAGAACCCTCTTAAATTAAACATACAGTCTGAAAAGAGGAGGGGAGGAAAGTTGTCATTAGCAGTTGTGAACTAAAGTTGGCCAACTATCCCAAGGGTATTCTGATTTTGCAGAGTCTATGTCTGTGTAATTTTTGTAAATGTTTATAAATTAATAATACAACTAGAATAGATGCATTTCCCATAACACCTGCCAGTGTGTGAGAGACAATGCAAAAGTAAAAGAATTGAAGGTTACTGACCCAGATACTGTGTAAGTTGAGAAGAAAAGGCAAATGGAGACCAAAAAAGTAAATAGTAGAAGGAAAAGCGGATAATGAGCATCCATGTTTTGATTGCTAAATGGTACTGTGTGTGCTCTTGTAGAAGGGTTTGTTGGAAGGATGTCATTTGTACAGGCAGGATATGGAAGAAAGTAGAATTAGTTTGTTGAAAAACAAGCAGGAAATGTGTGTCCGTTTTGGATGCCTCCTCATATTCCACTTTTGCAAATGGCTAGATGTATTAGCTGAACATAGAAGTGTGGCAGAAATAGCAGAGTTACACTGGGCTTCAGGGGGAGGTGGCTGCATTTGAAAAAAAAAAGATGTGTAGTGGTCCAGAGAGGCATTGTTTTTTGGAGACTTCCCTTTGGGCACTTTCTTTCTCCAATGGAAAATGTCAATGAAATAGGACACTCCTGAGAATTAATTCATAAGACTGTTTATTATTTACTAATGATAAAACATACCAAATTATTAAAAATTCTAAAAGCTACATTGGACAAAGTAGTTCATAGCAGAAAATATACTTTGATTCAAAATATTGGTTTGGGTTTTTTCCTCACTTTTTTATAGTCCTTTTACTCTTTGGGTTATATTACATGTCTAAACGTCTTTCTTATCCTTTTCTGAATCTGAACATGTTTAGAAACCATCAAGCTGCCTTTGAGGTGACTGTGATGGCATTAGGAAGGGGAGTAAAGTGATGGTGTGTTGGTGGATTTCTGATCTGGGAGAGCATTTCCATTCCTCGAACATGATGGCATGTTGTTGGCACAGACACCCGTTATCATTGGTCACGGTTAAGGTTCATAAAGCCTTAAATACCTCACACGTGTTAGCAACTCTGCTAACAAATATAAAAGGTTTTTTTTTCAGACCAATATTTATAGCTGAAAATGAATTCCTGCCGTTGTCAACCCATTCATTATCCTCTTCGTGAGGAAAAAGGAGATTCAGCCTTCTGTGAAGGTTCCCCCGTCCGTTCATCTCCTTAGCCACTGTCACTCATCCCCCTCATTTCTGAACCTTATCATTTCGTATTCCAGATATTGGATTTGATCCATCCATCAGCTGTCAGTAACTTGTCAGAGACCCTGGGCACTTCCAGATGTATTTTCTGTGCAGGTCCTGCCAGGAGAGAGGAACGTTGTGTAGAGAGAGCTGGGCAAATCACAGGCTTGATCCATTTTTGCTGTACTTCATCTTCAGATTAGCCTTTTTCACCACTTTTTCTCCCAAAACAGAACCTGAGAATTCATAATGGGGAATTCCTGACTTGGGAGGAGTTTGTAGGTTTATTTCTATGGATAGGAAACACCCCTATTTCAAACTGCTTTGACAAAACACATGAGGGAAAATTCTGCCCTCCTCTGCACAAATGAAAAGGAGGGTAAAACTTTGCCTGTTGTGTTTCTTCAGCTGAACTTGATGATAATGCTTAGAGAGAGGTTTCCATGGTGAACGTAGGAAAATCAAATTTGAAAACAGTTTTCTTTTGTGTATTTGCTGCTATTGTTTTTAATGGTCACTGTTCTGCACATTTAGCAGTCATTATTCACACCTTCTAGCTTGTGAATGCATTTACATATTTTAAATCAACATTAGGAAGGAAAAAAATCCATGATTTGCCCAGGGCTTCTTATGATTTTTTTATTTTTTAATGCTGAAATGCTCAGGATATCCTCCAGTGGGATCTGTCAGAAAGGTCTCTTTTAGCAGACAGCTTTGCTTATTTGATAACTTTGTGTATTGATTCCTTACATCACCTGCTTCTTACTCACTTAGGTTATATTTCATTTCTGTCCCTTCTTCTATTGTAAAAGTACAGAATGAGAAGCTGGTAGCAGTTTCTTGCTTTATTCATTTTTTTTCCCCTGTTGGAGCCTCATGTATTACATTCTTTGGTTGTTTACCAAGCACTTTTTCTCTATTTCCTTTTTTCTTCAACGGAAAGGATCGGCCTTGGAAGCCGTAAACTTTTAATACAGATTATTCAGAGCCATACCTGCAGCCTAACCAATGCACTCAGGATGGAGATGGATTTCCAGCATTGTTTTCTTGCCCTTACACAGCAACTCTGACTGCAGCCTGGTCCTCCACGCGTCCCACGAGTGTGACACAGGGACACTTGTGCACGGCCGTGGCTGGGGATCCCGTAGCCCTGGTACCCCAGTCCTGCTCCCCAGGACTTCTTCATACCCAAAGCCCTGGTGATGGGCCTGCCAGTATCCATCACCTCTCAGCTCGGCGTCTTACTCATTATTATTTTTGTCCCTGTAGGAGAGAAAATGTCACGGTGTCATCCCGAAAACCCGTGACTCCTCGGTGCCTTTCACTATGGGTGGTGGGAGGCTGCAGCCTGGGGAGCTCCTGCTCCCACCCAGCTGCTTCTCGCTGGAATTGCGCCCAGTTGTTGCTTTTTGCATTGTTTCATTTCAGTCGTGTGCTGAAATCCTGCTCTTGTTCCATCTCAAGCAATTAATTAGTCCAATTTCCATTTTAAATTTAACTGGAGCTCACTAAAAATTTGCCAGCCCTGCCGAAGTGCTGACATGTGTTTTACCAGATATTTGTTACGAAAGTCTTTCAAAATAATTCCCAGATAAAAGTCAAGTACGGTGAACAAAATGCTCAAAATAATCATAAGTGGCCCTGAATATTGAGTTGTGTTGATGAATAATGGCGAGTGTGTTCTGGAGAAAAAAAAGAGGATGCAAGATTATTATTCATTTTCCTTAAACCCCTTTGCCAGGCTCTTGTTTTTGGCCTTTTGTAGGAGATACTCAACATCTCGCCGCACAGTGAAATCTGTAGGTAAGGAGATGCTGTATAATATGATTAAATACCTGAACTGCTGAGTGACCTCAAACCTCGTTGAGCTGGTGCCTTGAGGGCAATGTCACTCTCTTTGATAGGCACAGTTCACTGAAGATAAATGTGAAGCTTTTATCCAGTATACATAGCAACTCGCTGTTGCTAAATAAGAACAAACGTGCAAAATAAGAAAGTAAATTATATCTATTTACCACCTCTATGCGTAATCTCAAGGTGGTACCATCGTCCGCGTGCTCAAGCAGCGGGATCGCTGCTGCTCTCGTTAGGGGCTGTCCCTTTAAATAACTGTCACTGTTGTCTGACAACATTCAAAACATTAACTTGTTAAATACTGCCTGTTTAATATACATTTCTGTGTGGTTTGACAAATGCATTTCTTCAGTTTAATGCAGAAGAGAAGCTAAATTAGACAGTAAATGTTAATGTGTCCATGTTCTTCCTAGATAACTGGTTGCCCTTGGGACAGTGTCAATAAGTGGCATTTATATGATATTATGAATGTGTTAATTATGTGTAGACAAAATAATGAGTAAGCAAAGGTCAAGGACAAATGCAATTTCCCCAGAAATGTGCATCAAAGAGCTTCTAATATTTAGGTCATTACCATTATTGAATATTCAGTGTAATTTAAATTATGTGCATTTTTTTCGTTGCTTATATTTTTAGTCCAGGCGATATTGAGCAACTTCAAGGGCTGTGCAAATGTTTTGTAACAAACTTCAGCAAAACTTCAGCCGTAGCTGGACTGTGTTTTCTACATACCCTGGTTAACTGCCAGGTGGAATTTGGGATTGATTTCTCGCCTGAGACGTAACCTTGTGATGTTGGGGTTTTTTTCTAAATTTGAAATGAAGGAAATGAAAATGTGGCCACGCCAGCTATTAAACTGCTGAACCTTGAAACTCGATGCAAATCAAAACAAAATGCTCTTGAGACCATAAATACCCAACTTTGCCCTAGTTCATTGGGCCGTTCATTATCAATGCACTTTTAAAAAGCGATGCCGTTAGCAGGCTGGAGATTTCTGCCTTTGCTTTGTACTCGCGAGCCATAAGTCTAAATGCCTCTTTGGCAGGGACCTTTCCGAAATCCAGTGTTTTTTGTGACATGAGGCAAGAGGAAAACCCAGCTGATCAATACGGCCTTTAATTAGAAGGAAAGGTTCAGTCATGATTTTTACTTCTAAACTTTTACATATTGACATCTGGCAAAACAGTTAAGAAGTCAATAAGGATCTAAAAGTTCCTGTACTGTTGGGTTGCTCACTGAGAAGCAGCAATTAAGCCTTCTCTGTCTCCCAGGACCTCCTCTCACGGGTGTCTGGAAGCATCTCGCTACCAAACAAGATGCTGTTCATGTATGAAATATTCATGTTATGACATCAAAACATGTTGCATATTATTTCAGCGCGCCGGGCTGAAATTAGATTCACATTTTATTTTGCTTATAAATGCCTGTCAGAGCCACTAAATCAGTTTGTCTTTGCCATCTCGAAATCGCGTCAGTTTGAATTTCCTTCATGCTGCATATTGTTTTGGGCAAAGACACAGTACTTCTATACCCAAAATGGAGTGCCTCATATTCTTTAAATATAGGTGAAAAAGGCCAAAAATTAGGATTATTTTATAAAATTAAAAACTGGGGGAGAAGGGCATCTTGGACCCCTTCTAAAGTCATAGAGAAGCCACCAAATGCTGATGCATCGTGATCTTTGCTCCTACCCTTGTGCAAGTATCGTGCATATGGTGCATTACCTATTATTTAATGGTTGTAGGGTATATAACAAGGCATTCTGGAGTCTGAAAGGAGTTCGAAAGGCTGAGGGACTTGGGTCTTTTCAGTCTGGAGAAGACTGAGGGGGGATCTCATCAACGCCTATAAATACTTCAAGGGTGGGTGTCAGGAGGACGAGGCCAGTCTTTTCTCAGTGGTGCCCAGGGACAGGACAAGAGGGAGGGGGCACAAACTTGAACATGGGGAGTTCTATCTAAATATGAGGAGGAACTTCTTCACTTTGAGGGTGGCAGAGCCCTGGAAGAGGCTGCCCAGAGAGGTGGTGGAGTCTCCCTCTCTGAAGACATTCAAACCCGACCTGGACATGTTCCTGTGGGACCTGCTCTGGGTGGAGCTGCTTTGGCAGGGGGTTGGACCAGATGATCTCCAGAGGTCCCTTCCAACGCCATATCATTCTGTGGTTTTAGCACTGATGACTGTAGAGATAAGCTTTGAGTACCAGATTATATGAATTCCTGGATACAGCTGGGGAAGGCTCACATGATTTCAGCATCTGCAGCTGCCCTGGTCCACGGGGCACGAGCATCTGCATCCTTCAGCCTGGGTCAGTGGGGCCGGGACTCGGGCCCTACCTGTCTGTGAGCTGTCTGGTACGGGGTGGCACGGCACAAAACCCCACCAGCAGCAGGACTGGGCTCCTGCAGACCACGCTCTGACATGCAAACGCATCTGACAAGGCGGTGACCTGGTCCTTTAAATCAGCAGGCAGGGGAATTAATTCACTGTTAGCTTTTTTGGCACCGTAATATTGCATTCATGCATAAATAATCTCATCTTAGTTATCCTGTTGCTAAAAAAAACAGCTTCTGTCCCCAGTCTGCCAGACATTTGCATTAGAAATATCCCGTCAGAGAAGCTACACATGCTTGAAAACATCTATTATTTTCTTCCCTGCCTCTCTCCTGTGTTCTTGTCACCCAGCCTGTGCCTGCAGCCATTGCTCCCAGCTGCACCGCTGCCAGCTTCCCATCAGGGCTCTGCCATTCTGCAAGACACAGTTCTTCTCAGAAGCCACTTTCACTATATACATATATATATGTATATATATTTAATTAAAACCAGCTTTTTTAACTTTAACCCTCCTCCTTTTCCACTTTACTGTTACCCTAAGTGCACTGCTGGAGTTCTTTAACACAAAAGTGCCACTGTCTTGTGATTTATCCTGGATTCACCTTGGTCTTTTAACAAAATTCCTTTTAATTACTACTGGTAGATTTTGTAAATTAAGGGTTTGTTGACTAATTTTGTTGATGTTGCTGTTTTCATTCACTGAATTTAATAATAATATAGTTCACAATATATAATAATAACATAGAATCATAGAATGGTTTGGGTTGGAAGGGACCTTAAAGATCATCCAGTTCCAACCCCCCTGACGTGGGCAGGGACACCTCCCACCAGTCCAGGTATAATATATGATGATGTATAATAATAATAGCATTAATTTCATTGAATAAAATCCAAACAAGCGTAGCAACCGGTGTATAAAGCTTTCGGATTACTCTCAGCAGTAGCTGGTGGGATCTCCATCAGGTCTGGAGGGAGGTGGAGCGGTTGGGAGATGCACAGCCCCAGCACAGCCCTTGCCAGGCATTTTCTTCCATAACAGGGGATTTTTAGGTGCTGTGCCGGGTCCTGCACCCCCTGCGTCTAACTCAGCTCTCATAATTTGTCTCCTGCTCTATACCCCGATATCTTTTCAACATCCCTGAAGTGCCTGTGTGCCTCCTTGGCTCGCTCCCAGTTGTTTTCAAGGACCTGCTTTTAAGATAAAATCACATCTGCAAAGCTCCAGCCTCGACAAAACCCCCGTACTGCTCTTTTCGAAAAGTGAGGCTCTCGTGATGAGCTTCTGCATTTTCCATTAGGAGAGACTTTCCGAAAAGATTTTTTTTCAATGATTTCTTGATAGCTGGCAATCTCCTGAATCGTTTCTTATACAGAAATTGTTCTTCAGGGTGTTTTGTTCCGGTAACAGCTGCCACCAAGCTTGGTTTGTGACAATTTGCAGCCTGTAACTTGGAAAGCAGTGGTGTCTATAGGTCTGGCCTGAGGGGCCGGCATTTTATTTCTTGCTCTGAAATAGTGGGCAGGCCACTTCATTTCTCTGTGCCTCTGTGTTTTCCTGCCTGGCTTTGTGGCTTTTTTTGTCTATTCCTTTGGGGTCTGATAGTCTTTGAGCTTGAACAATGTGGCTGATCCGAGCTCTGTTTTAATCCAATGATAAATAGTTAATTTTGGAGGTTTAGGTTGACAGCAAGCCACCTTGGAGTGTCAGGCTGTGAGACTTTGGTTTCCTTCTATAATCAGATAAGGAAGAGATATTTCCTGTAAATCCTCCCCTAGTGTTCAAGTCATACCATTAGAGCATTAAGTCAGATACATGACACCCAATTTCAGAGTAATTCCTGAGGAAAAAGCACATTATATTTTTTTAATGGGCTTCCCAGGACTTATTTTGTTTCTTCCTGATGAATATGAATTCCAGCAAGTTCATCTGAATTCTGACCTTCAAATACACAAAGGCTTTTTTTAGGGCAAGAATATGTTTTTTTAAAAATATATACCGTCCACCTGAATGTCTTCCTCTCTTCCCTTAGAGTGCAAGAATAGAACTGTTATAATTGTTCCTAAAATTCATCTGTCTATTTATTATGAGCTACTTGCATCTTACAGAAATACTATTCATGTCAACCTGACCAGGGCCGACCTTTTCTTTCCAAATGGCTTTATTTGCACTGTGTGCTGCATACAATAAAGCTGCTCCTCTTCATCTCCTTTTCTTCTGATTGCCAAGTAACGTCAAGCAGATCGGAGAAACTTCTTGTCATGTACTGTGTGGCTCGCAGCAACAGGCTTCCCCAAGCACCTTGGTTGAATAAATATCCATTGAATAACTGGAGAATACATTCATATTCTTTTTATTTTGATTTATGTTCTATCTTCCTATCTGTGCATGTTCAAGAGTAATTGCCAGTTTTCACCTCCTACAGAGAAAGTATAATAGAGCCGAAGAATAAGTAAAATGTGCTCTGTTTCTCTCTCTCTCTCTCTTTTGTAAGGGAACCTTTATATTCCTACCCAGGCATACACTAATAATTTGCAAACTGGAAATCATAGCCTCATTCTCAGCTGGACTTGCTGTAAAAAAGCTGCTCGTATGCCTTCCCTGTCTCCTTTCCTGGCGACGCTTGCCAACTGGAGACCTCTGCGTAGGGCCCGTTCCCCTTCATGAAAGAAGTCAGTCGAGCTCCGATGTAGTGAAGGCATCCCGAGTGAATAGGAAGGTTGGGGCTGGTATGTTCCCCGTTATAGACATGTTATTCCCAGGCTCTGTTGATCTGAGAGCAGCCAGGCTGTACCACGTGCATTTTAATGATCCTGCCAGTACAGCATCTCTCAGAGGATTAACCACCCTGTGATGGGTGGCAAGTTCCTTTCTGTCGTGCGGTGCGGGATGCTGTTCGGGGTGACCGCAGCGTGAAAAACCGCTGCGTGTTGGTAAAATACCGCATTAGATGGGGACACGCTCTTGAAGGGCTGGCTGTCATTGCTCCGCGGGGACCTTTTCTTAATCTCAACAATAATAAGGTCAGTTGGGTGCAGCGTGATTTTTCCATCAATTAGTTCAGTCACACTTCTAACAAGCCATATATCATCGTGCATGTTTAACCTGCAGGTTACAGGGCCTAGCTGGCTGTGCGACCTACAGATCATAGAGCTGCTAATTTCTTATTTGTAAGCAAAAAATTTAATAGAGATTTCCAGTTGCATTGTCCTCTCTTATGCCTTCGGATTCCTACCCAGCTACTAAAGCACTTGGTAATCTGGACCCCCATCCCTTGGTTTTATACATGACCCCTCAAGGAAATGAAACCAGAAGCACACTTTGCTTGTGAGCCTTTCCTTTCTGTATTAAGCCAAAAACAAGCTCCAGGTGACCTGATGTGCTGCTCGCAATGGGTTTCTCCTCAACTTTCTCCTTTCCTGTGGTTGTGAGCATTGGAAGATGTCATTGCATGCTGATGGGTATCTCACTCGCTGCAGACATCCGTGGAGGGTAAGAAATGTGAGCCCCCCTCTCCCTCCCTCCTTCCCTCCACCATTTTGCAGACTTTGGCATTTAATCCTAGTTCAGTTCTTCTCTACAGCACCAAGACCCACCAGGCTTTGGGTTGGAAGGGTGTGGACTAAAAGCTGGGACACAGGGGAAAAATGTTCATGTGTTGGAAAGTATTTTCAAAGCTACTGGAGCATTTGGGTTGGATTTATAAATTGCTAAGAGTTACACGGTTATCATCTGAAAATAACAAGTTTTCCCATAACAAAATGGCATGTTATATGAGCCTGCAGTAATTCTGCATCTTCGTGACTACCAGCAGGGAAAAAATAGTCAGAAAATTACCATTGTACTTGAAATTCACTATCTCTGAACACCCTAAAAATCCTAAAGATCTAATTTATGGATGCATTCAGTGCTGCTTAAACAAGATTTCCCCAGACTGTCCAGTGTTTATGCGCTTTCCATGGGATCTATTCATGTTTCAAATTTGTGAAGCTTCTATATGTCATTGTGGGGTGCAACAACCTCATTCAGAGAAAACTGAGACCTCAGTTTCCAATAATCCTTCTGGCACCATTTTTATCTTTATTGAGGAAATAATAAAAATTCAGCCATTTAGACTACCAAAGTGTCCTCTTTCTGCAGTGTGCAGTTGTAGTTTTAATCAGTACATGCCTTAACAACTCTAGGAGGAATTCTTTATTTCTGTTGGCACAGCATGGTGTACTTTCCCCTTCCACTTGAAATAATGTTTCTCGCTATTAGCGGGATGAAGTTTGAAAAGTTTAATTATACAATGGGAAAGAAAGGGTCATAAACCAGAAGGCAAAAAAATCTCAACTCTTGCAGAGTCATGTTGAAAGTTACTTTAAACAGATGAGGTTGGCCTCGGTGTTGTGAGTACTTACACCAAAGAACAGGTTACTGTTCTCTTCCTACCCTGTATTCCCACATAACTGCCTAATTTGACACTGATTAAGCATTAAATTATCTGTCAGGGGTCTGACTTTCAGGTCAGGTGCATTTAAGCAAAACTGTCCCATCAGCTGAATCTCAAAAATCCTGGAAGTTGTTAGAGCAGGGCTAAAATCAAGGGTTGATTCAAGATTAGGGACCACAGGCAGGCTGGTACGACCGAGCTGCTTCTCGTAATCCCAAATCAGCAAAACACAGACACAGAATGAGTCACAAAACCTCTGCTCAACGCAGGCACTAACAAGTGAAGAAATAAACATCATTACAAGGTCAATGTGGCTAAATTGGTATCCTCACTGTATCATAAGAAAGTAATGAGAAACACCTTCATCCTCAAACAGAAGTCAATAGAAAATCAACCAACAGCTACCGCAGACATCCTTTTTTACTAGCAGGAAGCGTGGACAACGGGCAGACGCTCTGGAGTAACACAAATACACACACACGAGCACGGGCAACCTTTAAGAAAAGGACAAACACATTCCAGCAAGCGGCGAAACCACCCACCGCTGTTATTTTATGAATAGATGGTAGATTTGCTTTCTGCATGTTGGTGAAATAATGAAAAAATCCCGGGATTTTGAAGGCGTAAAATTGCAGACAATTTATGTTTATAGCTGTAGACGGCCACACAAGTGAAACTAAATTGAGTGCCGGATGGAGCTAAGAGGAGAGGGAATCAGAAATGCAAGTGGAAGATAAGGCTGGAGAAATTTCTCCCTCCTAAGCTAATCAGAACTAAGTATCCTGTTGCCAGCAGCATGGAGAACGTTTCAGATAACAGACAGCGATGGAAATTATGTAGGATAATTATGTCAGAAATAACAGCAAAGGGGGTGTGCGCTGCCTCGGAAAACTGTCACCTCCTTCCTCCCTTTGTCACCCCGACATGGGGTACCCGCTGCCACCTGTAGTGCCGATTGTTACCCCACTGAGGGGGGGAGGAGAAACTCAGGGATTAACTGTGGGTAATACCTACCATCTAGCATAGTATTCAAAACGTAATCGCTCTAATTTGCAATTGTAAATCTCCTGTTATCAATTAATTTACATTGTACAAGTAACCATCTGATTATCTTTGTGCGTTGCTGTATTTACAGTGCAATTTAATTGTAAGTAATTAGCATGTAATTGCATGTAGTTATTTATATCTTGCGAAGAAAGTGATGCATTTATATGTCATTAAAATAATTGCAGTTGAGAGCAAATCTTTTGACTTTCCTCTCTTTTCAATGTGTCTAACAGTTTCTATGGCCAAAATTGCTGATGTCTAGGCAAAGCCGGGTCGCCTTTGGATGGGTGAGGTTAGCTTTCTGCAAGCTGAGTTGCATTTTGCTTTTGGCCTGCCTTCATTCTCGGTTTAAAAATATACTAACCCTGCCCCTTTGCCTTATAAAGAGGATTTGCAATAGGGGAGAGTGCTGGGTGTCTCAAGTAGAAATCCCAGGGCAGCCCGTGAGGAAGCGGTGAGGCAGTGACCTCCGTTCTTGGCATGGATGAATGCTTTCCGTGTAGCGGCTCTCGCAAAAAATATTACCCTATTAGAGTAATACCTGCTAAGGGTATACTTTATGAATGCCATCAAGGGCAATGGTGGCTTTCATGTCCAGTATTAGTGATGGTAATTTTATTCCCCTTGCTGCTATCCTCAGTCCTCCATCACCCCACTTAGAGCCACTCTGATGCCAGGCTTTGCAGTCGCAGCCCGTTTTGTGCCGTCCCATCCTCCAGCACTCGTCCTTTTAAAAGAAATACAGTGTTTTCAGAGCATTACCATAACAGAGGATCTCTGAGATCCAGTTAGGGGCTTTTGTGCCCCCTGACATGCAGCGGGGAAGGATACCTTGGGTTTGTGACAGCTCTGGGAAACGTCTCTGCTTCGTTACGTGTGCTGCGAGCTGTCTGCTGGGGAGGGTTTTGATGGAGAAGGGAGATGCCTCACGCTGCTGCTTGCTCAAGGCCAGTTCATTAGCATTTGTGTTTCTCTCCTCTGAAGAGCTGGGAGAATATTTTGGGATTCACAAAACAGCTTTGAGTGGCACGAAGGACGGTATTATCTCCTGGGATAGTCCACGTCTCCTCTTGGGCTGGAGCTGCTGGGTGCCTTGCTAATGATGGGTTTTTTTCTTTGCTTTGCTGGTTAGACCCCAGAGTTTAGTAAAGGATTTTACGTCTGCTCAAGGGAGAGTATCTTTTCACTTCTCATTGCCTCATTGCTGCTTCTGCATTTAAGAAAATAGCTCCCAGCTGTGCCACTGTCAGATTCATATTGTCCAGAAATGTTATGCCATAGCAATCATCTCATTGCTGGGACTGATGGAGAAGCTCCGAGAGGTGCCTCTCCTTTTTCTGCCTAAGCAAATGGCAAATGGCATCAAAGCCATGTTTTGGCTCAATCTTCTTCCTCATTTAACATTTCCCCATCCCAGCATTTTCACACAGGTCCAGTGGAAGGAATAATATGTGTGAACGACAACACACCGTGTAGGTATTCAGCAGGGCTACCAGCCAGCCCGCGTCTGCAGAGCAGCTTTGCCCATGGAACCTGCCTCTCCTTGCCCAGCTGGAGGCAGTTGGGAGGGTAGAAGCACACACCTGAAGCAGGGTGGGAGGAGATGGAGCTCTGCAGGAGCTTATTAGAGAAGGTGGTTTGTGGAGAGCATTGGGTTCTGCCTTTTGGCTTCACAGGAAGTAGCTGAGCAGAAGGGGCTCCCCAGGACCTGATCCTGGTGAGTGGCATAAGGGCTCTTTGGGGGTGCTGTGTGTCCTGCTGCCCTGCACAGGGAAGATTTGTGCTGTTAAAAGTCTTTTGGGAATTGTAGAAGATAGGGGGATAAGACTTCATCTTGAAGGTAGTGTCTGTATTTCTGAGGATTAAGCACGGGATTGGGTAAACTGCTCTGGTTAAAAAGCAGGGTTTGGCTCTGTGTTTATTTATGTCTCTGTTGAGTTCTATTTCTCAGAACTCTATTTTCTTTACCCTCGTATCTCCTACGTAGCTCCCCTGGTAAAACTAATGTTATTATGTAGATAATACTTTGGCTTCCAGAAGAGGTGAGCATCTACCTGGAGTTAATTACTGACCTGCTGCTTATTGTCCTGCACACAAGCTATATTAATTTATATATAAGAAACTTAAGTCCTGATACAAGAAATAACAAACATAAGGTGCTGAGAGGTCTCCAGGTGTGCTGGTGGTAGTAGTTACTATTATGTCAGTCAGAGAAGCCTTGTAGCTAATGAGACTCCTGTGAAACATCTTGACCTCTGGAAGGTGGTCTCTAATATCTGCTGGTTTTCTCGTGGATGTAAATAAGGATTAATAGGATTAATTTGTATTCAGAAACATCTAGGAGCTGGTTCTCACTGGCTCATTTGGGTCTACTTTAACAGTGTACTTGATACTTATTTGCATGATTGGGTTGCAAGCCATAGCCAGCATGACAGTGGTCAATTAAGGTCTAAAGCTGGTCAAAACCTCAGAGGATATATAGATACAAGTTCTGCTCAAACTGTAGAAAAGCACTATAAGATGAGTATTTTCCATTGCTGAGCTGTAGTAGTAGTATATAAAGAGAATTTACTCCATGTAGGTTTACATGTTCTTCACTGGAGCTTTTGCATTGGTGCGTTGTTCCTTCCATTGCAATTGCTTGTTCCTTCCTTTTCATCTATTTTATTACATATATTTATATTTCCATCATTTTGGTAAGTGCCTGAAAGGAATACTGAAAAGAAATAGGAATAATTTGTCTAGTAAATAAGCTGCTAGATAGCTCCCACCTCCATCTCTCTTTGATAGCAACTTCTTGTAGGTACTCGTCCAATTCCCCTGTGACTTGAACAGTTGCTCAGAGCTCTGGGGATGAATAGCCAGGGCTTGTTGCTCAAAAGAAACCCTTGAAAACTCTCACTCCTGCTTCTGTGATAGCCTGATGCTAATTGTAAGCTGTTTAGCCTTTGAGGATTAAGTGGTATCCTTAATGTACCGCTATCATAAAGTTCATGTTATTGGTGTTCATATACAAATAGGTAAATATAGCTTCTGGGGGGGGGGGAATTGTTTTGTTCATTAAAATATGCATAAAAATGTCTACAAAGCTAGGTGAAACTCAGGCAGTCCTGTGGTGTATAATTGCATATATGTGGCTTAGTCCCTGAGCAGCTTTACCCCATGGAAATACTAGTTAAGGCATAGGTTTCAGTGTATTAGTGAGTTTATGACCTGTATAAAAATGTCAAGTCAAACAGCTGCCTCCTGAATTATTCAACGTATTGATAGAATAATGACTTTGAAGATGGAGATATTGGACTTAACTCTTTCAAGAGGAGTGGGGAGGGGAAATGAATCAGCTGCACTTGATTCCAGCCGGATGATAGCAAGATCCCTAATGTTCCATGGCACCTTTGAGCAGTAGGTTCGAGTAGAATTAGAAGCCAGAGATAGGATTGATTTTGACACTGATGTGAATTTTAAATTAAGTGCATTTTGAGTAGAACTTGCTAGAAAACCACAAACCCAGAAAAATGGTCTTGCTGAATATTTAAGCTTTTTACTTTCTTAAACAAGGAAAAATCATAATTTATTTTTTCAGGAAAAACAAATATAGGTGATGAGAACTCCTATATAATAGGAGTCCATGCTCTTAAAACATTTGTAGAAAAATTTTGGTTGTCTTGCTTTAATTTCTCTTAAACCACTTGCTAGTCAACTTTGTTGCAGTAATAATAGAGGCTTCAGGGAGAAAGATAGTCTGATTTATGTAGATGTAGCAAAACTGTTTTTTCACTTGTTTCTTTACTTCTAAGCTGCACTTGACTCCTGACTTTAGTTAAATGCATTCCATAACGGTAGCTGTAAGGCATGCACAAAGGAACAAAGCTTCAGTTTTCTTATAAGTTTAATATCTGAAAGTTTCAAGTGTGTGAGTGCTTGTCTGGATAGAGCTAAATTTCTCAGTGTGTTTTGTGTGGGATATATATATGTATAAAGATACACACAATGTATTTATACTTTCTTGGGAGATGTACAAAATATATTTACAGAATATATTTATAAAATACATCTTACAGAGCCCTCATTATTTTTATGAAGAAGCATATTTACATAAATGCATATGGAGATAATTTTATACTTTCTGTGTATACCTTGAACACGAACATTTTGTATTAGATGCTATTGAACGTCTTTTCTTATTTTCAGATTTCCTGTATTATGAGAAAGTTAGTACTCTCCTTTTGGCTTTCAAAACATATTTTCACATCACCAATCACGGCCTGGCAGCCACAACAAATCTGTTTTACTACTAATAAATGTTTGGTGGAACAATGTAATTAACCAACTGGCTGTTTTGCTGTGGAGGCTGTGGTTACGGAAGTTGTAGGTGCTGGGAGAGGATCAAACCCTGCTCCAAACTGTTTGAGCTTCCCAAGCATACGCTGCTGGGAGTCAGGCTGGGTGGCATCCAGGAGACAGGGATGCTGTTGCTGCTTCTGGTTTCTGTTGTTCTTGAGCTCTGCTCATCCATCTTGGTGTCTTGGCCAATTGTGAAAGTTGGCACTTGCTGTTAACACCAGCCACACTGCAGTGTTGTTTCAATTCATCTATAGGTGGTCGAAGCTTTCTCCTGTTTCTTAGCAAGAAAGAATTTGCAAGTTTGAACTCTCCCCCCACCCCAAGGATTTCTGAAGTTCAGTTGTTGGCATTTAGAACCGAACTTAGAATCACAGAATGGTTTGGGTTGGAAGGGTTCTTAAAGACCATCTCGTTTCACCCCCCTGCCCTGGGCAGGGACACCTCCCACCAGCCCAGGTTGCTCCAAGCCCCCTCCAACCTGGCCTTGAACCCC
>JAOXJK010000003.1:13618058-13628711 GCA_025774025.1 Xenus cinereus
CAAAGAATGTCTTCCTGAGATCTCATATAAATCTCCCTTCTTTCAGTTTAAAACTGCCCTCATCCTATGGCTCCCCTGCCTGATTGAGAGTCTCTCCCCATCTCCCCTGTAGCCCCTTTAGGTACTAGAAGGCTGCTATAATATCTCCCCAGAGCCTTCTCTTCTTTTTCAGTTTTCCTTTTCTTTTTACAGTTTTTGGGGTTGGTTTTTTTTTTTTTTGAGATTCTGGATGCTTTGCCCTTATCGACAGGGCTGTAACGTAACTCTCCTGCAGCCAGCTCAGATCCCCGGGATATCAGTGGGATCAAAACGCAGTCTGGTGATGTTTTACTGCGCTCAGGATCAGGTTTGCTCTTCGAGGTGTTCTGCCTACGCAGTTGAAAATACGGTGTGGTTGGCTGAGTCTTTTATCCTGGTTCATGGGATTCACGGTTGCCAAGTCCCAGTTTTGACCTTCACGAACAGGATTTTGTCTGCTCTTGTGGGGTTATTTGTGATCCTTGAGCAGGTCCATCTGTGCCTTCCAGCCCTGCTCCTTTCCTTTGATCTCCTTCCTCTACCCTGTGGGCTGCATCAGCTTAAGAGACCGTCACCCCATCAAAATGAAGCTGCTGGGAGTATTAGCCTTTGAAAAGCATGTTGCTGTTAATGTGCTCTCTTTAGTGAAGGATGGCCTTAGCTCTTGCTTGAGTTTTGGTGTCAGGTGCCAAAGGATCAAGGCAGGAATACCTGTTAGGAAGAACTGAGCAGCTAAGAATTGAAAAATACCAGGCTTTATATTCATTGTCATTTAAAATGGAACTGTTTCCAAAGAGATCGAAGAGCTTTTCATCCTTCTTTCCATCTGCACCAGCTTTAGTACCCATGGAAGGCAGTGTTGTGCTCGGCTGATGCGACGTGGACCACTGGCTCCGTAAACAAACCTGGCTTGCTTCTTATGATAACACAAATTATCTGCATGTAAAAACAGAGCCTGAAGGCATGACAATGTTAAACTAGGTCAACAATGACAAAACCTTAGTGCTGACATGTTCATTTTTATAGCTAAATTCATTAATACTTTTTGATTACCCAGGGTGTAGGTGTAAGGAGCAAGAGCTGCATGAGTTGTTTCTTTTTTCCTGCATCCTGTACATCCATTAAGGTAGTCAAACTAATTGTGTGATTAAGATGAATAGGACTTAATAATGGAGAGGACATCATGGCAAAATTGATTAATCTGAAATAGGGGGAAATTGTTGAACGGATATGTTTACAGCACTAGAATGCAATGAATGGAAGGAGAGTAATTTATATATAAAAAGGGAAGGGATTTTGGCAAATCCTATGCTTATTATATTTCCTTTTCTTTTTTTCCTCTAATTTCCCTGGAAATAATAAAACTTATTCATGATGCTGCTGCAATAATTGAACTACTGGAAGGAGAGGAGGAAAAAAAGCTCCCCATATAAATTACTACTTGAGACCTGTTCTGCTTTGACAGATGTCAAGGCTGGGTAGCTGAGCTTGTCCCCCTGTTTGTATGAAAAGGGCTTGGTATCACTAGGACGCAGGCAAATAGCTTTCTGTGCTACTGAATGTGGATAGATTACATTGCAACAGAGTGTTGTGGGTTGTTTTTTTTTTCCCTAGTCATAACCTAGTGACTCTGAGAGAATAAATTGATAAAATATTCCCTAGTTCTTTTGCAGGGTGTTGCTGCAGGAGTGGGATGTTAAGGGGGAAGAGGTACCCTGCCTGCTGGATGAAAAATGCTCATGGTGTGTTAGCATTTCTGTTTAGATTTAGGAAAAGCAGTTACAAAATTAGTTGAAATCTGAAGGAAGCAATTTGCTTCTGTACACTAAGCTCCTCTGATTTTACACTGAGAGCGTGTGCTGGTTGTCGGTGACACATCTATGTGGCCTTCACTTAAATCTCTTGCTCCAAAGTATTTTAGTCTTGCTGTTCAGGACTTACCAATTTTTATACCTTTTTTTTAAAAAAAAAAGGTATGTAACCTGTGCGTTAAATAGATGGCACTAAACTAAATAAATGGGTTTTCTGGACTTGTGTCTTTGTGTACTGCTTTCAGTTGTCCTGGATGGGGGACAGTCTCATCTCTGCCCCTCGCATGGCACGTTCTCCTTCAGTTTTTTTCAGATGGGAAGTTTTTGCTCCGTTACTTCCACCAGCCTTTCTGGTTTTGTTCCTGCTCTTAGGTTTTTAGCTTGTACTCACCTTTATTAGCTGTCTGCTGCTACAAAATACTGAGGCTTTCGGATGTAACGATTAGCTTCATCTATAAACTGATAATTTAGAAGGAAATTATCTTGAAAAACTGAAGACTGCGTTTTTTTATCAGTTCTTCATTATTCTCAGGTCTTTTATGAATCCTTTGGAAGAAACCTCTGACTGAGATATAGTTTCATAACATGGGGTTCTGCTCAGTGATGGAATTGCCCTGAACAAGAAATTTTGAGTGCTGTTTCCAGGGAAGTGAGATTTATTGTACCCCAGTCACTAATGATGTTCTTCTGCACTTGGGAAGTTTTCATGAGGCTTTTGCTGTTGCCATGTGTGCTATCAATTTTATTACACTTACTTGCTTTTCTTGCTGTATACTGCTTGGAGTAGACAGAGTAAGGTAAAAAAAAATTATTTTTATAGTTCTTTGCTGAATAATAAGACTGGAAACTATTGGTAGTTCATGTATCAGTTTCCTGTTCTCCAAATACTGTATATAAACACCTTTTGTAGCTGGCTGTTAAGGTCAAGGTGGCTTTTGTGGGTATTGCCACTGGCTTTCCCTGGTGGCACCCAGGACTTGCTAAATCGATTGTCTTGCAGAGCTGTTGTTGCATAATCAATATTTTTAGCTACAATTCAGCATTTTTAACAACAAGTTTTTTCTCAAGGCAGTAGAACTAGAGCCATTTCCTTGGATAGCCACAGCCTTCCCACTGGGTGCTGCCCTTCAAGTAAGACGCTCTCCAGGCTTCATCCTGGGCCGTGAGTGAGCCTCCAAGAGCAGGAGCAGCATATTAATGCTCCTCTACTGATTTTTTCAGAGCATTAATAAATAGAAATACAACATTGCATGGACTACTGAAGCTTCAAGTCCATCCCTTTTCTCCCCAAGATTTCAGAGAGCAATGGGTTTTAAAAAAATTTAAAAAAAAAAATGCTACTTGTGATGTTGAGGCACCCTTGAGATGAGCAGGATCACCCTGGCTGTGTGCTTCCCACACCAAACACCCCATAGTTCGTGGTGGCAACCTGCAAAGCCAATGAGAACTTCCTAGTTCAATGTTGCAGGCTCGATTTTTATGTATTTCTTTATTTTGTGGTGTCAGTGTCATGTCTTCTGTTCATCTAACTTTGATCTGTGTTGGTCAAATACAGCAATATAAAGTTAAATATCTTATTTGTACTGTTGCTTTTTTATATAAAAGAATGGGGATGAGCACCAGGAGGTGTCTATTTTGTGGTTGGCGTTGGACGTGTTTAACTTCAAAGCCTTCTGCAGACTTTGTGTATTTCTGCACTGTGTGACCCAGTTATGCAACTTACCAATTTTTTTTAAAGAAACCAACTTAGAAAGCAAAAGACCTTGTTTTTTTGGAGAACATGGTGTTGAGGGAGTATGTGGGCGATCTGAAATGTCTTCTGGCTTGCAAGGACAAGGAACAAATTAAAAAGAAGAAAAACAAACAATTTAATGGTGATGGAGCTGTAGCTCTAGCAAGGATAGACTGTGGGCGTACATCCATTTTATCTTGTTGCAGAAGATTATTCTTCGACACAGAAGGTCATAAAAATCTCACTGCTGAGTATTAGAAGATTATCTTGCTAAAAGTTTAAAATGCTTTACTAGCAGTAAATATTTAAGGCCTTCATTTCCAGCAATCAGGGGACTATGTGAATACATACCTTAGCTTGCAAATAAGCACTAAATTGTCACCTCAAATAAAAACTGAATGGTAAAACATGTGAAATTAACCATCAAGGTTGGTAATTATTTCAAGTTGTGTAGACATTAATTACTCAGTACCTGATTTATTTTTTTTATCCCTGACCTTTCTTGGTTGGTATTTTGTAATTGGTTACAAGTGATTAGAGGTATTTCTGATCACTTATAATTTTTGCTTCTGGCACTTCAATCCCAGTAAGAAAAGATTTAATATAAGAGAGTGATAGGAACAAGAAATGAAGGGGAACTAATGGTCCCCTCCCTTCCCCGGTAGGTATAGCCTGTTAACTTCTGCTTGCTCTTTCATGCAAAGAATCACTCGGATGTGACATTGAACAATATCCTTTGCGCTGTGTCCTTCAGCTGAGGCAGGCTTTTGGCCAAGTAGAAACTTGAAAAGAAAGTGCAAAAGTATTAGAAGATCCCATCTGTTCTTGTAAAGCTGTGGTGGACTCTTTTCGGAGCCATCAGTGTGGCTCGTGGGCTGGTGAAGAGTTGGAGAGGTGATGCAACCTCCGTTCCCTGGGGAGGAGGAGTGAGACTCGGGTCTTGTACAGCATTAGAGCTACTACATGGGCTCCTGACACCTCATAAAAAAATTAAGAAGATTATAAACCTGCAGCTTACAGTGAGGGTGAATAAAATGGGCTTGTTTCCTTAGTGAGGAGCTGGTAGAACCCATTCCCTTCTGTTGCTTGGAAAACAAGCTGTAGTGGACTGCAAAGATCTTGTTACATCTTGGTAATGAAAACACACCTAAAAAAAAAAATTACTGTGCCTGAAGTGAATTTTTCCCTTGTGTCATCAAAGCCTGACACGTTCAGTTAAAATAACCTTTGATAAGTGGCCGGGTTGATGCACTATATGCAAATGAGCAAAGGATCTCTTAATCAGCAGTTTGGAGAGACTAGAGTATCGCTTCGGACAACGCAAAACAATTTAATGCATTCCATTACTTTGTGTTTAAAATAGAAAGGTGATGAACACATCATCCTCTCTGAATGCAGTCTCCTGTCGTTCTTCTGGGCTTTTGACTGATACATGGACTTTTCACCTGTATCTCTATGGGAAAATAGCTTTGAAATCCCTTTCAAAGAGGCGCCTCTTCTCTGCGTGCAGTCAGTAAGCAGTTGTTCTGCGTCTGTTCTGATGGAGCAGGGAATCTCATTTTAAGTAATAGAAGACAATTTTAAGGGTTATGTATCTTACAAGTTCAATTTATGAACCAGCTGGTGAATCGCTTTTGAGATTTCTTTGACAATCTCTCCAAAGAATTCTGGTGTCTAAAGATTATTTTATTATCAATATGCAGTCATGCAGGTCAATGTTCTTTTCATTTGGGAAGCAAATGATATCAAACAAATGGTATTGTAAAGCCTAAAAATCCAATATAAATGTGTAATGCTCATCCCCACTTGATGAGACCAAGGTATTCTGCTACCTCAAAATAACACTTTGAAATATTTAATTTTCACCTTTTTTCCGTTATAATAAACCACATGGGATCTCTATTTTGACAGCGTTTTACTTTGAAGTTAAACCTATCAAACCTTGGGAGAGCTATGACGGTGATTAGGCTTTTTGAGCTTTTCCTCCATGAGAGAGATTACACTTGCAAAACGCTTTTTTGGCTGACTCACTAAACAGTGTTTAAATGCACAGGAAATGCTTCTGTGACAAATGCCTACTGGATTTGTCTTTCGGCTTCAGAAAACTGTGTCTTCCCCGTTTAGCTCCCGTAATCAATCCATTGTGTTAATAACAATGTTCGAATTCGGGAACAAGGAGGCAAGCCAAGGATTCAAACGTTACTGAGGAAGGGCTGCAGCTGGTGGATGATGCTGAGTAAAGCGTGGGTTCCTGCTGCGTGAGACCTGTGCCCCGGTGGGGAAATGACGTGGCCGGTGCTTGGCATCATCTTTGCTGCTCTTCTGTTGATAGAGTTGTAAAACTGGGGGATGCTTCAGAGTTGGTGTCCTGCGGGGCTTTGGTTTTGATGGGCATGGGCTTTGCTACGGGAGCGGGAATCGGGACAGCAGTGGGAGCAGTGGCAGGGAACAGCTTTCCTTGTGAAGGCTGGTAGGACTGGGGGAAACAAAAAAATCACTAAAAGCAGATTTCAGATGCACTTGATTATTTAATAACCTCTATTAATAAGCCCATAGGCTTGCAGGCTTGTGGTTCTTGCATTTCTTTGTCTTGCTGCTAAGTGGAGGACATTGTGTTTATAGAAGGTGAAATGTTTGAAGGGTATGAAGTTCATATCAGAAAAAAAGCAGCGGGGAAGCTCTTAAAGAGTATATGGAGGGTTTCAGATAAAGACTAATCTGCAGTCTGAGGGCTTCTGGAGTGCCTAATTTGAGACTTGAGTGAAGCAGAGAGATGCAAAGTCTCATAGTTTCCTTATTTAAGCTTTCTTAAAAACAGTGAATTTGGAAGATAGGACAAGGCTAGCCTATGGTTTGGCAGGCAGTATAGAACAGTGCCAGAGTAGGCGAGTTTGATAAACCTCAGCCCAGAATAGAACTAGGGACAGTAAAAAGATGAAAAAAACCGTCAGCAAATGAGTTGTTGCATGTTTGAAGTGACCAAGGGAAAAAATTTTGCTTTAAGGATTCAGAGCCTGATGCATCAGCAATGTTCCCACCATCAACCAGGCTTGATTTCCTCCCATGGATAAACACCATCACCCTTACTCTGCAGTTGTATCTCGCATAGGTACTCTGAGGAAAGATGCATTAGGAATGTCAGTATTTGCATATTATGCTAATAAATTTCCAGGCGGAAAAGGCACCTCAGCTTTCTGTGGGATAGCTTCTTTCAGCTCAGTCTGCATTACTGTGTCAATATCAACTCAGAGTGTAACGTATGGATTTCTGCTGGCAGCAGACGAGATCAGCTCTTCTTCAGGCTCTCATCAGTACTCCCAGTTGCCAGCTCCCAAAGAGCTGCTTCTACCTGAAAAGCAGATTATTTTTTTTTTGTCCAATTATACAGTATTTCTGTGAAATGAAGTGGTGCCTCTCTATTTTTATTTTCTATCCATAAGTGATTTTTTTTTTTCCCTTGAAGGATGTGCTGTTCCTTTACATGAAATGAGGATTGCACAAAACTGAATTTCTTTTTAGCTTTCTTGGAAGTTACAGCTTCCAGAACAACTGGAGTGGCAACTGGGGAGCCACATTAAGAGTGTTGTTGCCTTTTCCTTTGGAGACGACTTCATATCTCTGTTCTGAAGTTTTTTTTCAAAGCCTTCTGTTGACAAGGGACGCAGAAAATACTGAAGCTGCTAAATTCAGTTCTTAGTGTGTTGTCTTCCATAGTGTCACCTCAGGGAGAGAGCGCTGTCTGTTTCCCTCAGTACCTGTTCCAGTCTGTTCTTCACTTGGGATGAAGGTGTGTGTTTGAATTGATTGAGAGCTGTGGCCAAACCCTCCAGGCTATGAGAGGATTTTTATTATTTAGCAAAATTGCTTGGGCCCTGCTGAATGTTTGGGGGTAATATAATTGAAATGCTTTAGGTTTTTCAAGCCTGGAAGCCCAGGTTCAGTGCTGCTTGTGAGGATATTGTACAATTACTTTAATCACCATCTCCAACGCATGACTATGAAGAGCAATGTTCAGCCTTTTGCAATTACTGTAGGATGAAATACTGTACCGAAAATAAAACATTCTGAAAACATTCTATTCCCTGGCTGAAGTCAGTATCTCTCTGCCAATGCAAAGTGTTTAAAGAAATTGTGCACAAGTCTTTCTGTTGTTAGAAGCTAAAATTTCTGAAGGATTTGAGTAGGAACGTGCTGCTGGTTTGATCTGTGAAACTGACAGAAGTTCTAATGGTTTTTTTTTTAACCTGTTCCTTCTACCACAAAATGACTCGGTATCCAAAGCCCTCAATGGGTTTATGGGAGATCAGATGTCCTACTTGAGTGAAAATCTAACCAGTGCGAGCAGCCCCAACAGAAGCAAGCAGTAATAGGCTTAGTAGTAAGTGCATTTGCTGGAGTTGTGGGGGAAGAGAAAAACGAAGATTTGATCCAGAGTCTCCCACATGAGTGCCAAAAAAACCCACCCTACCTCAATTATGCACACAAGCATGACAGTGATTTTAAAAAAAAAAAAAAAAAACCAAACCCAAACCAAATGCAATTCTGGAGGTTTGATCTGTGTGACAGGTGTTTTGTAAGAAACTTCTCTTTTGCTTTGGCTCTCTGCCCTATGTGCCCACGTAAGCTCAGGGATACTTTAGAGATGGATAGGAAAGCATAGAGGAGATCAGAATTTTCAAAGTAAAAAGCTGGAGGTTTTTTTTTCTTTGTTTTCGGCAGCAAGGGATGGATTCGTAGGTGTCTAAAAATATGTAGCAATGTTGGTGTTGGAGCATTTCTGAACTTGTGCAAGTTGTTCTCCTAAACTTTCTATGACTGAAGTGATAAGTTGAACAGTTACAGTAAATAGAGTAATATTTTGATTGGGATGAAACCCTTCATTTCTTCTTGATGTCTAATTAGCGTAGCTCTGAATATCAAATATTTATCTGCTCTACCCAGCGTTGTGCTCACTTCGGTGGGGCTCCATCTGGCTCTGCCTTCCTTGAAGCCTGCTCCTCCACAAACCATCTTGCCCGTGCTCTGTGCTGGTGCTGGATCCCACCCGTTGCCCATCAGGTCCCTTGGATGGGAAAGGAGCTCTTCCCTCCAGCAAATCTGGGTGCCAAGGAGCGCTGTGCAAAACCCAAGGGATGAGCCAGTCTGTGACTCCTCTTGCTTTGTGAGCTGAAAGTCTGGAGTCCGGGCTGAGAAATGTCACACCAACTCCTTACTAAAAGCTGTTGAATGGTGGTAGTCCACAGGTGTATTATGGCTTCATTTAACAAATATATACCACTTAAAAGCAATGTAATTCCTTCACACAATCTCCCACAGAAAAACTGGTGTGGAAGCCTTTTGTTTTCTGGGGGAGTTCAGTAGAAACTGTATTTACAGACTTGAACAGAAGCAGGGGGTCTTCTCTAGTTGTGACTTCATCTTGAGTTAGAATACACCCTACAACCCTTCAGTTAGAAAGTGGATGACCAATGCTTCTCTTTAGGCCAAAATGTCAGACTTTCTTTGTGCCTCTCCTTGCTGGAATGTGTTGATAGCACAAAAAAAGCGCTTACATTTCTTAACATGTTTGCTGGATTATGGTGCTCATCCAACTCTAGTTAGATAAGTGTATCTCTGCATCTACTGTATGTATTATTTTGTGTGTGTGATAGCCAGTTACTGAACACATGAAGCTATGCGATGAAAAACATGTATTGAATAGGTTTTCCCAATGGTTTTCTACTTTTCAAAACTTGGTTTGGGAGTAGTTTGGGTGATCTAATGGTTGTACTGGAACTCCTGGGGAAATGGCTGTGCTTTGGCCCTTTCTTTGGAATTTAGGTTGGTTTTCTCTCAACTGAGAGTTGGCCTGAGTGAGCAGTGATGGGGGGAAGCTGGGCAATTACACCAGCTTTGGGAAACCAAGAGAAATTTGAGCAGTGGGGGAAGATGGGGATTTGCTGAGAGAGGCTTTAACAGCTGAAAGTGCTTATCAGCCCTTAGTAAAGTCAGAGTTGAAAATAAGGTTCAATTAGACCCAGGTGGAATGGCAGGACTCCAGTGTGCTGTGCAGAGTCTGCAGTGAGCAATGGGCTGGTGCATTGTGGTGGGACCCTTGGAGAGGGAGACCTCAGCGGGGAAGGGAGAAGCTGTGAACCAAGCAATGGAAGAATCCTATGGAGATCCTATATAGAGACTGGTTTATTGCTTTTTATCTTGTGGTACTTTGATTATTTCTAGTTTCCTATTTTCAAAGACAGCCCTTTTCTCTGCAAAATAAGTTATCATGGATAAGAATTAATTTAATGACTTAAAATATCAGTATAACTGACTTTCCATATGAATTTCTATTTTCAGATATTGGAAATTTGACTGAAGTCTACATATCATGCACTGGAGAAGGTAACAATTTTCTAATACTAATTTTGATTTGTTGGTGATATTAATTTCTCTTCTTTCCTAACATCATTGCATTCAATGTCAAAATTTTCTTTGCATTGTTTGTGGCTTAGTTTCTCAGCACAGTGACAGTGGGTTTTGTTTACCTTTTTTGGAAAAATGTCAGAAGTCTGCCTTGAAGTTCTGATGGTGTATATGTTGCATTTAGGCAATTCTACATGGAACAGCTTGCCTTCAGAAAACTATCTTTGTAATGCACCATTGTTTAAAAGAATGTATATAGCTTAAGGAATGTTTTACAAAACAGCGTTGATATCTCGTTGTTAGTAGTGTTTATGGTTTGGCTTTTTTTTTCTTGTCATGAGGTTTTCAAAATTGGTGTTTAATTAATCATTAGTTGACTATGACTCCATAGTTGAATTAGACAAATAAACTTGTGGCACTTTTGAAACTGAAATTGTCTTAATGGCATCTCGGCTTGACTGTCCAAAGGAATCAATATTTTTAATTGAGAGGTAGGCTTTATCCTGTATATGCTGAGATTACCTTGTGGTTTGTATGAAACATAAATTAAAGTCTGAAATATTTTGCTCTTTGGCATGTCCAGATTAGTCAATTCAAGAAAAGAAGGTTCTGTTTTCTGCATACCTACTATGTTGCTTTGTCCCTGTCCCAAAACTGCCCCACAAAGTTTGGCTTCCATGTAGCCAGTCT
>JAOXJK010000003.1:13628732-13673268 GCA_025774025.1 Xenus cinereus
TCCCCAGATAAAATTGCTATCACAGAACAATGTGCTTTTAAGTATGAATTATGCTATGTTATCTCCAAAGGAGAGTAAAACCTCTTTCAGAACTTACAATGAAATATTTAAAAATAAATGTGGTCTTCCCTCTTAGTTTTAGACGTTATTGCCCTGTCAGTTCAGAGAGGTCGCAGATGCCTTCTGATACAAATATTTAATTTCTTAATCTTTCTTTCCCTTCTGGAGTAATTCAAAAGTTTCTCCTCAGTGGTGTTTACGATGAGATTGGAATTACTGCTGTAGATCAAGTATAAACTATTCTTATTCAGCTCGGACCTTCTTAAATTTGCAAAGCTATCTTTGTGTGAGGTTTTCAAAGACAGTATGATAAATTTTGTGATATATCACTTTCTAGTGGTCTGAAAGGAAAAGCTTATTTCTTAATATAAAAGATAACTTTGAATAATGGACTCCTCATCCCTTTGGACAGTACTCCTAAATTAGCCTCCAAGCTGTTTCTCAGGTGAAATCTCATTTTCAGGTTCCCCATAGTAAAAAAGGAGATGCTGATACCCATTTCATTTGGAAAGTGTTTTCAATCTGCTGATGAAAAGTACTTCTGAAGAGTTAGGCAACCTTGATTAATTGAGCCTGAATAAGAAGCGCGGGATCAAATCTCGGGATATTATTTTTAGGCTGCAGACTTGTGTTCTGCATTCCAAATCCTTAAATGCCAGCTTGATAGCAAGTGTGAAGGACTGGAGTAGACAGCAATATGCATACTAGTAATGGCTTGCAAATGCTGACATCACTACAGGCAGAAGAATGGAAATTGCTTTCTGTTTACAGAACAACGTAACTGCTTGGTAAACACTTCTCATTAGCACAAATGTGATCGGAATTTGTGTTAAATGCCTCGATTCTGTGATATAACCAGCGTGGCATTTGTAGAGAAGTGGTATTTAAAAAAAAAGCTAAGTGTGGATAAGAACTTAGCAAATGCAAGTGCTTAAAAGTTCATTGATGCAATGTTTAGGCCTGATAAGGGGACCACAAGCCGCAATTGTGGTGTATGGGAAGGGGGGTCAGAATAGCAATCTGGGGAAAAAAAACAACCACCAAAAACCAAAACAAAGCAAAACCAACCAAAAACAAAGCCTCTGATATCCTGAGCAGAGAACTTGTACAAACTTTGTGTGCCCAAAATTGGGCCCTTGCAGATGGGGCTCTTGGCTAGCAGCGTACGTTGAGATCCAATGTTGAGCTTTCAGAAAAAAAGCTTTTTTTTAGAAAAGCAAGGGATCACACCCATTGTGGTGCTTGACAAAAATACACTTACGGGGACTGCAAAGTCAGGTTTTACACGCATGTCCTCTCTGAGGGAGGGAAGGATTTTCTAAGCCACGGACCTAAGCAGCACGTGGTCCTGGCTAAGCCATAAGTCAGGCATAGAGAATGCCAAGTTTGGGATTTGGCTTCTAGTCTGTTTGGTTAAACCAAAACTGGCTGTTGTTTACCGAAGTGACTCAGTAAGTACTCATTTGAAAGGAAACATTTGTGCATTATAATGGTATAATTATAAAGTTCTACTTTATTACCTGTCAAGCTAATTAAAACAGCTACAGGCTAACAGTCATCTTAGAAAGCTTGTAGCATCTGTGCATTGTATTCAACAACCAGGCTTAAAGTGTAATTTTAATTAGAATTATTACCGGCAGACACAGTGTACAGTTGTGAAATGTCCTTGCCTGCACAGGAATACTGAATGTGCTGGGTAATAGCTCTAGGAAAGGGAATTATAATGAATATAATGAATAGCAGTTAATTACGGCTTGCTTTGAAACTGTAGGGTCTTTCTTCCTTCGCTGGTGTCCAGCACAGAAGTGGTGGCTTCCCATTTGCTTGGTATACGAATGTTTGTGTCTCGTAGCTGTTGGCTCCTTGAATCTGGAGAACTGCTGCTCGTTACGGGTGGAAACTGGCTCAGTTGGAAGGGCTGTGGGTCAGTGTGTAAGAGGATTACTTGGGTATGGGCTGACCATATGTAACTTTGAGATCGCTCCTTCAAAGACAGGAGTTGTATGTGATCTCCAGGCATTCCTCTGCTTCTCAAGATCCACAGAAAATAACAGTCCTCCTTCCGAGGCTCCTTATTGCCAGATGTGTCTGCCACCGTGTCCTCTTATTCTTTCCTTAATTCTCCCCTGAAGATCTGCTATGTCCTTTCCTCCTCTATTATCCCCTGTTTTCCTTCTGTCCTGGTTCCTTTCTCCCCCTCTGCACCTTTTGTGCTCTCTGCCAGCTCTCTCCTTAGACACCTCCTCATCTCATATTCCTTGGGTTTCTTGTGCCGACAGTGCTCCCCTCTGCTTGGAAAGCCTGAACAATTAAAAATTAATCAATTGTTCTAAAGTGATTTGAAAAAATTATCACAATTGCCATTTTATGGTGGGTTTAGTGGTGTCTTTTTAAAAGATGAGTAGTCTCTGAGCTCCTTGAAGTTGCACCTCAGAGATCGTTTGCTAATTTTGCAGCAGGATGAAATGACAACTTTTTGATACATACAACTTGGGCTATAGTTAATTATTCAGGGACAGCATTTTGCTTGATTTTTCCTTAACAATAATATTCAGGATGGAGTACTATTGACTTTTTTTAAGGACATGACAAATACAAAAGCACCAATCGGATACTTGAACAAAACTTGCAATAAAGTTACGTTAAAAGCCATGGGCGCCTGCCTGGATCTCTCCCTTGGAAGGAGGTTTTGGAAGACAAGCTATTGCCCAAAGACATGTGCTTTATTTCAGTGAGAACTTTCTCTTGCAAAACTTTCGGAGTGTATTATCTTCCGTACTATGCATGAAGATATGTTGTGTGTGTTCCCCGAGTGGGTGTATGGGGCTGAAAATAAGACTGGTGAATGTCTGATAAGGCAGTGATGCTGCTATTTATGAAATCTGATGCAAAGAATATTCTTGCACGAAGCAAATCTGCCCTTCTGCACTTGCTTGATATTGTAAAGAGATTATCGTGGCTTTACAAGAAGGTTAAGATGTCATGAAGTTTAATATACTCTGAAAATAGTCCTGTTGAAGCCACTGTTGCTTGTGATTGATGATGCAGGTTATGATGGCAGTTCTAAATCTTGTGTTTGTGTGTGCAAATTGCTATTTTCCAGCCTTTTCAAGGTTGCTAACTTTATCTTATGGTGCAGCCCATATTTAAGAATTTCATGTTGCATTAGCCTTTGATTAAGGGGAAAGTAACTTTGATGATAAAATGCTGCTAAAAGAGGTTCTGTGGACTAGCTTGGAATAATTCATCAATCGTTCTTCATGACTGAGAGCGTATTTTGGACATGAGGGTCACCCTTTGAGGATTAATTTTCTGAGATAAACAGCTAATGGCTGTTGGATGATTATGGTCAAAAGCAATTATTATGGTATTCTAAAACTGTTCATTACTACAATAAAGAGTCACTAAACCGAGTAAGTTTTAAGCCGTTGCTTAAATAGCTAGGTCAAGATGCACCAGCCTTGATTCAAAGGCGTTATGGCATGATAGAGTTGCTGATGCTTCCCCACTGCCTGCTCTGGCAGGGATAGGTCCTGGCAGTCCTTTGTTGCCTATTTTGCATATTTTTTTTCCCCCTATTAACCAATCTTTCTGCAACTAAAATAGCCAATTGGCAGTTTTATTGGAGTCCCCTGCAAACAGCAAAGTAAACATGTATTTTCCAGATATTGTGAAGAACACTTCACAGCTGCCTTATGTTTATAGGTGGGTGTCACTGTCTGCTGCTTATCCTCTGGGCTTCAGGCTTCCTTTCTTCTGTCTCCTTTTTTAATTTCTGCAGCTGAAAGGCATAGAGGAACAGTATATTGCAAGGATAACTCCTGAACTACTAAAAGACGGAGCGTTCTTGTGGATGTAAAAGTGTGGTAGGGTCTGAAAGCAAAAGAAGTATGTCTGAGATAAACTACTTCTATTTAATAAAAAGGGGAGAGCCTTAAACAACAAAGATATAGGTAGCTGCTGTCAGGAGCACTACTTAAAAGGAATGAGAAACTGTCTTTTTGGAGGGATTAGTGTACTGAGAAATAAACTGCTGAATCACTGGAAGCAAGCGAGCAACACAGAGTCTAGAGGCTCTGCAGAAAATAAAATGGCTGCTGTAATTCAATTAAAATCACAGTAGGATTTGCAGTTTGAGATGGTACATCTGTCATCCTGTGTCTTGTGGTGGCTGCTGCCTCAAGGGATACTTAAGTGAGTGTAGAGCTCCTGAAAAAGGCTGGAGTGACAGTTCTGGAATGATGTGATTCTCCATTTATTCATAGACAGACACGTTTTCCCCGATGCACCTATTGAGTTAGGGCTGCTGCTTGGTCTTCATGCAATTGATGCTTTTTAGTAGACTGTTAATCTGAACCAAGAGATGTAGTTTATCCTACGAACTGGAAGAGGAACACCATATGCTTTCTTGCAGACAAATAATCAGTTGTTAACAAGGTAACATTAAGGATAACTACATTCAGTGCGATTTATTGTATTCAGATTCTTACAAGTATTATGGATATAGGCTGGGCTTCTAAAATTAAAAACAACTTTTTACCCCTTTCAAAATTTCTTTTTAGGAAGCAATTTAAGCTAGGATAGTTGCTCACTTTGCTAGAACACATGGGTTTATAAAGGTTCCCTGCAGGACCTGTGCCAATTTGAGTTATTTGAAAAAGCATATCATCCTCCTTGGGATTGAAGAACTATAAATTCTTTCACGAATCTTAACTTGGTAAGTAAATTTCAGACCCCCCTGTGTCTCTCTATTCAATGTTTCGTAGTTAACCAGGGCAAAAAGGGCTGTGCTTGGTCTCAGTGAGCTCAGGTATTTTTTGGGATGAGTCAGCAAGATGCATCAATTGTTTTAAATGCTTTTTTCTTTGTGGACACCTTCTCCAGCTTTGAGTGCATCTAGCTGGTGAGCTGAATAAAGAGACTTTCTTCCAAGCAATGTTTAATAGAAATAAGTTTAGTTCAACAAGTTCTCATTAAAAGCAAATATCTTTCTCTGCCTCCTGTCAGCCTGTTGGCAGGTTGTTCCTGATGGTTTTCTTCCAGAGACCAACTGTACAAAGGGAGGACAGTGGCACTTCTGGGATGCTCGGTGTTAGAGCTGTGTGTTGGGGAGCCTGAGACCTCCAGTCTGGGCAGCAGGGTCACCTCCGGCTGCTTTCCACTGCTTGGGCTGTGGACATTCAGGGATTGGGAGCTGCAAATCAAATGTTCTTAAGATTTTTCTTTTAATTGTTTACTGATGTGCTCGTGACATTGATGGGCTGAGTGGCAAGGGAACTTGAACAGCCTCCACTCCTCTCATCCATGGTACAAATCAGAAAAACCCTGAAACACCCATAAAAGGAGCCCTGCCCTCGAGTGAAGGAGAAGAAATCAGGTTTGAGATGACTACCAATTTTAGATTAAATTGCACCAGTTTTACTTGATTTTTCAGTAAGCCAAAAAGTAAGCGTTTCTTACTAGAGGTGGGACGAGGTATGGCAGTGGTTTTGACCATTACTAAAATGGCTTTTTTGCCATCAAATCTTGAGTTAATAGTTTGAAATGTCTTGAATATGCCCTTAGCAATTTTCAATAGCATCAATTAACATTTAGGAAATTAATTTCAGACCACTAGAATATTAAACATTTACTTTAGAAATGTAAATGAGGTGTATTAACCTGGCATCTCACATGACCCTTAACCTGAATATTTGGAAGGCAAAAAAAAATGCTCAAGTCAGGAAACTGAAGGTGTGTTTCATTGCTGAAATTGGAAATAGGACATGATTGCTCCAGTTTTGATACTGCACCAGTGTACTCAAATTCTTTGCTCAGATTCATGGAGCTGGACCACTTTGAAACTGAAAAAAGTGATACCTCTGGCTAGAAATTAGGAAATCCAAAACTAAACTATTGCCTGGATGAAACACGAGAGCCTGTCTACCTTTCATGGTTCCTTATGGCACACTTTACACTTTTTCTCTCTTTTAAATATCTTCAGTTCCCAAGAAGTAAATAACTTAAAGAGAAATTAAGGTGCTTCAGGAAATCCATAATTAAAATTGCTCTTTGATTCGCAGTTTAAAATATTTAGTTTAATCTTTATAGAACCTAATTCTGTCACCCTTTTACTGTTATCAATACAAAATATTACAAATATGATTCTGCAAAAAGTTGTTAGAGCATGACTTTACTTCATAAATGTTTGCCTTGTCTGTCTGTCTTTACCTGCATTGGTCTTAGGTGTGTGTTTGCGTCCCTTTGCCACAACAAAAGTGCTTTGACAAACTGATGCCTTACTTCAAAGGATGAATCCGCTAAGTGAAGGAATGAGAAATGTTCCTTAGGGTGAATTTTGAAGTCTATTTTGAATTTTGATTCCTAGTTTCTTTCACTTAGGAGCACAGTTGAAGATGGTGTCTTTGTTGAGAAGGAAAATAAGATCTTTTTGTTTTGCTTAGTTCATTCAACGTGATCATTGTACCTACTTATACCATCTTGGGAAGAACATCTTTGCCTTCTTACCTGGAAATACATCTTCTGTTTCAATTTCTCATAATCTTACTTTTTTTTAAATAATAACTTCCTGTGTAACATGTTCCTGTATATAACAAGTTTTGTTGTCATAGAATAGCTGAGTTTGGAAGGGATCTGTAGAGATGATGTAGTGCAACTGCCCTGCTCAAAGTTTTGTGGTAGAAAGTTATTTCAGTACTTACTGAGTGGCAGCTGTCCTCAATACACCATGTGGCATAAAGAAGGAATCAGAATATGACTAATTTTTTTTTTTGGTCTCCAGAATGTAAATCCTTATGGTCTTTTTTCATCACTTCAGCTCCCCTGCCATTTCTAAATCTTTTAGAAGTTATCGCTTCAGTCTCACAACCACTATTTTCATTCCTCTTCACATAAAACAACTCCTTTCCATCAATTCTTTCCTGTAGCACTACTAGGTCTGTGTTTTCCTTTGTACTTCTGACTCATTACTGGTTATGAGGTATGTTAGTTGTCACTGACTGTAATATACTTATTTTCAGTAGCTTAACTGCCCAATATTATAATTTCCTGGGTATAGAGCCATACAGCTAGTAAACTGTTTCATGCACTACTAAAGTTAATGGGAATCTGGATCAGCTTTGTGGTGCCCTACTTCAAAGTAGTTCAAAGATCTCTTATTTCCTCATTTTCCTCTTAATCTTCGTTCCTCTCATTCCACAAGAATTATCACAATTCTACTGTATCACCTGCTTTGATACGTGAGATGTTATCTTCAGCACAGTCCTTGAAGTCTTTTTTTTCTTCCACAGGAAGCAGACGGGAAAAAACTGTTTTCATGCTGAACAGATGCGTCCTGATTTTCTTTGTTTTTGTTTAGGTTTTGCCACAGTCTGTTATCCTAGAATTAAAACACCTCTTCAGAGGCTGATGATTAGAGCTACCTCTTTTTTTCCTCCTGTAAAATGTCACTGTAGCATCTCTTTCGCTTCTTCCTGATGACTTTTTTCAAAAGGTATGCAGTAGTGTAGCTGCAGTGGGCTGTGCATTAAGTTATGCCACTTGAACGTAACTTTAGCCTTCACCATTGACAATCTCGTATTAGTAATTCTTCTTTTTTGGTAGTGCTATAAGAATATACTGCTCACAATTTCTTGTTATGCATCAAGATCTGGAATTTTCCAATCTTTCAAGCATCCCAAATGGCTTGCATGCTCTTGGGACCAGCTTGCATCTGTTCCAACTCATCAAAACCTTGCTCCGAGATCAGTCGATGTGCTCCTTGTTCCCACCGACGTGTATGAAAACCCACCCTAGTTTCTCTATAGCTGTTTTTTGCCTTATTCCCAACTTCTGTTGTACTTTATTGTACGCCATTTTATAGCCAGCTGCAGTCTTTCTCATCAATTTATAGCGGGGGTTATATTGATTAGCTTGGATAGGCCTTTTATTTAAACTTCAAGGGTATTGGAAGGGAATGACTGACCCCCTCCAAGGAAGTACCAAGCCCCTTACTTTCTAGCGCTCAGCAGTACATGGGGGTTTTTGTTTGGTTTCTTTTTTTTCAGTGTCTGTTTGAGACTTCCATCTTGTGCGCTAATTACAGTTGCCATTTAATTAAGCTGCACCCAAGCTGGGGATGGATGTGGTTATTTGCAGCCCCTGAAGTCTCAGCTGTTCCTGTGGAGAGGATCCTGGGCAACTTGTGACACTGCCCTGAAGCAGAAGGGCTTATGGTTATGGCACGTGTAGTACAGATGCGTGTGCTCTTATTAAAATTCATCTGCTGGTTTTCACCATTAATTGCATTAGCGTGAAGCAGGTGTTAATTGCGGTTTGCTTCTTTTTTTTTTTTTTTTTTGAAGACCTCTAGCCATGTTTGTCTCTTAAAGAATCACAGACCTCCACTTGCTCTTTCAGCTGATGAGAGTCTGCAGCAGCTCGGCATCATCCTGCAGCATTAGAAATAACTTCAGGCAGGAAATGTGCTGCTTCTCTCTCTGGTGGCTCAGTTCTCGAAGTTGCTTTGCTTTTCAGACAACTGTAGCTCTGGACTCAGCCTGGGCATCCCCATCTCACGCGGCCTCTTTGTTGCTGTCAGAACTCATCACGCGCGTCTGCTGAGTAACTTCTGTGGGGTTTTGCGGAGTGAATCTCCCAAGAAGATGCTTGTCATCTTTGCTGGGTTGGTGCTTCTTTGTCTTCAGTGCTTTCTGCAACTTACTCCGAGTCCCAAATCTCGCTGTCTCCGCTTGTTACACGAGCCTGGCTCTGGTCAATGACCTGCAGCCTTTGGGTTTGCTTTTATCTTTCTAGATCCTTTCCCCTCCTTTATACCCTGAGTTTACCATCTGCATTTTAGAGATACTTTTCAAGTATTTTTATAACCATCAACTCAGGTAATTGTACTGTGTTCACCTCCTGTAGTAATACACAAAGTGGTTGCAATCTTCTTGTTCTTCTGCTACAGCCAGTAGCAGGAAAAAAAAAAATCATCAGTTTCCAGATGACTTTCATTTTCCTTTCTAAGCCATTTTCTTGTAATTCCGCATTCCAATGCTCTCTCTGTACTAAAGCTCTTTATGCTGTGGTGTATTTTTAACTAATGATGTGTCACCGTACCAGCTTGGATTTTCTTGTATCTATTCTGTAAACAACTAAAGTTCCTTTTAAGGGGGAGGAGGAGGAGAAGAAACGGTGCCAAGGAGTTACAAGTCGTGTTCGTCCTCATGCAAGCAAAAGAGATCAGACTGGCCTAGGACCAAATTAATTAAATGTTCCATTTAGTGGAAGATGTCAGTTAGGAATAGATAATACTTTCCATCTGAAGTGCTTCACTGGTAGAGAACAACGTCTCTGTGTGAGCAAGCGGCTTCTGAATGTTACGCAAATGTCAAAGCACCAGGAAAAGTTTTAGGGCTGAGACTTTGCTGGTGAATGTTATCTCTCAGCAGGTTTTTCAGCTCCAACTTTTCCATTAAGAGGGGCAGCGTCAGCAGAGTGCTTTGGGATTACAGGAGCCAGAAGGACCAAAGCATCATGGAATCAAAGGGAAAGTCGGAGTAGTTATTCTTGTTAGCGGATTGCAGTGCCAGGTCCGTGAGGAGCAGGGGAATGCGCGGGTTGAGAGAATAATAGTGGACCAAGTAGCTCTTACATTTATATTTAATGAACTGCTAATTGTGACATACAATGAGGAGAGAAGAGGAAACCTGCTGGGATTAAGTTTGAGAAAGGAGTTAGGAAAAGGACTTGGTCAAAGTAAAGCAATATATTGACAGGAAGATTTTTTTTTTTTTCCTTTAGCAAAGTGTGTGTGTGAGGAAGAGACTGGAATCCTTTCCTATTTATAATTTTCTGCAGCAATTAAATATAGTTGCAATTTCTGAAACTTTAGATACACATCTAAAGTCAGTTACCTGGACTACATATTGTTAGGCTGCAGCAATGCAATTTCACATAGGACTAGGTAAATTTAATAACCATTTACTGATGTAATACTGCCCTCTGCTTAAGGAATGCCAAACTTCATTGCACAGTTGTACACTTGAAACAAAACATACGGGAGCAAAAAGCGTGTGTATTTTTATCCAGGATTTTGGATCACATACTGGTCTGGAAGGCTGGGTCTCTGATATTTGTGGGATGCAAAGTGGGATCACTGAGTGGATCAACTGTATCGCGGGTTGATCCTGGCACCCCTCTGGTGTTGTGGGATTCTCCCTGTAGCTATAAAATAATATAAAGTGTTTGTGATTCTGCTCTAAAATGTTTGTGTAATAATTTTAGTTTATTATAAGTCTTGACTAGAGGTTGTTAGGCAAAGGAATGAAGCTAATCTATACATCCACGGAAATCAAAATGGCTCATTTTGATTAATCTGCTTGAAATGCCAAAAAAGACAAAATTATTTGCTTGTCATCTGAAGTGACTTAGTGCACTTAATTCTGCCACTGTACATCAGACATGTTGTTTTTGCTTGTAGCTACTGCAAGCATAATTCATGTGGGACAGCAACATCTTGAATTACCATTTTCAGAGAGGATGTAGATAAGCATCCTCCATTCCACTTGTGGGTTTTTTTTTTTCTTTTTCTGGGATCAGCTTTTGGTCCACTTCGTAGACAAATACTGCTTGATATTCTAGGTTATCTCCATAGCATTGGCTTTTAATCCCATAAATATTGTGGTTTCGTTTCAACTGTGCAAACCTGAGTCTACTTCTTGTGCTGTGGTACCTTGTGTGCTCCCTGATGCCCTCTGCACCAGGGGCAGATGGAACTTGGAGTGACAGAATACACGGGAGATACCTGCAGTAGGTTAGAAATGCACATCGAGGTATTGATACACAGTCGCCATAGCACACAGACATCTGGCAGGACTTCGGGTTGCTGACTTGAGTGAGAATTATCAGAGGCACAAATGTGATGACCACTTGTCTTGTGGGTTCTTTTTTCTCCAAGTTCACCATGTCACTTCTCATTTCTCTTGATAGAGCCTCAGCTTGCAAGCGCTCAGGCATGTCCCAGCCTTAACCAAGGAATTAAGCCATCTGAGCTGAAAGAGATTAAAATATTAACAAGAGCATACTCAAGATATAGAGTCCCTGACAGCTGTCTAAGGTATAACCCCTCACCAGCGGAGGTGAAGGGGGCTGTTCCATGCAGATCCCTCCCCACATGCTCCTCCTGTCCCATGGGTCTTGCAGGACCTCCCCGAGCAGCATCCAGCCATACTGTGCATCCAGCTGATGTAAATCCGTGTCACTCGATCAGCTGCACCGCAGTGACGTTGGTCTGTCCAAACCCATCATCTGTCCCCTGTTCTGCCAGTGGTGCCTCATGGAAAAAAAAGCCAGTTTCAGAGCTCCCTTCTCAAAGTCTGGGGTTAGTAACACAAAGTGACAGAGTTAAAACTCTGCATTTTATATAAATATTAGATGTGATATGTTCTGCTTTATTAAGAAAATCTGTTTGGCATTCTGTTACAGAAGAACTAATTGGGTCCGTAGTGAGTGCATAAATTAGGGTTGCCTTATGCAGCACAACTAATTTATGCACATCAAGGTTTTAAAATGTTCTAGGCATCTTTAGAAGAGATGTGCAGTTTTGGTAAGCTAAAAAGTGGTAAAATGGCTAAAGATGTATATGTATTTGAAGCTTTCTCCCAAAGCACACACGTGCAGTTTTACACCAGGTAGAATACTAGGCAGTATATAAGGTGTGTAGGATAGAGTGTTTAAAGTTCCCTGCTGTTCTCCATTTATCAGACCTGACCAGATAATTCATAACTTGTAATTATTGGGCTAATTGAGTATGATTTCTTTATAACAGAATGTGTGATGATTAATATCTTATATTTTCAAAGCAAATCGGTGAATATTTGTCTCTATAAAAATACAGAGGAAAGCGCTGAGACGTGAAAAGGTATGGGCAAGTGTGATGTCCTAATTTTTTCTCCTGCTAATAATTGGAGAAACAGTCCCTGAATCACACAGCAAACTTCTGTCTTCACTGAAATTAGCTGTGTCCATTGCTCCTGGAATCCTGAAACACGAGAAGAAAGGGCAGGACAATGGCTCATTTCTGCAACAAGCCAGGATAAGAAACCTCGGTCCGTACTTTCATGAGGAAGACGAAGCAGAGATCTGGTGAAGGGAATTGCTTTCCCTAAAAAACAGGAAAGTAACATGGAGAAATATGCTTTGCATCCTGCAGCGTGATTGTGGGAGGATGTGCCTGAGCAGCTCCTGGGTTCCCAGAACTGTACAAACAGGACATTTCCCAATTTCCCCGCAGACTGAAACGCACCAAAGATGCATCAGATAGTCTGTGAATATCAAAAACTAACTCCCGATACTGCAAGGTTAGGATGTTATTTTTTCCCAAAGTATATGGACCGATTGGTGCATTTAGCAGAGAAAATTGGTGATGTGTAGATGTCTGATCCATTAGGAAATACAGAAAGCCTTGGAGTTTAGCTTGCAGGAGCAAACGCATGCAAGATAGGGCTTTAGTTGCATCAGGATAGATTCACGCTAGATATTAGGAAGAAACCTCAGCAATAGGAAAAGTATTGGAACTGAGTTTGGAAATGGGTGTCTCCCTTTGGTTGGAGCGTAGGGTTGGATAGTCACTGCCTTCGTTACAGTCATTTGTAAGGAAGATTTCAGGTCCCTTAAGATCCTGCTGCCTTGCAGCCCCTGTGATGCTTCATGGGAGCCAGACCACGTCCTGAAGGACAGCATCTCTTGGCTGCAGGCTGTGTGGAGAAATCGGCCGAGAAATGCTGACGACCAGGTTTCAATCAGAAATGCTTTGGAGCACAGAAATAAGATGGAATTCGAGTGTACTATGTGTACGTGGAGGACTCTGTTAATGGAGACTAGGGCCAAACAATAGTCCCTTTCTTTATTTCCATTTAAGTGGTGTGAGTCTTTGGATTTTTTGCTTTAATTTTTCCCTTCTTGAGAGGAGTCTGGCTCCTTAAAAGCAGGCTACAGTCCCTTCCTGGGTGCTAGATGTCTAATCTCAGCTCTACCTATTGTTTTACATGCTTTAAGATAGTAGATAAAATACATAAACGTAGCCAAACTGGAAACCCAAGTTTTCCAGCTCTCAGGAGAGTGGTCTGATGACCACATTGCAGTGGCAGTGTGTGACCCAGCCCAGTTAACTTCTTGAAGCCCCTCTGGGTCACAGCAGCAAGAAGGAATAAAATCATCTGGCGTTGGAGATGCCTCTGTAATGTGGTAATAGGGGCCGAAATGCCTTTGGAGTGGAAGGGCTCGGGGTCACCCACTTGTTGGATGAGATACCATCTCGACTTTATATAGAAATTCTCAGCTCGTGTGGTTCTCCTGCCAGTGTTTTCGAAGGTGGACAATAGCAACTATTGTTCACTTTAAAAGTCGCTTTATCGGGTAGAAATTTTCTGAGAATGGGGAGCTGGGTCCCAGCGAGCAGCAGAGGCTGCCAAGTCTGCAGTCTCGCAGGGATTTACTTATGGATGCACCTACTCTTCAGCATAACGATGCGTGAAGCACTTTTCCTGCCCAGAAGCTACATCATAGATGTATTTGGAGCTTCGACGCTAAGTTTTACCTCCCAGGCAAGCTTTTCGCTAGACTGAAGTTTTAAGAATCTGAACTGGGGAGTTAAGCGCTCCCATCATATATGGGGCACTGTCCTTTCAAAAAGTAGATGCCTTAGGTTTCCAAAAGTGTTTTCAATATATAATAATCATAGTGTGTCTAGAATATACCCTTTAATTAAAACAAAGGAGTTCGAGTGGAATGAAATAAATACACCTATAAAACAAGTAAGTGCTCACAAGGATTTCATTTAATCAATAGTCGTGTCGGCAGTGATTGCAAAAAAACTTCAGTACACCATTTTAATCAGAGATGTTTTTCCTGGCACGGGGGCGGAAAATATACTGATTAATTAATTTCTATTCCTGGAATGAGAGGGCCTCCCAGCAGAGCTAATCTGAACAGCTTGGTGACACGGCAATATGCAGTGAAAATGTAAGTGGTCCCTGAGTTCATGTCGCCAGACCCAAGGCAAAGCCCCCAGCCAGTGCTGGGGCTGATTAACGAGTAGGTCTGGTCCGAAAGAACAAGTGGCAAAACTTCAGTACTGAGGGGACCTGGTGGCGCTTTTGATGCGCTGGGTTTATTGAACACTCTTTTTTTTTTTTTTTTTTTTGCCTGGCTGGGAGCTTATTTTATTACTTTTTATGTAAGTAGTTTTTATGTTAGGGCTATTTTAGAGTAAAGATCTTTCCTCTTTGATTTGCATGTCAGACTGGCTCCCGCAGTCTGTCCTTGCTCAGCAAGCAGGATGCTTGTGCCTGTGGGGATGCAGACCATCCCAGATGAGACGGGAAAGGTAACCGGCTTCCTTCTAGGAGGTATTGATGTACTAGTTGCATATAATTAAGAATGTTAACAAGGGCATTATTCTGCTAATTATTATGCCTAATTATGGAAAAAATAAATTTCATGGCCGCTTCCTGCTAGACAGAACTTAAAGCTTTCCAGAGACTAAATACATTAATTAATCTACCATGCTTGTTTAAATATAACAATATACTATGAATATTTTCTGGATTGGGGGGGGAGGAGAAACAAGGGCATGCAAGTTTTCTAGTGAAGCAACCAATTTAAATAAGTAAAACTAAACTAAAAGTGGTTACAGAAATGTTGTTTTGACCCAGTTGACAAGGCAGCCCAGTGAGCAGCTGTAGAACAGAATATAAACTGAGCTATGGGGAAGAAGAAGGAAATGGAGGAGAGGAGGCAGAAATATTTTCAATTGGCTTTGGTGGCAAAAGTAGTTTATTATGAAACTCTTGGGTAAAGAAGGGCGGACTTGGAAGGACTGACTTAAAAGAGAAAGAAGCTGCCTGGGAAGGAGAGGGGCTACCCACGATGTAGCGTGATTCTCCTCAATACATCTGTTGTTCTTAATGCAGCTGAGTGTTTTTCTATGCTAGTTGAGTAGCTTGTGAATATTTTGGTTTTATTAATAAACCTTATCTCTGACCTTATTACTCTAAGTAGTAGAGGCTTGGTTCAAAAAGCAGGGTCCTCCATGTGCTATATCCCCCGTTCCCACACCGTGCAGAATTGATAGACTGCCCTGTACCACTTGCAATATTCCATGGAGAAGTTCCTGCAGCGCTTTCTCAAGCTTGTGTTGAGAGGTGGCCAATTCCAGAGCATCATGGCTAGAAACACTTTAGCAGCAATTTGGAGCAAGGGCAATGGTGGGCATGGAGCATCCCCTCCAGGTCCAGACTGGGACCTCTGGGGTGATAAAATATGTTAAGAACCTCTGGAGTCTGATCCTGACTCTACGTGCCTCCAACTCCACAAGAGTAAATGGACTTAGACGGAGTCATACTGGTAAAGTGCATGTGCCAAAAAGCTTTGGTGGGCGTTTGTATGCAAACATAATTGGCTTCTAAAATCAGCTTAAAACAGTTCAGTGGTTTATTGCAACCAATAAAATTAATTGCAGTGACATTTTGTGCAAGTGGTTTATATGCTGAGAATTTTAGGTGGCCAAATATGAACGTGATTTTAGAAATGCTTTTATTGGACAGTAGCAATTTGCTCTTAGTTCATTAAAATCAGTAGATGGATGTTCTGATCCATTGAGAATGACATGAACTGTTAAGAACTTTCAGTTTGGGATTTGGTTATTGCAAACTGTAACTCAACTTCCTTTTATTGCTGCTCCGTATGTGGCAGAGTTCACGTCTTTATCATCCTGTGAATCGGGTAAGAGGAGAAAAACTCCCTAAATTCTTTTTCTCCAAGTTTACTTGCGTGAGAGGACAAGAATTCTGGCCCAACTGTACTATTTCAAAGAGTCACAACAGTTGGATCACTTGTGTGATGGGAACTTTGAACGGTGTCATTTAAGTATGAGCAATTTGAACTTTGAGAAGTAATGCTGAGCAGTTAAGTGAGCTACTTTGGCTGTAACTTCACCCATTTGCACCCCTTTCAGCCCTGTCACAATTGCTTGTTTCTAAGAAATCAGTGCTGTATATTACAGAGAAATCATACAGTCAAGAATATCTTGTGCACCAACCATCTCGAAAGCTGAGCACTCCAATCAGTTGACTCAAATATTCATTATGAAAGCAAACCCCTGCTGATTGTAATGAGAATTTTGTCTGCATAAGGCTTTTGTGACTGGGCCTGGAGTGGTACTTCAGACTACGTAAGAGTGTTTCAGGGTCTTTGCTCTAAGATAATCTTTCCAAAAACTAATGCTAATTGCTCTCGGAGCCTCATTCAGAAATGGTGGTATTTTTCCACTGGGTCAAATGGACTTTGGATCAAGATCTGAAACTTTGTTTTCTAAGTTTTTTAGGATAAATATATTTTTTTTGTATTCATGCAGCTGTTCTAAGTGTCAGATGTACAAATGATCTTTGAGTCACATGGGGTTAATTGGATGGCCATGTTATGATTGAGTTAATCAGATAATCTAAAGACTCATCCCTATTGTTGAAAGCTATTAAAAAAAAGTGTAGTTTGCAGAATGCTTAGTTTTTCCTCATTCCCTCTGGAGTCAAAACGTGACACAGAAGAAGAGACTGCAGTGAACACTTCATTGCTTGACTGTTTTAGAAAGGCTGTCACTTAAAAGGCCCAGAAGCTGCCAAGAAAACTTTGTGGAATCTCCAGTCTTTTTTTTTTTTTTATATCAAAAAGGCTTTGAATAAACCTTAACTTTTTTGACAGATCTGTAAATTTTTCTGGGAGCTTTCCTGGAGTGAATCTACTCATCTTGACTGTTTTGCCTAGTCCTCACTAAAGCAGTGTATTCCTCAAGGGAAGGGTGAACACTCAGAGAAAAGATATAAAATGCTAATGATACAAATTATAATTAAGGCTAATTAGAGATTGGGAAGAATACAGACGGGAAGAAACCAGGGATGTTAAAAATTTGGGGGTTTTAGTATAGCTCTCAACCCCAACAAAGTTTAAGGTCTGCTAAGGAGTAGGAGTGACTTCTCACGCATGCATCTCTATGGCATAGCAGAGAAGAGCATTACTAAAAATAATAATAAAAAAAAACAATTCTGCTGTTTGTGATAGGAAGTGGAGTAATGGTGGTAATTGTCTGTAACAGCAATCTTTCTCTTAGCTTGGAAAGGGAGGACTTGACACTGCGGAGATGTACGGTATCTTGCAAGGTTCCTAAATGGAGTTTTTTCCAGTCCTGAACAGATGTTTATGTAAGAATAAAATAGATTTTGCAAAACACTCTTACCATCAAATTGAGTAGGAAGCAACTCTGTATCATGTAGTTCCATGATTTTAAGATTAAATGGAATAGAATACGCAAAATACCTTTTCCTAACCTGATGAAACACCAGTAAAACGGGAAACTTCTGATTTTTAAGTTCTCAAGTTCTGCTTATCCAGTGAATGGGCCATCAGTCCTGTAAGACTGAAATTTGCCAGATTTAAGTAGTAGAATTTGTAATAAGCTTTGCATTTATTGTAACTGGTTTGTGAATGGTGGCAGACCTTAATTAGATAGACACAAATTGATTAGAGAACTGTGCCACAGTACAAAAGACCAGTGAATGAGAACCCGAAATATTGAGCTGGGATAGCGAAGGGTGTTGCTAATAACCAGTTGTTAATGTGTTTTCTCCAAAAGAAAGATTGTGCCAGTTGAGTACAGGTACGTGCTTTAGCAAACTATTGGCTAAACATAAAAAAAAATCCCACGATAAAGTTGATGCTAGAAGATACAAAATTAACACAAAATTCACTAACTCTAGGTGTTTATTGGCTTTGCAATACAGAAGCATTCAGAACGTGATACCTAATAGAAAAATCTAGGTTTTAGTACTTGATGTCTTTTTTTTTTTTCCAACAGTTCAATGTTTGCGCTGTTTGGTTAAATCTTCAACAATGATGCATTCCTTAAAATTGCATAGAATTAGTGAAAACAAGTCACTCTGGGATTGTTTCAAACCCCAGCAAAGTCGATAAAAAGGCAATGGGATTTGTACTATATGGCTCTGGTCAGGTACTTAATAGGATGACAAATTACGAAGTGTTGTTTATAGTGCAACAATGCTGAAGGTGTGAATTATGGTAGACAAGTACAATTTTCCATCATTTTTTTAGCACAGGTAGTATAATGCAATTGTAAGTCTTGATTTGAATTGTTTTCAAAAGTTCTTGATATGATTTTTTTTGTAAGTTCTTTCAGTCATTACACGTCATTTTTTAAAAAAAATTATTGAAAAGTTACCTTAATCCTTTGTTTTATGGAAAAAACCCGAGGACTAATATTTTTCAATGTTTGTGCAATTGCCTAGAGATTTTATGAATTAAATAAATGTAATTGCATATTGATTAAACACTATAGAATCCCCTGGAAGAATAGTCAAGATTTCTTAAATATTGGAAAATCCTTACTGTAACTTTTTGCATCATTAAAAAAATTCTTATATATGAGGTGGTTTTGATCTGCCAGGAAATGGTTCTGGGCTCCACAGGACTGTGAATATTTCCCTTGACTGATAATTTTGAGCTGTGTTAATGGACTAGAGTCTCTGCTGAAACAAGCAAAATTTCCAACAGGCCTAGTTCTACTGTTTGCTTTGGTTTTAATGTTAAAATAGGACATTTTTAGCCATTTTGAGTTTTTCTTTGGCTTTGGATTGTTCAATGTCTGCTAAAAAATGTGGCATTAAGGGACTGAAATGTTTCTTTGCTAATGTCTTTTAACACTAATGCCTGGAAGTGTCTGTAATTCCTTGATAGGTTTCAAGGGAAATGCAAGGTATTAAAAAAAAAAAAAGACAAAAGTGCTGTCCTTTATTGTACAATGCAGAAGTGTCAATTTAAAAATGGCAGCTTCTGGAACAAGAAATATATTATCAAGAATTTTTATAACTTACTGTACTTGTGAGGGCTCTGGAAGCATTTGTATAAAACAAAAAAAGATGACCTCTATATAAAAGCTTTCTGAGAAACGCAATGACTTTTACATCATTTTAAATACCTTTTTAGAAAGGATGAGTGCATTTGAAATGTTTGTCCCTTCAGTGCTTAAAAGGTTCAGGATGCATCCATAAGTTAGCGGTGTGTTTTATGTTATTTGTGTATATGCATCCCCCTGGTCGCTGTTCTCTTACTGAAAGTATGCCTATTTGCATTTATAAATCACTCCTACAGTTGTGCATTAATGAACAAGAAACTTCATGCAGTGCTTCATAAGTTAGAAAATACTCTTTTTAGTCAATTATCTTAGCAATTGTTTTATTTTTTTGTTTTATTAGTTACAGAAATACATTTTAAATGGTTTTAAAATAAAATATTAATATATTTTCTTTTAAACCTGTAGTCCTCTAGTCTAGTGCATACAAATGTTCATTAAAAATAATTCAGATATAAATGGTTTTGTACCAGAATTCAGCTCAGAGCACTAATTACATATAAAAGCTTTGGTTACGCTAAATGTCCAAGTACTTGTTAAAAACAGACCATTCCCAATCATCGTCATTAGCATAGATATTATTAAAGAACATTAAAGTTTATTTCAAGGAAGTTCTGACTCAGGCTAAGACAGATATCTGAACACAGAAATGAAAAGGCTGAACTTAAAATCCACAGAACGAAGAAAAGGGGGGAAAAGAACCCGTAAGTAAATCTTTGACAGAACTTTTTCAGGAGGGTTTGTCTACTGAGTTAGAAAATGGGACAATAAGGACAAAATCCTTTTCTGGGATGAGTGTGGTATGTGTAATTTTATAGTTTTCTCTATATATACTTTGAATATGTAGAATCTTCCAGTGCAGTTTTTCTTGATTAGTGCAGAGTGTTTGTAATCCAGTGCCTTCCTTTCTGTTTGAGAGGGGACAAAAAGAAATAATTGAGGGTTTTGTGTATTTACATGCAACACTGGACTATAAAAGTAGTTTATTGGGCTGTAACAAGCCAATAAGCAGGTTTTTTTGTGCAGGTTTTGCAAGAAGTCCTTAGTAGCTTGCTGTAAATACTTTATAGTCGTAGGGAAGACTCCTGTCACTCCCATCAGTGCTGCCATTTTTGTTCCAGCAACTATAAGTGTGGGGTTTTCTTCCTTGTTTAAATTTATTTCCTTAAATTCAAAACAAAGAGCCTTTCCCCTAATAAGCAGCTATTTACTGCCACTCCAGAGTAGGCAAGGCTTCATGCTGTACTTAGGTATTTATGGTCCCTCTTCATTTTGGCGAGCAGTTGGGTTGTATTCCTGAAAGAATCGGGTATAAAGGCTACTTCGAGGAGCCTTTATTCCTTTGTCTAGGTCAATAAAAGTTAATAGTTAAGATAACGTAGATCCTGTGAAGCTGAGCATGAACTCTGAAAATGGTGGAAGTAAGCAGATGTGTTTTTACAGTGCTGTAAAGTAAAATCTGTGTAAATAAGCACTAATTACCCCTCCGACAGGGAACAAAACCAAAATCTGTATCAATTTAGGATGCTAGGCTTTCTGTAAGCTGTTTTTGTGAATAATCCAGTTCATGCGTTTATTAACCTATAAATACATTTTTATAAATCTTGATGACATTTAGGTATTTTATTAACCACAATAAATGCCAGAGAAAATTGAATTAAGAAAGCTTGTAATGTGCTTTACTACCAGTTTTAAAATTTTGCTGAGCTGTAAATGGTCCTGCTTTATATCACGAATAAATCCGTTTGAAGACTACGGGAGTAATTTTTTTTTTTCCCCTTTTGTTGCCAGAGGCCCTGACCTTCTTGTTGATGGCTGTTTTTTAACAGCTTTACCTATGTCTTATTCTTTTTGATTCTAAAGAAATTTGATTATCTGCCTTGAGCAGCAGGCAAAGTCCCAGCAAGAGAAGGGAAGCCATTTAGGGGTTGGTACAAAATATCTCCTGGTACTGCAGGGTGTAGAGCTTGGAGGAGGCTGGACAGAGTTATAACCACCCTGATTCCATGAACACCTTGCAAAATGCAAACAGAAGCTTTTCCTCCTGTTCTTCCAGGTGTTATCACAACCTCAAAACAGTTACTAGGTTTCCCCAGAATATGAAAGAAATCTGATTCCAAAAGGTCAGTTTCTTTCAGATGAGATTCCTACCTCCCTTCATCTGCAGGATGAAGTACAGAACGTGAACAATTTGTGGTGAATGCACCAAAACAAACTTTTCTAGGTTAAGTTTTTCTGGTTTGCTCTTTGGTTGCTGAAGATCCTTACATGAAAGTTCATCCTTTCCTATTTATCGTCCTTTCTTATGCCTCCTGTGCAACGTTGAGCTTGTACTTTTTATTTACATGTCCTACATGCTTTTCACTGCTCTTGATAACATTTACTTCCTTATGTGATGCATTTTTTTCAATATTTGTATGAGAAAGGAGAAGCTGGACTTAACGTAGTGTGGCTTTTTTTTTTCTTGTGAACCCAATTAATTTTTTTCTCAGTTAATGAAGTACAATGACCTCATTATTTCAGAAAGCCATTTCCTCCTTTTTATGGTACCTAATCCAGTGCCAGGTTGAAGTTAAAATTGACAGAGCATCTTTCTGGGTGAAGACACTGATTTGATTGTGGATGTTCCATGAACATTCCTTAGTCCCAAGGAACGTTCATGGAACTGGCTACATGGGCAAAACACCTTCTTCCTATGGGTTCGGCTGATGAAGTGGAGGAGCTCTGCCTAGCTGAGGGCAGGAACTTAGCTGTGTGTTATAAATGGGCTCTCCGGTGGCAACAGGTTCGGGTTTAGGGTTTAGTTAGCAAACTTTGGTCGCCAGCTGTTCCAGTTAGAAATGGAAGCCGCAGGATGCGTCAGGCTGAGGGTACCGCTGGAGCACTGGGGTAGCTTCAAGCATCCGCTCAAAAGGTGTAAGGCTGTTTGTCTGAATTCATGATGTGGGGTACACACTGTGGAGGGTGAAAACACTTTAAGGGATTATTAGTGTAAAATCCGTTCCTGCTGGTGGGGTATAAAAATGAACCAGACCCCAGGGCAGGACAGGTATCTCTGTGGTGAATGGGGCAGGACAAGGAGCAGCAGCTCCGTTGGCATAAACCAGGGCAACTGTATTGATTTAAAAATATTCATAAATATAAACTGCAGGCAATTGAGCAGGCAGAAGGATGTGAGAGTCAAGGTCTCAGAACAAAAATATCTCCATCTTTATTTGATTTTTAACTTCATCTCTGGAGTGCATAATCAGGGAAAGGCCATATCGTTTGTTTATATTGACTTGGAGGCTTCATTTGAGGAGCCACTGACCACCTCATTCATTTATAAATGCTGCCTTATCTATTACACGTGTACCCATGGATCAGAGAGAAACGCGCTTAACAGCAATATCCATGGCAGTGAGCATCCTTCCTCCTGGAAGAGGAAAATGTCAGAAATCCCATCAGGCTATTTTGTTGTTGTTCGGGAATAGTGGATATAGTTTAACTTGCATGAAATAGTTTAACTGTCAAGTATTTAACTGAAATGGAAGATGGGACAATGGGTGGAAATAACTTCTTAATTGCTTTGGATTACAGCATAATTTACATCTTGCATGGGAGGCCCTAGCAACGAGGAGAAATGAGATGGTGAAGCCAGGCGTGTCGTATGATCTGACCCATAAAATGGTGTGTCATATGACATCGTGATATGTATCTGCACAGAACTCCATAGCAGAGTACTGCTTGAGAGGCTTTGTCTTTGGAGTTCAGCTTTGAATGAAGGCCACGTTTAGGAATATCCAGAGCTCTCAATCAGGGAACACTTTCTCTAAGGAATGTTCACCACTTATTTAGGGTATTTATATGGTAAAACAGAAAATGTAAAGTCTCTATGTAGATGCCAGAAATACATGTGTACAATGATTATTTTATGGTTGTTACAGGGAAGGGGCTGGTAAGGGAGGGGGAGCAGGGCAAGTGCTGGCCTATGTTTGGGTGAGGACACAATGAAGGATGGGGGCTGATGCTGTGTCTGCTGCTGGAGATGTTCTCCTGCTGCTCCCGGTAGGGTTTGTAGCAGGAGGACTCAGGTACATCCAGTACCTCATGTTGATATCTAGTAAAAGCAAACATTAAGAAGTTTCACATTATATAGTTGTCTTTTGTACTGGAATCTTTATAAAGTTTCAGGAATCTTAGTAGAGGCAGAAGAGACTCATGTTACTTCAGCATGGATACAAAAGGGTGAAAACTTTGGGATGACCTGGGATGCTGGATCAAATGATATTTCTGCTTAGTTGCACTGTGTATAGATAGTAATGAGACTGCAGATTGTGTTTCCTTCCTGAGCAGTGTTGGATTAAAGTTACATAAATAGGCAGCAGAAATTCCCCCTCTTCATCTTAGGGCAGTAACTCACCTGGCGAGTTGTCAGAATCCAGGTGGAAAAATATTGTCAGGGTTCTTTGACCCCCATTTCATATTGGCGTGTCAGCTACAGGTTGGTCTAAAGACTATTTCATTCAGTTTAAGAACTTGGATTATTTTTGTAAAGATGTAAACACTAAGGAATGACAGGAAAACAACCCTGGTGTTATGTACGTTTTATTTCTGAAACTTTTCTGGGTGAAGAGGAGGTTGGCTGGAGACAGGCACATCTGTCATCTTGGTTTCTGGTGAGCACACATGAACTTCTTAACCTAAAATATGTTTTATCTTGTCTTATTTTATGTTTCTTCTTGGAAGTGTTGTAGGTGTGATAAGCTTATTTTATTTTTTTTTTAAGCTCTTATGCTTCTCAGTGGACTAGTTCAGCAAAGAAATAACCTTCATTTCTGGCATAACATAAAACGTCCATCACTCAGTATTACTGTGAATAATGCCCTCTATGATTTAAAATGCTTTTATGTGGACATTTATCCCGAAGAAGGAGCCAGCATTGACCACTTGCTTACTGCATTGCCCCAGAAACCAAACACCAGCTGAATTTTCTTGTCAGACTCTCACTTTTATTGTTTTATTTTTCAGAGTAATGACTAGCAAGACCTACCTAACACTTTTGGTTGCTTTTGTCTTTCTCCTGACACTGGTATTGGCAATGCTCAGTGGTGTCACTTTGAACAGCGGTCTATCTTCAGAGCATTTTCATATTCTGGTACTTATTCAAAGGGAGAATAAAGCAGAGCCAGTGTTTGCTTTATGTATGCATATACTAGTCTTGAAATGAGATTGCACTGGAGACTTTTAAATAGTCTTCCTGACTCTGAGCCAAGTACCTGTGTATCGTAGGGGAAATCCCACCATTTAACCCGCATCAAAGCCATGCAGGGGTAAAGTCCTCCAAATGCTGCCGCAGGCCGGCATTCAACACCGTGATATTTTCAACACAACATACAAAGGGCTTAACCAAAAAATAAATAAATCTCAACTTGAAGGTCAAAACAACTGAAATGGAAGTACTTTGAGTCTGATAATCTGCAGTGGTATTTTATGAACTGTAGTTTTGTATCCCTGGGTCACAGTTGTTTTTTTTTTTTTCTATTGTTGATCACTGTTATCCTAAATCACTTCCCTCCTATTAAAGGGGCTGCTCTCCTGGATTACCTGCAGCTGGAGGATGGGCTATGGGGAGGAATGGGATAGCATGCCCACCTCTAGGGAGGGCAGAGATCACAGAATACCTGTGCACAGAAGTCCATGGTACCTTATCCTACTACACAGAGCAGCTGAGTTCATAAAATACGTGAACTTTAGCTTTTGTCAGAGATTTATAATCCTTCAAAACAAAAATGTTTTGTTCTAAGCCAAAATACTTTGGTTAGAAATAATTGCTTTCCTGCTCTCTTTTTGTGTAATACTCATCATGCTCTTATTCTATCTTTTTTCTTGCTCCAGCAGTCTGTAATTATTTATGTTTTGAAACAGAAAATTTGTACCAAGACGAGTACAAGTGTACAGCTGTTAATTTTGTCCTTAAATCCACAGGACACTTACTGAGCTGCAACCTAATTAGCAGTGCCATTGGTGTGAGTGTGGGGCCCAGCGCAAACTGGTTGATCTTCCATTTCGTTTGTTTGCTTGTTAGCACTGTGGCTGAAAGCAGCAGGAAATGATGACAAATACAGATTCCAACATTCACTTAATGGGGTCTTCAGAAATTATTGACTAGTACACAGGTGATTTGAATGCTTTGTAGCTGACTTTACTTGATTTTAATATAGATGGAGGTACACTTCATATTTCTCTTCGTAAATCACTTTGGATGTGGATAGCAAACTAGAAATACGGGAGTATCAGCTTGAGCTGGTAATACCCACAAAGATGCTGCATTAACTGCTAGTGTCTTCCAAAGGACTTCTTAAAATGCCATCCAGACAACTGGAGTTGCTGAATTGTCTCCCTGCCCTTGGGATGGTGGCCAACTTGTGACGTAGGGGTCTGCCCTAGGGATACAGAGCCGTTACACGGTGAGAATTGAACACAGGAGAAGATCCTGAACTTTAAGAGTGAAAACCAGAAGCAGCCTCCCTTATGACAACCCTAAAGTCTGACTGGAACTGATGAAAGCAAGGAAATTCTCCCAGCTTTCATGCTGTTCCCAACGCACCCTCATGTAGCTTGAAGGAGTTACGAGCTGCTTGAAGACAGAGCTACAGGGACTTTTGTTAATAATGAATTGTCTGTTGTGATTTGAAATACTCCTGCGCTTGTCATCTAAAATCAGCTGTTTAGTATTATTTTCAGTATTTGGTTTGTAGTGACTAGTGTGCTCTATTTAATGCATAATTCAAGTATTTTAACATTTTACCAGTTGCCGTGCATTTTTAACATGCTAGTTAACCTCTTAATGCTGTTTTGCTTAATAACATGGCCACTTGCCTCTTATTTACAATGAAGAAATCCCTTTAATTAGAAATAATCTGAAAGATTCTGGCAAAACGGAGAACCTTGAGAGTCAATTGTTGGATTAATGTTTATATTTCAGTTTGGAATTTGGAACCTGTTGCACGGGTATAGAGCTCATCGAGCAATGCAGAAGGGGTGGCACTGGGAGGGAGACATTTGCTCTGAAGATGAGGTTGGCTGCTGGCTTGGGTGGCTGAAGTTTGGGTGGTTTCACTCCTGTCTGCAGTCAAGTAAATGTCAACTAAATGGCAAATCAGCAAGGGATCTGGAGCATCTATTTGCCCTAAAGATGCTGTGGGTTGACTCGTTGGCATTTTACTTTGCTAATGAAGGACCATAATCCACGTGGAAATCCATAAGTCACTAAGACTATGCTTGGACTCAGTTTGAAGACGTAGAAATGCAGATGTTTCATTAAAATACCCCATTTTTCCTTCGCTTGGAGACTGGCATGCCAGAGAATAGCTGTGCTGCCCAGCCAGGCTTGTCGAATGGCTCTGGAGCTGGGCTCATCCCACCCATCTCTGGAGAACATCAGAACTTCTCTTGCCTGCCTCTGTCAGAGCTCTTGAAAGACTACTATTTTATTTACTGCTTTTTTTTTAATATAAAGTCAGGCCTGAATAAATCACACTCACTGTGTGATTTAACAGGAGTATACCCTAGAAATGGATTATTTGAAGCTTTAGCCCAGTGGCTAAATTATAAGCTATTAAAAAACCCCTTTTGTTAATGTTATCTTCCTTATAATGCAGGACGAAGTGATCCTGTCAGGCTGTGCCCTCATCTAAGGTATCATCTGGTATTTGTTTCATGAACAATATCATAAAATGCCTTTTATCTTTTTCAAATCTTGTCTGTCCCATAAGGCTAACACCTCTGGCCTCCGAAGCGATGGCCGCCCCTTCTGCTGAGCCCCTAATACTTTGAGAAGACAGCACGAGTGTAAAGTGTTTGAGATATCAATTTGTCCATTTAATGAATGCAGAGCAAGATAAATAACACATGTATGCATATGTCACTGGCACTTAGGCATGTGCATGTCAGCGTTGATAAAGTAGTGAACTTACAGTGTTTTGACTAGATTAGTGCTCGTCTCTCCAGCGAAGCAGCGGGGGCTTCATTTACCAGAGCATCATCAATTTCTGTTAGGACCAGATACATAGATTTTTTTTTTTTTTTTTCTTGATACTTGAAGCAGGTCAGACTTGAGAATTCATCAAAATAAAAGTGCATATGGCCAAAAAAACGCAATGCTTGTGTTTCTTCGGTGTGTGGCACTTCTCGACAGCTTCTTCAGATGAGAAGGTGGGAGTTACATGAGCTGCAGTAATGCTTTGTGCCTACGGAGGGGGGTGAAGGAAGAGTTACGTTTTTAAGAAGATCACATTTTAAGAATGAAATGGATTCTTGTTGCATTTGATCACAAAAGTGTTTCTTAACGTGATATTCGGGAACATAATTTTCTTCTCTTGGGCAGCCATAGTTCACAGTTGCTTTGGCAGTTATGTTCTATGTAATCTGTCAATTTTTCTCACATGGTGTAGCTGCTGTGAAAGAAATTGGAGCCATTATATGTGTGCTTTGATACAGTTTGTAAAACGCAAGGTGGGAGACAGTAAACCAAACACAGCATGTCAGTAATTTCTTTAAAATCGCTGATGTTCCAGCACTGAGATTCTCTGTCCCAGGGAGCTGTCATCGTGCCTCACAGAGAGGATTGCATTGTTTAAACGTCTCATTTTCACTCGTTTCGATGTTTTTGGTGGCGCTTATTAAATACACAGAAAGCTCGGTAGCTTTCACCCAGTTTCTTGTTTCTAATGACTCTGCTCCCTCCCTGGTCTGTGATCAGGGGAAGCAAAGTCCTCTATGGAGTGCCACATCCGTAGCGTCAGCTGCAACTGCCTTAATTGATCTTTGAAATACTTTTCATGTTCAGATCTAGCCCTTACAATATTTAAGAGTAATAGCAAGCGCTCTGTGGCCAGAAGCTGCCTTGTTCCATGATCCTGAAGGGATCTCATAGCACAGATTAGCAGTGGGGATTTCTGATTTATGGTGCTTAATATTGGTGGCCAAACACCAGCAGGCATAGGCTGTCCCCATCTGTGGAGGTAAAGGGGTTGCCTGTAAAGTCATTATAAACTCCTCAGTGTATCTAAAAACAAAAACAACAAAAAAAACCCCCTGACTTTCAGTCTCTGTAATTATTCAATGTAATGTATTGGATGTTGTTGCCAAAAGTATAGAAAATGAAAGAAGTTCCTATTAGAATTTAGCAAGATGCTGAATCGGTCACAATGGCACAGAAAACTCCATAAAATGCCAGGGTATTCCCAAGTGCACCATCTGTCAGCTAAAAAATGTTACACCGCTTTCCCAGAGACTGTTCCCAAAAATGGACTCGGGTCTCTACTACCCTAGCTATGCTTCTTTGAACAAAATATCTTTTTTTATTATTTTCCTAATTGTTAGACTGTAACATCTCTTCCATCTCTTGGACCTGACATCCAGGTGGCTGAAGCTCTGAAATGTGGGAAACTGAGGCGCAGGGTATTTCCAGTGCTATTTGGCTGAACATGTGCTTGAAGATGGTCATGTGTAATAATTCCATGTGTTTAGTTATATTCTACTATTCTCACTGGCATCTGCAGTGTTTTGAAAGACCAGGGTGGAAATCTCACATTTGTCACTTTGTAATTTATGGGGAAACTCTGTGTACACTGAGAATCCCTTTAAAGCAGCCTTTATTTCTAAGGGTAGTTTTTGTAATAAGAAATTGTCAATTTAAACTTTATTCTTCTAAATTGAAGTATCCTTCTTTAGGGGAAGGATAGTAAAAAAAGCTCCTCCAAAATCTTTTCTTTTATACCGCTTTTTAACCTCAGTTATTTTTTGGTAAAGCCTTTTCTTCATATAATAATCTGTATTCCAGATGTATTCTAAAGGCTGTTTTTAGTCTTATCCTAGTAATAGCATCAGGCTTTCTGTAGGGGTGTTCGGGTATAGAATGAAATATACTCATGGAGTTGTTATAAATGGAAGTCAGATTATTCACTATCTTGTCAGTATAAAGTCCTGAGCCCCCAACTTATTGGACATGGGCTTCAGCCTTGGTTGGAAGCTCACTATTTCTCCCAGAGCCATCAGGACTTAGAGGCCCTACAGGGAATATATTAGTTGATCTGTCTCTTTTTCCTCCTCTGTCGACACTGATGGGTAGAATATCTCTCAGCATAATGGTTATGCTCTTTCTAGAAAAAACTTGGTGAACCAAAAATTATCCCTCTGTGGAAGCGCGAAGTGATTTAGCAGAGAAGTGTGATGGCACCTCATGGCCACATATTTAAAAAAAACCCACACTTTTTGGATGGTATTTCAGTATGTCTGCATATATATCTTTTTAAAATTGATGGAAAATTGGAGAAATAACTATAAATAATATTCTATATTGTAGGAAATACTTGGTTGCATTTTAGATTAGTGGCTAAACATGCTTTACCTTAAAGTATTACCACTTTGTAAGGCTTCCAAATCCAAACAACAGCAACTTTTGTAAAAACAGAGTGAAAACAAGGCAACTCAAGCCAGCAGGAAGCAGTAAATTCTGTGCATTTATTCAGTGTATGTTTTCACAGACCTGGTGCCAGATTCAGCATCTCTGGTAGCGCCTGATGCAATTTCCCTGGAGTTAATGGAATTACACCAGGTCCGAGTCTGACTTCTGGTCTGTCCCCGTGACCTCTTGCTTGTCTTTGCTCTGAAACTTCCATATTGCAGTTTTCAGATGACTCTTCACGTGTCAGGACAGTGGTGTGTGTCTCAGAGTTTTACTTCTTGCTGCTGACCTTCACAATGTACCTCTACTAATATTGCTAAGTGTAATGGTACATTAATTTTATGCAAATTCTATTTTTAATTTACTGTATTATCTGCTAGTATACCATACTCCTTCTGTAGCACCTACTGACATAAATTACACTGAAGCAATTATCAGTAAGAATTCAGCTCTGTGCATACCACTGTGTTTTCAAATTATTAATGCTACTGCTCAGAAGAAATGCACAAATCTGCTGTTAATTGGTCCTTTTTGTAGGATGTTCTGTGCGTGTTTTTATAAAAAAGGCACTAAACATTCCTACTGACTAGATAAGAACATTATCTACCTACTTGTTCTGCATGAATTAGAGTTTTTTCCCCTGTTAAAGTATTATACATACACAAAGAAATGTTGAAATAACTTTGATGGATTTGTGAAGCCAAAAAAAGGTTAGACATTTTGCCTGTATGACTGCATTTCAGTATACCGTATATTTTTGCAAAATAATAGTCTTTAATCACATAATGTCTACAGACCTGTCACTTTGGATATTTCTCTGGTGCGGGCTTGGGTTGTCTTCAGCAGGTTCCTGCAAGGGTCACCCAAAAGCCCTTCTCTCCCGACTGTGTTTGAAGTCTCTAAACCTTTGCATTTCTTCATTCTGCTGCTGTCACATCTCAACGGATTTTATTTGCACCTGTTCTTTAAAGAGTGGAGAGAAAAAAAAAAAATAGTGCCCTAAAATCAAAAGAAAGGGTAAGGCTGAAGTCTGGGCAGCGTGTCGGGTCACTGGATCTTGCCGTGGTTGACCTTCCACGGCTCTGAGTGGGTCAGGAGCTGTGACATGGCTGCACCGAGCGTAGGAGCCTGGGCTTGATGAGCGGAGACCTCGCCACTGGTCACGGCAGCTCTTGCAAGAAGAAGTTTGAGTGCTTGTCAAAAAAATCTGGCATGCACCAGGGAAATCGGTCTTTCCATTTTGATTTCACGAGCTCACATCAAATTCTGATTATTCATGTTTAGGGTCTGATGTTGAAAAAGCCTGCCGTGAAACTAAACCCATGAGCGTTAGCTTGGCCCCAAATCTGGGTTTGGAGAGGAAAAATGAGCACAGAAGCAAATAAAGTCTGTCTGAATCGGCTGCTTGTGATGTCTCATTACGCTGATGAGTTACTCAGCGTGACTAAGGAGATGTGAAGGGCTGTTGCTCCTGTCCAGTGTTCCCTTTAAGCATTTCCCTCAAAATCCATAACCATTCATGGTGAAACCCCCGTGGGAGGATGGTGCAAGGAGTCACTGTGCTCCTGTTACTATGCTGGGACCAAGTGGCTTGAGGTTTATAAGGTCTTCTCTTGGAAGTGCTGCTCTGGTACTTCATTGTGTGCCTTAACGTTGCAGAGCATGAAGAATGATGGAGTAAAATGAGCATTGTGATATGAGCTGCAGCTGTTGAAAGGAAAGTTTAAAGGTCCCAGTATGGAAATTTCATGGTCCCAGTGTGACATGTGTTCCCTCCTACTCTCCTATGTATTAAATTGTCGTTGTGTACTGATTCATCCCAGCTGCTGTGGGTTTGGCTTAGCATTTCCATTGAGTTCTCATTAAGTTCCTTATAGCAGTTATGCTGTTTATACCATAGAGTCCCCAGTTTCTGACGAGCTCCCACATGGAACGCTGCTGATCATGTCCTTGCATCATTGGAGCTTCTCGGGCACTGTAGCTTCTAACACAATATTACTTTCTTGACAAACTATTTAATAGCCATGGGGCTTTCTCTCTGTTTCAATAGGAAACAATGATGATGATCCCCAGCCCTTGGGAGAAAGTCCCTTTTGGCGTTTTCACTAAGACTTTCTGCCAAGTTCCGAATAGCTGAAAGCGTCTGGTTAGAGGTAACTCCCTGATTTTGTGCTTGGGCAGAAAGACGTGTGTTTTTAAGGCTGGTCTGGTTAGATTTAAGCTGCTCCAGTGCTACAGATAGAGAAATCTTCTCAATGTATTTTCTGCGGGAGAAAATCCAGGTGCAGGTTGTGCCAGGAGCACTATTTATGGCTCCACTGATTTTTGCAAAAAGCCTTTTTGAAGTTGGTGTCGCTCTCTGTACCTTGCTATTGTCTGGGGATAATGTTCACTACTTAATCTTGTGCTAATGCCTGGAATCTTTCAGAAATAAATTGTGGCTTATAATCTGTTACGAGAATTTTAGATTAATATGGCTTGCGAATAAGAACTTTCATTTCTAGAACATAAGCTAAAACTGTCTGTGTAAGTGGAAAAGTAATTAACTTCAATAATCTTTGTATACTTCTTTTAGTAAAAACAAATCTGCTGCTACAGTCTGTCATCCAGCTTTCAGAGAGTAGTGGTTCTGGTAGCTCTAACATTTACGGTGGATGTTGCAAGTGTCTGAATTTGCTCAGATAGAGGTATCCTGAAGATAGCTGTAGGCATACTCTCCACTTGGTTCTGCTCTGGAGTCCTTCCTAATTTTGGAGGTATCTCTCTGAAGAATTATATGAATCAAGATGGTTTGACTTTTTTTTTTTTTTAAATGAAAAACATTGGCCATGTGAGGCTCACTTTTACCCTTTGAATATGGCACTAGGTTTGTTGGTTGATCAAGAAGCATATTCCGACAAACTTTCTTTCTCTCAATACTTTTAATATTTGCTGACTTTTTTTTAATATTTGCTCCCTGATTCAGGGAGTGGGGTCTGTACAGGGTCAATACCTGCCAGTATCTTTTCCTATTTCTTTTTTTAGTAGTTTTACTTTGGAGGATATCTACTGCTATGAGAAAATAGAAAGAAAAAAAAAAATCACATTGGCTGTAGTTGAAGTTATTAACCTCTGGTTAGAAAGATGTTCAGGTGTTTGGACCCTAATAATGGCTCTAAGAAGAGGCAGGTTGTCTGCTGGTGTTGGGGCTGAATGAGCAGGCACGCAGGCATTAAAAGGTGTATTTTTGAGTCAAGGTGATAGTTGCAGTCAATGGTAAAGATACTAAAGTAAGGGAGTTGCCAAAAAAAGAAGGGTGGAGGGAGTAAGTTCAGTGTAGAATCTACTTGGGATCTCTGGTAACTACAGCACACTTGAATAAACTTGAGAAAATGCATGAATGTTCTGTGTGCATTTTTTTGAGGTCTATCCAAATACCCAATTTCTCAATGATACTACATTTTGTTTGATAATATCGTTGTCCCCAAATAATGGTCCATATACTTTAGAAAATATGGTCTATTAACTACTTCATTTATCCCCTTTCTATAAAGGACAGAAGCAATAGTATGGGGCTGCAGGAATAAAGAAACTGGTACTGATGAAATGAAATTTTATTTGCAGTTCCCTGATAATGATCTTGTGAAGAGGGACAGATATACTTCTGGTACAACATGTATAATAAAAGCTCTGAGAAAAAAAAAGGTATCTATGGAGTTGCAGAAAACCTGACTACAGTATTGAGGGTTCCCTGCTGTATTTCTTTTGATAATCACATTGCACACTTGATTCTTGTTTTGATTCACTAAAAACTGTATGCGAATATGTAAATGCATTTATAGACTTTTGTGCTTGTATAAATCCTGTGTGTATCTTTCTGTTTGAGAACTCATTTGCTGCATATTCAGACAGCCCTGTTAAAATGCTGGAAGTCCTGGGATGTTCTAAAAGTGTTGTTTTTTTTTTTTCCTTTTAAAATCCAAGTTTAATATATTTGCTGAAATTAATTCATCACAGAAGGAGTTGTTACACATCTTGGGGCCTGCTCGCTCTTACACAGATACAGCTGTGACATGGCTTCCCAGATGGCACAATTATCTTTCTAAAATATTGTGGAAAACTTTCATTTGTCATTTGGATTAGTGCAGTGAGCTTTCCGTAAACACAGGCAGAGAGATCTGCCTATCTGTGTTCTTCGTGGCAGTAATTAGCAGTAATTAACTTGGAATCAGAAAAACATTTTACGGGAATAGGGAACAAGCTGACTTCTTCTACTTCCACTTTTGAAAACACTGTCCCACATGAGTGTATCTTAAACTTTGACATATAACCAGAGCTTTATGTGATTTGCTTTTTCTTAAGACTATTTTATATTCTTCTAACTGGAGTGCCAGGGTTCTCCTGTGGTGGGCATGTTTTCAACATGGACTAGATCTTGATATTTACAGTAGTAAATGTTCTATGTAGGATGATAAAAATTGGGGTGCTTATTCATTCTTCTATCAGGAAGGAGGCTCTAGTAGAGAGTGTACCTTCTGTGTAAACAGAATCAGGCCTGTTTTGTATATCATATATGAATTTATTGAAATGTTTTTGGCTAATCATACTTGAAGTATAAATGATGTCCCAATTCTAAAACATAATGCTGTTTACATTTTCTGGGGGAAAAAGAAAAGTGCTGGGGGTAAAGCCGTAGGATTAGAAAAAGATTGCTCTTGGATTAGGAAAAGAAAAAAAAAATGCAGAAGTTTTATTAGACTGCGTAAGTCTGAATTTGAGTAAGAAAAATAACGCATAATGATGGCATATTGAATGATCTTATTCAGAACGATAATCTGGCTGGTGGTTTTAGGTTTTACCAAAATTTACTTGCTACCTGTGGGGGGGAAAAAATCAAGCTAGATCTTTGTTACGTGAGAGGGCAGGTAGATACCTGCGGAATTATCATGTTCCCAATTTACAGTCTCTTCGTATCGTGTGAAGTGACACCATAATCAGCAGTTGTGTGACACAGAAGTGTGGGAGAAAATAGGATGTGAATTGACAGATTCTTATTAGAGGCATTCTGCACTGCTGCTGAACAAAACCTGGTTTGCTTTTTGTTATTCCCTTCTTTTAAGAGAAAAGCTGCTTCCCTGCAGCCGCGAAGGGGATGGTTTTTTGGTTGATGGGTTAACTATTGGAGAAACCAAATACAAATAAAATAAAGCACTCGCAACTAAAAATAAAACCACTTTAGTAGTACCAATTCAGCAGACTGGGGCTCTAGGAAAGGAGTAATATCCTTTAAAGAGAAGAGGAGAGAGCATTTCTCTGCAGGTATATTCATGCCTTTGGTGCCCAGAGAGGTAGGAGTCCAAGGGCTTTCAAGTACTTCCGAGAGAAGATTATGATGCAAAAACCTCTTGTCCAGACATACACACTTGACATTTTTGCTGAGTGAAATAGAGTTGGTTGAACAAAATAGTACTGACTGTGTGGAAGTTATCTAGTCCTTAAATTTGATTTTGATTCTGGCAAGAGATTCAAGGTGCTGACTTAGGTCATCTTTCTATTTGTGTCTACAAGTGGTGAGCCCAGTAGCAGGTGGGGAAAGATGTTTGAATGCTGCAAGCTGTGCTTAAATGTCTGTGATTAGGAATTTTTTTGGTAATGTTTTTAATTAAAAAAGATTATTTCATTAAAACCTTTTTTTTTTTTTTCCTCCCATGAACATACATTTTGGTTTTCATTGGGAAAAATATCTTTGAAGTGTATTAAAGAATGGCTGAGGTTGGCAGGGACCTCCAGAGACCATCTAATCCAATGCTGCTCAGAGCTGGGGCAGCCAGAGCAGGTTGCCAGGGTCTGTGTCCAATTGGCTTTTGAGCATCTCCATCCTTGGAGAAGCCACAACCTCCCTGGGCGACCTGTTCTGGTGTTTAGTCAACCTCATAGAAAGAAAGTGTTTTATTGTGTTTAAATGTACCAAGGAGAAGAGTCTGGCTCTGTCTTTACATCTCCCCTGGGCGTTCCCTTCAGGCTGAGCAGCCTCTCCTCCTGTGAGAGATGTTCCAAGTCCCCAGCCATCTTCATGGCCCTTTGCTGAACTCCCTCCAGTATGTCTCTGGTACCAGGGAGCCCAGAACTGGACGTTGGGGATGAGATACCACAGTAATACCCTCCAGGCCATTTTTGTCTTAGCGTTAATTAATAGTAAAAAAACACTTTGAAATAGTTTAAAGGATCTGTGGGAATGGCTGTTCTAGAACAGATGACCTTCATTCACTCTCAGAAAGTTTCCCTGGGGGAGGAGGTTGTCCCAAAAAAGACTTTTTTTTTTTTGGAGCAGAGGGTGCGTTGGCAGGAGTTGGGTTTCCTTTTGGAACTGAGGCTGTGTTTGCATGAGAGGAAATCCATTCCACATACAGGCTTATTATTTATATCGTTATTATAAGAGGGTTGAAAAAAATTGCACGCTTCCAAAGGCCTCTGGGGCAAATATGGTGATAGAATTTGTGAGGACTTATTTTTTCTTATACGCAAGGCCATCATCCTATATTCCTGTAAATTTTTTTGTGAATTTTTTTTTTTGGATGGCCATGTACAACTTCATTCTCCCTGGGAATTGTTGCATCTCAATCAATTGGCAGAACTTGTGGGAGAAGGCAAGATGCTGCATAAGCTTTTTTTTCTGTCTGACCTGTGCAGTTTTAGCTAAGTTTTAACTAAGGGGGTCAAATAGGCACCTGGGTAGTCACCTCAAGAGCTTGTGCCATGAAACGAACTACTCTGCTGCAACTGCTGCTCATCGCTCTCAGCTGCGTGTTCAGGAACAATAAATACAGGTTTTCATCCCAGTAATGAGTTTTCTGCAGCAGCGTGAAAACTCCAGGGTTTCTTGTTATCAGAAGATAATCATATTCTGGCAGTGGTGCTTATCATATCCCGTAAATGTCCCAAGGATGCGATTATCTCCTGATATCTCTCTAGCCTGTTAAGCTTTGTTGTTTACTTACAGTGGAGAAAGCATTTGTAGTCTCTCAAGTTGATTTTATTCATTGTGATAATGATAGTAGTGAAGTGACCACTTGCTTGCTGGTATCAAGCAGCCGGATTAAAGCCCAAAATGTATTAAACCAGGTACTGAAGAAAAATGAATGTATTTAAATGGTCTCTCCTTCCTCCAGTATTTCAATAACTTCAATAGTGCAGATAATCTTGACCAGGCAAAGTTAATAGGGAATCTAGAAACAAACACACTGTTTTGTGTCCAAAAGACCTTTCCTTCCTATAGAAAATTTGGGTTGGTTCTTTAACACTTATATGACACCACTGGAGTTGAGCAGAGAGTAATTTATTCTCCTCTTGGCTACCGCTGTGCTCCCAGAGCAGATCTTTCCAGTGTCCTGGACCTGCTGCCTGGGCATCGTTACCAGTCAGGGGTTTCTGAGAACTGTAGAGGAAAATGGTTCATGTGTTCAGATTTTATAAAATACTGTGGAGAAAGAGATCTTGAATATATGTCTTATCCCTCTGTTACAATGCAATATTTGGCAGGTCTGGCATTGCTGAGGATCTCATAAGTACCACTGTGTACTCGAGGAACTAATTGCATTTCCAGATATCTTTGAGAAAACTTAGGTGTCACTAAGAAGGTTGCGTCAAATGACAGTCTCTTCATTACTTTACAATGAACAATATGTATTAAATTATTTTTTTAAGTTTAATGAGTTAAGCATGAACATTGCTGGGTTTTTAGCTTGAAAAAAAAATCCTTGAAAGCCGATTTCTAATTTGTTTAGAAATACTTTTCTAGGCACTGTATTTTCTGGCACACTTAATTACTTGAGGTCAAATTCTGCTTTCGCATGAACTGAATTTACAGGGAATGAGAACTTAACCTCATTTTCTATTCCCATTTTTAATTGTATGCTTTCTTACCCTAGTTCTTGATTTTTCTTGTATGGAGCTAAATTTGATTAAATATTTCATCACTTACTTAACTCTGGGGGAGAACTTGGTTGAAGCCAGGAAGAGACGGTCCCTTAAAATCAAAGAGAAAAGCGTTAAGTTGATTGCTGTGCATTGGCAGAGGTACAGTATGAGCTGCAGTCATGAACACTCTTAAGAGTGAATTAGACTTGTTTTTAGAGGAAAAAGACAGTACAGAATACAAACAGTGGTGATGTGGTCAGGTTGATCAGCACGGGCTGCCAATCTCCTAGGAAAGCCAAATCTTATGGGAAATAAAGCTTTGCCCTTTTTTTGGTCCAACCTCCAGGAGATCGCAAGGGGTGGTGGCTGAGGTGGATCTGGGGCTTGAGCTGTGGAGCCAACGTGCTCCTGGTGAGTTGTCCAGGAGCCCAGCTTGCTGCCCGATGGCCAGGAGGGTTTGTCCTGGGAACCAGCCTTGAGCCCACCATGGCACAGTGCCGCTGAGGCACCATGCTTGGAAAAATGCAGGAATGCAATGAAAATTGGGGATATTTTGAAGATGTGGAGGAAGGTGCGAGTTAATTTTCAGAAAAAGATAGGGAAAAAAAGTCCTGAAACTTCTGCAGTAACTAGTAAAAGTAAGCTTCCCTCTTAAGAGTAAGATGCAACATATATACAAGTATGTATATATACACAGAAATGTATAGAAAGTGGCACTGATGTGTTGATGCAATAAATTATGAATATTTTTCAATAAAAATAAACATGCTATTGCTGACTAAGGCATGGCAGGCTGATAAACAGTTCATTGTTAGGGGGGTTGTCTGTTAGTGCAGAAGTTTTAGATACGTGGCATTCCTATATAGATCTGTTCTGTGCGTGGGTATCTATATATAGCACATAGAGGCAACGCAAAGTTTAACCTACAGTATGTATGAGATGTGTTTGAACAATACAAAAATGATGACATTTCAGTCACAGTACTTATCAGTTAAAGAACACCCTTTGAAGGAGAAAAGTGCAGCAGTAATTTCATTTTACTCATTACTCTAAAAATAATTTTCTTATTCATTTGATAAGAAGCATTCTGTGCACCATTTAGGAGGAAATTTTGAAGTGTCATTTTTAAATGTCTTTTTTTTTTCCTCCTTTTAACACAAGGTTTGGTGCCCAGATCTCCAGAAATAAATGTAGCCACAGCTTTTGTCACTTTATCCAGGAAACAAAGGTTAACTCTTCTCTGCAATATTATTTATATATTTTTTTGGTTAATAAGCCTTTTTTGTTAATGCAGCATCTTACCTGCTGAGTCGTAGATCTTTGATACACAACCGGCCCTCGAGTCTTAGTTGAAGGTCAGCCCACAAGTGGGAGATGCTGTACACGTAACCTGCCTTGTTATCGGATCGGAGAATGTCATTGCTTCCTCTGGGGACCTTCCTGTGGGGACGGGGACTTGCTGCTTGGCAGGCCCTGTGTCCAAGATAACATTATTGTACTCCACGGAGGTGGAAGACAGGTTTATGGGATGTTGCAGGCAAACATATCCATGCGGTGTTTGAAAGGAACCTCCTGTGCTAGTGTTTGAAGGTGTGGAAGGAAAGCACAACCAGATAAATCGAATGGCCCAATTCAAAGCAAAGTGAATTTTAGCTTGAAGATCCCATGAGACCCCACCAAGTAGGAACTCTTAATGACAGAAATGGTGAATATCCATCTCATTGGAACCTGAAAGGTCAAAGTCACCAGGCTTTGTCATTGATAAAGAAAGACTATGCATTAGTTAATTAACAAGAGTAACCGATGGATGCTCTTTGGAGATAATGCTTTTGCTCCTGCTTCCTGAGGGCCAGTTCAGAAACATTTTTCTTTTGATAAAAGATACACCTTAGTAAGTGAGATTAGATTCTGCACACATACAAAAGAGGGTGAAAGAGCACTACTACATCTACCTAGGTACTCTGTTTAAAAAAAAATTGATAGGTAGAGATGCCTTGTCTTTGGCAGAAAGTGGTTCTTATTACCAACGATGCTATGGATCAGAAGTTAGCTGCTGCAGGGAGGGCAGATTAAGAAGGTGCTATACTGTCAGATGAGACCTCATGCTTTTAAGCTGCAATTCTATTATTGATTACAACATCTCTATAATAAAACAGGTACAAGCTTGTATTTAATTTTCAAAGACTGCAAATTCCGTTTGTTCTACAACTTCTGAGTGACATAAATCTTTTAATGAATGTTAAAAAAGATTGTTTCTCAGATAGTAACAAGTCATTCATAATTGTCCAAGGAATTCAATTGTATTTAGAACATATCATGTGTTGGATGAATGAAAATTTCTCAGTTGTCAACATATTGTGATTTTTTTTTTCCGATTCCTTTTTGTCTTTCCCTGAGATGTAGAAAAAACAATTCAAAGTTTCATTAAGTACTTATTTGTCATAATGGATACCTTATCCCAGTGTTGTTTTATAGACTGTAGTGATTTACAGAACAATCAGCCGGGATTTCCAAACTGTCCATCAAGAAGAGTTATCTACTAGTATTTGATAGAAGAAAAAAATGCCTGATTTTCTTCCTACCCCAATGTGTACTTTGACTATCTGTTCTGTGCGTTTTTATTGATATTATATTAGTAATACTGAATTCATCCCTTCAGATATCGAGCCATCAAAAATAATGTTTCTCCTCTGTCCTTTTCCCTGTGGCTACGTAAAACTCGGGGAGGGAAAATGAAAACTTATTTCATAGTGAATTCTTCCAGAATGTGCACATATCCCACTGATCCTGCGTAACGGGCAACCTGCTGTTTCCATCCAGGGTGTTCAGCTGCAATGTAGGGAGGGACCAGCGACTATTTCCAGTGGAAAAGGAGATTACAGATGTGTGGGGCAGTGAAGGGAGCTCCCAGCCACTCTTCCTGATGCCATTGTACGGTTAAATGAGAGGAGAGCACATTACAAATGAAGCTCGGTATTAAAATTAGCTGGAGTGAGACACGCATAAACACCCCAAGGGAAGTATAATTACTCTTCCAATTATCGCTTACCCTGAGAAATGACTTGTTACCTTTTTACAGCTACAAAAAAAAAATATTTTAAGTTTTCACTGCTACTTTTCTTCATCCGGTTTTTATTCTTTGCTAGACCAGTGGGTATCATGAGGGTCTTCAGAAATAGCTCATAATATATAAACAATGGAGCATTAGATTCCTCTTTCTTGTACAGCTGTTCATGCGAAGCCACATGTCCATCCCATTTAATTAAATGCCATCTTTGCCCCTGTAGTGATTGTTTCAACGGGATGTTGTTTGTCACTAAAAAAGTATCATATTTGGAAAGTGTCTGATGATGTGATAGCAGAGCCTTTTTAATGAGTCCCACTTAACAGGGTGAATCAGTTTGGGCTAGGCATGATTAAGTTTGTGATCAAGAGCTTGACTAAGAATTTTATAGTTGATGTTGATTAAGAATATTGGATGATAATTAATGCATAACTCCTGTCTTTTACGTGTCTGGAGAATCAAAATAGCTGAGAGCGGTGCTAGAAAAAAGTGGGATTGCCAGCTTGCTTGAAGCATTTAGCTGCAGCAATTTTATCTAATTCATGAATTTGTTGTGGACAGTAACAAGAACAGTGTCTTCCATTTTTAGCCCATCTCTTCCTTAATTATGACAGGGACCAGATAAGGAGGCTCAAATGTCTTCAGGATTCAGTTTGTTTTGTTGAATAAATATTATAGTGTAATATTTCAAAGGCCTCCTCTGACCTTAATTTCTAGGATCACCTTGTGATCCTAGAAGGTGTTTTGGGATCACAAGGTATCTCTTGTCATTTCCAGTTTGCACTTGTGGACACATCTGCAGTCTAATTAAAGTTCGGTTGGTTCAGAGTCTTCATTTAATTTGAGAGAGGACCTTGCCCAGTATCCATGAGTATGGGTGAAAACAGCCCTTTTTGTTCAGAGGATTTGGATAAGGCATCTTTCAGGGTTTGTTTTTGTCTAATAGAAACATATCTCACTGCTAATAACGTAACGTAAGAATTATCTAAAAAATAATAATCAGACTTCTGTTGTAAGAGGAGTTCTGGCAGTCCAAAATCTTTTTTTTCAGCTAAATGAAACCAAACCTGAAATTGCTCTTAAACAAGATTCTCCACACTGTTGCAAAACCTTCATAGTTCTTCATTTAGATAAATTAAAAATACAAAGCTCTATTATGTGTTGCACTAAAGAGGAATGAAAACAATATTTTATGCAAATGAAATGTTGACATAATTGAAACAAAATAAGTACAGACATTAATTTTACTCTGTTTTAATTTCATAGAGATCACATTTATCACAAAACTTACATTTGGAAACACTGGAAAGCTCGTCTATCAAATTAAAAATGAACAGCTCTTACATACCACTAAGTAACTTGATTTGGCTTCAACACAAGAGTTTGTATCTGCATAGAGAAGAAAACATATTTTTTAAAAACAGAAGCCTGTAGAACAGATGTGTTTTTAAGGAGGGGGGGGAGTGAATTGACAGAGGTTTGCTAAAGCACCCTATGAACTAGTGCCTGGTGGCTTAGTCCATATAGTCTCAATGTCAAATCTGTGGTTTGCTGGGCTGAGTTTGGAGAAAGTATCCCAAACCTCCTCTAAAATAATATCAAAGCGATGCAACGGGATCAAGTGTGTTGTTTCCTCAAAGACAGTGTTGTCCAAGAGCTTGTGCCGTGGGAGGACAGTGACAGGGAATACTGTGGTCCTCATCCCATGGGGTCACTACACACGTGCTTACAATGCAATTAGAAAAGAGCTCAGAACTGCTCTTGTGTCGGGTTGTATTTTTTTTTTTTTTTCTTTTGAGCTCACATAAATAGCTGTTTTTCCTAGATTTCCCAGAGCGTTTCCCTGCTCAGAGGCTCTTCAGGGCTGGGAGCGATGAAAGCTCCATTTGCTGCACCATGTCAGCTCGCTTTTGGGCCAAATGGCATGAGAATTGGGTAAGGAGTGCTCGGAAAGCTCGCCCTCTTTCTGAGGAGTGTTATGAAGACAGAGGAGAGCCCAAATCTGTCACCTTGGTATCCAGGAGGGCAACGATGGAGGAAAGAGAGATTAGCAGTGATAGGTGAAAATAAATCCGTGTCCTTGCTGTTCCCTGTGGGCAGCGTGATTGAGTTATTCCTGGCGCAGAACTTCGGAGGGGACGGTCTTGCTCTCGCCTTGACCGCAGCCTCCACGGGGGCTGTCGGCACTCCTGGTCTGTGGCTCTGCCTTCTCCCTGCTGCTTATCTGCTAGGTGTCACCAGAGTGTGTGAATTCATCTGGTGTTTTGAATACATAAACAACCCGTGAGACAAATCCAAAGATGAGTTTCCTGAGCTTGACTTTGGCTTTGGGCAGCACAAGTATCCTTAGCATGACTCATGTTTTAGTCCGAGACAAGGTAAAAATGAAAGCTCTCCACTGGTGAGGTTAAGTCCCCGTGGGACCTTTGATATTGCGGATGAAATCTTCTTCTTTTTAAATCTTTGTCTCTCAAATTTCCTATTTTTGATCTTGCCTGTAGCGACTGTACAGTTGCCATAATAATGTATAAAAAGTGAGAATCATATGTGTACATCACAAGGGCAGTCTGGGACCTGATGGGACATATGACCTTTGCCCTTACTTTGGCACATTTGTGCATAAAAAGTTCACATATAAAGCCTTTTAAAGATGAGGACTAAAAAAAAAAAAAGTGTGCAATTTGTTCAAGTACAAGTTCAAACTTCTGAAGACTTCAGTATATTCATGAGTATTTGGAAACATGAAGTGATAGAAGTATAAGATTTGAGCTTCATGTATCCTAATCAACAGATGTGTATTCCCCCTCCCCTTATTTTCCTTTCTCCCTTTAGACTTATGAATTAGTTTTCCCCTTCAGCAGATTGTTTTTTCTTTATTTCTCCTACTTAGATACTGTAAAAAGTAATTAAGATAATCTTATCAAAAGAACATGAAACAGAAATTTAACTGATTAAATTTCAGACCAATTAGTCATACAGAAGCCTTTGTGTAGACCTTCTGTGGATTCTGCACCGCTTGTACTTTCCATTTCCTATTTTACAACGGCATGAAGTTAGGAAATTACATTCCGTGGAGATGGTAATTAACTTTGGTAATTAAAATACCACCTTCGTAGCAGATAACCAGTCAGCTTCAGGTCAATGGCAATTTTTGATGCGACACATTTAATCTTACAGAAGATTGAAATGTAAAAAGTTACATCAGTAATTTTTGGGGGGAGGGTTGCTGAGTCTCTTCATGGTAAAATATCATACAACTTCAGCAAGATGGTGGAACAGAGGAAAGAGGGATTGGAATTTCTGTCCAGAACTTAATATTAAATAGATATATTATGTTGTATTTTAGTTTATCAAATTCTCTCGCTCTATATATGGATCAGACATAGTCTACAGATTATTATTTGCTCTATATGAAAAAGAGAAAATGTGGTATTTCCCTGTTTCACTAAGGTGGACCTAGATATTCTTGAGACATTAAAGAGGATGTGAGGATGAAAAGCAGCTAGCAAATGGCAACTCCACTATAGAGAATGTAACCACGTGGAAAAGCAGGAAAAGTAAAGTTTTTCCATTGTCAGAAGGGATGTTCTTTGGCCATAAATTGACAGTTTGCCTTGAGAAAGTAGAACTTCGTTTAAAAAAAAAAATAAAATGCAATCACATGTGACTAAAATACATTTGTAGACATGTCATTTAGACAGTGACTTGAGGAATGCTATTTTATTGGGGGGTTTATTGCAAATAGAGAAGATTAATTGGCACCTGATTCTGTTTTCCATATGTAGATCAAACCAAAACCAGAACCAAAAAGTTCATGTTCCAATACCACAGATACTGCAGGCTGGAAGAAACAGTTGTCATTGATCTGGAACAGTACATGGGAAAGTGGTAGGAAAAAATCCAAGTGAATGAAAATGGCAAAAAGATATGAAAAACCTTTCAACACAAGGACATAGAAGATTTTTGGCAGCAAGCACAGAGAAATGGTGGGGCAGGAATGAAGGGTCTGCTGAATAGTAATACTGAAGTGGGTCTATAGCTACTTGGAAGTCAAACTAAAACTTTTTCTATAAAAAAAAAACCCCACATTTTTCACAGATGTCAT
>JAOXJK010000003.1:13676917-13693056 GCA_025774025.1 Xenus cinereus
CTGAGGGGAGACCTTCTCGCTCTCTCCAGCTCCCTGAAAGGAGGGTGTAGCTGGGGGGGGGTTGGTCTCTTCTCCCAAGGAACAGGCGATAGGACAAGAGGAAACGGCCTCAAGTTGCAGGTCTTACATTTCATATATTGCTTGTTAAGCTCCCTAGGAAGAGCTTATGGACCAAAGCCGTTACATAGATGCGAAATGTTTTGAATAATCTCATCATGCAATTAGCGTGTATGAATCTTGGCTGTGGACGTCATGGCAATGATGAACTGAATCTGGCCTCGTTTGTTTGGGTTTTTTCCTCTACTTGTTTGCACTGTCTGAAAATCCAGCCTGAGTTAATACTTTGGTGCAACTGAAGCAGAACTTAGTAATAAGAAACATCATTTCAGACCATAATGCTTTTGTATTTGAACTTCAGCAATTGATTTTTTTCATACTTGTCAACCTGGTAATTTTTTTTACATTTAAACAGCATTTTGCATCCCTAAACATTTGAGATTAGGGCTCTTTCAAAGAGTGGTGGGGTGTTTCAAGGTCTTCAGGAGCAAATGGAGAAGCCTCAGAAATACCTACTTAACCCATCACCTGTACAGATGACACCACTTCCCAGAACACTAAAAGCAAGGTATTTTTCTTGTACTTATGGCTTTTGAAAACGTTCTAGTAGGTATGGCACAGAAAATAAGAAACAGCTCCAATTCCTTAGCATTGTAGTGAAGTTCCTTAATCAAAAGCAACTGTCATGTTGCAAATACCTTAGCATAAAATAATTTTTCCCTCCTACAGTTTACTCTAAAACACAGGTGAGTATTGGAGTAGTCCCCTGTGACTCAACAGTGCTCTACATGCTTTAAGGAAACCTCATATATAAGTCTTTGCTGGACTGGGACTATGGAGGGGCCAGGAGAAGGATGTGAATGAAATGGCTGGATTGTTTCCAGCTGGATTTGTTCGGCAGCAGGTCCCTGTGGTTGTGCTGATAGAAACCTTGGGGAGAGCCTGTTTGAGGAAAAAGAGCAGTGTAATTATTTCTGACAGCTGGAGGGTGGAAGAGCAAAGAGTTAGAGAGTTGGAGTACGAGAAGCTGATCACTGGACTGTCCTCAGGGCCAACGGGGTGCCCTGCTGCAGAGGAGAACAAAGGGCTCCCTTTATTCTCCTTGGACAATTCTTTGTATCTGGGATTTTTTAAAATGAGTGCAGGAATTATTATTTATTGGAGCAGTAATAATCCAGCAGGATATGTGGTTAATGAAGTACATCGCTCCATGCTTCTTGCATCGCTGATGGCTTGAGGATTCGTCTCATGCTGCAAAGCCCACGTGTGTTATTTGAAGGAGCTACTTGGCCCTTAGAGAGGTGGTGTTCAGCCAGCCTTTACTCTCTATTTGGAAAAGTCTCTTGAGCAAACAAATAATTGAGATGTACACATCTGTAATGTGTAGGACCAAGCAGATATGCACAGCATCCTCTTGAATTAGTTGCAAGAGACACAAAAAGACTTTTAGTGCAACTCTGTTTTCCAGAAGATGAAAATCACAGCTCCTCTAGCCAAACTTTTGTGGGGCAAATGAGAACCAAGCCTGCTGGGGAAGTGAGGACATCTGTATGGCATGCCTTCTTTGGAATTTTCTTCAGTTGTCTTAAATCTAACATGACAATCTTTTTTTGTTGTTGTTGTTAAAGAAGGATTTGAGGAGAAATGTTTAACAAATTGCGCAAAGATTGACTTTTTTTTTTCCTTTTTCTAATACTTGAGGATTAATGAACTTTGTGCTTTATAATAGGTCTGCTGCAGAAATGTGCCTAGATTTATGTTAAATCAGGCTGTATGAACTTGGGCATAGGAGCGATCTTTTTTTTGCTCTATCTTAGCTCAAGGAGATTTGTGTCAGCAATGGGTCTTCTGCACATTAGTAACCAGAGGTAAAGTGTCATATAATTTGGTACAAGCATATCCAGCAGTCTGTCCCATAATGAAAATCCAGTCCTGGGTTGGAGATGGCAGGTGCAAAGGCTTTATAAAGAAGCATTAAACTCATTTTGATAATAGGTAAACTGAAACTGTAGCCGCTTTAGACTAGGGGACTGGACCCAAATTGTGCACCCGTGCTGTGATGCTTTTTATAGTTTACAGGAAACAATCCCTGGGTGGACTCATAGCTACTTTCAGTATTGTGCTGGACTTTGAACAGATTCATTTCACCTAAATTCTGCTGAGGATAGCCAAGTCCCCTGGGAATTTGACTCTCCAACTTTTTGCATGTTTTTTTAGCCACTTGCTTCCTAAGTGTGTTGATGTAACACCGAGACAGCAGCTATTGCTGTGTATGGATGACTTTACAGGGGCGTTGAGTGGTGGCTCAAGGAGATGGGCTACAGCTTGTGCCACCCCCCTGAGCCCATGGGTATCCCTGGGAATCCTGAGAACAAATCTCTGCCATAAACGTAACGTCGACATCTCACTCTGAATGGTTTTTCTTCTCCAAGAGGCACTGTTGGTGATGTGGAGCAGGGGGTGCATGCTTAAAATGAAGCGTACGCTTTCCAACGCCTCTGCTTTGCCTTGTGCTGCTCTGTTGCCAGCAGGTTTCGTGCCAGTGTTCAGTGTTTTCCTCAGTTGCCTGAGCTGAACGTAGGTCTTAAATTGTAAACTCTGCTCTTAGAGTGCCATGAAGTTGTAGGATGAGTGATTCACAGCGGCTTAATGCAGTCGAGTTGGTGGCCTCTCCTTCAGCATCGTGCGTGTTAATCAGAGTTGATAGTATCTAAAATAAATTAAGTATATAAAATGGTGTTTCTTTCACCAAAAACAGCATTTCTTGATATTTATTGGTTCCCATTTGCAAAACAAGGCTTGTTGAAAAGTCGAGGCTCTAGTGCGTATTTTAGAAGTGCCAGAGCTAATCTGTTACTGTGATTGTTAGTCCTTTCCAAAATAATCCCCATGTGACAACGGGCACCGAAGAATCAATGCCTCAATATAAGAATGATCACAGGGATTTCCTCTCATTTTCTAAACCCTCTGAGATCTCGTACCTCTTAAATCTCAGCCAAATTTCCAGAAAAACAGAGCACTGTGGGGGGAATTAAAAAAAAGCCAAGTGAAGTTTGGTGACATTGAAGTAGAAATGCTGGAATCCTGGTGTATGGGGGTCCTGGAGCTTTTCTTTAGGTTTTGCACAGGTTTCAGCACATAGACTTGTTTAAAAGCCTTATGAAAAAATAAAGGTAGTAATAGCGTGCTGTGAGTGGATGCTTCACGTAATTGTTGTTTATTAATATGAAAATACTACAGCGACAATAGCACAAGTATCTAAGAGACACATTTCTGTTATCTGCAGTGAGAAGTCGGGTAAGTTGAGTGGGAGAGACCGGTGCAGCATCTGGAGCTAAACGTGTAACTCTCTTTTTATTTAGTGCAGGGCAAATCTTGGGAGTTGCTGAGTGTCTTCATCACTTCAAGGCTGATGAGAGCCGAGAGCTGTCATCACCTCGCAGGACCAAATCTTGCTTATTTACGGATGGAGCCTGTGCTTGCTCTTTTATAGCATATAGCATACAGACTTAAATGGTCAGGAGCACTAGAGATGCTGTGATCTTAAGGTATTTTTCAATATAGTCAGTTTTAATGACATTTGAAAGAGCTAACTGCTCTGAGGATAAGTATGATAGGGTGACATATGGCAAAGCAGATATGGGTTTACCTCCTACAGCTTGTCTTCATGTTTGACCTGAGCAGAGTAGAAGGGAACCTGCCTGGTGAGGATATTTGATTCTGCCTTTTCGCATATTTATTTCATCTGGGGATGGCATTTTCTTACCAGAGTGCTTATCCCTGCTGAAAATTAATATTTTATTTATATTTTTTTTTTTGCGGGGAATAAACCTTAATGTATGAATAACTTGACGTGCGTGTAGGGGCTCTGCACCGTTCCTTATCTGAAGGTTTGTACCAAAACTTGTGCCAGAGCACGAAAAAGTTAGATGGGTTGGACACTGCTGGTGCTTTCATTGCTATTCACCCCTCGTACGAGAGGAGATTGAGGTTACGAGGAAGTTCTCATCTTGTATCTTTAGTCCTATTATTATCGTTGCCTAATTATGAACTCATTGTAATGAAGTTCATAATAAGGAAATTAGAAATGGAATCTCAGTGGCTGCTGGGCGGGTTTTACACCTTAGATGGTGTAATTACACCCAAGTCCCTGCTGGGGATCGTACACTGCTGTGTGTGTGCAGTGCCAGGGTTGCACATACCCACATCTCACACGTGTATGTTCAGTTTGCTCAGTCGTCCCAGAAAATTTTGGTAGGAAACTCATTTCAGACTGTTTTCTGGGCTCTTGTGCGGGGGTGCTCCTACCTCTGGGACTCTGGGGAGAGCTGCAATCACAGGGACTTCAGCTTGTGGCCAAAAAGCTGCAGAGTGTCCACCCTCCCTCTGTGCAGACACTGGTAGCTGAGTTGGGATTTTCTTCTTCTGTTCAACTTACAATTTATTTTCTCTCATGCTGGAACAGCCTAGAAGTAAAATCTAGAAAAAGAAATTTTATTTTTATTGAAAATATTCAGGCCAAAGCATCATGGTTGAAAAACAGAAATCCTGCAGGAAACATAACATTAAAAGTCTGGAGGTCTTCAGTTTCTCACTGATAACCTGTAAACACGTGTGAAAATTGTGTATATGGATGCATTTATAAAATTGTCCTTTTTCCCCAGAAATCTTTTTTTCTTTATAAAAAGCTGTGAAAACCCAACAGAAAAGCTAGGTGACAGAAGATAACCGGTTCTCGGTATCGCTTTACGTTGCCGTAACTCCCAAAAGCTGAAGGAGCTATATAAACACCTAGGAAACCACAATCTGCCCTGAAAAGCTTACAAGTAAGAGAAGATTTTTCAAAGACATAAAAGGCAGATTGGTGTCTGGCTCTTGCTGAAAATCACTCAGCACCTCAATCTGCTGAGCATTGTTGAAAATCCCACCCAAAGCCCCTCTCGGTCGCATGAAACAATAGGAATATAACGTGAAAGACTCGACAGCACCTTTCTACCAACCATTTTCTTTGTAAGTCACAAAGAAAACGTTTTCGTTTTCTTTGTAATTTTTCTTCTTAAAGATTATGTGAGATACTGAAAATATATTAGTGGGTGGTTCACAGACCAGAGGACTCATTTAAGGAAAAAAAAAAAAAAAAGGCTGCAGACGGCTGGTTTCCATCTCCTCCCTGGCTGAATTAAGAAAGATGTTTTTCTCCCCACTGCTCTTCTATCTCCCTCCTTTCCATTTTCTGCATTATGTTTCCTCCTCCAGACTGTGGCAGTGGAGCTGAATGCTGATGAGACCATCGGCAGTCTGTCCCCAGACACAACTTTTTAAGGTCATTTCTCCTGGTTCTCGATTGCTTGACCTGCTCATTTCTCTTCACCAGCCATGGTAGGCTACCCAATTATACGCTGTTATTTTTATGATACTTGCTTGTCCTTCCCAGCCTTAATCTTCCTTTATTGCCAGGAACACCCACAGTCTCTGTAGTCTAGTTAGAGCTAAAGTTCATAAGAGAAATGTTTTAAATCGACAGTTTCAAACGAACAATCAAGGAGCGCACGCGGTGATGAGGTGGAACAGGCTTTCTGTGGACGTCGGGAAGAGGAGCCATAGGGGCTGATGCAGTGATGCTCACTCAGCTCCCACGGCCCAGTCCGAGGATGGGGGTTACCTTTGAAGGGAAGGTTGCACACAGCAAGCAACCTGGGCAGGGCTGTGGTGGTTTTATATTGGCGTAGTTGTGTATACAAGTGATATTTTTAAGGATCTGACTCTCGTTTTCCTAGGCCTTGGTAAAATGGTTGGACTTTGATGATCTCAAAGGTCCCTTCCAACCGTGAAGATTCTGTGATTTTTGTGAAATATCCATCCATCTTGGTGGTTGTTCTCCATTTCAGGCAAAGTCTGGTTTTATTGCTATATTTATTGGTTTTATTCCAAATTCTGCAGCTCTCCAGTACACAGTCACTTGAGTAAGACTGTCTATTATTTATTATTATGCTGGTCGCAAGGTTTGTGCACTGGTCGTGTGGAGGAAGAGGTGGAGAGAGGGAGATGACAAGGCTGAGCATTGAAACACGAGCTCTGTTTATCCTCTGGTGTGTGACGTCCACATACTGTGAAACAGCATCGTGAACCGGTGAAATAAATTCCCTTATATCAAATTCGCTTCTGCCTTCTAGCAAGGATAGGCTCAGCATCAATAAAAGTAAATTGCTCTGAGACAGAATCTGCAAGTTACTCGTGTGGACATGTGTGTCTTCCATGTGGGACATTTCACAAGTCAACACACATGAACCGTGAGGAATGATCTATATGAACTGTCTGCACAGGAAGAGACATCCCATAATCTGTACGCTCACACTAAATGCTGGAAGTTGTCTTGAGATTTCTATTTAATTCAAGATTTCTTCTTAATTTCATGGTCTGCGGCAAACAAACGTGAGCTGTGCCTCTTCTGACACGGCGATGCCACTTCATCTTCGACCCCATCAACCGTTTGCTCATCTCACAAGCAATGTGTGGCTGTAGTTCCTGCTGTATGTCACAGTTGTGCCCATGTGCACGGAAGGTCCAAACCGCCCCCCAGGCCACCGCACGGTCAGAAGGGATGAAGCTCATCCCAGGGCTGGCTGGACTGACCCCAGCAGAGCTGCGGGATGGATGGATGGATGGATGGATTTGGCCCCAGCTCTGCGTTTCAAAGCTTTCAGAGTTGTCTGAGCAAACAGGGATGTGAATGAATCATACTTTAGGTATTTACATTTCTCAAATGCCTGAGAAGCTTTTTAAAGGTCAATCTAATTAAGACAAAGTTTGTTTGTACCGATATAAAGTAGTTACTATTATTGGAAATTCATTCCAATGCAATATATGGCATTTTACTTACAGCTTAAATTTTAGTTTTGTATGCTTAATTTGGAAAGAGCAGAAATGATCTTTTGGTTCCATAATGTCTTACTTAAAATGACATTTTAATCAATAATGATTTTTTTTTGCTACAATTAAAAAAAGATTCATTCTTCTTGATGCAAAATCATTAATCAAATTTTTTACATAAGAAGGGTTGGGTTTTTTTGTATTGGAAATAAAATTGCCTAGACTCATAACAGCCACATTATTTAGTGTGTCTCTTTTCGATTCCCATTTTATGGGAACAAAAGCCTTTTTTCTATAATTTAAGGGTGCATTTAAATTCTGTTTGAAAGAAAAATTTCATGATGTGTTGCCCTTAAAAGCTATAAAAATTGAGATCTATTTGTGCATCTCAATAAGAATATCAAAGTGAGAAGTAAATCAGTTTTTCTTCTAGTTTCTTTTCATATTTGAATAGTTCTGCCTGCTGCCCTTGTGTCTCCTTCAGACAAGCCTGTTGTCCCAAGCTTTGCCCAGCTGAGGGAAGTTTAGACCTTACAGTCCTTATTGTCCTAAACTTTATCACCTTAAAAAGATATTAAAATGAGGGGAGGGGGCAGGAAGGGCATAATTAGTATTGTTCCACCAACTGTTTTCTTTTTAATGGGTATCTCGTTATCTGAAAGCTCGGAGCCAAGTCCAAAGCATTCCCGTTGAGGAGTGAACCGTGTCCAAGCAAAGACTTCTCTCCCAATCAAAACTTGTGTCGCTGGCAGCAGGGCTTTCTCTTGACCTGACTTCTTTCTAGTAGTCTTTAAAACTGTTTTCCTACTGTGAAACTATAGAAATTTTATGTTTTTACCTGAATCCTGTAAAGTCATAAAATGAGATGACACTTTGCAAAACAGAAGAAAAAAAACCTCCTTTATGTGACTGAGTTTCTTGGAGATATTAAATACTTCAGGTTTGCTCTAGATGTTCATATAGCTCATAGTTCTGTTGAAGAGGAGCGGTTCGTCCTACGTAGCCAGAACTTTCCTCTCCCGTGACGTTGCCAGCCTTATCTACCAGCCTGTTCATGTATTACATGATACTGATCCCAAAACATCTTAATAACTGTGCAATAATTAAGCTCTTAATTCAGTATATTTTAAAGCATATAGCTAAATGTAATATAGTCTGACCTACGAAAGGGAAGATATTAAAGAAACATCCACATATCTGTAGCTGAGAATTAAAAACTATGAACATCAAGAAAAAGGCAGTCTTGAAGTTTGGAATAAAACAGAAAAGGGCCGTATCCTTTCCTCTGTTTCTTACTGCACCTGACTCCAGAAGATTTGAAGGACTCATGTGCCTGGTTTGGAACTTGGTAGCCCAGAGCAGCATAAAGAGAAAGGGTTATTTTTTCTCGGAGAGTGCATTTTTTTCAATCATAAGAAAAGAAATGAAGATGTTCTTGCTTAAATATGCAGGGTAAAATGTAATGTTTTAGCAGCATCATAAAAAGTAATTACTGTATCAAAGTCAGGCATAATTGTCACAGGTGTGAATGGAAATACACAGCATCGTGTTGTCTCAGATGTTAAGTATTTTAAGTATTTACAATTAAAAAAAAACCCCAACCCTCTCGAGCCTTTTCCCAGTTGCAGTGATGCTATAGACAGTGCTGTTGCCAGGACTGCTGCTTTTCCAGGCTTTGCTGTTTTTCGGGTAGTGAAATGTCTCGCTCTGCTGTTGTCCCACAAAGCTGCTGCCTTCCTTCTGGGCTTCCCAGAGTGAGGTGTGGACAGGGGGCCGATGCATCACCCAAGTTGACAAAACCAGCAAAAGTACCAGCAGAACGCTTGAATTCCAGATATGCTCTCTCCAAGGGTGTCCCACAAAGGAGATAACGGATTTCCCCCGATGGCCCTGCCATCTGAGAGGCACCAAATGGATGGGGTCCCATGCTATCTCAGCATCGGGGACATAAATACCAGGCTGTGCCCTAATGCAGGGGACGCTAATGGGATGCTGAGCAGCGCCCACTCCTCTCGGCCCTGCTCGGTCTCCGTGTCGCCCGTGCGTGGCAGTGACCTTCCCCATGGGGTTTTCTTCCTTGGATGGGTGGTGTGAGCCCAGGGAAGGTCAGGCTGGTGTCCTTGCTGCTCGTGCTGACTCTGACTCCTCGTCTGGTTGTTCCGTAAGAAAAAGCAGGATGAGGGCTGTGTTAGTTTATCACGCGTGTGAATTGCATCAAGCCAAAACCATTTTTCATGTGGAAATATAGAGTTTTGGGTGGTTTTTTTGAGATTAAAACTTTATCTCATGTATGAATAGTATATCAATAGCTGTTAAGAAGACCCCGTTTTTAACATCCAGTCCGCATCTTGGAGGAACTCTGTCACAGCTGGACTTTTTTCTCGTTTCTCTTCATTTATGTCGTAAGCTCTTGGTCAGGGACTGTCTGCTGTGCTTCGCGCAGTGCTGTGGATGGGTGGTCTCGGGTGAGGCTTGTCAGCGCTACCAACAGCTCAAAACTCACCTCCAGGAGCCGACTACCGTCATATGCATCTCGGAGGTGAGAGCTGAAACCATCCCTCTGTGCTGAATGAACGTGCAGCGTAAGAAGCTTGGCTTAAATCTGGCGACTGTGAATGGTGTGTAATCAGATACACAAAATAGGTCATAAATAATCACAGGGAAACCCCAGCATGCATTTTCTTTGTTAGTTTCTGTAGCTTCTGAAAGAAAATAAGTACTGTGTGGATTGTGGTACAAGAGTAAAATAGCTATTGAAAGGCTCTTTGTAGCTGCTGACTTGTTTGTTGCTAATTTACTCCTGATCTGTACAGCCAGACAGGATGAAGGTGTGTGCGAGGAAACCTAATTTCTCTGTCTGAGAGAGGTACCTAGAGGTACGTGAGGGGGAATAGCCCTAACACTTGCATCCACAACAGCATTTTTTTTTTTTTTCTTGTACTTGCTGCTAAAAAGCTTTATCCCATTTCTTGCCATAGAACCTGAAAAATCTCTACTCAACACTCCAGTTCCCCTGTCCCAGGGGAAATCTGGGGAGCAGACCGGGGTGCTCTGATGGCTCGGGGAAGGCAGAGGGGGGGCTGCCTTGTTTAGGTTCCGATACATTCTTCAAGTGTGAAGAAGTCACAAAAGATGACGTTAATTACCTAAATAAACTTAACGGGAAACGTGGGTTGAAGACCCTCACTCCTGGAAAGAAGTGGCAGAAGGGTCTGTAATAATCTTTTGTCAGCGTTTCAGTTTTCTGATGAAAAGATGTGCAATAAGGAAAGAATTGCTTCCTTGCAATGGGGGCCCCGGTTTCCACAACGCTGCAGCGGGGAAGATGACAGGAATTGCTTTTGAGTTGTTCTGGTAATAACGACTGTAGATTGAATTACAATAAGGTCAATCTCTTAAACGTTTCACTTTAAAAATAAAAAAAAAAAAATAAAAAATCCACTTTTCTATTTGGACATATGTTTTAGCTCTGTGGCATGGCATTTATGTGGAAAATGATAGAAGGTAAGACATGGAGTGCTGTTTAGTGGAAACATTGTAGATTATAAATAGATTAGATTCATCTGATGGAGGAAATATTCAGTACACGTTTCAAGCTGGATGTGGCTTTTTGCCAGTCTGCCTAATGCGCTCTGAGTGATATTGGGGTCAGCTGACGGACAGCCCTACCTCGATTTTTAGGGTTAATGCTGGAGAAGTTACTGTAGGCTACTTTTTAGACTTTCATAAAAGAAAAGATTGGAAGTTGGCAGCGATTTTAAACAGTGGTTTCCCATGTAAAAATCTCTGAGTTTAGGAAGAAAAGGTAAAACAGTAGAGCAGTGTCTCTGACCTACCCTGTACATTTGGCAGATGTGCCCCTTGTCTAAAATAAGTGAACTTTATTTGAGCTTGAGATTTTCTTCACTTATTCTTGTACCGTCAAATCTAACTTGCACATCGGTGGAAAGTTATGAATGAGCACTTACATTCTCCAAACATCCTTCGGCTTTTCCAACACAGCAAACGTGTTAGACTAATTTAAAAAGTATCTAGTTACAAGACAGCATGCTTGATTTCCTCCACCCCTGTGCCTACAGCAGCAGTTTAAAACTGAGGGAAAAGGCAAAACCCAAGTTTAATTGGCTTTGGGAATCTGTGTTTTGAAATGTTAAGTCCGTGGTTGTTTTCTGTGTTCTCCATCTTGACTTTGCTTTCACCTTCTAACTGAAAATGAATATTATTGTCCTTGTTTACTGTGCTGATGTATTTAGCCAATAGAAAAGACAATTCTATTGTTAGTGTAGGATTTTCAATAATATAAGGAAGCTTAAATAATTATTCTTATTAAAATAATCAGAAATTTGTCATAACACTTCCAGAAACTGCAAAGCTCTATTTCCAGATGTTTCTAATAGCATTTTTAAGCTGCAGTTGTAATGGTGGTGTAATTGATGGCGATACCTTTAAGCTAACTAGCTTATTTTAGATGACTAGCTTACGTATGTTGTATATATATATTTAGGATGTATTTTTTCATGCTGAGAGCTGAACTCATTTCTACTGCTGACTTTTAGGACTTTGGGATAAATGTAAATATACAGATGGATAACAGAAGAGATACTCGGAGGTGCTTCAGCACAACGTAGGGTACTGTCAGCGATTGCTGGGCAGCTCAAGTGCTCCTTGGAAGCTTGCTGGGGCCCTAAATGGCTTTGGGAAATGTGGTCTTAGCTATTGAGATGTTTACAGTGTACACACAGCTCTTCTGTCTGGCCTAGAAATCTCAGCTTTGGAAGTGGAAGTGCTGGGAGTGTGTGTACTCTTACATTAATCGCGGGTTAAGAAATTTTGCACAGTACAAGTTGAGGGTATTTGTACAGGCTGATCCAATTGAATGCTTATCAGAGCCTCTTAAAACAGACATCTGCATCTTTCATCACAGTAAGTGGAGCTAAGTAGAGTTGCAAAGCTTCTAATTACTGGTACGTGTGAACTGAGAAGCAAGGCTGCCCTCTGCACACGCTAGATACAGCTCACATCGAGGAGTGGATGTTATTAAATCTGTAGGGGGAAAAAAGAAAAAAAACCCAACAAGGCATAAACAAAACTGTTAGTGAAAAGAAATAGTCTTTGATAAAAGTCTGTATCTAAATTCACCTTGAATTAGATTCTTTGAGGGTAAGATCACTATTTCTCATAAGAGGTTTTTCTGTGATCTTTCTGCTTTACGAAAAGATGTAATACCTCTCTGAGGTATCTCCTGCCATTTTTCTCTATTAGCCACGATGGCTCTCCAATTACATTGCACTTTGAGCCTTTCTAGGAGACAAAAACAAGGTTTCAGATTCCTGGGGAATTAACGTAAACTGAACTGATTTTAAAAGTGAATTGTGGTAGATTAACGCTAACCCCCCCATCTCTCTGTAGTTGCCTCACATCGTGATCGGAGCAGTCATTATTGGCCAAACACTGTCAGAATTCAATTTAAAAGCTTAGTTCAAGTTCAGGAAAGTGCCTCAGGGTCCTGAGTATTTTCCTGCGCTGAACATCATTGATTCCTCTTAGACTTAGTAGCAAAACAAATTATTTTATATCAAAATAATAGACTTAATAAATAACTTAAGTTCTTTGAATGAACTGCTCAGCAATGAGTTTGCATTTTGTGGGTTTTTTTAAATACAGAAGCATTCCTCTGTGCATCCACTTTTTCTTCTGCTCATTCCCCATTCCAGCCTCTGATGCTCAAGGGAGGAGAGGAAGGGGTTGTGTCTATTTTGCTGTTAAAATCATAAATAATACGGGTTGGGGGTAATCTGGAGGTCAGCTACACCACCCTCCTGTTCCAAGCAGGTTTAGTTAGGTCAAGTTACTTGAGGACTTTTCCATTTGAGTTTTGAGCATCTTCAAGGACTCCACAACTTCTGTGGACAACCTGTTGGCAGTATTTTGCCATCCATTGGCAGGGGAAGCATTCTCCAAAATATCAACCAATCTAGCAGCAGTAATTAGCCAGACTTGGAGAAGATGCCCCCATACTCAAAATAGCGTTCTTGTGCTCTCATCTTTAGTGTAAAATCAAGTAAATTAATGCTAAAGTTAACACATCCAGCAACTGTTTTGGGTAGATACTTAGAGTTGTTTTCCGAAAGGTTGGCAAGGGATTTGTTTTGGGGCACTTTGGATCAGTTTGTTTTCCAGCAGAACAACCTGTAGCAATACCTTTTAGCTCCTGCTGCTCCTGTTTGCATTTAAGCATATTTGTGGATGTAAATACTTCTGTGCAGTGTGGATAAACATGATGGGCAGCTCCAAAATTCCGTATTTGCAGCTTAAATAGCTTCATATCATTATATATTTGAACTCAGAATAAGTAAGATGTAAATAGTGGTAATGTAAAACTGTTAGATTATAGTGCATGATATGGAATTAAATTTTTAAAGTGACTTAGGCTGTTAGGAAGCTAAACCTCAATTTAAGACCTAATTATTTCAACAATTAGGAAAATTTTGCCCTTACACATTTTCCCAAAAAACAAAGCAAGAAGTTTCTTTCTTCTTGGCGCCAATTTATTTTTTTTTTAGTTTGTTCTTAAAAAGATTAAACAGCCTACCTGCATTAATTAGGTTTTCTGAGATTTTTATTTGCGATATGCAAACCAAAGGCTGAGCGAATAGCCAGGAATTCAGCAGCCCTTGTGAATATGAACAATGAGAGATCTTTTAGAAATTAGAACTTTTCTCATAGCGCTGCCAAGTGTTGTACTCCAATTGAATCCCTTACATGAGGCAACTTCCAAGAAATGTTGTTTCCGTTGAAGACGTATGATTGTTTGAGCGTATTTTGCAGCTCAAAAACATGTGCTAATCAGAAATGTTAATGACTGTTATCTGGCCTTAAACTCTTTACTAAAAAACAGACTTGCAGTTCCTTGCAGGCTTTCAGTAGCTTGGCCAGAATGAAGGTGGCAAATTTAGCTTTTTAAGAGTTTTTAAGAGCTTTTAATGTTAGCTTGTGTCTTGTAACAAGAGCGGGCATCGTGGCACCAGTGCAGTGGTTGTGTTGTGTATCTGCATCTGAGATAAACCAGCAAATAACTGGAGGCTGAGTGTGCTGAGGGGGATAAACCAGCAAAGCCGAGGGCAGGAGAGGGTATACCCACCTTTAGCGCCATCTTCTTAACCAAGTTGTATGTGTTTGTAGGGTCTGCAGTAGCTGTACAGAGGTAGAAGTTTCTCAAACCATGAAATGACAATAATTTGTCTTTTAATTCATAATAATAATAAAAGCTTAAAAAAAAGGCTTCAAAATTTCTTGTTTTGCAATGCTGAAATACTGATTTGACTGAGATCAGCATGGCTATTCTAAGCAGATGCTGCATTGGGTGCTTTCGGTGTGAGCCTGTACCTCTACTAAAAAAGGTCTCCTTGTGCTCCCAAGGTCCAGGACAGCATTTTCTTGGTGCTGGTGTCTCGGGATGAAATGCTGGAAAACAAAAGGTCGATAAAAGGTGCATCGGACTAGGAATTTTTAGATGTATTTTTAGATGATTACTCTTTTTTTGCTTTGTTTTTGTTTATCACGGTCTGTGTCCTTATCCAGAACACTTTTAGGCACTTCTGAAAATTTCAGCTAAGGCATGCTTGGTAGATTGAGAAATAGATAATTTTATGAATCTTTTTTTTTTTTTTTTTTCTGGGAGAAATAAAATAACAAAAATGATTCCTTTGCTGATCCTTGTCTTTAGGTGGATCTTGTTCTGTCCATGGATCAATAAAAATGTGTCTTTAACAATGAGAGGACAGATACAGGGGGCAGAAAAATTAGTCCATTCATCAAGGACAACATGAAAGAAGGATTATTATTGTAAAGATGTTACAAATATTAATGTGTTGTGTTGCACTCCCATGACACTAAAAGTCCCATTAGTGATAAATATTTCCAGTTCTAAATATCTACAATTTTAGTAGCTGCAAAAGCTATTTTTATGTAATAAAATTGATGGTTGCTCAGAAATTTTGTACACGTGCTTGTCTCAAAAGAAGCATTGTTATATCCTGCTCCATCCATCCTTTCTGAGCATGGGATAGCAATTTAATTTTAAACCTGAAGTGTTAAGTTTTAATTTTTTTCCTTTGCTCAGTCTCCTACTTAGTCATACATAAATCAGAGGAATATGAAAGAACTAGTAAAAATGGCTGTATCCTTCTAGAGCTGTAATTTGGCTCCATGAATTATTAATTATTAGACCAGTATAGCAACAGCTTTTTCAGAAGTCAGTATAAATGTAAAAGGCTCACCTTATCAGCCAGGATCTAAGCAGTGGCAGTAATGTAATTCTTACCATTTAGCACTTTGTGGTACGTTGAAAAGGAATAGGATAGTAGACCATTTAAACTTTCTGAAATATAACACAAAGTAAGGAAGTGCTTTTTTTTTTGTGCCCTTTTTTTTTTTTTTCCCTCCTGCCTCTGAAATAATTTCAAAGAAATGAATACACATGGATTTCTCAGGGGTTTGGACTGGTGGAGATGTTGAAGCTGTTCCATTTGTGAAGCATCACTGCGAGGGAGACCAGCAGCTCAAAGAGCTCACTTGAAAAGGAAAGGCTTTAGCTGCTTGCATTGGTTAGAAGAAAAGAAGGAATCCATGGAGGCTTGAAATTAAGCTAAAATGGATGAAAGATAGCATTTACCAACTGTAAAGGCATCTGGTATTGTAAGTAAAATTTTCCTTACTCTAAGTAATGTAGCTCTCTAGTTTATAACTGCAGAAGGACTTAAGTCTGGTGCTAATTTTCTTGAAGCCGTACCGATAGCAGTGCGAGGGGACCCTTCTGTTGTCCTCGGATTTAAGTGGTCTGGCAAAAAAAAAAAAAAGATATTTTTGTTTCTCGTCTTAAATGACTTTTGTGCTTAAAAAGAACCTTTAGGACAATACCAAAACTTTGTCCTTCTCAGATATGATCTGTCTTTGGCAGTTTCAAAGTTGAGTGCAGTAGCTGATTAATTGAAACACATCTTGCAAAATTTAAGTGCATGTAATGGAAAATTGAAATACTTCAGCACTTTTCTAATTCTGAAATTTCATTTTAACGTTTTTAGTGCTTTAGGAATACTGTTCTCCATAAGTTATTAAAATAAGGAGTCTCTCCTGCAATATATCATAATCTATTTTTACCCTCAAAAATTCCCAACGTCCGCAGATGACTCCCACACCCAAACTGTCCGCAA
>JAOXJK010000003.1:13706382-13722862 GCA_025774025.1 Xenus cinereus
GGGGTCGGTCTCTTCTCCCAAGGAACAGGTGATGGGACAAGAGGAAATGGCCTCAAGCTGCACCAGGGGAGGTTTAGGATGGATATTGGGAAAAACTTCACAGAAGGGGTTATCAAACATTGGAACGGGCTGCCCAGGGCAGTGGTGGAGTCACCATCCCTGGAGGTATTTAAAAGCTGGGCAGACGTGGTGCTGAGGGACATGGTCTAGTGATGATTTTGGCAGTGATTCTGTGATTTTTTTCCAAGGCTGTAAGTGGGGCTGACCGAGAGGCCACCTGGATCCACCTGGCTGAGGGAGCTCATGGTCTAGGGTTGCACCCAACAGAGCCACTGGCTGCCATGACTTCCCCAGCAAATCCCCGGCTCTCGGGGAGCGCGTTCCCCTCACTGCCTCCCCTCGGAGCAGCTCTGCTTCATCAATTATTTGCCGGAGAGAGGATGACTGATGCTGCCGAGCAAAGGTGCGAGCTCCTGGTGAGGGTGCAGAGGATTTGGTTGAGTCTCGTGTCCGAGTCGGGCAGACCAGGGCGCTGGAGCTGAGCTTCTGAGCGAGGGCTGTCACTGCAGACCCATGTGCTGGCATGAGAATGAGCTGCTCTTCTCCATGGAGCAGGGAGTTAATAAAAGATGTTTTTTTATGATCCACATACATCCACTTGTGTAAAGGAGAATTTTATCCCCACAACGTTTCATAGTAAGAAATCCACTTTTACCTGTTGGTACTCCGTATGATACAGCGCTAGGTCCAGCACAGGTCCTGGCTTAAATACTGCCTTCTATTTCTGTGCTTTGAATTCAAATGTAAGTGAATTAAGGCAGCAAGGAGAGACGGCATCATGAATTACCTTTGAGAAGGGAACGGATAACCGGTGAGGCAGAGAGCTATAGATAGGTTATCAGTCCATGAGTTGGTCCAACGGTGGCATCTCCTCAGGAGTTGTCACCTGGAGGATGAGGACCGATAGCATCGGTGCTGTGTGTGGAGCAGAACCCACAGCTGGTGTGTCTGGTGTAGCCAGCGAGGTCTTCAAAGCAGGCTCCCACCCTGCGGGCCGAGGATGGTGCTTGCTTAGGGACGCAAGATTCCTTACTGTTGTTTTCCTTATTTTCCTACATTTCTTATTCCCTTTATTCCTTTCCCGCTGCTCGGTGGGAAGTTCTGTTTAATGTCGGGATGTGTTTCCGTGTCTCTCGGAACAAGCGCAGCACGTGGTGCCCACAACTTCCCCGCGCTCTGGTCCCCGTGTTTCTTCACGAATGAGAGCTGCTCCATCAGCGCCTTCACTTTGGTGTCCCTCGTTGTGCAATTCGCAAATCAAAATGATCTTTGGGAACCGTTATTTAACAGGGAATTTCCAAGACGCTGGTTAAAGTAGAATCTCACCACCTGGACAGCCGGGGGAAGATGGATGGGGTTTTGTCTTCTGCGTTGGTGGAGCTGATTAGCGTTTTTTGTCATCACCGAAGAGCCCCGGGGCTGAGAGTGGCGGTGGCTTGGTTGTTTTGTATTCTGCTCCTCGGCACTTCCATGTTCCTCCAATGGTTATAGGGAGAGAGAGGAGAATATTAAACATCAATAAATGAGTCAGGTCACATATGGAGTGTTCAACACACGGCCGTCTCTCTTACAGTGAGCCTTGTTATTATATAAAATAAAAGTATATATTCTGTCCAGCTTTCCAAATTTCCCTGTAAGGTTTTGGAAGGGAGACAAAGATCAATCACTGATAAAGACAGCCTGTGGCAGTGGGGAGATGAGACTGTCGAGTCAAGTGAGAAGGCAATAAAGCACACAAAAATATTAAAATATTTTGATTCTTAGAGGCTTCTACTTATAACCTTTGATTTCTGCAGCCTGAGGCTCCCAGTTCATTTGCGGCCTGAAGAGGTCTCAGACCTTGTGTGCACTCTTTAATTCCACGTATTTGTTTGCAGAAAAAAGGTGATGTGGGGGGGAGAAACTTCTCCTTTTTGTGCCAGGCACCAGAGGGGAAAAGGCTTATAGGAAGAAAGAACCTCTAGCAGCGAGTAAATGAAATTATTGATTAGGTATGCAATAAAGCTAACTCAAATATTTAATGATATTTGATTCACGAGGACCATATTCATGTTCAGTTTCTACAATTTTGGCCAGCTGCTGTGATGTGGGGTTTGCAGAACGCGGACCCGCTCACCTGGCATCGAGCAGCACCTGCAGAAAGCACTTAAAAAAAGAGAAGTTCCTCTGTTTTCTCTGTCTTTATGTGAATTTCAGGAGTCTTGGAGAGAGCTAGGGAGCAAATCGCCAAAACGAAGTGTGTGGGGCGTGCGTGATATATTACATGTTTCATTTCTTATCTGACTAATAGAGGGCTGAGGAAGAGTCCTGAAATGCAAATAACACTGACGATGTGGCAAATGAAGCGTGGCGTGTCTTCCCAGAAACATGGGCTTTACGGAGTGAGTCAGACTGAGCCTTTCTCTAGCGAACTGTAGTGTCTGCCTCTTAATTTCCAGCCCTTGGTGACAGCGAGTCAGTGAAGCTCATGGAAGAGTTAGAAGAAAAAAGGAGCAGTGATGTAGATTCATATTGTACCAGCCAATAAATAAGTTTGAGCAAGGAAAAGATAGGTTTATCAGTCTGAAATAGCTGCAAAGCAGTTTGAGGTCATTCTGGGTTAAAGTCATTACCTGTTGTGATTTTAAGGCATCCTTCCGTCGTTTCCTTGAAATTTGCCAGTTTGCTGAAGGCCAGTAATAAGGTGTTTGCTGGAAAATACCCGCTGTTCCCAGCCAGGTGAAGTTGAGTCAGTCACAGGAGTCTGTGGCAGCACAGTTTTACACACGCACAGATTTTTGGATGCCCTCGCGGATACCCAGATGTTTAGGGCTGCGTCTGAAGTTCACAACTCAAATATGCAAGGTTTGGGTTTGGTTTTTGTTGTGTTTTTTTTTTTTCTTTTTAAATCCCAGATAGATTCTAAGCTAAACTTTAGCTAAGCTGAGGGTCACAAGTGCCGGCACTGCCCGAAATACAAGTTTTATTTAAACACTTTCTTCCAATGAGTTATTGAAGCAATTTACTTGCCTAAGCTATAAAATAGTTTGCAGCGTAAATGTAAATAACAAACGGCCAATCCCTGCTGGTACAGTACAAAGGAAATATTATTTTGGGGATCTCTCCACTCGCTGTAGTTGATTTATGGGCTCCTTTCTAGCTACTGGTGGCCCGTCCTGAAGACAGGAGAAAACGGTGCAAGAAATGGTATAATTTGGAAAGGGAATCTGCGGTTTCTTCCCCTGCTCCTCCCCACCATCCGCCCTCCTCTCCCCTCTGCTGAGGTTTGTGAAGCGGCGAGGGCAAAGGGATAGGAATTTGGGGAGAGAAAATTCAAAGCTGAACTACTGTTTTACGAGTTCCCCGTGTAATGCAGAGTGCTTAAGTGGTGCTTCTTGTGCTTAAAAAAAAATGAAATGGTGCATTGAGGAGTTTGCTTCAAGTGAAATAATAAATCAAAATAAATAAAAAACTAGGATGTCTCATATCCAGTTGTCAAAAAATTTAGAATGAACAAACCAATTCTAACATTTTCTAAATGATATTTATAGCAACTTTTCCAAGAACTGGTGTTTAAAACCAAAGAATTTTTCACTGATGGCAAAATTTTTCTCCCATAACATGCCCAGCGGTGAAATGACTGCTTGAAGGAAATAACGCTGGCAGAATTTTTCACTTTAATTGCAGAGGGTCTTTGGGCTGTAAAAGCTGTTGTGTGGTTAACTAATTTTCTTTAAACTGAAGGGAAAAGCAAAGCAGAGAATGTATTTTCCCTGGTGAGCTGATATTTCTGGTTGTTTGTGAGCTCCTGCATTGTCACTTCTGAAAAGCAAAACAGGAGGAATATATGCAAGAGAACATAGATCATCTGGATGTGTAAACTGAATTTTATACATAACCTAAAAATAGTTATAAACCACTGTAGAAAGTGGCATGTTTACTAGAACTGAATGAACTATTCCAGAAAAAACACGCTGTCCTTTAGCTCTTTCTCTTCCTTACTCTTCACTCCATCCCTGGGGTATTTGCCATCGGTGCCATGGCTGCAAGAGACTAGGTTCTCCTGCTGAATAAATGTGAGGGAGGTTTTTTTAATTTCCCCAGGTGCCAGCCAAGATTAGAATTGGAAATAAGTGAACAATATGAGAAAAACTCTCACCGTGTTTATCCCAGGTAAAACCATTCTCTGTTCTCTCACCAGAACCCAGTAAATAACTGTCCTGGTACGTTATCCCCATAGTTGCCCTGTTTGTCCTTACTCTCTTTGAAGGGATGGTGTCTGACATGGAGCTTGTGTCCAGGAACGCGAACCTGCTTAAAAAATAAATGGGAATTAGTTATTCTTGGATGTAGTGTCTATACAGGTAACATCACTGCGGGTCATGCTCCCTGAGCTGCATTTGGTGATGGAAAGCAGAGCGCTTCCATCCCTCGGATTTCTTTCTTAATGTGCCTTTGAAGTCTCTTATTTTTATCACCTTAGGCCTAAGATCTGAGCATTAAGGGAGGTGACATGGCCACAGCGGCCACCTTGATCTTTTTTCTTGAGATGCTGGTCTTGGACAGCAGGAGAAGAAATTTAAGATCCGGTGGTCTTGTCAGGGACATAACACCTGTACCGTGTCTTTCCAGTCTTGGTAGAACAAGGAATATTTAGGAGGTGGAGATTGGAGCTGCATGTACCAAACAGATACGCGTGCTGCCATCACACAGCAAACAAACCTTGCAAATTCTGTACTACGTGACCAGGGCTGATATTTCATCACTACATTGTACTACTAAGTCTGAGAGAATTTAGCCATGTTACTCGGGATTCTGCTTGTGAGGTAGCGAGAAATTCACTCGGAGAAGATTTAATTTCGGTAATGACCACTGAATAATTTATTCGCCTAATTTACAAATATTTTTATGGAAAACACTTGAGGTTTTAATTATGCACTCAGTAAACGATTTGTGTATATCAGTGATTAGAAGTTTAATGAAAATCCATGTATTTCTGAATGTTTTGTTCACGTTTGGGAGCTATTTCCACTCCTTCAGGCACCTGCGGTGCCGGCTGCGTTACAGCCACCGGGACCCCCTGGGTCTGCCCGGGCCTGGGTACTTCATCTCAGGGAAACGCTTCCTTTCCCCCCTATCTCCTTTTCAGACTGTCATAATCTTAGGAGTGTCATTTAGATTATAGTTTGATTCTTAAAATTCACTTCCATGCCCCGTTATATTCAGTTTGATTTAAAATACTGGTGGCACACTGTAAATCTATGTGTGGCATAACCTTAAGGCATCTTAAAATTTACTTCCATGTGATAACAGTCAAGCAGATCGCTAAATAACTAACTCCAGATTGCTGTGGCTGGTACAGTCTCACCCCTGGTCAGTAATGAGGAGGAAAAGAAAGGCTTGTAGAAAGGCTTAGAAGCAATGCAGCTGATCCTGCTTGAGATAGTCCATTCTTAGGTTTTCCAACAGTTTTCAATCTTTCCAAAGAAATCAAAGTGAAGTTTCAGTGAAGGAAATCCTCCGCGGTCAAGATACTACTCCAAAATTGTCTTTGCTGTTTGTTTTGTCATTTACAGTACACCTTAGTAGGGAGAAACATTATTTAAATGCACCGTAACCTCTGCCATTCAAAGGAGGAAAATAAAATCCATTTGTTTGAATCTACAGAGCACACAGATAAAAATAAAATCCAAATATAATGGTACTAGACGTAGCATCCCAGGTGAAATCCAAGCTGCTAATGTTCAATAGGAAGAATTTCTTCACCCAACAAGTAGAAAACCCATCAGCTGCCTGACACAATGTCTCTGGTTTTCGCTGCCCCTTTATTATGTGAACTTCACTTTCCAGCCAAGGAGCCAGTGCCGTACTCTGGGACAGGTCAGCAGCCTTTCTGGCCTCATTTTGTGCCAAAAATTGCCTCGCACTGCTCTTTTGGTTGATATCTAGGAAGCAGGCATAGCTTATGGCTGAGACAAAGCAGATGATTTTCTCAGCCCAGTTCCAACAGTGGTAATTCCTCCCAGCTCAGATTCTCCTACAAACTCAAAAGCACCATAACCATGAGTTTCCTCGGTCAGATGAACCATCCAAGCCTGGCACAAGTTTAAATACAGCCTGTAAAGAGCACATAATGCAGTTAGAGTGCTCTTTGCAAAAGGAGAGACCAACACTGCAAAACCAACGCATTTTTTTCATAAACACTGTGTATATCATAGTGTACCTCTCAGTAAAAAACGCCTTTTAGTGCATACTTACCCATCAGCTACAAGCCACTCGTAGCTCTAGAAATTTTTATAAGGAATTATTATTTCACACATTGCCAGCCACAAATGTTTAGCTGATACTGATTTTTCCAGCAACGGCTACTGTTCCAGTCCCTGACTCCGGGCAGCCCTTGCCTCTCTTCCCAGGGCACGAGCAGTTCTGTGCCACCTCTCCTCTTACCTTTTTTTAAATTTTTCTGCTTTTATGCCTTGTTCCTTTCCATAGCATCCACTTTCTTCTTTTCCTTGTCTCCCACACAAGAGAAGAGTTGGATTTGAGATGAGTCGTGCCTGCGTTTTGTTGCATTGATTCTAGGTTTTCATTTTGATATTTAATAAAGTACCTGTAGCTTGTCCCAGTTTCTTGCCCTTTTATATGCTAATAATAGGAGTTACATTATGTAGAAGGGGAGAAAATAAACAATTAAGAAAAACAATTAAATTAATTCCTGTCTCAATACTAAGTATTAAGAGAACAGTTCAGGTTAACAAATGTACATAAATTTGAAAATTTGATTAAATAATAATATTTATAGCAACAATAAAGAAAAATATGAGAGTAAGGGAATTAAAGTGACCTTGAATCCAGGTACATTATTACTGTATAGATACTGTTTGACTTTAATTTTTATTAATGTAGATAATGGCTTACATGGGCCTTATGGCTGCATTACTAGTGCTCTAAAATTTAATTAGATTTTTAACCGTTAATGTCTTCTCTAGGATTATATAATTCAGTGGCAATGCCAGAAAACTTCATCCATTTCATCAGACTCTGAAAAGAAACTGAAACGAGGTATTTTGTCTACAATACCATTTTGAATTCCTGAGCCTTTCTCATAAAAATAAATCAATGCAGTCACAACTGCTTGTTATCCTCGCAACGCGGGTTATAGTTAACACATTAAACCATGGAAAGAAAAATGCTTTCTTGGAAATACATTAAAAAGCTTTTTAGGATTAGGATTTTTATTTCTCCTTTTGTTAGACGAAAGACAAAAATTATAGTCACTTGAAAGAAGCCCATTTCTAAGGTGACTACAAGGCAGGAATGTGTCTGTCCCCACCTCTCCTCATCAGCTTGATGTCTTCTACTGTATGCCTGCTGTATGTGTGTGTTGCTCTAGGAATGTAGGTGATAGGGGTTTATTTTCATCATAAAAGAAAATAATAGTGATGGGTTCTTTTATTGTCCCGTCCATCAAAAATATAAATAAGCAGAAATGAATCAGGATCTGTATTTTTTTTAATTAATTCCAGCAGAACTTTCTGAAGAAGCAGCTGTGGTTGTACTGGAGGGAAAGGTATTAGAGTTGATCCAATTACAGGCAATGAAACAAATCTCAGCTGAAAAGCTTATAGATAATATCTCAGACCAATTTAGTTCAGATTAAGCAGGGTCAAACAATAGAGATGTAAAGCTTGTGCCAGGGATGCCCGCTCCGTACCTGGGGTGTGCAAGAGGCTAACCAGGATAAGCTGTGAACAGAAATTTGGTACTCATGGTATTTTTCCAAGATATTTGTGTAAAATAGTACATTTATTTAAAAAAAAAAAAAATTAATGAGAAGTTACAGGCTGGCATGTAAAGTTTGCACTGTCCAAAGGGCCAATGAAGTGCTTTGGCATTGTCCAGCCTGGAATTGATTTATCCCCTTGGCTGCACTCGCTGGAATTGAGAGGGTTCTTCCTTCCCCTGACCATGTTTCCTCCTCTCTGAGATAAAACTATGATAATTCTATGCATGGAAAAGCTATAGGAAATAATTTTAAGTCTATGAGGTACTGTGTTCTAAGTTTGGCGCTCTTCTATGCGTGTGCAGCTTCCCCGGTTTTCAGTAGTTTGGCTGAAATTTGTGTGTTTTTCTGTCACCCGGAGCTGAGCAGGTAACGTTCACTGAGTTGCTCATTCAATCAGTGTCTGAATTATCCATGAATGAACTCCTGAAGTCTTGCCTAAATAAATATGGAGCAGCTTTTGACCTGTAAATTACCCTTGTTTATGTTAGAAACTTAGAGGCGGATGGTTAGTTTTCACTGGATGTACGGCTCAATCCAGGATTGCTTTCTTTTAAATCTTCTTGGATGAGATGAGCACAGCTTTCAGAACAAAGTTTCTTGCTAGAAGGGTATGAAGGATATGAGGAAAGATGCAGAATAATTTGAAACCATATTTAGGGGAAGAGTGTGGATAATAAAAACAAAAAAAATCAAATTAGCTGATGAGTAGGAAAGAGGTACCTTATCCAGGGTGAGCTTCAGTCGTAAGGTACAACCCATGGTTTCTCAGCGTGTGTTCTGTGTTAGGAGAAGATCTAGAAAGGTTTGCTGCTGTTAGTGATTCACATGTGCCTGCTAATGAGGAAAACAGCATTTTTCTGGCTTGGTAAACTTTGAGCTTTGTTATTTGTCTGTCACGGTGATGACTGAGAGTGTGTATTGGTGTTGCAGAGTAGAGATGTTAACGGATCAAAGGATGAGATGTGCTGGGTTCAAGAAATTATAATGATAAATGACAGTGACCTAATTTCTGAAACAATCCTTTAGTATAAAATAATTCACTAGTTTGTAATTATATGATTAACTCACCGAGAACAAAATCAATCATGTCAGAATCATCAAAGGCTATAACAAAAGGCTGCAAGTTTTGCAGTCGTGCCTGGAGTGCTGTGCTGCAGCTCGTCCCTCCACCCAACCCCACGTGGGAATCCAGAGTGGAAAACCAAGAACGCAGGTTCACAGGACAACAGTTCAATTATTTAATATCAGCAAATGGGTGGGGAAATGACTAGCAAGTTTGCTAGTTTAATAACTAGCTAACGGGTGGGGAAAGCGTGTCCAGAAATTATCTCTAAGCTTTGAAGGAGAAAGATCACGGGCACGTCTGCTGAAGGGTTTCCACATGGCAGGGAGATAATGGAGTGGGGCTGGGATGGAGAGGAGCCGGAGACCTGAGAACTCTTGGGGCAGCGGAGGCTCTGGTGTGATGCTGGTTCTTAGTCCGCCTTTCTGTGTCTCAGACTCTGAGAAATAAAAATAAATAAGAAAAATCAGGCGTTTTAACCATTGGAAAATTTCTTCTGATTGAAATACCGCTTTTAAGGAACTAACAAAACCTGTAGTGCTCAACTTTGGTCGAAATCTCTTATCGCTGTAATCCATTTAGAAATAGAAAGGCCCATAGTTCCAGCTGCGTTTTGCAGGTATCAAAGAACAGTGGGTGCATTGCTAAGTATGAGTTGCGTTACATCCCTTGGCAGCTGCAGAGTCGGAAGCAGAGCTCGCTGGTAGATGGTATGGAAATGGGAGGAGGTGGTGGTACCATTAAGGACCCGCAGCAGACCGGTCAGCGGGTGGCTTCACGTCCCCTCTGCTGAAGGATGCGCATCACACGTCTTGCGTTTCATCGCGCTGAGTGGCTGGAGCTGGGCTGGCGGTTCAGGAAATGACACGAGAACTATTTATTAGCCAGGAAAAATCAGCTTCCAGCGACAGCCATTATTCATTCAGCGTTATTGATTTAACTTAAGGCCACGGCAGCTTCTTTCATGAGTAGTCCTGGCATTATTCCATGTGAAGGCTGACTTGGCCGAGGAATTAGTTATTAAAAAAAAAAAACAACAAAAAACCAACTTGCATCAGCCAGCCAAAATATCCAAAGCGTTGTGGGAGATGTGAAACAGAAGTCCTGTGTTTATTCTGAGATGAACGCAGCAGAACGGGAGCTGCCACTAATCGACAGATTCAGCAAAAGTAATACTTAATACAGATCTCTAGTGCTTGTAAAATTGTGGGTCTGTCTGATACCTCTGCCTTCAGCTACTTAGAAACTTTGGTTTTGTGTGCACCATCTCCGTTTCAGTCTGAAAAAATATCAGTGTACATGGGTTTAAGGTCTTTACGTTGCTTCAGAGTAAGCCCCATCCACAGCAGTGTTCTGCCACTTCTGGAAAGTTTTGCTTGCCCCAGAGGGGACTCTCCTGCATTTCAAATGTAAATAAAAATAATTTTTAAATCAGAGAAATCTACTCCATAGTTAGTAGCATTTCTAAAAACGTGGTTAATTCTAAAAAGCTTTCCTATTTGATATTTAATAGAGCTGAGTTAATAATTCATAATTTAATGTATCTGATTAATTTTGCCTCTTTTTCTCGGAATGTCTTCAAAGCACATAACAATTATCTCAAATGTACTTATTCAAAATGACTCAGTGACCTCTCTTTCTAGATCACTTACTCTTGATTCAATTTTTCATAGCAGTGCACAGTTCCTATTGGTTACCATTCATTCTTTCTCTTTGCTAATTGAGTAATCACAAATCTAGTTAAAAAAAACTCCAAAACCCAACAACCCTGTGGTGGGAAAGCATGCTGAAAATGCATTTAAAATTCCTTTCTGCCAAGTTTAGTTTTAAAATGTGTTTTCAGTGGCCTGAAAATGTACAGAGGTAGATTGCACATGATGCATAGCAACTAAACTCAGAAGGGAAAATACTGGAGGTGAATTGATATTAATACTCCAAAGGGTATTTGTAGCAAATATTAAATATCACTTCCCTCAAGATGTGTATAACTGAATGGACAACAGAGGTGGTGTTTATACCTGCCCCAGAGGTCTCTGGGCACAGAAGAAAATGAAGAATGCTGATTTTTCTCAGGAGCTGGAGGTAGTCAGGGCACGGCTGACACTGGCCCAGGGAGCTGGGGTCGGGGACCCGTTCTCACTAAGCAAAAACCCTTCCCCAGACTGGGAGCAGGTCCTGGCTTGGGGGGCTCACGTCACCTTCTCAGCATCCCCGAGGAGATGACAGAAGTGGCTCCGGCTCCCGCAGCGTTCCGCAGTCTCTTGCCCGCTTTTGAGTCCAGAGCTTACTTCCATTTGTTGGGATAATTCAATTTCTTCCTTAAATTGCCTTTAACGCCTTTTTACCTTTCTCTACCATTTTCTTTCCAAGGCCACCTCCGTACCTAAAGCCTTCTGCATCCTCTCTCATTTGCTCTTTCTCCCTGACGTCCCCGCTGCCAGGTACAGGGACAGCACTCTGCCACCGTTCCAGCCCTGAAGATGCTTTCAGACGTGATGAGACACACTCGTTAAGCGTGTCTCTGACCCACAAGTCATGGTTTTTCAGGGAAAATTTGTAGTACTAAAACCGTGCTTATTCTGGAACCTGAGCCCAATTCAAGGACCTTTCAAACACTTAAATGTCTTGCTCAGTCTTCTGTCAGCTCTCTAACTGGACTGGAAACCTGTGAGGAATTGGGTTACCAAGAACATTCATTTCTCTGGGGGAATTTAACTTTCGTCCTGTGCGTGGTAGGGATGAGGGATGGCACAGACAGACGCTGGCAAGGCTCAAAGGGATTCACCACCAGAGTAGGGCAGGCTGTTGTGTTGTCTTTGTTCAAGGTCAGAAGTAAATGAGTTACTTTAAAGCTACAAACTTCAGGGTAGGGTCCCTGAACAGCTTCCCTTACTGCCTGGGAAACCTGGTACCTCCAGCTGAGGAGGACCCAGTGTTCTTTTAAGAAAAACAACTGATGAAATCATGTTGTCCTGGGAATTGACAGTGCTTTTTTTTTTTTTTTTAATCCAAGTGATGATCTAACCACACAAATTGTATAAAGATAATTAACCTACGTTAGCAGATGCACTGAAATGGGCACTGTCCTTAATATCAAGATATTTGATTTACATAATATATTGCAAAGTGCAATGTGTTTATTAAGATAAAGTTCAGAAGGACAGTGGAATTACACCAGGGCTGAGCTGGGCAACAGTCTACCAGTGCATGTCTCTCATTATAAGGATTTTTTTCCTTTTATTTCAGTATGCTATTTATTTTACAATTAAAAAAAAAAAACACAAAAAACGTTAATAGTCAAATATATGGCCTTAATGTGATGTTTTCATTAAAACTAAGGATTTTATTTGGCTCTTATCTTTCTTTCCCCTCTTACTAGCAGTCTGTGGTGGTCATTTGTGGTGACCACACTAGCACATCAATGCAGTTTGTTAATGAATTTTCCACAAATTAATTTTCTCCACTAAAACAGCGTCAATAAACACGAGCAATTATTTTATGTGGACTAGGGATAAAAGAAAGCATAATAACTTTTCTGGACTTTATTTTGTGGAATTAAAAGTACTTCTCTTTTGGCCTTTTTTTCATTAGAGGCTCTACTAAATGATTGCAAATAAAGTAATGGGGACTAGCATGAATTGCTAGATACATCTAATAATGCCTTAGTTTAGGCTATTGACTTACCCTAATGTATTTCCAGATGTCACTGAATTTTATTGCATGAGATGCATTGATAGCTTTAGGTGCCTTTTTTTTCTGGTTATTCACGGTCACATTTAAATAACCTTTTTTCCTAAAAGAAGCCCTTTTTTTCCAGCTGAAGCAACTAAAAGGTATCAGCATCAAATCTGATAAATGGATACCCCATGGTTAAGAAAATTACATAGGCTTAATACCTGAGGCAAGTGAGATGCAATCTCAGCAAAAGACTCTACAAGGAGCAGGATTATCATTCAAGGAAAAAGGGGTATTAACACTTTCCTTGTAACTCTAATGGGAGGGAATAGTCTTCAGCATCTTTGTGTATTTATGGAGGTTTAAAAACCCATGCTAGATAACTTTTGGTGTAGATTTAAGGAATATGTTTGTTTAAATACAGTAATATAGGCCAACCCTTATTAGTCCATAGCAGCTTTAACAGAACATTTGGATAGTAAAAGTACTCAGATTTACATGGTTTTGGATACTAATTTCAAGTGTGATTTCCATATGTATGCAACTCCTTCTCCAAGGCATCCAAATAGTGTATTTGCCACATCATTGAGGCCATGCCATTATTTTTCAAGTACAAAATAAGAGATAATTTGTGACATTTTTGCTACAACATTTATCTGACCTTCCAGACCACCTGGTTTGTGTGGTGCCTGCAGTTGCTCCGTACATGGTTTACACCCATGGTAGATCTCCTGTGCTGGGTCCAGGGAATCAGTAGAAGCGATGAAATGTTTGGAAGAGCAGCCCAGGTCAGGACTTGTCTGCCTTTTCCAGGTGATTTGGGTTTGGTAACATGCATCTGGCTTTGTAAATACACACCACCACTTCCACTCCGCTGTGTTTGGAGAGATGGAGGTGTACCCTGTGGACCCTGGATGTTGTCCTGGTGGCCATGGCCACCGCTGCCCACGTTTTTGGGGTGTCTTTGCATAGAGGAGACCAGAGCACCTTGTCCTTCGGGTGGATGTAGAGCTTGGCTGTGTAGCATGTGTGCAATGAGTCCTAGATGAGTCCCCCCTGTTTGGTTTTGGGGTTTCAGCTGCTAGCAAGACTGATATTAGCACGGTGTGATTTTTAAGAAACCAATATTAAAGAAAGCAGTATTTTTTTCAGCAATATATGGAAAATATCAGGAATTCTGTTCAGTGGTGGTGCCCGTTTGTAAATACACAGTTTTCTTATCTCTCTGTTGTGTATAGAGAGCAGTCACAGACTACAAAAGGGATGTGCCCCAGCTTTTGATGGGCTTGTATAAGCGTACATTCATGATGATGGTAAATATATTTAGGGTGTCCCAATGAGAATAGGTGTCACCATGCCTGGGGTGGCCTTGCTGGGGACATGCCACCTGCCGAGGGCCCCTGGCCGTGTCCGAGAGCAGTGGCACAGCGTTTTCCCGAGGGCTGCTGGCCAGGAGATGAAAAGTTAAAAGTTAATTTTCCAAGAGCTCTGGTGAGGCTGAGCGGGAGAAACAGTGCCATCTGCTGAGCCTGGCCCCAGGACTCTCTGCCCTGCCTTTTCCTAACACAAAATGCAAGAGCAGGTGTGCCCAGGATTGTGAAGATCAATACATGCAGATGTGTAAATATGCCACCTCCTTGCTACACGTGATTTTAAGGCATATAAGAAACCCATCAAGGAATCATAAACCTATTTTTGCATAAAACCCTACCATAGTAATCTCACATGTAATTGGATCGTCCATTGAAGGGCTTCTTTTTATTCCTTTTATTTATTTTAGGCAGCCTTCTTTAGGAAATACTGTTCTCAAAAGGCAATGTCAGCTAAGGCACAATAATGTCAAACAGAAAATAAATTTTCTGTATTCACCTTGAGGGATTTTAGAAGTTACAAATTATTGTAAGCCAATAATAACTTCCATTTAGAAGACTTTTTGACAGGAAGAAAATGAAAAATGAGGAGAGAATGTTTGCAAAGAAACTTATTCCAACTGATTTTTATAAACATGAGCAGAATAGGAGTCGTGTACAGGTAGGGCAGTCAAACACGCCAACTTGCATAAAGCAAAAATAGCACATTTTCTTTGACTACTGTTTCTGAACGCCTGGCTTTAAATACCCAGTCTTAAAGCTAATGAAGGATTTCGGAAGACAATATGCTGAAAGAAATTCTAGCAGCCCACATAGCTCCCATCTGCTTTTGAACAGAAGCACAGTCTGCATCAGACATTAATAACAATGAAAGATGTTTAAGTGTGGGCGATAAGTGAGTATATTTTGGTCCAGTTTAGGCTGAAGCTGTCGGTTAATTTGGCACTGAGTGTGAATTTGGTTATTTGGAAACGCTAAAATTTTGGGCTTGCAAAAAGTAAATTTTGCCTTGCAATTTTTTTTTTATTCTTTTGCATCTAAAGAAATTATTTGTGATACCTTCCTACTCCTCGGGGTAAGTGGGATAGAGGGCTTTGAAGCGAATAGTATAGGTTTAAAAGACTAACTAAAATAATCCTAGTGTAAATGCTCTTTGGAGGGTGAAGTGTCTAGCTTTTTGTTGCAAAGTTTTATCATTTGAAAAGTGACTCAGCCCATCAGTTCAGATATTGTTACGGGCAAGGTCAAAAGCATCAAGTGCACAGGTAGTTTGTAATTGGCTGTCTGCGGAAAACAGCAGGGAATTCAATCTATTACATGCACTTCGATGCACTAAACCAACACCCCATGAAGCCATCGGAGCATAGAAAAGGCTTGCTAATCTCTCTCCAGTAATTATTGCAGGTGTCCTATGCTCCTATCAAAGGGGACATTCCTCACTTGATCAACCTCAAAGTTCCTAGGGATTTTTTTTTTCTTTCTATTAATAAAGCACATTTTGACATTCATAGACTTTACATAATTTTAGGGAAAGTATATTTAAGGAAAATCTCAAAATGAGTTCTTCTGATACTCAGTGTTGTTCTTGGGAATCAGGGATAATTGCAGTGAGCAAAACCAGCCTGAAATCTGTCACTCTCCCGTTCGGATGAATTATATTCTTACTGTGCCTGTGGAAGCAAGGAAATAAGGACATGGACATCTGGAAGCCCGGAGTTTGAAGATGGTTGAAATTCATATTGTTTGAAATAAGAACTCAATTTCACTATGTTAATAGAAAATGCTTACTTCCCAGAAACTTAAGTGCAAGAGAATTCAGATTTTGGAGGGTAAGGGAATGAGGAAAGCCAAGGCACGGTGTTACGATCTGAAGTAGTTGGTAACTATTGATTTGTACTTGTTTGACAAATAGCATGCTGGCTGTTTTCTTCTGCTCTTGGCCTTCAATGTGAGAATCTCAGGTCTTTTTGCCTGTAGGCCCTTTGGATATTATACCTGTATATACAGCACACTTTCTGTGCTTCCAACCCCTAAACATTACTAACCATTGATAGTAACAAAACCATAAGTGACAGTGGCCATTTTCATGTCATTTCATCCAGCCATATTTCTTAAGTGCTCAATTACTAAGACAATACTGAATATATTTGGTACATCTCAAAATATTCACTTCTTGTTCCTATTCTCATTTCTGTTAGTATTGCATGACTTCAGGTGTGTAGTTTGAAATCTATTATTTTCAAGTGCTGGTCACATGATTCATTTTTTTAAATAGCTATTACTTGTATAACAATGCGAGGCAGCGTATCTGTGTCATGTTCTGCAGTTGAGCAACGTTAAATTTTATATTTATGTTTATAAAAAGGATTTGTTTGTTACACTGACAAAATCTGTTTCCATGTTCCTTGGATCACTTCTATGTGTTTGACTTTTTTTTTTTTTTTTTTTAAATTTATTCTGTTTTGATCAGGGGCAGGGACACCTCCCACCAGACCAGGTGGCTCCAAGCCCCCTCCAACCTGGCCTTGAACCCCTCCAGGGATGGGG
>JAOXJK010000003.1:13731552-13745862 GCA_025774025.1 Xenus cinereus
ATAGAATGGTTAGAGTTGGAAGGGACCTTAAAGATCATTGAGTTCCAACCCCCCTGCCATGGGCAGGGACACCTTCCACCAGAGCAGGTTGCTCCAAGCCCCAGATAACTACCCAAGATTATAGGCACCTTCGCACAAATTACAGGGACAAAAAGGGATGGGTCCACCTTTAGGACAGGAATTACTTTTCCTTTGTGAAACGGTTGTGGGAGCGAGGGCATCCAGGGAGAAATGATGCAAGAAGCATCTAGGGGGCTTCCAACCCCTGCAGCACCTGGGAGAGGTGTCCAGGGCTTTGTTGTGCTTGTGTTAAAATTAAGTAAGTCCTTTCTTGTGTTCAATCTCCCTAAGTGCCGCCACAATGCTCCAACAGCGGAAACAGCCATTGCTTTATACACTCTTACAAAATAAGGAATTTAGAACGTTGTTAGGCGAGATTGCTGTGGTTTGTTTACCAGGCTTCAGCGCTTTCTATTGAATCGCTTAATGTAGTTTTTTATTCCTCCTCTGATAGTGTTCTCTTGCACAGGATCCATCAGTTCCTGGTTTTTTTTGGTCTTTCTTCTACCTGTGGAATGATTTAATAATGAATACATGCTTTCTTTTCTGTAACGTTGTGTTTACTTTATTGTGATGTATTCTACTTTAAGGAAATCATTGAGACATCGTGCAATTTAAAGTTACAAGTCTTCCTGTCTTTGATAGTCTGTCTCCAAGGGAATACATCCCAACAGGGATAAACAGAACTGGAAGGAATTGTGTTTACTAATTACCACCACCATTTAGAAACAAATACGAGTCACAGGGCACCACAGTGAATCCAACCCAAAGAACAATAAAAAACCGAATCTATAGAATTGCAAAGGAAATGAAGACTGAATAGAACTTATTTTCATTTTATTACTGAATAAATACTTCAGAATATTTTCATTTGCTTCACTTTTTGTTTGCTCGTGGGGGTCTGCTTGTTAAGATGACTGGGATGTATGAGAACTCCTTAATTAACCTGTTTTTTTTTCTCACAGTTTCTATGAAATACGTATGCTGACAGCTATGTAAGAATAGTAAAAATAGAAATGACAGATTTGTAAGCACTGGTCAATTAAAAAATGTTCAAGAAATGCAGTTTTTGAATTATTGGACCAGGCTTCTCTGCAAATTGGAGTTCAGTTCAGTTAATTGAATTCACTGGATCTATGGCAATTTACATAAAGTTATAATAAAAGCATGGTTATCTTATCAAAAGCTGCAGTTTCAGAATATTATATTAAAAATGGAATAATATAATTTTTATTTTATAATAGCAGAATGCAGAAATATCTAATTGACACATAAACAAAATTGAAACACGTATTCTGCTCTCAATTACAAAGAAGTCAGTAATACAGTATCGTGGGTGCCGTATGGAAGGTAGGTGTCGGTCCATTTGTCTATCGCTTTTGACGAGCTTCGTCCCAGTCCTTTCCTGTATTTCTAGTGAATGGCTTTGATTTACTCCCGTATACGTTGCATAAAGCAAATAATTGCTTTTGCTGGAGCCCTGGGAGCGGGTTCCTTGAACCAGCGATGGTCCCCGTTCCCGCAGTGGTTGTGCTGAGTCTGGGGTCTGTGCCCGTGGGGACGAGAGGACTGCGGGCAGTCTCTGGGTATTTCCTTCAGCAATTCTGCATCCTGACTTTCCCTGAACTACTTTTGTAGTCTACTACGTCTGTTTGATGTACGTGTTTATGTACATCCACAAGTGTGTAAATGCAGTTATTACAGTGTTTCGCTCCCGGGGCTGTGTTGAGAAGGCTCAAGTGCAGTCTCTACTGATTCAAAAGGACCGTGGGGAAAGAATCTGTTTACTTAAATGTGGCAATTAAATATGTGTTACATTGACCTTACGAACTAGTGGATTTGATGCTTAAATAAAACATGCATAACGCAATAAACTGGCAGTATATGTAGGAGGAAGATACATCTATATAGCTGCCCTCACTGCAATAAAATCCTGAAAACCTGTAACGATGTATGAAGGTATTTTCTATCAGTGTCTTTGAAGGGGAGACTTTGGGAAGAGCCTGCTCCCCAAAGAGTAAACCTGCAAAGAAAGCAGAGGTTTGTGCGGGGGGCAGCGGGGTGATGCTTCAGAGGGTGGCACAGTCTCAGCAGCCCACCCGGCACAGCCTGCAGACTCCGGATTAATTACGGGGATTTCTATAATCATCTTTCAGCGGTGAGAGCGGGATTATAGCCCGCCCTGAAACCTGCGAGCAAGTATATGTTTTGTTTTGTGGGTTTTTTTTCTTCCCTCCTGAACCGTGCCAGGCTGAGAGCTGTAGGAGAGGGAGGAGGGTGGCTCTCCCAGGGGTGCTGGGGAGGGCTGGGTGCTGCCGGGATGCAGATGCTGATGGCAGAGGTCCCGGGGGATGGTGCAGCGCTGGAAGGACCAGTTTTCCTCGGCGGCTGCCCTGCCGACGGCTTCTGGCGCTTCATCCTGCTGCTCTTCGCTGAATCAAGCTGGTGAGGAGAGAATCATCTGCTCAGAGCTCGCCGGGTCCTTCGGCTTTTTCTTTTACGGGCATGTAATTGATTCATTTAAACAAATTGGCTGTCCTTTAGACCAAATGCTTTCTGCAAAAGTTAAAAGATCTTGCCGCGTAGGATAGCGCTGCATCGTCTCAGGGCCAAGCATCAATAAAGCTCTTTAAGAGCAAGCACGATCAGTTCAGCCAGGTATATCAGGGACAAAAGTAGGACAGATTATTTGGCATAAGTAGAATTTTCTAGCTGTTGCATTCGCTGCTAGAATATAGAAATTACTTGTTGACAGAGCAGCTGGTCGCTGGAGCTATCGGGATGGAGGGGTGGGAAAGGGCAGTGTCGTTTGACTTTTGCTAGGCTTTAAAACTTTTGGGGGTTATTTGTGGCTTTGTTGATAGAATGTCAGTAATCTTGATTTTTGTTTCATTTAAATGCTGAGAAGTGAGTGAAGAGAAGCATATGCTTTGCCCAGGAAGACTTTTCACTTAGATTTCTTGGAGTATTACGAAAAAACCCTTATGAAAGCAGAATTAGAGTTGCATGATAAATGGATGAAATTTTTTGCCTTTATTCTTACAAGTACTTCCAGGTGTCTGGATAGCCCCATCCCTCTAAACTCTGAGCAACTTCGATCGCTTACAAAGATGCATTAAGCTGCTTCTGGGCTTACAGAAAGAGTTGTCGTTGCACTTTCGCCGTCCCCATCAATGGTGGGAGAGCTGGACCGTTCCCCTCCACGTACCTGATGGGTTCCCTGATGCTTCCGTCAGCCTCCTGAACCCGTCTGGCCAAGAGCACCAGTCGATACCTCAAATACTCCCCTTGCATTCGGGTACCGACGCGGTTTTTTGCAAGGCCGTGCGATTTCAAAGTGGTGGCAGCGACGTTTAAGACTGATAACACCCGTGTATGCAGGTGTACGGATTTTGGGGGGCATGGCGTGATGTTAGTAAATGTCACTCGGCGGTTTCATTTGCTTTTGCAACGCGGCGGTTCAAATGCTCTCTCTTTGGACTTTGTTTTTCTCTGGTTAGAACTCAAAGCCCAGGAGTGCTTTGAAGCCACACTGAATTTGGTCTCATTTGAGGGCCGGAGTAGTTACACAGGTCACGTGAAATTCAGCAAATTCACGTAAATATATCAGAAAAGAGCATAGAAAAGAGCAGATAATTTTTTTTTTTTTTTTTTTCTGAATAGGCAATAAGTCTCAAAGCAGGGAAGACCCACAGGCTGTGAAGTATGGAAGTGTCTCACTAGCAAGGACAGGGTACATCCTCATTGGATTTGGCCGAGGAGAGCAGCAGTATCTGGGTACCGATATGCTACGGATATTCCTGGAGCCAAGGAGTCCAAGGGGGTAGAATAAGGAAAACTTAACTTATAGTAAGAAGAGATGGTGAAATATCAGTGCGGTATTGGGTATAAACCCGAGGGAATTGGCATCCTCCCCTGCAAAGGGACGCCGGGGTGGGATTATGAAGCTTTCTGCTTTCATGGAAAACACTAAATCGGAATTAAGCGTGTGCGGCTGGGTATGTTTCAGGTTGTTGTTTTCAGCACTTTTTTCCTAATTGAAAGAAGAACTTGCCCTCATTTCGGAGTAAAAGGCATCCCCAATGAGCACCAGTTGTGAAAGGGCTGATGTGAATATTATGATGATAATTTATTTTCTTAGGAATGTTGTAATTTCAGCATTTCTATAATGATTATAAGCAGATGCAGGAAAGAATGGGGTATGCTTCAGCATGCATCACATTAGTAAAAACCAGTGTACTTGGTAATGTGTCAGGCTTTTGCAAATATATACATTTTCCTTTACAAGTATAAATAAACAAACCCACACTGAGGTTGTGCTTTTGCAAGACCAAAGCTTCTACATGAAGAGTTGTTTTATCTTGTTGCTGAAAATTGACCCTATTGCCAAACTTTCCCAGCACAATTAAGCAAAACTTTACCCCTGCAGTGTGAATTCTCTAAATACTATTTTTATGCCTGTCACTTCCCGCACATTTACTTTAAACAGAGAAACCAAGTTAATTTTGATGCTGAAATGAGCTATGGGGTAATCTCCTCCGTTTCTGGTTTGTGTTAAAGAACAAAAATCCTGAGCACTAGTAGCCTTCTGGTGTTATTTATGGAGGAAAAATTGGAAAAATGTTTGAAAACCTTGACAAATAAAGCAGTCGCAATCCCCTTGCGAGACACAGTCTAGTTTTCTTGGAAGCAAAAGTTGAATTATTAGAAAATATTCCCCATGCTGTGCGTGTAGTGGCCAACAACGCACTTGTTCTAGCGTTCTTAGCAAACCACGGTGTTCCGCTGCCTTTGAAAGCCCAGGGTTTGTGTTGGATCTTCGGTTGCTTAAAAACGTGCAAGAGGAAAAGACAGAGAATTTGGGGAGAAATGCAGTGAGAGCCACAGGGTCAAGCGACGGCAGCACATCTGCTGTTGGCACGGCCGAGCAAAGGAGTGATTTGACTGATCTCAAAGAATATATCAAGTTAGGAATAGCACGGAAACGTGCGGTTGTGTGAGCCCGTGGCTCCTGCCCAAAGCTGGGAAGAGCAATTCCAGGCCGGAGGTGCAGTCAGTGCTCCAGCATTTATTACCTGAGGCTCTCGGATGGTCCTTGGGTGGCTGGTGGTGCATCTCTCAGGGCACCGTCGGTGCCGTTCCCTGTGCTGGGCTCCTCTTTTACAGGCCTGGCAACCGAAAAGGAGAGAGATTTGGACAGGAGCACCCAGCAGGTGGAATAAAATGTGAAATGATCTGCTTTACATGCAAAAGTAGGCTGTAAAAATTATTTAATGAAAGGTTTCTTTAAAGCTTGCATAAAGTAATCCCTGGTATTCGTAAACTACTGAGGAACATAACAGAAAACAGTACTTTCTGTATGCTTTAAATGCTTTATTGCACATAATTTAAATCCCTTTATTGCTACGAATGATAGATACCATTTTGGCTTTTCCCTGCTTTAGTTTTGGTAATGTCATTTCTGATTAAACTTATATGGTATAGCATACTGAACCATGAAATGGTTAAATTTTTAATGAGCGCAATGAAAATGGTATTGCTTTTGGGTTTCAAAGTATCAATATCCTAGCTGAACAAGTGAGACCTAATTAAAAGAAAGCCCTGATGCACGATCTGCCCTTTTTTTACTGCATTCTTTCCCTCTTAGAAGTATATATCCCTTGTAAAGCAAAGTCTACTTCCAGCTACCCGGGCTCCGTTACGCAGAGTATAGCGATGACAGGGATCTTTGATTTCTTTAAGCTGTTAATTCCTGAGCTGCAATTTTATGTATTGACTTCAGCAACATCATACGTTTGGCTTTGAACCAATGAATCAGAAGATTTTTGAATGTTCAGCTCAATGCTGCTTAGTTAATAGTTCCAATGGTGCAGCAGACAGTTTTATTGTACGGTAGGAGGCAAGTTATAAATCACAGGTAAGACCTGCCTGTACTTATTGCACAGAAAGCCTTTGTTAGAGATCTGTTTTGCTACAATTAAAAGGTACATATTCTCTAGGAGCCTATAAAGTAGTTTTGCTTATAAAGCAAAGGGCTGCACCAGTATCCAGCCTGGTTTTGAGTAAGGAAACCCAGTGATTTAATGTTAGAGGAAAGCATCAGAAGGATACCAAAGAAATAAAGTCTATCTTATGGCAGGATATAAAATGCAGCCGTGTAGATTTTAAAGGAGATGGCAGAATTTACAGAAGCTGACTATCCCAGGCAGTTGGCAAATGGGCTAAAGAAGACAAATTTAAGACTTGCCAGAAGGAAACCCTATATCAGGGGATAGAAATTCAAGTGCTCTGCAAAGAAAATGTAAATAAGGCGACAGACGTCTAAGAGGACTGTGGTCAAAGGAAAGAGCAGAGAAACAGCTTCATGCTGAGGAGAGAGGATGTGTTGTACGTGGAAAAATATCAAGTATAAGACCACGGGGAGGAATTTGGGAACAGCTGTCACCATGCACTGGTAAGTTACTGCATAAATGATTATGAAACTTGAATAGTTTATAGTGAGAAGGGATCTTTAAGAGGGAATTGCCTTTAGCTACTTTTTGATGCATAAGCACGTTAAATAAAATAATTTTGCATAAGCTAAAAAATTTAATAAGAAGCAGACCCCATAGTTTTGTAGTAAGTGGTAGCACTCGCCCTAGGAAGGATAGTAGGATTTGGCTGCTGAAACGTGGGATTTTTTTCTCTTTTCTGTGCAGGCATTTGCTCGGTAGATGTCAGTGAGAGGAAATTGTGTACACAAAGTACACTATCAACTTATCCCCATGAGTCTGGGGGAAGTGTAGAGTCCTCCTAATGGACAAGGACATTTTTGTGCGCGGGTGGTGACTACACAGACAGAGGGAAACGTGTTTAGAGAGACCTTTCTTTGTCCCATACCCTGGGATTTAGTCTCCCGGCTGGAGAACCAGAGCCCAAGTAACGCTTCTCGGAGTTGCAGGCAGTAAAATGCGTTCCTCCGGCTGCTGAATGCAAGATTCATGCTAAGCAAGGCTACTAATTAGCCATGGTAATGCTAATTCCGTTCCTTTTCAGCTCCTCTGGAAGTTCAGATGTGTTGAAGTGTTCAGTTGTTTGTCTTAGCTCTTGATGTGTTTATTGCAGAGGGAGCTGCAAAGCCCAAGAGATGCCGGGCAGGCACCTTCTTTGCCTTACTCCCTGGAGGGAATCTACTCTCTTGTTGTTTTAACCTTTTTCGAAAGGAAACACCTGGTCTGTCAAGCTTATAGAGTACCAAAAAACCTGAAAACAAACACTATATATTATAGCTACAATCGTACAAGCAAGGGGAAAATCAAATTGGTATTAAAAGTAACGGAACTGTATGAGATACTACTCAACAAATACATTTGAGTGGATGTGTCATGTTGCCTTTGCGATAACGTGTTATAGAATTACTTTGGTTCTGTGCAGTTTCCATCTGCATGGATTATTGTGTGAAGTATGTGATGAAACTAAAGTACCAACCTAGATTTTCATCAGGAAGGTAGACTGGAGACTATCCCATATTGCCATCTTGTGAACTGTCCACAGGGTAGAATCGGTGTCCTACTAGACAGAACCCACAGAGTTTCCTGAATCCTTTGCTCAAGGAAAACCAGAGTAGCTGCAGTCAATAGCAGGTTGTCTCACAACTGTTTGGGAGTGTTCATCCACCAGTGGAGAGAAATGAGGTTGGAGGGAGGGCAGCAGGGTAGTCGCTGAGTTGTGCAAAATCAGCCACGTTGCCCTGCACTAGTGCTGGAAATATTGCAGGGCGCTCTTGTTTCTGCAAGGTGTTGCCTTTAGGAAGAGCGTGGCACAAAATGAAAGTCAAACCATAAAGCATTCTGTATTAGACTATTTTAATACATGTTTATAGATACATTTGTATAAAAATGTTTATATATTTATATATAAATTGAATTGTTGTGAACTGTGGAGTTTAGGCAGCACTGATTTCAAGAGCATATTGTAGGTGCGGTGTGTATATTTAAACAAGCAGTTTCATTTATCTTCTTATCTTTACAACACATTTTCTGATTTATGCACAAAGTTTCTCTTCCTAGTTAAGACGACAGGGGACGTGGCTTAATGAATTGTCATGATACTTTCATGATGCTGAGTTCATTTTTATAGCCCTTCAACTGTGAAGTTCAACATTTGGTCTGGTCTTCCTCAAAATGAAGGACTGATTTCTAAAAAAATTACTTGGATTTTTTTTTTTCTTCCCAAACTGAACTTAGAAAATTAATAAATTTGTGTTAAAGAGCAAAAGGCTCCACGCCATGTTAGCTCTCCTGTGGAAAGGCCTTAGGCACAGCTCTGAGGTTTTATGCAGCTGAAGGTTCAGTTAATGGGCACCAGCTTCAACTTCTTTTGTAATTTATATCCTGGTTCACCTCTCACTGATTTGATAAATAATTCTGGAAGTATCTCTAACTTTTGCAAGTGGGGCATGAGAACCTAATGAGGTTAGATGGCTGGTGAACTTCCCGGCGTATAAATTATGGATTTGAGGATTTTTGATGAAGTTGTGTATCCTTAGCTGCCTCCCTGTGCATGTACTCACCATCTGCTCTCAGGAGAGGGATGAGAGAAGGTCATTAAACCATAATGGTATTTACTGGAGTGGAAGCGTCGGAGACAGCCGGGTGACCACATCCCAGACTGAAGAAAGAGGAAATAATTTAAACTCTCTTCAGAGGCTGGAAAGTATAAACACCACGTGAAGCAGCAGATAATGTAGGGGAATGCTGCAGCTCACAAACATGACCTGGGGGGAGGAAAACAGCCAGGAGCCCACAGGAATAAGGAAAATTGGGGTAACACTGTAAAAGTCATTTCTCATTGTGAGTCCTTCCAGCTTCCTCTGGATGAGCAAGAAACACAGCCAGGCTGCTCTTCCCCAGGGGAGGCATCAACAGTTGGTTTGTGAAAGCTGGGGTTCCAGCCTATACTATTTTATAATGAAAATACATTATCTGGCTCTTAGTAGCCTAAAATCTCCTGATTATACTAAGTATCTTTTTCCTAGTATTGAGTGGAGGTATCATTTGAAAGTTAAGGACTTTCCCATACACATGGGTTAACAAGGTTTTTGCATTTTCCAGACACACTAACAGTGATGCAGCCTTAAATGTCAATTGATTTAGAATGTCTTTCAACCTTAGGTCAATATTAGGGTTTAGTGTAACTCTCTCACAAGAAATCTCCAGAGTGAGCTCTGTGCTTGATGTTAGTGTACAGCTTAGTTTCAGCATATTATTCCCTTAAATGCCAGTTCTTTCCACATATTGCCTGGGATGTTACATGTGCTGAGCTATGTGTAAGCATAATTACACTTTTATTTTTCATTACAAAATGACACGTGTAACATTACTATCTTAGCAGCAAGACAGGAGTTCAGAAAACATCTGTCTACAAAGGCTTTTTGCTCTACTTTTCCTCTGGCCAAAAACCTGTCTTTCATACCCGTGCATGTCAAATTATAATGGTTCTGTCCCCAGGTTGAAATAAGTGACTCTGGATGATCATCATGACAGACTTTCAATGCTACTTGATGGTTGCAAGACCATGGTTGCTACTTGTCCATCCTCTCAAAAATCAATCTTTTGAGAAGTATATCGAGGTAAATTCTCCAAATGACTATGGATTAAATTTGGCCCGGCTTAACTACTTTTTATTAGCTGTGGCCGGTCTTGGAGAAGCATGAAAAATCCATCCTGGGTAGGGAGGGGTGACAGCATTATACTCAGCTTCAAGTCTGAGTGGCTTGCAAGAAGGTCTTCTGCCACAGGCAGGCTTGGGTGAGCAAGATCTAAGAGAAAACAGGAAGAAAAAGTAATTTAAGGAGCTCTTTGTTTCTCAAAAGAGGTGACAGGCCAGTGAAACACACTGAAGAAGTAAATGCAGTTGTGCAGGCTGTGTGAGAGATGTGTTCCAGAGCTGCAGAAGTTCCCTGATAAATTGTCTTTAACACGTAAGTTTGACCACTTCTCCTGTGCCCTGCTCACTAATCCATCACTTCTACTGCTGTCTCCCACGTCCCAAGCCTGTGAACAGCTGGAAACATCTTTTCTTTTATTATATCAGAAACAAAAAAATCCTTTTCCTCCAAATACACCTCTCGTATTTCTTAGAAGTGAATCAACAGGATGAAAAGTAAATAAACCAACTGTCCTAGTTGGAGAGACAGAAAAAATATTTGGTCTTAAAATCCTGTTGCGTTTGAAGTATAATTTCTTATATTCCATCACGGCTAAAGACATAAATTTCATGAATTAAGTTATGTCATCAGTTTGTTGTTATGCACACCTGAGTATAGGTTCACAGTTTCCCAGGACATCAGATTATTTGTGCTGTGTGTGTTACAGCAGTTCAATACCATGTAAACATTATATATTAGCACTTTTCTTTCACCAAAGTTTTGTACAGTTTAGTTCGGCAATTAAAATAGTTGGAGGCTGAATTTGAGAGATGCAATAAGTAGATTTCCCATTTGTATTTCATCTGTTCAGCTAAAAACGTTGGCTTGTGAGGGGCTGATGCGCGGTTGCTCAGGAGGAATCAGAACAGCGTGGAAGGTCTGGGAAAGACGTTTATTCCTCCCCAGTATCACAGTATGAAAGGGAAAGGATTGAGTGGTTTTTCAGAGTTCTCCAAGCAAAGGCATTTTCAGTGTTAGAACTTAAAGAAGGGTGATAGTTAAGACCAGACAATATTCGCTTGGTCTGGCCGCCCAAACACTTTGGTGTGGAGAACCTGGAGCTGAGTGAAGGAGTGCCAGAGAAGATGGTGGCAGGAGATCCTCAAAACCATGCAGATAAAAATCCTTATTTTGAGTTGCTTTGAGTTATCCTTTGCTTCCAATTCAGTTAGTGTGTGTCAGCTGAAGCTTTGTGCTAGCGCTGGTGAAAGCATTGGCAGTGAGACATCTCGGAGACAAGTCCTTGACAGCGGGACCTGCTTCACCCTTTGGACTCAAAGGCTCCTGTGCTCCACGGACGTGCTTGGTCTGCAAGACTTTTCCATCGGTGCTTGAGCAGCTGATAAAGCAGGGCTTGGGAAAAAGCTTGTGGAGCACAGAGATTTTGGGGAGGCTCTGCTGGTTGAGCTACATGCTCTACATGAGTTTTGCATAGGTTGAGTGTTGAGTATAACCATCTGCAAAGAAAAGCAAAACCTCACTGAGCTCTTTAGACTCCACTTTTCAGTTGTGCTGTGCAAAGTTCGTTTTGTTTTGTTTTTTTAAAATCTAGAAAATATTTAGCCAATTGAACCATCCTTCCTTTTCTGTGCCTGTGGGTGCACCTCCTGCTCCCCGGGTTTCCAGGAGACACCTTCCTAATCGAGTTTGTCACCAACAGATGCGCTCCCGTTTCAGAAAATGAAATCGGCAGAATCGACTTTCTGTCTATGAACTTTGAGAGCACGTTTGAGGCAGGAAACGGGTCAATACTCAAAATATTAGAGTGAAATAATTTGAGGATGTGATTTTTATTTTTTTTTTCAGGGGTGTGTGTATCTCTTGGTTCAGAAGAAAGTTGTTTGCCTGTCGATTAGCTCTGCCCCGTGTTGCTATTCTGCCTGTACAAGGTGACAACCTATATTCTTTAAAGCCTGTCAATTTTGTGAGTATTTTCTACTTTGTATGTGGCAAAGCTAATCAATGTGATAATTTGAATTCCCAGTCAAGGGTGAAATTCTTATAATTTATCATATTTAAGTTCATTCCATAGAAATGTCGGCCAAAGGAAAACACCAGAGATAAGTGTTGCGATAGCTTGCGTGACTCATACCCAGCTTGTCCCAGCTACAGCGTGATTTGTCCCTGCAAGGACAGTGTATTTCATCAGGGAACTTGGCTCGCTGGGGTTATTAATAAGCACATGTTAGTGATGATAAAGGATGAGCTTAGGGGATGGGTCAGGCTCTTTTATTTATTTTATAAGAGCACAACAGCTACTGTCTTTCTTGTCAACCAGTATATGGTGGGTGAAAAGTTGGACGTGAGCTGTCAACATGCTCTGGCAGCCGAGAAAGCCAACCCCATCCTGGGCTGCATCCCTAGCAGCGTGGCCAGAAGGGCAAGGTGGGGGGATTCTGCCCCCCTGCTCTGCTCTGGGGAGACCCCCCTGCACTGCTGCCTCCAGCTCTGGGGCCACCAACAGAAGGACGTGGACCTGTTGGAGAGGATCCAGAGGAGGCCACGGAGATGCTGGGAGGGCTGGAGCTCCTCTGCTGGGAGGACAGGCTGAGAGAGTTGGGGGGGTTCTGCCTGGAGAAAAGAAGGCTCCGGGGAGACCTTGGAGCACCTTCCAGTCCCTAAAGGGGGCCTACAGGAAAGCTGGGGAGGGACTCTTGATCAGGGAGGGGAGCCATAGGATGGGAAGGTAATGGTTTTAAACTGAAAGAGGGGAGATTTAGTTGAGATATTGGGATGAAATTCTTTCCTGTGAGGGTGGTGAGGCCCTGGTCCAGGTTGCCCAGAGAAGCTGTGGCTGCCCCATCCCTGGAGGTGTTCCAGGCCAGGCTGGATGGGCAGTTGTGTGCCTGCGAGAAGGGCTGTGTAGGCTGATCTGAAATGAAAGCAGATGAAAACACCCAGAGTGAGCTGTGATGGCAAGTGGGATGGAGCAAGTACCGTATCCCTGGGACAGGCTGGTTGGAAGGGGATTTTGTGATCAAAACTGTTTTTCTTAGACAAATTGTTTTACTTCGACAAACTGTTTCCTTAGTCTGTGTGTTTGGAGCAGGTGAGGAAATCTTGTTCATCTTCAATCTAAATCCTTGATGCTTGTGCCACAGCAAGTCCACTTCACAGGGACTTTTTAATATTTGGTTTCATTTCCATGAGTAGATCTATCTCAGCTTCACTTTTGCCAGTTCTTACTTTCTGACCTCCACGATGAAACTTTCTTGGCGGATCAAGCTGTCCATAGCGATGACAAAAAAATCTATGACTTCCCCTGCTGTCAGCCAGGGAATGCCTGAGTTTTTGGAGCTGAAAAGAAGGGTTCCTTTCCCTACTGGTTGGGTATGTGAGGGATTTACTGCATCTATTTGCCAACCATGCCTTTGTTAGCAGGACGTCTGAGTCAGGGTAAGAAAAATGGCTGGAACAACTCACTACCTGTGGAAGAAAACGGCTTAAACCTCATCAGCCACAACTCAGCATCCTTGACTCAGGGCTTAGCTGCTGTGTGCAGATTGTGAACTTTCCCTTATGAATCACCCCCTTCCCGCGGCTGCTTTAAGCTTTGACATAAAGTTGTATAAATCTCCCGCTAAAGTCCGTGATTTTCCCAGTGCTGGTAAAGGAAGAACATTAATTACCTGAAATTGTCTCTGCTCCACTGAGGCACAGCATTTGCCTACAGCAGAGCTGATTTTCTGGTATGAAAGCGATTCCAGCAGATGCCTTCCCCTCCTCTTTACCGTTACCCACGCTTCTTAAAAAAATCCCTTCCCGCCGCACCCCTCAGCATAAAACCCCCCGAACTTTTAGATTAATCAAGATACAAATCGCACTTCTGGGAGAGGAAAAATTTCTCCCTGCCTTGGAAAAAAAACCCACCCCTTGCTAGCGTGGTGCAGTCCGGCCCATGGGCTTCAAGAGGCATGAGATGGACTGAGACCCAACAGATTGCCTCCTCCTACACCGCGACACAGCAATGCATCAAAGATGCAAATCCTGCCCGGTGCTGCGGCTCCTTTCTAGGATATTTGCCCAAGGGAACCAAGCAGCTGCCTGTCGGAGCCTTCGATAGTTTTAGCACCGAAAATCTATTATTCATACACGCGCGTGCACACACACGCGCGCGCTGAGCCAAGGATTAATTTAGCTTCAAAGATGCGCAAGGATGTTCCGATGCTATTCGAAACAAGAGAGGAATCACCAGCTGAAGTAATAGGATATGATTGGGGTCGGCTTTTGAGAGGAGCAAAGGGTGATGTCTACCAGGTGCCACTTCCCATTGGATTACTGTCTTTCTGAGAAGCCATCAGTGCGAGTGTGATGGCTGTGCTTCGTTATCCCCATAATGGAGTTAGATGGAGAGCTGCTCCCTCCTTCCAACCCTCCATTCGTACATCTCCTCTGGAGATCCTTAAACCTTTCACATGTTTTCTCACCCAACGGACCTTCAGGAGTGCGTTAGTTATAGACTCATAGAATGGTTCAGGTTGGACAGGACCTTAAAGATCATCTTGTTCCAACCCCCCTGCCCTGGGCAGGGACACCTCCCACCAGACCAGGTTGCTCAAAGC
>JAOXJK010000003.1:13754049-13767418 GCA_025774025.1 Xenus cinereus
CCAAGCCCCCTCCAACCTGGCCTTGAACCCCTCCAGGGATGGGGCAGCCACAGCTTCTCTGGGCAACTTGGGCCAGGGTCTCATCACCCTCAGAGCAAAGAATTTCTCCCTCAGATCTCATCTCAATCTCCCCTCTTTCAGTTTAAAACCATTCCCCCTCATCCTATCACTCCGCTTCCTGATCTAACAAGTCTGGAAGGGATGGTGTCAGGGATGATCATTTCTATACTCCTCCTATTACATTGGCAACAAGGTCTCTCCCTGCCTGTCCCACCACTAACAGAGCTGGCCCCACCAGCCAGTTTCTTCAGGCATAAATTGTGTGAGTATGTTACAGAGCAATCTTTGCTGATGATGTTGGAATTCTATTTATTGTCTTAATCTGGCGGATGCAGTCCTTAGTTTCCCGGGGTGCGGAGCGAGCGGTGGCGGGTTGTGTGGCGGCGAGGAGGTGGCTCGGGCTCAGCACCCACCAAAGACCCAACACCCAACATATAGATGACGGGAGCGAGGTGGGAACTTGCATCCGTTGGAGGTGCTTTACCTTCCCTGATACAGCAAAATGAAATCTCTAGCGAGTGAATGCGAGCAAATGCCCAACGGAGGAAACATAGTGTTAAAAACTGACGCTGTTTTTCTCAGTCTTTCTTTTTTAAATAATTAATTTTTTGAAGCATTTCATTCCCATTTATCATAAGCGTGTCTCAGGAACACGCTGCGTATGTGTCATTTGTTTCATCAGGCACACTGTGCCCGTATATATTTCATAATGTGTGAATTGTGTATAAGTGCAACTCCGGAAGGGATAATTTCAGCAAAGAAGCTTGAGATAGATCAGGATCTGACAGACGTGCTGTGAGAATGAGGAGAGCTCGGCGAGAGATGCCACTGGGTGCGCTCCTGCTACCCTTCATCTCCCCGGGCCATCTCTTCAAATTCCCTTTTCTCTTCCCTTATGCAAAAGGGAAGGCCAATTTTTAATCTCAGGACTCGTTTATAACAACAGCTACCACCGCAGGAAAAAAATAACAAAAACCCACCTGTCTTTTGAGTGCTGAAAAGGTTCAGTGATGTGTACATCAAAAAAAGTATTGCTGTGAAGATCTGCACTGTTGGGGAACGCATCTTTTAGGCACCTTCTATTTTTGGACGTTCAATTTTGCGGGTCACTGATTGCATCTGCTAAGGGGAGCCTGTGCCTCTCCCGACACACAGACCTGGATTCATCAAAGTATTTAGAGGATGGATCAGGGTTAGAAATTTGATCATTTGCCCAAATCTGGGCCACGGCCGGCATTTGGGAGCAGGGACTGGCAGGAGACCGGAGCTGCTCATGGCCAGGATGTTGCTGGGAGAAGTGTGTCACAGCTATTTCTGAGCAACAGGACCTAAATCTGCCCAGGATTTAAGCGTTTTGGGCACTTCAGAGCCCTTCAGAATCATCTCATCCAGGATCGCTGCTTTTTCGCTATTTCCCACTGGATGATGTGGTTCCTGACCCTCACACTAACGTTCTCCCAAAGGTGCCCAGCTTCCACGTTGCTTTTGGCCACCAAATTGTGAGAAGGATGTTCTCACATCCTCATGGGCTGATGTATTGATGCAATCCCACTGAATAAAGTGTAATCCTGCAGCTTTCCCCAACTGCTGTTAGCATTTTGTTTCTGCCGCAACCTTGTTACGAGTTAATTCCTCATGCTGCTCCCCTGGAATAACACTGGTTAACCCCTTTCACAGATAAAGCAATTTTCTTTAATTTAGGAAAAACATTGTTTGTGTTATGTGAAAGAAGCCTCATTGCTTTTGCCCTGTGACCCCTTACTAAAGCCGAACACTTTATTTAACCTTCATTTAGAGAGAACACCTCTGTGCTACCATTCCGTGCATCAGTCTCAGTGACTCAATTAATTATCGGAGGCTCAAGGTTATTGTCCTTCCAATTTCTGCATCAGATGGGGAACAACCTCGTCTTGCAACCGACTGGAGAATCCCAATGTCTGGAATTCTCTCCACCCCCTTCCAAATATTGGGGTTCCAGGAAGCAAAATACATACTGTCTGTATCTTGGTCATTCTGGACTTTATTTTACAAACGGCTAAAGATCATCAACAAAATATATGTTCTGCAGCCTATTTGGACAGCCCATCCCTCTGCTTGAGCTGGACTTAACAAGTTTTTTCAAAAGTCTTTCATATGTCTTAATGTTAATGTGTTAATGTCTTAATGTCTTTCATATATTCATGCTTGTCGCATCCACTTTGGATGTGGGAACAAATTATTTCTTTCTATTTCCATCAGTCTTTTACATATTTTAGTACCATTAGCTTTTTTATCTTCATCATTCTTTAGGTTAAGCCACTCCATTTGGCTTTTATTTACAGGATGTGTTTTACAGACATCTAATCCTTTGTGGTGTTCTTCTTTGGGTGCTTCTGTTTGGGGCAAATCTCCCTGGACAGGCAGCACTCCGTGCATCCGAGCCCCCCCTGTGCTGGGGAGGGTGACAGCTTGCTTACCTAGCAGGAATTTTTGGATTAAAAGGACCCGCAAACCCTGTTTATTCATCCCAAGCAGGGTTTTTTTGCTGCTTGTGGTGTCACGGGGCATCGCTGCCACGTTCCCTCGCGTGGGGATCAGTGCAGAGCTATCACCCGGCCGCCTGCTCCCCGGCATATGTTTGTGCTGTTTAATGCAGCATCCCATTTGCTGCACTTGTCTCTTACGCAATTTCATCCTTCTGTTTTAGGCTGCTTTTATGTCCAATTTGTCAAGATGCTTTTGAATTACATCCGCATCCTCGGAGGTACCTGCAGCCTCTTAGTGTCACCGGCAGACTGAATAAGCACACCTTCTCTTCCACTACTGCCACTAATAAAAATACTGGCAAACATGAGACGAAAGACAGACTCATTTTGGCAGTGAACTCTCGGTAATTACTCTCCAGCTATGGCTTTTCAGTCAGTTATATCCACCCTTCGGTAAAGTTATAGAATTGGCCTCCGGTAAAGTCTAAATTGAAAATTTCCAAAGTGATCAAATAGGAAAAAACAAACCACCCTGTCCTGCGAAGAGGTTTGCAAGGGTGAGCTCAAAGCACAAATGGACTCTGTGGGGGCAAACCGTTTCTCTTTCTGTTTTTAACAATAAGCAGGTAATTTTTCCTGCTGGGCAGTGAGGAGGAGAAATGAATTTCAATGTTAATTCCTTTCCCAAAGTTGAAATGTTCATATTCCTTTCTCCTGAAAAGCATTTGAGGGAAGTGTGGCAGCCAAAGCCGTGCTGCCAGTGAACACGGGGCTTCATGAATGTTTCTTTCCAGAGAGGATGCCTCATTTTTTAGAGTATTTGGGGACTTTAAAGGAACTGATGGCCAGCCCATTTCATTGCATTTATCTTGACAAAAATGGCCGCGTTGTCCATTAAATGTGGTGTGGAGGGATCAAAAATCAGAAGTTCAAGTAAAGGCTTTAAAATCTTCTAAAGTTAAATAATTTCACTTAGAACTAACCATTTCCTTTTCAATATTTCTCTGTGAACACTGCTTCTTAACTGTTAAAAGGGGCCTGAACACGTGTTACAGTGTCTTGTCAAAAAATGGGACTTACTTCCACACCATTGAGTCTGTGAAGTCTGAGAGCTTTTGGAAAGTGTGTTTGGAGAGAATGGAGAGAGAAATGGATAATGGCGTTTTGGTGTAGCTTTGCAGACTTTTTAGTTATGTTTAAGACTTGGGAACTACCTAGCAACCACATATTTGATGGATATAGATCTTTGTGTATGCGAATATTAGAAGAAGATATCTTCATGTTGGGGAAAAGGGTTTCTTTTCAATCTCAGAAAATTTCCAGTGCCTTATTTTCTACCTTTTTTATATAGATGAGAGGAATTTGAGTTTATGCTAAACCTTTGTGCTTAGGTTTTGCTGGGGCTGGTCTTTCTAGACTTGACCTGCAATATGCATCCAATGTAGGTGTTCTTGCAGACATTTGCCATATGCCCTTTTATGCCCTGCCCTCAGCAGCTCCACTGCCCCAAGTTCCACACAACCAGACAGCAGGCGGGTAACCCACAGCTTGGTTCTCTCTTCTGCATCCAAGCCTGAAGATTATTTTTGTGAATTACTTAAATCATACATTGGTTTAGGTTGGAAGAAACCTTGAAGCCCACCCAGTCGCACCCCCCTGCCCCGGGCAGGGACACCTCCCGCTAGACCAGGTTGCTCAAAGCCATGTCCAACCTGGCCTTGAACACCTCTGGGGATGACACTATAGTATTTTATGATGCTCCTGTTTAAGAAGCTTGGTAATTCTTTGGAGGTTTTGGCACCGTGAATTACCGTCGCTGTTGAGGAAAGCAGTGAATTCACGTCAGATACTCGATCTTGCCCTCAGGTCAGATCCGTGACAGCCGGAGGGTCGGCACCACCTTAAATCTAACAACTCGCATCTCAGTGCTCAGAGTGGTTTGTGCTTACCCTGAGCTCTTCCTTTGTTGAGGTGATTAAAAGATGCCTGTTGCTGTCTGTATGTGCAGCATGCTTCATTAACAGTGATTTATTTTGGAGTTTAGCAGAATTGGCACTGTGCAGCACACCGACGTGCAGCAGAAGAACGTGAGATGATTGCAAAGGCTTCTTGCTGCTGCACTACCGAGGGGTCTCGGGCATGTTTTGCAAATTTTCCTTCAGAACATTCACAACATTGGGAGTTCACATAGTGCAGATTATATTTACAAAAGTATTTTTCACGTTCTGAATGCATCCATATACTTTAGCCGCAGGTCTTTCATTTCTATTTTTTTTCCAGAATTGCTCATCATTAAATACCCAAAGCACCGACAAAGAGCCGTGCCTACTAACCCAGAAAAATTCCCCGCCAATGTTTCTACTGCACGCGTCTTTTTTTTTTTTTTTCCCTCATACCCGACTGCAGTCTGAGCTCTTAGAGTCAACCTTCTTTGTCAGAATGCAATTACAAACAGAGGTGCCTTTCAAAAGAATTTGCAATGGATGCATTGCCAAAAGTAAAGTTAAAAAGACATCCGTGCATGTGTTGGCACTAGGTTTTGTAATGGGATGCACTTCCAAACTGAAGCACTTCTATCTCATTTTCATCTTGAAGAATATAGCTTATGTAGTGCAGAAACTACATACACTTCCTTCTGGAAATAAAATATTAAACCTTTGCAAGTTTTCAGGCCTCTTATATTCTTCTTCAGAGGCAGCGTGAACCCCTACGGGATTTTATAGTCGGAAAACATTTAGAAATGGGAAGGACCTTTTCAATTATCTATCGTTTGCTCGTGCACAAATGTTGCCTTTTCTCAAGTTGTTGCCATAAAAAGTCACCATGTTTCAACAGTTTCTACACAGCTGTGAACAATGGACCTGCTGCTACGAACAGCAGCGTTGTTTACAGGGAAAACATTTTGAAGATTGGACTCATTCACATGTGAAATAGGGAACTATCATGAGAAATGAAAATGTAGCCCTAACTTGAATACCGCCGTATTTTAACCTTAGGAAAATATTTTTTAATGGTAATCATCTGATTTACTTCCCGCTGCTTTTTCTGTCGAGACAGGCATCATTTTCTTTTTGGGGAAACTTTCTGAAATTTATAAGCTGGTGTTAGGGGATGTCTCAGTCCAAGGGTTGGTGTGTGGTTGTGCTGCTCCTGTGGGGGCTGTTACAGAGCACCAGGAAGATGATGAAGCTTAAATATTAATCCAGCAATAGCTACTCTGGGCACAGCGACAGAATGTGGTTCTATTCCACATAGTTAGAAAATGACACATGCTAGAGTATCCTCTAGGATATAGAGGATATTCTATATTCTCTAGATACTCCTCTTCTAGCAATATATTCAAAGGTGATTATCACAGGGTATATACTTTGGCTATAAGTGCATGGGGTTTCCATTAACATTGATGGAAATACCAGCCCCAGTCACATATCGACAGTTGGTTAATACCAGAAGTGACTGTTTCCATTCAGATAACTGAAATTTTTTCCTTTGAAACACATACATGACCCTCTTGTCGTCTGCTGGTTCTCTGGAGTATGTTTTGAATAACTAAATAAGAGGGAAGACTTTCAGCTTTTTCACTGGACTTAATAATTATATGTGTTGAGTACTAAAAATGCCTATTTTTAGTATAGCTTTTATTTTTGGTTGAGAGTAAGACCCAATGATTGTGTTAAAACATCTTGGGAGGAAAGAAAGCCTGCTATTTTTAATGCCCTTCTAAGCTAAAAACTAATTTACATTAGTGATTTTGAGATGCTTTGTATTAGTTTTTAAAATGCTTAGAGAAGCATGATTTCCTAAGCAGGAAAAAAAAAATAAAATCAGTTTGCAAAAACCACAAAGTAGCCAGATTCCTTCCCAAAGTGATGGAGAGTTAGGATAAGGTCTGGTAAGAGGAGAAGTTGCAGTGGAGAGGAGTAATGAACTGAAGGCTATCCAAGACTTTTCTTGCTTCTATGGAAAATCAGGGAATAAAATACCAAACCAACAATCTCAGTTCCAAGAGAGAATCAGGGATGTGATGCAAACAGGCTGGGGACCTGCAAAGAAGACAGCCATCTCCATGGTACTCCATGAAATTGTCCTTCAGTTCCATCAAGTCTCCAGAAGCGCCATCCTCAAAGGGGACGGTGATAAATAGAGGCATTTCACTTGACTTTGAACGGATCTAGGATTTTATATCCCTAGTTTTTTTTTAACCAAAAGGCAGATATCGTACTTTCCTGCCACCGGCCCTGCTTGCAGACAGCCGAGAAGTTGAGGGCTCCTGTTATTAATCCCTGTAGCTGGAGAGAATTTGATCAGCCCTTCCGCACGCTGGCAGCTCGCAGGCAGATCCGCAGGTGCTTTAGATGGGTTCCTGGCAGTAGGTTAAGTTGTTAAGTGCTATCCCTCTTGTGTTTTTAATTAGGTATTGAAGGCTGTAAGTGATTGTTCTGTTTCAGTCCCACGTAGCTTATTGCGAAGAGCGAGGAGAACAATCGTAGAGCGTTGCATTGCAGTGTAATGAAGAGGAGCCTTAGGAGTGACACGATGGGCTTATTGATGGGAATAATACGTGGGAAAACGAGAACACGAAAGAATTTCAGCAGCTGCTGGTGAATACAAGATTTATCTCAAATCTCACTTAAACTGGTGTAAAACCAAGAGCGACTTGCCTTTGGTATAAATCTGTATCGGTGCAGTTATAGCCAACAGGATTTTGATGCTTAGAGGAAAAATAGGATTTGTCTATGTATGAAGACTACATAGAGTAAATAAATACATTCTTTGAGTTCACTATAAATACAGAGAGTAACTGTTTAACTGTGTCAATCAATATAAAGGTCTATGATGATATTTTTCTTCAAAAATTAATAATTAATACTCTAATCATTTGCTTTAGATGTTATTTGTTTTCATTGATTAGTTCTTCCTGCTAACTCCCCGCTAGCCTAATCAGTCTGTGAGAACAGATGAATATATTCAGTTAATCTCTACCCCCTTCAAAGTTGCATCTTCGTATCACAAGATGAAGGCTCTTAGTCTTCTCGGTGCATTGAACCTGACTTTATTAGAAGAATCATCAATTTTAACTCACAAAAGCAAGCGGAGACCTCTCACGATACCCCTTCACATGCCATTAGTCATGCAGTTTGTCTTGAAAGCACGAAGGCCCCTTAACTTCCAGCCTTCAGTGATAGGAATAAATTATAAGAATGTGTGTCTGACTTATTTATTGTTAATATTTCATTGCCTGCTCTGGAAAAGGTTCCTTTCATAAAAAAGAGGCATTTTACCCCCACTGGGTTGCGTTGGGGGGGATACATTGCAGTGATAACCTGAGGAAGTCTTCAAATTGCCGGCTTACAAATTGTAACTGTTTACAAGTTGTAATAGAGTGTGAGGAAAAAATCAGATTTTGCCTGGAGATATTTTAAGGGCTTTTCTGGAAGAATTTTGGGGCAATGAGAACGGGGTTGAAATGGGAAAAGTATCCCCCTTTCCTGAGCAGGGTGGGAACACTTCCTAGGAAGTGTCGCCTTGTGGAGATGACGTCCTTCACGTACCGGGCGATGTTTGTAGAGAAAAGTGAGAGTAATTCTCATAACTTTCCTCTTAACTCTGAACTACAGAGTTGACTAACTGCACTTCAGATTACTGCGGAGAGGCAGTGAGCGAATCTGCTGATGACAGAGTTGAGAGACAGGAGGAATCTCACAACACCCAAGTGGAAATGGGGTTACAATCCCCAATCCTCACCTGGTACCCAGCGTACATGGACCCTTCATTTTGCAAGTTTGGTTTCCTCTGCAAGTTTCTGTGCATTTCTATTAATACTACTGATAACTTCTTTTATTCTTCAGATCTAGAGCACTGACCTGAAGAAGAAAAGAACATTGTGAGTAGCACCTGAGGAGTAAACCAACTTTGCAAATCATTCCTCAGACTGATTTTAAACGCAATGTTTAAAAAAGTTTCTTTGTTGGTCTTCAGATGCAGCTTTCCTGGAAAGAAAACCAAACTGTCAGAACCAGAAGGAGCAGAAATCCTAAATGACCTTGTAATTTGTCTCTTTTACAGATTAAAAGTTGCCTGAAGTTTCCAAGGAGCCCCCCCCTTCTCTTCTGTAATTACCAGACTGGTCTCCTCTGACCCAGGAAGCTGAAGATGAGGTTGCTCTGGGAACTGCTCGTGCTGCAATCATTCATGGTGTGCCTTGCAGGTAAAGTGTCACTTTAAAAACTTTTGATTTCAGAAGGCCACAGTATTTCCTGCTAATGCAAAAAGTGCACCACATTTTATACGCCAGGGGGAAAACAAGTCCCCGCTCCATGAACAGCATTAGGAAAGGTTGCTGAAGGGATCAAGCTCATGCTCTTAACGAGCTCCTTTTACTGCGGATCGGTACCTCCACGGCAAAAATGCGATGTTTTAAAGGTCTGCTCTGCCTGTTTCCACTTCAAAGTTGCCGTTGATGAAAGTTGTTTTTCCATGTTATGTGCTACGCGTTTCAATGCTCAATTAAACCTACGTGGAGTATGGCTTTAAATCCCATTAAAATGGTGTTACATTACAGCAAAGACCTCGCTCCATTTAACAAATAATTAGAATAACATATTTCGGCGATATAACCGTCTTCTGTAACTGCCCTTGTTTAAGTTTTTCTTCCCTGAGAGTTGCAATGTTTTGAGCGTTCCTGGCAAAATGAAACTTCCGAGGAATGTGCCTTTTCCCTGGAGCTGAAGCAGTTCCTGGGAGACGTTTCAGCTTTGCCAGAGGGTCAGCAAGGCTTTGCTGACCTTCTCACGCCCGAGGACCTGCCTGTGGGCTGCTGCTGGGAGAACTGGGCGAACTGGGCTTGCCTCTCTCCCCCAGTGCCTCTGTGGCAGGTGCTGCCATCACACCAGGGTTATCGAAGCCTGTTCTGATTCTCTCTTTGCCATTCAGTTATCGTTGATTATTTCCTCCTTGATTAGGCATTATTATTCTTTAACATGTGTATGGTTTGGGGGGGAAGTGTTGCGTTTTAATTAATGTTTACGTCACCTTGGTGTTCATCTGGATTTCTCTAATTTATCTACTGCTTGGCGCTCAGAATGTTTTACTGCTTTGTTTAGTAACTTGTGCTTCCTTCCCTTTCATATCTGCACGTTGTCAGGGTACTTTTTCAGCACTTTAGGTAATAGCAAACTACTTATAATAGTGTTTACTTTCTTCTGCTTAGCTCTACTGAACACAAAGCCACTTTTATTCCGGTACTTATGGGTACCTATTTTTGAAATTTGGTTCCAAGTCTTTCTAAATGTGCTATGACAGTTTCTGAGCTGGCAGAAAATTGGATGCAGAGAGATTCTGCAATGCGGCGCCACACGTCTTTCAGGAAGCGCAAGCCTAGGGAAGTTAGTCTGCTGGAACGCATGAAGCGGGATCCTTTATTTTAAACAAATAAACAAAATGGTTGAAAAAAAAGGAAAGCATACAAAGTATTTTTTTAATGTAATTTCTCTACTTAAAATATCTATTTCAAAATATCTAGGGTCAGCAAAACAGAGTTTCAGGAGAATGTGTTCAGGGGGTTGTCCTTATCTTTTAATCTGGTGTTTTTTAGAAAAATGCATCTCATAAGCACTGGCTTTCCCCATGCTGTTCTGCAACAGCATTTTTTCGTATCTTTGCAGTGGCCTGGATATCTTCAGGGCACAGCATCAGTTTCTCTGTCCTGCTGAGGGAGATTTAATAGAGTTAAGGGGAGAGGAGCGCCCAAAGTTTTCTGTGAGTTTTATATTAGGTGACGAGTGAGGAAATTCCTTTGTTTTGCTGAAGGATGTGATTTAGGGGCAACTTCTTTGGACAAGATTTAAATCTGGAAGTTTGTGTGTCTGCCTGCGGTGTTGTACGAGCCGGTTGTAGCCGTGGAAGGGATTTTGCCGCGTGAGTTACGGTGTTACCATGAAACAGGGCTAACTCGTTTGGGCGCAGTGCTGTTAATTAACTAATGCTCTTAGGATGCTTCCCGGACCTGTGTGAGTGCTGTGTGCTGTTATGGACCATATGAACACAGTCAGATCTGGCTGGTAAATATTCCAGAATTAAGGAGGAAACTATATCTGATGCCTTGCATCGTCTCGTTCTCCATCAACGTGCTCTGCAAGGTGGGAGGAGGTGACCATAAAGTAGTTCAGTGTAGTAGTTGCTATTTAGCAGCTCAATGCAGAAGGCACAAAGCTGTAAAACAAAAGTTCATAGACAAGGAACCTCTTAATTTTAAGCCTTCCTTAATTTTTGGATTTTTTACGTTCTACTTTTCTGGTTTTAACCTGGTCTCATGAAGCTTGTTTGTCCCTGCTGGTAATTACGGTGCTCTTGGAGAACTTCAGCTGTTGGTCTGAAAGAAAAAACTCAAAGGAGACCGGTAACTTCCCACGCCGTGTCCTGCCGGGCAGCAGGGAGGCACCGGGGAGCCTGAGGCTGCCCAGTTCTCCTGGGACACCGCTCCTCCTGCACGGCGGCTCCGCTTCAGGGATAACCAGGAGCGATGGAAGCTTTCCTTCTGTCTACAACAGATAGCTCTTCTCTTAAATTCTTCGTAATTTCTAAGTTTAAAAAAGAATTTAGGAAATAGTATTTTATTTTCATGTTGATCAAACCATTGAACCATGAGAAGAAATTAAGAGTCGAAGTAAACAAATGAAAGAAAAAGATAACAGGATGCAGAAGCGTTATCTAACAACCCTCCATAGTGCTTTGTGGACCCTCAAATGACCGGGAAACTGTTAAGTACTGAGTTACCTGTGAAAAATAAGCTAAAACCTAAAAATTGAATACTTAGTTCTGCTGATCAGTGTCAGACATGCAGCCCAGATATCACTCCCATCTTTGTCTCTGCCACCGATGGTGGAAGATGAGGTTTTTGTGTGCGGCCCTGTCAAAACTCCCTGTGGAGGCAGGCAACCCCACCGTCCCCATGTGGCAGTGGCCCCAGTGCCCCTTTGGGGACAGCCGGTGACCTCCAGCTACTGCCAGTCCCAGCAGCTACTTGGGCTTTTTTTACTTTTTTTGTGCGTGTGCTTTCTAAACAAACATCTGTTCAGTACAAATTGCATGAAAACTTCCAAACTCGTATCATTCAAGCCATTAAACAGCTGTCAAACCTGAAGCACTCGGAGTATCCAAACATGTCGTTAAGGGTACCAGTTATCCGCCGCTGCCAACGTGCCAGGAGAAGAAAGACGTGCCAGGGCTGTTCACGGTCCACGTGGGATGTTGCTATTGATTTTATGTACTGGGTGTTCAGATATTACAGATCTTCACAACAGGATAAAACACTCAGATAGAAAGCGAGATCAATCCCGGGACGTACTTAAACCAGCTACCCAGAGGTGCAAATCTACTCATAATTTTGGGAGCTACCCAGCCTGCTAAAGGTCTTTCTGAGCTTAACTCTACCCCCTTTCAATCCATCACCCAAGCTGGGACCAGTCTACTTTTCTCGCTGGTTGCGTTAAGGTCGTACAGATAAAAACTTAACGATGCTTTCTTTGGACTCTCTAGTTGATGTGTATCAATTCAGGGTTTCTGATTATATTTTCAGGAGGTCTTTTCTTCGGGTGTCAGCTCTGGGAAGCAGTAACTGCCAATTACTCCTTTGGTGCCAAATAACTCTTGATTTGTTAGGGCTGTCAGACTCCTCGAAGAGAGCAGTTGTGGTGGAGATAATTTTGAGTTTTGGAGAGTATAAGATGAGAGGCAGAGCAGCCTGTGAAAAATAACACACAGCTCTTCCCAGTCGTGACTGTTGTGCACCCTGAAATGCACTTGTGTAGTGCCTGGGAACCCGGACACAAAAGACATTGCACAATCAAACCAACTTGTGTTAATGAAGGTGGGACGTGGTCTGTATGCCTGTAGTGTGCTGGACAAATATGAAAAGAAATTTTCTATATTTTTGTGACTCTTATGCAATTCTTTGCCTCATTAACTTCCTGTAGCAGTGAGTTTCACTGCTGAAATCATATTTGCATGTTAATAAGCTGCAGTCACAGCAGTCACAGAGACGCATTAGCTGTGTGAGTGTGCATATGCATATTTTATAATGTAATTTAACCCACGAAGATCCACAGAAAACACAAAAGGAAACCTGGGTAGCTTTTAAGGAGTGTTTACGGTTGGTTTGTGTCTCTGGAGTCCAGCTTTTTCTCCTGCCCCCAATCTCCATCTCTTGCTCTTCCTTGGAGGCTTTGGTTTCTGGCCCTTCTGCTTGTTCTTGCCCTTTGAAAACAAAGATCTCCGCTGACAACAAACACACGAGCCAGCCCTCCTTTTTTTCTTAGCAAGCACCTCGTAAACACAAGAGCTTCAATAAACGCCATTTGTCTTGCAGCTCTATAATAATGCTTCTGTTCCAACGAGTTTGTTTTGTCAAAGGGAAAAGTGCTGTTGCAGCTCTATCCTGGAGGGGTGACCAAAGTAGCTCCAGGAAGCACAAGCCAAAATACTGCATCTAGTATTTGTTTTGCACTGATGTGAATGAATAAGGAAGCATCACTCTTGCTCTCCGCTATCTGGGCTTCTTCCTGAAGCCTCCCAGCTGCAGAAGCTTTTGTTTAGCAACAGATAGGTTAGGGGTGGACCTGCTGGAAAGGAGGAGAAGGATCTGGAGGTCCTGGTAGAGAGTAAATTATCCATGAACCAGCAACATGCCCTTGTTGCCAAGAGGGCCAATGGAATCCTGGGCTGCATAGGGAGGAGTGTGGCCAGTAGGTGGAAGGAGGTCATTCTCCACCTCTGCTCTGCACTGGGGAGGCCACAACTGGAATACTGCGTCCAGTTCTGGGCTCCCCAGTTCAAGAGAGACAGGG
>JAOXJK010000003.1:13767518-13783369 GCA_025774025.1 Xenus cinereus
GCAGAGCTTGATCCCGCCGTGGGCAAGGTGGTTTTCCCGGGAAAGGACATCCACGGGTGTCCGGGAAAAGCCGTAAGGGCATCTCCGGCTGGGCCCGGGAGGCGGCAGTGGTTGGAGTGAAAGGTGGGAAAAGCCCAAGGAGGGGTGTGTGTGTGTGTGTTAGGAAATATCCCGAGGGAATTTTCTTCCTCTCCGGAAAGTTATCTGGGGGAAAGGAGGAGGGGGGGTGTGTGTGTATTTTGACTGCCATCTTAAATTCACACCCTTGGTCTCCGGAGAAGGGGTTTGTCTGGCGGAGAAAACCCCTGGAATTCCATCAGTCCCCTGGTGGAAAGCTTCTCGAATGAGCCCGAAGGGCGCTGTTAATGCTTTTGGCTCTGCCTCCGGTGTAGTCCCTCTGTAGGGATCTTTTAATTTAATTTTTTAGCAGTGCAATGTCAGTCTCTTCAGTCAATCCGGCTTTACGTTTCCCAGGTGTAATCAGAAGTAATTAATTTTCTGAGTGTGCACGTGACAGCGAGTGCACCCCTTTCCTGAACGTGCCGTGAATGGGACTTTAACAACCCTTTTCCACTGACGTTTGAGAAACCATGAAGCTGGCTCGCTTCCCTTTTACTCGTGTTGTTGCATCAGGATTATCAGGAACAAGAAATGATGGACCGTTTTTTAATTAAACCAAAGAGGACTGACTGATGGAGCGCTCCAGGATCTCTCCTGCAGGATAATTTTTCTGATTGGATTCTCTCTAACTTTAGAATAGGGAGTTGTTTAAAGCCCATTCCTCATAGAGGAACAAACTGTGGGTTGTGAAACCTGAGTGAAATTCTCTTTGCAGGCAGTGATATTATGAACCCTTAGATCCAAAACTATATAAAATCTGGCAGCAATCTGCCTCTCCTGCCTTAAAAATACATAAAATTTTCTTGAAGGCTGTTATCCAAATGTCTTGGCCTTTATTTGTATTTTCCCATCTGCCTGCTGGTGAGGATATTTCTAACGTAGGGTGTGTTCTGCTTAAATCCCCTACATCTCTCTCTCTTTTTGTTGATGCACCAGTTATGATCTTGGTTTATTTGGGATCAGTTACAAGAACTGCTTTCAGTCAAAACACGGATCTGGCTCCGTTAGGCTCCTGGTAGACTTTGGCTGTGCCCACGCTGTGCGTTGGCATTGTTTCTGGAAGCAAACGCCTGGGCTGAAGCAGTCGCTGCCGCGTCGCCGGCATCTCCGGTGCCCGCTGCGGGGAACGGGGCCGGGGTGTTTCGGCGCAGGGCGCTGCAGGAGTTGCTCCCCGCCTTTACCTCCGCTCCGTAGCGGCTCGGTGAGATGGATGCTACCACCCAGCTTTTACACCCACCTATAGAGTGGGTTCTGTAAGCCACGAGCACCCAGAAGCGGTGCTGGAAGGGGCAGATCCAACAGGCTGGTGGTATAAAATGTGGCTAATGGCAAAAATGGGGTAAAAAAAAATCAATGCAGACCTCTGGGGCGTGTTAACTGAAGAAGTGCATTCGCATTATAAAGTGTCAAGAGGTTCTTGTTTAAATATAAGAAGCTTTGATAACTGGTACAATATGGAGACAGCGAGGAGGTTAATTTCGTTTTCAGATATGTTTGAAAGTTTTCTATTATAATAGTTTCAGTTCTTTTACTCTGGTTAGATGTTTCACTGTATGTTTGCAGCAGAATGGATACCGTGTATGATGCACTGAGCGATCTTGTAGGCACAAGGCATGGTCAGGTTAGACTTTTCCACCTTTAATTTCTTATGTTTGCTAGCTTTTAATTCAAATACCATTGGTAACAGCTTTCTTTTTAGAACGTTACCTTGTTAAGGAGGATTTACGCAATGAGAAAACAAAAAGCACAAGGTAAAGCACCGGAGCTTTGCTTTGAGCTTGTAATTTTCTGTGCGATAAGTTAAGTCGTCGTTTCTGTTTGAAGATTTGCCTGTTCAAACACATTTTCCACATGCAAAACAAGCATGGTAAAAAGAAACAAAGTACCGAACAGATGCATTAAAACAAAAAGGCGGTATTTCAATGATTTCCTTTGGCCGTGTCGCCTGAACTCACTCTGGAAACTGAGAGTTGTACATGCAGGAGGGTGGTCACCACTCCCTGGGAATCACAATCTAAACCGAGCGCTTACAGTTAATGTTTCACATGGGTATCTCAACACAGGATTTACATATCCACAAGCACAAGCTCTGATCTAGGTGCAGCTGCAGGAATTTAAACGTATTTGGGCTATTGAGGACACACTGAATAAATTCAATGTGCTTATCGTTATTCACAGTACAAATATGCTTTGCTCTCTCCTATCTTAAAAAATTAAAGATGTTGACCTGGTTTGCATCAAACGGTTGCTTTATCTTCCTTTCCCCTGTAGATGTATTGATTGTGCTGATAAGTCCTGTCTGGATTTCCTCTTCTGTTTAGCTTTCTTCCATTGAAATCATCCAGAGTCTCTTTGTCGAGGTACTTCTGGTTATGGATTTGGCTGGGAAGTACCGTGCCTGTGTCTTCCTAGATGTCAGCTGCTTTTGACCTATTTGGCCACCCTCTTCAGTTAATCTTGTTTTCCTTGTCTTTACACTTACTTCACTTCAGTCCTCACTCTTGATTGTTTCTTGAGGGTCTCATTCTTGTCTCGCTTTTTCGTTGCTTGATGGGCTTTGTTTATTCATCCACTTCTTCTCCCTTATCTCTGTAATTTCACCAAATATGTTAATTCAAGTACCAGAGTTTTCTCTGCATCACTGAAAACCTCAGTCTTTCTCTCTCCCTGGCATCGTGTAGATGTCTATCTCCCCTTCACACTCAACAAGTTTAAGGGAGACCTCTTATAGTGTCTGCGTTCAGATGGTTCTTATTAAGGTGTTTGCAATGTCTGTGGGCCCCGCCATTACTCTGTCAGTCAGACCTGTAATCCAAGTTCCCTTATGACTGTGACCTCTCTTTAGATCTTCATGGCCAAACTATGTCTAAATTCTTCTGATTTTTCTTATTTGCACAGCATGCCTTTTGTACAGGCCTTTTGTTCTTCCCAACTTTTTCCTTGTTTCCCTCATCCGACTTGTTACTTCGGTTACCAGTTAAGATCCGTTCAGGACAAAAGCCGTCATACACCCTTAATGGAGATTACTGCCACAGACGTAAATCTTGCGTGATTCTCTCTCCTTTCTGCCCCTCCGCTATTCCCCCCTTTTTCTTAATCAAATATAAAGTTCTTCTCTTTATTCCAGGTCTTTCCTGACGTACCCGGCTGCGAATAGTAACTTTCCTGTTAACAAAGGTCTCATTGCTCAGCCTGCAGTTACTCTCCCTGCCGGTTTCTCCCCTGCCTGTTTGCTTACCTTTCCAGCAAGCGACTTCGGGGTTTTTCCCCATGTGCTTTCCTGGATGCTTGGGAGGTGCTGTGGAAATCCATGAAATCACTGAACTGTTAACTTTCAAACGCTTTAATTTCTCTATAGGCTCCAAAAAGATGTTAACAGGTGTGTGCAAAGCTGAGAGCGCTCTCTGTGTGCACGGAGTTTGTAAAAGCTTGGAAAGGAGAGGGAAAATAATGTCCTGTTTCGTTACACTAATGGCTGTTGTGTTCTTCAGGCGTTGAATGAAAAACTTATTAGCGGGTCAGCGTTTAGTAACTTAGTCTATAATTTTACATTCTGTCTTTGCTGTCTTTTAGAATGTTTTCTTTACTACTGTGTAGGTGAGATGACAGACAAGGGGTAATGTTGAGTTGAAGCAGTAGCTGATAAATAAAAGGACCGAGGTATTAAACTAATGTTAGAAATTACAGAGGAGAAAAATACCTTGAACTCTTGTAAAAGTACTTTTGGCATGTGTTTCTTTAACAGTTAAGATTTTGTAACGAGTAAGATGCTTATGAAACTGTTTCCATAGTGTTTAAATCAGGTTTATCCAGAGAAGTTAAGTTTGTGTGCTTGTGTTTCGCTGGTCACTTGTTGTCCCTTAGGAGATCTGGGTGTAGAGCGATACTTGCACGAAGGCTGCCAGAGAGCTGCTTTTTGACAGGAACGCTTACAAAAACTCAACTTTGAGGTTAGTCTCTGCTGCACAGACGGGGGTCTCTGTCACACACATAGAATTAGCTGGCTTTTGTCGGAAGTCTGCTTTTTAACTGCCTTTTGTCAGAACCCTGGAAACTGAACTATTTAATTTCTGGAGCAGGACTCTTCTGAGGCTGAGCGGGCTGTTCTCTGAAGGCGGTAGCAGTTGCTGTCCTTGCCCAGGTGGAAGTAGGCTTTTAAGCTCTGAACTAAGAGAATATTCCTCCCCTCTCACTCTTGTAGGCAGCCTTTATTTCTTTCCTTAAACTCTTACCCCTGACTTATTAATATAATTTAGGGACAGAGGGACACTTCATATTGTTTGAAAAATAATCTGGAAGTTTATAGCTCCTTGGAGATCATTTTCACAACTGTAAATGTTTGCAACATGTATTAAAAAATCGCAGCGTATATGGTATTGCCCCTGGAATTTGCAGCTCTCTGTATCAACGGCGTCCCTTCGAAGAAGCCCTTGAATGGACGCAACGCTCCTCACAAGACCTTAACTGTCAGAGAAGCCCTTCTGCAGCGCTCTCATGATGTGAACTTAAATAATATGCAAAACTACATTGAGGCCAGTTTTAGTGAGGTTGTTTTTAAAGTGTCTAATTTCCTGAATAGAATTAAGACTTGGTTCCTGTTTCCTTCTCTCAGTGTGGAACCTCTGTCACCAGCTAATTCTCTTACTAGGAGCGTGTTCCGGAAAGGCATTGGGCATCTGCTACTCCCATTATTTGAAAATTACTGAAAAACTTAAAGAAAACGGCAATTTGTTTTCAGTAGAAGACATCTTAATATCTTTTTGCGTTGCTCTTTATCAAGAGGGTTTTTCTAAAGAGTTGACCAAAAAGTTTTGTTGTGGCTGTCTTTGGCATTTAGGAGAGAGCTGGTTAGTGCTAAATCCTGAGTTAGCCGTCAGTTTGGTGTAGCTGCATCATCTGATTGGGCGCGTTTTAATCTTTTCCAATTGAATTTTCACTCTGTTAGAGGAATTTGTGTGAGTGGGTCAGGAGTCAACACTCTGGGGAGAAATAAGGTATAAATAAATATAATAAATATAAATTTTAAACTCCAAGAAAACAAAAAGCAGGAAAGAAACCAACCATCGGGGCCTGAGGGATCGAAGTGGAATGATGCTGAAGGCTTCTTCAGTCAACACTCTCTTCCAAATCTCTGCTTCGATTTGGAAGAGAGTGTGGCTAAACGTGATATAAAGAAATATTTAATGAAGACAAAGTTAGTAAAACGAGAATGTAAGATCTTGTTTTCTAAAACCTCTTGCCCACGTGTACTGTCTTCAAATGAAAGAGTTAACTGGTTTTATAAGTTTCAGTTAAAATACTGTTCCTGAGCAAAAACTGATTCCGACAGGGAGGGCAAATGCATGTTTTTATTCTCAAGCGTTGTACTTATTTCAATTGTGTCTTTTCTTGCACTGTTCTATGGAAACAAAACTGGATTTAATTCTTTATTGAAAAAATATTTCTGAAACTTAAAAATACTTTAAAAATCCCTTCTCTTATGCTCTAAAATCTTTGTTTAGCTTTAAAGTCTTTGACATTATTTAGGAAGATGAAGAGAGGATAGCGAGGCTTATTATTTATAGTGCAAAGTCAAGGAAATTGCTTCCCAAACATATGCTTGTTGTTAAGTCTATATACATGTGTTTGAGATTTCTGTAGTTGCCACTACCTTTTTTTTTTTAAGATCACACTGTAAAGTAAGTTACAGTAAACAGCTCTTATGACAGAATTGCATGCTAGTTTTGCAGGGGGGAAAAAACCAGAATTGTTAGCAGTCTTGGGTTTTCTCTCTCTCTCTTTCCATTTGTTTTCTTAACAGTTCTGTCTATGCTGTTGCCTTCTTATTTAAAAACACAGAAGTTGTTGGCCTTTTAACAAAAGCGTCTTGATGACTTGTTACTCTCTTCCTCCCTTTCCCTTTCATGTCTTTTGGAACTTCTTTTTTAGTTTTGAAGCCGTTCATGTGAAACTTTGAGAGGTTTATGTAAGCTTTAATACATTTATTATTGTTTTCTTTAATGGGAGAGTCTGTCGCTCTAGCGTAGTGCCGAAATGTGTGGCTTTATGTGATGGGGTTAATTTTTCATGTATGGGAATTATGGGTTGTGGAGGGGAAGAAAAACAGGGAAAAGCAGCTACTGAGGTGTGATTACGATTATAGAAGTTACAGTTTTTTGCTTGTGGTGTTACATATATACGCATGCTCCGTGTTTGACTATACATTAACGAGTAAGAAAGTGTTTTAATGGCATATATCTTTGGATAATTCCACTTTAGGCATAGGAGAGGACAAGTTTATTGGATATATGGAAGCAAAGCAATCTTCTGATGTTAAGTAGTGGGGCCAGCTATCATCTTCACTTCAGATGAGTTGCATCTTTGGATATTGTCTCAATTAGGCATTTATGGGGATGGAAGGCTGGCATGTGGGAGGCAAAAATGCTTACAACGTACAGCAGATAACCCAGCTGCAACATAGATGAGCAGTGGTCATCAGTTTAGGCCAGTACTTGAGAATTTGGTCTTCTGGTTTGTTTTGGATGAGTAGTTGGTGGGAAAGCTATATCCAGTGTTGCCTTGTTTTCAGCAATGACTTAATTTTAACAAATCCTGGAGTGGTATAACTTTTCAGTGGTTCCCAGTGACAGGACGAGGGGCAACGGGCACAAGCTGGAACATGGGATGTTCCATTCAAATCTGAGGAAGAACTTCTTTACAGTGAGGGTGCCAGAGCCCTGGAAGGGGCTGCCCAGGGAGGGTGTGGAGTCCCCTTCTCTGGAGATTTTCAAGACCCACCTGAATGCAGTCCTGAGTAATGTGCTCTGGGAAATCCTGCTTTAGCAGCAGGAGATGATTTCTAGAGGTCCCTTCCAGCTCTGACAATTCTGTGATTCCGTGATTAAATGGGCTGCGCAAAGATCGCTTGGCAAGTTTTTAGTGGGACGCAGAAGGTGATCCTGAAACTTGGAAATACCTTCATTACTCCCCCAGAATATAGGTTACCCCACAATTTCTATACACATCTACGCTCTGTTACGTGAAAAATAAAGAGTTTCACAATTGAACAGGTATCCAAAATCAGATGTTAGCCATATTGCCTCTCACATCTGAAACGGTAAGGTGAATTAATAAGATGACCACCACACTTAGAACTTACACATCGTTTTAGCAATGCCAACAGGGGTTAGGGTGGTATTTATCTATGGGCTTTTTCTTGGCTGTCTGCACAGGAAAGTCTGTTCCTGGTGCCCTGATATCCCAGCAACGCCCGCGCTTAATTCTGCAAATCCAGGGACAGCATCATATTTTCTAATATCAAATTCTATCATATTTTTGATTAAGGTGGAACAAAAGCATCACCTCACCTTTTATCTGCTGAAAAATGCCATTTTCTAATCTAGAAATATGCACACGAGAGCAGAAGTCAGAAAAAAAAAAAAAGCTTATTTTCAATGTGGGTTGTGCTTTTGTTTCTTTTCAGAACTGAATTTTTTAACAGGAAAATATTCTTATAAATGCCTGTCCAGGCATTCATTCTTCTTCCATCCCATGCTGATACAGCATAACCAATACCTCAGCAGTGGTTCAGGCCAGAGTATTTAGAGCGGGGTTATGTAACTCCTGGGGAAAAAAAACAATATATAGTCAAGTGTTTTCCATTGTTTGACAAAAATCACTGTAATTTGTATCAATACTTTCCAATGAAATCAGGCATCCAGCTCTGTTAAAAATTAAAACTCAAAATTCATCCAAAGATTAATATTCACAGGCCTGTTTGAATTCATGTGCCTATCCAAGCAGATGTAGGTTATGTACAAAGGAAATTCTGCTAATTTCATGTCTGAATATAAATAATTAAACCAAGAAGTACTGTTGTACATATTAAATGATGGTCTTCTATAAACGACGCAGCAATTCAATTTGTTCAGCGTTTTTTCTGGTGCCGTGTCGTTCCCATGACTGGTGCTTTGATGTTAGTGGGTAGCTGGAAAATGATTAATCTGTTGCAGTTCCGTAATTAATTAATTTATATTTTGGTCAGTTCTGCAGCACTTTGCATTTCTCTACCCAACTGCCTAATTGATGTTTGCACAGCACTTGGAACAGATAAAGCACTGAATGGCTCCTATTAATATAATCACTTCTCAAACTCGACCCTTGGCTTCATGGCGCTCGGTAAGCTGTCACTGAAGCTCGCTGGAGAAGGCTTTGTGCTTGAGATCTGGCCTGCCCTTAGCACTTTGGTTTTTTTTTTTCATTATTCGAGGGATTATTTTTTTGTTTGTTTGTTTACTTTAAGCTCCTGTTATTTCAAGCGCTGTAGAAGGCGCTGCGCCCGCCGCCTCTTTACTTCTCACCCCGGGCGGCGCCATCTTGTGGGGAGGCGGCCATTACGCGGGGACGAGCCTGCCACCTACCCGCTTCCCCTTTAAAGACGTCTGGGCCAATCAGGACGAAGGACGTAGCAGGACAGGGACCCGTATGAGCACGCGCTGCCTATAAAAGCGCTCAGCGGCAGGTGGATGGGGTGAGCAGCCGTTGTGTGAGGGGAGAGTGAGGGGGTCAGTGCTCTGCTGAGGGAGCTTTGTACCTGTCTTTTGAGCTTGAGGTGGTGTTGGTGTGTTAAAATGGCCCAAAGGCTTTCAGGGACGAGTCTGGTGAAATGATCTACTCTGTATAGGGTCCAGGTTAAAATAAAGTTTGGTTTGTACAACTTCATCATGAGGATTCCTAACGTCGTGGGGACCTGTAAAGAATTTGCCTGTCACCATAGTGGTGGGTGATGAGGTCACCAGAGAGCACCGGTGTCACACCAACGCCGCAGTGTGCAAGCTGTAAGTGTAGTTTTTCTACTGAAAACCGAGTACTTGACATCATATAAGCTTGCTGTTTGAGCAAACACACTGCTGGAGGTTACTGCTATGGGTGCATTGGTCTTCCTGCAGAAAAGCTTTTAAAAACTGCCTTAAAATATTCTTTAAATTGTCTTTATAAGGTGGTGCTAAGTAGTTTCTTCAGCAGAGGACTTTGGACCGGTGTTTAATGGAATAAAAAGCATTTTCTGGTATAAAAGGCAGTTGTTGGTCACAGCTGCTGCCAGCAGGAGAGGACAATAAATGGTGGGGTGGCAAAGGGTTATTTGGGTGAAGATACAGGTCACTTCTGCAGGGGGACAGCCTTTGTTGTGGCAAATTCTGTTGGCTTTTTAACAGTCATGGAATTAGATTTTTATCCATTTCCTGGTAGTGTCTGGACACCGGTACAACATTAAACTTTTTAAGATTATTAATCAGTAGTTCGACTCTAGTGTCAACTTCATCTGTGTCTCAAGCAACATTACTGTCTGTTGAATATGGTTGAACTGATCTGTGTTCAATGTGTTTTTGCCATATCAAGGAACAGTTTTGGCAGAGCTGGTGGTGGTTGTGTCGATTGTGGGATATGCTACTGTAAAAGTAAAGGTTTTTGAGATAAGAACAGCTAGCTGTAAGTGGTGAAACCAAGACAGCGTCACGGTTTGCTCTGGATAATGGTTGTAGTTTGGGTTCCTGAGACTTGAGCCGTGAAAGTGATGGAGTAGCTGGCAGAGGTTATTCCCTTCCTCAGCACTTGAGCTGGAGTCCTCCCAGAGAAGATCCTTGTACTTTTTCTTGCTCATCAGAGCTTAAGCGTCTCAAACTCAAACCAGAAAGTTTTCCTCTAAGGTCAGGGAAAGTTCTATAAACTTTGTACCACCAAAATTCTCACTTCCATTTGGGATGAAAAGTCAAAGAAGTGGGGTCATGAGCATGGACAAGTGCATCTGTTCTTGTCTTCTCCTCCAAAGTTTGCGTCTGTGAAAACCATGGTAGAAACTTCATTTGGTTATTTCTTCTCCTTCCATAATTCCAATCTGCTGTGTTTCCTGGGCGAGCCTAGGCTGTCTCTAAGGATGAACAGAACCTTCCTTAGTACATATAAACATTTAAACAGAATTAAAGTTGCTGTTGAGGTAGCGACAGTGGTGATGGGTGATGATAATAACTAATATGGTGTTCTGTAGTATAGTACAGAGGTCTGAAGCCAGAGACTTGGGATTCTTGTATGAAGGAACTGAAGCTGGAGATGAAAAGAGAATGGTTTAAACTAGGGAAATACAGAGTGAGAGGGCTTCGGAGAGGAAGAATTGTTGGAGCTGAGGGGGCACTGGGCTAAGAACAATTAAATCTGAAGTGGGGAACAGTTCATTTAAACTGAAACCGGCAGACTTGAGCTGCCAAAGTGGGATTCTGCAGCATCACTCAGCTGTACATAGCTGTGAAGGGGTGTTAAGAAAATGTATGTGATTATATGTAATTTATGCTTATTTTGGAATTATATGACAAGTTTTTCTGTGATTGCAGAGGATTTGACTCAGCCTCACGAGGTCTATTCTCATTCTACATTGCTGATCTGTCAGCAGTGAAGCCCCCACTAGATGTGACCTGACTCTGATTTAAGCCATAATTTCCCAAATTATAAAGTTAGAGACCATATCAATGCAATTTTCTCATTTCTCTGTTACATGCAGATGATTGGGTATATTATGTTTTTCTCTGTTTAACTCGCAAGTCCATATGGGCAAGTTTAATTACATCTTTCTCAAAAGTTATTGAAGTAAGATGATGCACTTTAAATAAAACAGAGACTGTGCAGACATTTTTATAAGCAGATGTTCCAACTATCTGTCTGTGTATTGATCCCCTGTGCGTTTTATGCGATTCCTCTTTTCAATTTAGCTTCTTTGCATTTGAATTAGTATGTAGGTATTGAAATTAAGTCTCATTTACGGAGTTACAAAAATACCTACTTTTCCAAGCATCTATCAAATTAGGAGAATATGTACCCAAAATACTTGTTTATTGCCAATAAAAGTGAAGTTTTATGGCAAGATTTAAGGTGATTAGTCTGTTGCTTTATAGGTAAAATACTGTATGATTCTTAGAAAATCTAAATATTATTGGAAAGGGATGTCATTTTGTAATGCTTGTGTGGTCATTGAGGAGAATGAGAAGGCAAGAGATGGAATGCAATGCAAAACCTGCCTTGCTGGGCTACACTGTATGTCTAGAAATGAAAATATACGTATTTATTGCTTGCAAGATGCTGGTTTTCCACTTTTTGAGATTTTGATTTGCAGCTAGGGTTTACTACTGTTTATTTTGAATTTCTGGGGAAAGTCTGGTGTAACTAGTCAGAAACTTGCCTGTCTCTAAACGTTTCATCCCCTGACACAGCCCTGCAGAGGTACAAAATTTTTTCCCTTTTCTCCACACTTTCCATGGCTATTTTCCTCATTTAGAGTGGTAACAGGAGCCGCTGGGGGAACTATTATTTTCCACTCAGACTAGTGGGGTTAAATCCCTTGGTTTTGCCTCCTGCCCTTGATTCGTGCAGTGGAGCATTAACTGACCGAAAATGATGTTGGCAGCAATTGTTATTATTTGGAGAAAGGTCTTTCAGCTAAGCAGCAATCAAGGTTGATCATCCAAATGGAATAAAAAGGGAAAGGGTCAATTCAACTTTGATAATTATAGTACTATAAATGTGAGCAATAACAGAATTACCCTTTACTGATAGTTAAATGTGTAAATAGACTGACAGTGTTGCTGGCTAATGTTATCCATAGCAGAAAATGAGGATTTTCCCTACATCTGCATGATTTTGTAGGGTCTCCGGTAGAAACGCATGTTGCCTCTTGCAGCTGGGCACTGGGTGTTGAATACTCCGGGTTTTACAGGATTTGGGCCATTAAATGGAACAGATGCCCACATATTCTTGCAAGTTGGTGCTCAAAGTCAGTCTATGGCAAGTTAAGTGGGCTGCTCACAATAAATACTGCTTTAAATTAATAGAGCACAGAACGCTGTAATGCAGCTCATTCATCTGAACATTGTTTAATGCTGGTTTATTGAAGCGTTTGTCAAATGCTGTGACAGTCTGTGCTCTGAAATTAAGGATATACTCATGACAGGCTGCACTGAGTCATTATTGCAAGTTTAGCAAAGTTTTCCTGTCTAGGCCAATGAAAAAGCAAAACTTGCACACCATCACTTTGGTGCTTCAACTTTTTTTTTGTTACGTATTTTAATTTTTTATTTTGCAATAAAATATACATATTTAGCTTCATAAATCAAACTAAGACGCGATTGTTAGATAGTCTATATCATTAATTAGGCTGCGAAGCAAGGCAAACATTACAACCATTTATAATCGAGTACTGCAGAAGTTGCTAATCAATGAGACAAGCAACTAATTAAACAACCAGCAGTCAGCATCTTCAGCTGAAGTTGGTGACTTTCAATTTAATTAAACTTTCCAGGTGTCAGTGACAGTATGAAAAATGTATCTATCTTAATATATCCACGTGTCTTAATTCCACTTTTCTGAGTTTAAATGTATGAAGATTGCGTCTGTTTTAAGGGAAATCGTAATTTATGAAACATCCTGCATCCGTGTCACGTAGTGAAAAAGAAAGAAAGTAGTGTGTCAGAGACAGCTTTGTTTGAACTCTGCCCGGTCTGTGTTGAATACAGCAGAATTTAGATTCCTTCCTCTTTGTGTCTGAAATACCTGCCACACTGTCTTTTAATTCATACCTTCTAAGCCTCCGTGGCTGCAAAATAGATTCCTGACAAAGTTCGGAATATTATTGTTGTTTTTACTTGTGAAAAGCAGGTAATATAATAGGTGTTCAGTGAGACTTGGAAGAGTAATTTATTCCTGGCTCTGCAAGCTTGCTGTTTGTAATGGACAACATGAAACGCTCGCTGAGAGCCAGATCAGGCTTTATTCCTGTAGCATTCACTCTCCTTCCAGTTTTCATAGGGTCCACGTGAAATGGCATTTTCTCTAGGTTGGCGCTGTGTGGGCTTTGCTGGAAAACATCTGAAGAGGGACTTAAAAGAAGGCAGGTTGATGGTTGGGCTTTCTGGGATATGAAAGCGGGGAGTGATGCAGAAGACAGATAAAAAAGGGCTGGAGGTGGCTGGATGCACGGGTGGAATGAAGATGAGAAACATGCGCTTCCTCAGCTACGGAAAAATTGCTTCCACATTCTTGGTGTCAAGTAATCTACATCAAATTGTCTTTTATAGTGTCGTTTCAAAGGGGACTTACATATGAAACAAATAATGGCACTGTTGTATTTCTGAGCTTTTCTGCTTAAGTCCAGGTCGTGGTGGTTTGGCAATAAATTGAGGTATTATGTTGTTTTACCACACGTGTTTGTCATGATGTTGTGATCCCCTTGGATGGGTAACGCAGGTCCGATGCCCGTAGGGTGCCAGTGGTCTCCAGCCTTCCTTTTGGTTGATGGACAATACAGGGTGACCATATCCAGAGAAAGTAAACACAGGCAACTCTGAAAACGCAGACATCGCTGAAAGGGATGATATTTAGTGCCAATTAAAGTGGAAAAAAATGTAGGAAGAAAGGCCTAAGGAGAGATGAGCTTTGTTCTTGGGGTTTTCTTCCTGAGGGAAGGAGTATCTGTGGAAGAGGTAGAGATGTGAGACTGGAGCACAGGCTGAGGAGTGGTACCGCTGCTGGCGTAGAAGTGATGGCTAACATGGCAACTCTGAAAGAATAATTGGAAGAGACCCAAAAAACTCTCGTTTGGACATCAAAACAGGGCGAGTGTGGGGTGGGGAGGGGGTCGATAGGGACCTGAAGGACCACCGGGGGGGTCCAGCTGTAACCAGGGCACCTGGATGAGAATGAGCTGGAAGGAGCTTTTGCCACGGTGTGTGTGTTTGCGTGTGTTGGCTCAGTCCCCCCGGGTTCGAAACACTGAAGTGCTTAAGGAGAGAAAACAAGTCAAAAAGCCGGCGCAGCACATAATCAAACTGTTAGTGAAATACGTACTCCTCAACTGGGATAAAAATGCTCTCCGCAGCAAAATAAAGATGATGCCTCTTCTGAGTCAGGAAGCCCAGCTGCAACTCTCAAGTCAAGTGGCCGAGAAGAGTTATCAGTAATGGCTGGGGCTCTCCTTCTGTAAATGGGAAACGCTCTGCAGACACTCACTTTTTTGTCGTGTGTGATAGTGAGTCGTGGCGCCGGGTGGAGTGGGCTCCCCGGGACGCACCAGTGTCCCCTCTTCATTTCCAGGGAGGGGAGGCGCTGGGTCTTCATTAATCTCCGTTCATTAATGTTAGCTACTCATTTCAAAACCCGATGGCTAATTTCCAGCATATGTTACGTACAGATGCAAGGCATTCCCTTTCCCAGTTTTCAGTATCTAAGTAGCTTGGTACACGTTAAAGCCTGTGTCCACCACTTTCTTAGGGAAAAGCAGAGGTTCTCGGTGTCTTTTCTTAGTTGATGTAATATCCTTGTGATACTGCTCTTAAAGCAACTAATTGGAAAAAATATCTGTAGGATTTCCCAGAATTTTTTAATATTCACTTTGCTTCATCAAGTTTGCAGTCGCTTGCATTTCTTGATTTTTACTCCGTTTCTGCTTGAACTTGCATGTTTTCTTTTTTTGTGGCTTTTGTTGGTCCGTTCATGTGTTTAGGTTAGAAAATGGAAGTTATTCCCTAATGGAAGGCAAAGGAGCGACGTGCCATCAGTTAGCGGGAGGAGAGAGAACCCAGCGCTTTCTCATGTAAATTATGTGAATCCTGGATGGAAGCCAGGCATTCATTTTGTTAAAATGGGGTTTGATAATTGAAACTAATTTAACATCGACCCCATTAAGTTGCATTTTATTGCTCATATAATGTGGCTGCCTCACAAGCTCCCAGAACTAGGAACCGGCTTTGTAACGTGAGTTTATAATTTGTCAGGGCTCCAGCCGTCCAGGTAGATGTTGAGTTTGCTCCGTAGGATCAGCACCAACGTGTGCAGCAGCAGATGTTTCACCGATGCGTGGTCACCGAGTTGTGTATCGGGAAGCACTTGGGCTCAGCGCTGCTGTGAGTGGGTTAAGCTGAACAGCTTGAGTTTGTGCAGATTTCCTCTGGAAAGCAGCCTCGTGGACGGTCCAGCAGCTCTTCCCACGGCCCAAGAGCCTTCCCCATCGCTCCCCTCAGGGTCCTGCATCCCCTGTCCCTCTTGAGAAAGAAAAGGTTTGTCAGACCTGACAAATAACTCATAGTGCGAGTCATTATATTGACTTCTGTCAACAAAATGCCACTACAGATGAGCTGAGGAGCTGGCTCAGTGGGTTTTAATGACACAGGATTTCCACGTTCTCCCGTCCCGCTTCTGATTTCCTCTGTCTTACGGTTCTTTTGCATTATTTCTGTATTTTACCACTAGATAAATCTTTTCTACAGTTTATGAATCACTAAATAATCTCCTAATTAATTACCACCCCTTTTGGTGCTAATTGCAGTGCAGCACGAGGTGATGGTTTCTCGAACACAGTTGCGTTTATCAAAACAGCAGCGAGCAGAAAAAAAGGCCAAAGGGCAAGAAAATACAGATGTGTGTGCAAACAACCGTGATGGATGTTTGTTTACAAACATGTTCTCTTCTGCAACTGTGGCTGCGGGAGTGGTGTGTGCGTGATGAATTGCTGCAGCTTTACCCTTGTGAAATGGCAACAGGAGAGAAGCGGCAAAAGTGAGCCTGGGTTACATCATGGGGCCTGGGGATGGGGAGAGAAAGGCACCAAGGTGTGCATCAGCCCTGAGGAAGGATCAGAGAATCACAGAATGATATGGGGTTGGAAGGGACCTCTGGAGATCATCCAGTCCAACCCCCTGCCAGAGCAGGTCCAC
>JAOXJK010000003.1:13783469-13793993 GCA_025774025.1 Xenus cinereus
GGGATTAATACTGGTTCTTTAGTATTATTGTTAATTATTTAGTCTTAGTCTATTAAATCTATTTATATTTCAACCCTGTGTTTCTTTGTGTTCCCCGACTCCCCCTTCTGGGTGGGGAGGGGTCATTGGGTGGTAGAATAATTGTCTCGATGACAACAAATTGTTATGGGTTTTCTCAAACCGTAACAGATGCCCAGAGCGTGGCGAAGAAAGATTGGCTCTACCAGTGCTGCTCTGCTCTGCCCTTGCCATTTCCTCCCACCACGTCCCAGGAGCTGGGGAGGCACCGGGAGACAAATAGCACTCTAGCGGTTGGCGGAAGAGCAATCCTTTCACCTCACCCCCTAAATTTGGTTCAAGCAGAAAAAAACAGGAGTTTGGTCTCGCGTCTGAGATTTCTGGAGAGCCAGCAACCTGCCCGGATCGGCAACAGTGAGTTAGATCCAAGGATGGCTGTCCTGATCACCGGCCGGCGCACGTACCCAGATCAACGCGTACTTCAAGTGACTGTACGTCGGAGGTATCTGGAGCACGTCACGCTTACGGAGGCAGGTGCTGCTTATCTGAGCCTCTGCCAGGAGACGCCTGTATCTGCCTTCCTGCCTCTGTTGTCCCCGGCTGCGATCAGAGAGATGCTGGCACAAACTTCACGCCAAGATAAGATAAAACACTTTTAAAATATCCGATAGGGCCCTCGTAATGTAAATCAGCCACCTCTCAGGTTCCAGAAGAATTTTTCCTTTGAGCGTGAGAAATTCTGGCTACCATCAAGTCGCTTGTTTTATTTCCTCAGTTTTTAATCCTGAGCAGAGCCAGATAAAAAAAAAGAAGAAGATTATAGGAAAGAGCGATCTTTCCAATGACACTAAATTTTACGATCCCATTGATCCAGATGAGCCCATGACTGCTTCCTGGAGGTGGAAGGGAGGATACCCTTACAGGCAATGCCTCAACTTAGCTTGTATGTTATAAAGAATGAAACAGGCATCTTTTCTGACTGCACTTGGGCAGATCTTAGATGGGGGGGAAGCTACTGCATTCCCCCTCCGAGCTGTGCCCTTCCTGATCAAATCCTTCCCGACACCGCCCCCAGCAATGGGGCTTGGTGAAGATAGTAAGTCCCAGTAAACTAATTAATTGTAAAAAGAGCTAAGAAAAAGAGTCGCACTGGTTTTGCTTCCTCTTAGTTAAATTAAATATTGCTTCGTTCTCAAATTAGGAGAGATCCCTTAGGGCTTTATCTCTATGGCTGTGGGACCCAGAACTCTGGGGCACTACGCGCTATGCTGGAACGTAACGCACAAATAAGCCCTTGATTCTGCAGAGGGTTATGAACCTACCTCCTTCCACGGCTGTCTGTAAAGCAGAAGGAGGTGTCACTCAGCGTACAGCCAGGCTCTGCGGAGAACGCTCTCTGCCCCAAAGGGCAACCAACCTCAAAAGAAAGCCAAGCTTAAGTAAGAGAAAACAAGGAAGCATTTAGAGCGAGGAATAATAATTCAGGTCTCAGCGTCACTTTATCACATGTTTTTCACTCCCTCGGTGTCTGTGTAGGAACTGACTGCGATGCCTTTCATGTGGGCAGGCTGATAGGTCCCTTCATGTTCACAAGGCGTCACAGGGATGAGGAATGCTGGATGAAAGCAGAAGCTGGAGCACAGCATTGATCTTGATTTGAAAGCCGAAAATCAATTATATCAGTAGATTTTCTTTTACTCACTGCCCCACAAACAAAACCCCAAACAAACACCCAACAACTTCCTTTGTAGCAATGCCAATTTGTCTCCAATTTTGCTTGGTCATGAAGTAGAATTCTATCAAATTTAAAAAGGCAAGAAGTTTGCTAAATGGAAATACTATTTTTTTACACAAACAAATGCTCTTCTGAAAAAAAAAAAAACATGACGGTCCCTGGTTTTGATAGATTTCCCATGGCCGTTTTAGCAATTCGTTTTAAATGAAATATTCGAAATCGTGCTTCTTTAGCATTCCACAACAAACCAGTTTCTAGACATTTTAACAATGGTTTTGATAATTCTCAAAATGTTTAAAATGGATGAGAAATTACTGAAAAAATAGGTCTAATTTTAACCCATGCTTAAGAATAGTAGCGCGCACACACACAGAAAAAAAAATGCAAATAAAACTCAGATGCTAAATCTGTAAGCAAAAAGCCATTCCACGCAACCATAGTCCACGTCTGAGATGAAATCAGAGATCTGCTCTGAGACGGTGTAACGGGGTGGTCTAGTTCTTTCATACTGGACAAAACCTAATTACAGGATTAAACCTAAGGGAAGCACGCCAGGGCTAGAAGGATGCTGCAGTAGTGAGGACTCTCACTCTGTCATTTCATTTGAGAAAAAGGGATAGACGTTTAGAAACTTCTGCTTGTGGACGATGGGAAAACTCTGTCCCAGAAGGGGAAAAGGGCACTAGGCCAGGAGTTAACAAAACTCACGGACAGAGCTTTAAACTAGAAATTAAGGGGAAAGGGGCTAAAACCAGACCCACCTGAGGGTAAAGGGCCAAGGATGGGGGTGATATCAATAGCCCAGGTTCAAGTGCATCTATGCTAACGCACGTAGCACGGGCAACAAACGGGATGAGCTGGAAGCCATCGCGTGGCCGGACAGCTATGAGGTAGTCGCCATCACGGAAACGTGGCGGGACGACGGTCACGACTGGAATGCTGCGATGAGTGGCTGTAAGCTCTTCAGAAGGAACAGGCAAGGAAGGAGAGGGGTGGGTGTGTGGCTCTGTACATCAGGGAGAGTTTTGACTGTCTAGAACTATGGGTAAGGGTGAAAGGGAAGGCTAACGAGGGTGATTTTGTGCTGGGAGTCTGCTATAGACCACCCAACAAGGATGAGCAGGTCAACGAAGTGATTCTGTGATTCTGTGAAAAAAAGGGTCCATTTAAGTCCTGTCTCAGAAAGCTGCTGCTCACCTAAAACTTTCCTACCCCTGCAGGTGTTTAACCAGCAGATTTACTGTTTGATTTTCCTCCACACAATCACATACCATGACGTCTTACCTGTATGTCTCTTCTGAAGCACCTCGCATGCAAGAGGGAAAATTTATGGATAACTGCTACTCCTCTTCAGTCTTGGAGCTGCCATCAGGGCAAAATTATTTGCAGATGAATCACATTTTCGTTTAACCATTTCAAGAAGTTATTCCTCATATGTTTGTCCCCAGCTGGACTGCCACTGCTAGCAACAATGCACCCAGTAACACGTATTTTCAGGATTTGTCAATAAAAACATCTTCATGCCCCCCATTAGAAACCAGTTATTTGGTCCTGCAGGATTTTTATTCCAGAAGTTAAATGTTGAAACCGCATAGCCCAGGTGAAGTCATCGTGAGTCCAATACCATGTTGCAGTCTGTCCACCAGTCACCTACGGCAGATTAGCGGGACCTTAACATGTCACCTTCTTTACAGGTGATTTGCAAGCGAAAGCGAGTAGTTCTGTATTTCCCTCTCACTCTGCTCCACTTGAATTCTCTGCTGGATAGAAAGGAGAAAGCTGATTAGCTTTCTAATCACAGAATGATATGGGGTTGGAAGGGACCTCTGGTGGAGATCATCTCCTCCAACCCCCTGCCAGAGCAGGTCCACCCAGAGCAGGTCCCACAGGAACGTGTCCAGGTGGGGTTTGAATGTCTCCAGAGAAGGAGACTCCACTACCTCTCTGGGCAGCCTCTGCCAGGGCTCTGCCATCCTCAAAGCGAAGAAGTTCCTCCTCGGGTTTAGATGAAACTTCTTATGTTCCAGTTTGTGCCCATTATCTCTTGTCCTGTCCCTGGGCACTGCTGAAAAAAGACTGGCCCCATCCTCCTGACACCCCCCCTTGAAGTATTTCTAGGCGTTGATCAGATCCCCCCTCAGCCTTCTCCAGACTAAACAGACCCAATCCCCGCACATGGATGCACACGGGAACGCTCCAAACCCCACCAAAGTTACCTAAAAGGAAAGTAGAGTTAAAAGGTACAGCTCAAACTACTGTACATGTGCAGTACAAAGTAGATAAGAATGCGTAGAACTATTTGAAATTATATCCGTGCCTGAAAAGCACTGACAGAGACCTTCTGCGCTCAGTTTTAGCCGCCTCTTCATAATCCTGACCACATTTAAAGCCCGTGGCTGATGTCTCCTTTTTTTAAAGCATGCAAATGAATACAAAGGACAGAAAATGTGTGAGGCAAAGCATACAATTCTCTCTTCGTGAAATAGTAACATTTGCCAGGTATTACTGACATTAATTAAAACACTACAGGGTGCAGGAAAGGAGGCACTTGGATGTTACACTGATAAAGGCTTTAGAGCTCGTACGTGTGATCAAAACGCTTGGTCGGCAAAAGTTGATGCAGGAAATTGTCTGTATTGGGTTGTCTCGGTGCTGAATTGCTGGGTCACAATGTTGTATTTCTTCTCACTCAAAAATAGTGAATTCTCTTCTGGAATAGAAATGATCCTGGAGTAAGGATGTTCTAGCAGCATCATGGCAGGCAGTAACAGTCCGATTCCTGTGTTTCTCATCATTTTTGGTTTTTTTTTTTTTATGAGCTAAACTTTTAAAATTTGACTTGAAGTCACGATTTCAGTTTGTTCCGACACCTATGGGTGTTTGTGCGCAGGTGTGGTTGTGCTGCTTGTGAAACATGCTTGCTGGGGAGAAAATGTGCTTGTCGCGGTGTTTTTTTTTTTCTCAGCGATACAGGCGAAATGTGCCTGTCAGTGTTTTGCAGGATTGATTTGTGAAAGGTTGTTAGCCTGTTAGGTCTTACACCTTGGAGTCAGCAGTAGCGTTCACAGCTCTTGCAAGGTGTTGTGTTTAAAACGATGGCAGATGCTTTTAACACTTTTTTTTAATTTAACTTTCCTTAATGTGACATCCAATTACTGGTAAAAGTTAACCACCTCTTCTTAGTTTTAAGTGTAGATGTTCTCTGGCATTTTACTGCTTGCTTCTCAAACTATTTAGGAGAGGACACATGGAAACGTAGCAGTTACCATTCCAGCAGTTAGCAAGGATTTTATGTAATTTGAAGATGTCATAACATAGCTTAAAAAGAAAAAGCATTTTTTAATGTGTATCACCTGATAAAATACGCCAGTCCAAATCCGTGCAACTACAGGAGCCAAGACTTTCGTGTGCTTAATAATTAGCAGGACAGAGATTCTGGCAAAAAACAGTTTCCTGTAGGAAAGCTGAGTCTGAAAGGCTGAAGTTTTGCATTAATATTTATTGTGGTTTTGTCTGGTTTAATTCTCTTGGCCGCCTTGGAAGGCTTTTTTGTGTGAAGGGAACTGAATGGTGGCAGAGAGCGGAGGGGCTCTGGGTATCGGGGGGCTGCTCTGTGTTTTGGGCTCCGGTCCCTCCTGTTTGTGTGACAAACTGGTGTGGCACGAAGGAGGGGACGAGTTTAGTCGTATTCAAGGACACGGAGGAAGCCCTGCTGCCGTACTCCGCAGTACTTGCCCCTTGCAACCATTGTTTGTTGTGAGCAGGAGAATGTAGTAGTTTAAAAAGTATTTAAGTTTTTTCTGAAGACGTTAGAAGATCTCATGTAAATTCATTAGTCACTATGCAGCTGCCCACAAAGCATTTAGAGTAATAAAAAATGTATTAGTTTCACTATATGAATGTATTAGCATCCAGTCTGTACTTAAATGAAAAATGTATTAGCTAAACCATATGAACATATTACCGGCGTCTCTGTAGCTGTATAATGCTTAACTTGAACTATCTTTCATTATTAATACAATCTAAAATAGACAATAAATGCTGCAAATAAACTCCATATAGATACTTTGACCAAAAAAACCCCTCTGTGTTCACCAAATTTCTGCATTTGTTTTCAGTGCGCATCTACAGGAGCTCAAGGGCAATCCTACCTAAAGGAGAGCGCGTTGTACCCAAGCACCAGGAGAACGTTCTGGTGGGTGGGAGCACAGTTTGGTTTGCTGGGATTGTCGGTTCCTTGTGAGAAGGAGAGTTTATTTGTGCTTATTTCACAACTGTCTTATGGTCATGAAAATGTTTACATACAGATGTTTGCTTGTTGGGACTTACACCAGAGAGTCATTCATTCATTGCGCTTCCCCAAAAAGGAGACAGATGAAGAACACAACCGAAGGAGAGGACGGTACCAGGGGAGGTGACCAAATTGCCGGAGAGAGCGTGCCAAAGGGTGTGAGGTGTCGGGCTGCTTGGGAGACTTTGCTCATTTGTAAAACTCAGCATTTACATTAAAAATTATATTCCCCCACACAGCAGAGAATTGTAGAAAGAGACAAAGCTTTGCAAATTTTTTTAAAAGTAAATTTTTTACAATGTAATTTTTTTTTAAGTATCAGAAAACCCTTTTAAATGCATGGGGATTGAAGAAAAACTACAGGATTTTTTTTTTGAGTCTTTTCTTTCAGTAGTGGGAGCAATAAAAAAGTCAATGTCAGTAACCCGTTATTTTTTTGTATTGGATTGGAAAACAACTAGAATGCATAGGAGGATAAGTAGAACCACAGCCTGCTTGATAATATGATTCAGAATTAGGTGTTTCTGGTTCAGCACATGCATTCAAAGCGGGAGAGTAGGGGTGGGCGTGAGGGGGCTGGTTAATTAGAAAGCTGTCTGATTTCCCTAAAGAAGCTATGATACAGCATTAAAAACGTAATCCTCTGTGGTGTGCATCCTTCGCTGGAGGATCAGCAGCATTAAAGATCGCATTAGTTTTCACCAGAAGCAAGGCTGCAGCGTGTGCGCGCAGCGATGATTCCGTTTCCAGCCCTGACACGCTGCCTACAGAGACGGAGCAGACGCTGCCCCGAAAGCGATGGCAGTGGATTTGGCTACAGCTGCTGCTTTCATAAATCCTGGGGGTACAAGATGGCAGTGCCTTCCCCACGGATAACCACGTACCAGGGAACCTCGTCTGAGTTGAATCGGACACAACGAAATAAGGATGCCTCGGAAAACGGAGTGGGAGCTGGAAGGCGCTCTGTCGCTGGGGCAGCGGTTGCAGCTCTGCTGGGCATCCCCAGCAGGGGTTTCGCTCCAGGAGACGACCGGGGGTGTTTAGTCACAGTTTCACCTGAATTTTCAGTCTCAGAAGCGGCGACTTTCCTTACCAATAGCAGTAGCGAACCAGGCAGCACCTCCCGTATTTCACCAGGTGACAGCTAGTTTTACTGTTTTAAGTTAGTGTGAGTTCACGTTAACTTCCAAGGAGTTTTTCATATGAAAACTCCTGCCCCCTTGACCATCCGTGGGCACAGGCTAATTTTTGTAAATGTCTCAATATTTTGAAGTATACATCCAGTTCAGATTTCATATGGGGCAAATTTAGTTTTATGTAATAAAAGCACCTTGCTTTTGATAAGGTAACCTTAATATTTCCTTGCTGTGCCAGTGTAAACATCATATTTCCTTTATCATTCTTTGGAGCACATTTTTAATACTGTTTGCTTTGGATTATTGTAGACGGCCAATTTGGGAATCAAGAAACCAGAGTTAGGTAACAAAATTGAATATAGTCAGTGAAAATGGGTGATTGGGTTCCTTTATCAGAGATGGCACACTGGGCACTAATTACAGTGTCAGCTATTCTGTATCTTAATCAATTCCAGTGATCTCATTTATAATTTTTACTCTTACTGACAAGTAGTTGTTCAAAGAAGTAAATTGACTATCTGTGTAATTTGCTCCTTGGACACAAAAGGCTCAAAATTAACAGGCTTTTTTTTTTTTTTTTTTTTTTCTTTCCCTGGAGAAATCTCCCTCACTGCAGCTGGTGTTCTGCTAATTATTCCTTTGTCCCTTTTCTTTATTTTCTAAAGGTGACAGAGAAACCTGAAAGGGATGGGTATGTGCGTGGTGCAGGCAGGGGCTGCTGGTGGCAAGGGCTGCCTTGTCCCTGGTGGCCCCCCAGCCTCAGAGTCGGCGCCGCTGGATTTCTGCCATCAGGCGAGAACATACGTGTGCACCGGCACAGAAAAGTCAGGATTTGTGACCAGAATCACCTAATTTTTCCAAGATCAGCCTGTTCTGGCTGCTGCTGTCAGGGGGAGAGCAGAGACAGTGTTTTGGTTTGCGTTTGAAAACTTAATAATGGAATTTCATAAATCGGAGGACTAAGTGGGGTGCCCGTTGAAAAGGTACTTCTTGATGAGATCGTCAAAATACCTTGTTTTAATGCTGACAGTGAGTACCTTTGAGATACAGCCTTTCCACGTTGTTGTGCTACAGGTGGTTTTTAAAACAATCAATTTACAAAGAACATTTTTTTTTCTTTTTCATGCTGTTAAAGCAAATTGGTATGTAATTAGATTTATATACTGAATAATCTTATTTGCATATCCAATTATTTCTTCCTGTTTTAATTTGTTAGGGTTGGATTCACATTGGTAGTGAAAAATAACACTTACATTATCAAGGATTCAACTTTTCTTTTACCATAATTTGTTCACGATGTTGCATTAAAACTTGATCCTGAGCATCCTCTGCCTTTTAGGGGCTATTAAATAACATGGAAAAAAGCAATCAAAAGAAAACGAACCTGTGGTATTTGGTCTATTTAAGCTGACCAAATGCAGTGTGAATTTAGGCTTTTAAAGCATCTTGCTTAGGGTCTGTAGATGTCCAGAGGCTGTGCAGAATTTTCATTGCGGATTATTGGTGGACTTTGTGAGCATTGGGAGGATTGACTGGGTTCCACTGACTTTAATTGTCAAAGCTGTGGTTGAAGTAGGGGCGCTTCTTCTAGACATCTGTTTGTCATTTTGACTGTCCTGACTTCTCACATCTGTATTCAGAAATGCAGAAGACAAGCAAAAAACCCCAAAACGGGAGGGACCTGTTAGTTACTAAGTGTTAAGACACCCTAAATTCCACATATTTTAATGTAACAGGGAGCTGTTTAGCACCGGTGAAAACGATGCCACTTTGGTAGGTACCAGAGTATACAATTTTTGCGGACGTAGTCCAAGAAAAGTTCAGGTTTTGCTCTGAATCAGGAAATAGTTTGGCACAATCCCTTACAAAAATCTTCGTGAAGAGCTTCGGTTGTCCCTGCCGGGCTGAAGGGCTTCCCGTCGATGGATTTGCTGCTCCTCTATGTTTTCAAACTTCAGGTTCCCATTTCAGAGCTGCTGAAGCTGAATGGGGAGCTTTGGGATGTGTTTTTTCCCTCTTATATGTATTTATTTTTAATTTTAATTTTGAATTTTATTTTTTTTTTCATTTAAATGTGCTGAAGGCAGTTTGTTCCCAGCATCTTAGAGAGATACGGGTCATAGTTCTGCTTCCCACTTACCCTTACAGCTTATTTTGATTTTGGGAGCAGAGATCTGTGGGCCGTGGAGAGAAAAACAAAGGGATTGATGAGTCGTTATAAAAGTATAGAACAGATACATTGGAACCTGAAATTAAAGCGATATTTCAGTGTAGTGAAAGTGCAGGTGTGTAACGGAGCCTGGGACCTCTCTGGCAGCTGAGAGCCTGTTGACTCGGAGCAGGAGCGTCGGTCGGAACCGTGTCGTTATGGTCTGGCGGGTAAAAAAGAACGTGAACCCTTGTCTGCCACGGTGAGGAAAGCACCGTTAAAGATTCAATGGTGTATTCATTCAACGTCACTTGAAGCGTGCGGGAAGTGCAGCGTGTAGCACACGCAGAATCTTCACAGCGTGGTTTGACCTCAGATCTTTTAGTTCAGAGGTGATGGCAGCGCAGAGCTGGGGCATGGCGTGATGGCTTCACCCAACGCTTGCGATATAGTGGTTGCCCACGAACTGGAGAGCAGCGAGGACGCCGTCGCACTGCTGCTCTTAAACTACCGCCGGGAGGAATGTAAGAGCTCTCTCGAGCAGGCTGAAGTTGTCGTGCTGCAGGTGGGTGCACAGACTCTGGCTTCCGTACGGGATGAGAAAACTTCACCTGAACGTTACCTCTGTACACAAGCGTGCTTGTGTTTTGCTTGTTGGGTTTGGGTTTTTTTTTTCTTGTTTTTTCTTTTTAAATTTCAAAGTGTCCCTTGGGTTCTTAAGAGATTTTTGGATGTGTTCCTGTAGTGACTGGAAAGAGCCTTCTATCCCTTGGGGAAGTGTGTGTCTAGTGCATCAGTTGATGTACAATAAGGTGCCTGTTTTTAACCTTTTCTAATGGCGAGCTTGCTGCTCACCTGAGCATCCTTCACCCTTGTCACAATGACATTGGTGGCAGAGGTGTCTGCTGTTCTTAGAAAATTAGGCGTCTTGATTTCAGTTTTATACTCCTTTATTGTACTTTCGCCTAAACGTCTCTGATTTTATTTAATTTCAACATTTTGAGCAGCTTGTTCTGCAAAATGTTAACTGTCTGCAGGAAATCCCTGCCATTGAATATACACCATAGAATCACAAAATGGTTTGGGTTGGAAGGGACCTTGAAAACCATCTAGTTCCAACCTGCCCTGGGCAGGGACACCTCCCACCAGCCCAGGTTGCTCCAAGCCCCCTCCAACCTGGCCTTGAACCCCTCCA
>JAOXJK010000003.1:13794093-13815180 GCA_025774025.1 Xenus cinereus
AGCAAAGATTCCTGGTGCTGCCCCGGGGAGCCCCGGGCTGTGGGGAAGTGAGATGAGAAGGAAAGGGAAAGGTCTCCTCCTCTTGTGGATGGCCCCAGTTGAGTGAAATGGCTGGTTTTGTGAACGGAATTTAGCCTGAACTGTTTTTCTGTGTTTGAAGATTAAACCATGCCTGGAGGCAGGCTCCCCTCCACCCCTAACTGGGGCAGCAGCCTCAGACTCACCTTTTTTACATTTTCCATTGGATTGTTCATTTAGAGAAACTCCTGAATTTCTCCTTCATTACCACGAACATACTTCTAACTGCAGGGAATCACACTGTTGTTTCGGAAAACTGTTTCACCCCCATGCTTTATGAAGGGAATTTGTTTTACAGAAGTGTTTCTGTGAAAATAATTGTTACGCATGGATTAGCAGGTAGGACTCGGCGCGGTGCAAATGGTAGCAGAAAATACAGTAATAATGCAGTTGTAATGAGAATACTTTGGGGCTTCGACCTACCATCCCAAAATAATTTCACTGCAATGGTAGAGAAAGAAAATTACTCCCAACGTTATACTGAGCAGGATTTTTTTTTTTCAATATTCCCACTGCTGGAATGATTCCCGTTCTATCTCCTACCCGAGCAAATCCCATAATTTTGGCTATTAGTTGCTAAGAAACAAATTATAATTGCCGCTCAAATTCTTTACTCCTGCACCCTCTTATTGCCCTGAAGTGCATTCGTTTTCTTTTTTGGAGATTAAATGATCAATGAAGTAATCCTTTCAAGAACAATTAATAATGAAAACATTTTCAGCGAACGGCCGCGGCGTCTGCCCTGTCTCGCCCAAACAACCAACCGCGGCAACAATCGCACCGATTGATCAATGAAGCCCCGCGCTGCCGCTCGCCTGAATGAGGCATTCGCCGCGCGAATTAAATCACTTCCGCCGTGATTACTAACGCCTGAGCCTTGAGAAAAGATGATGTGTTTCAAACCTCCTGGAAGTTAAGGAGAATGGAAGGTTTGGGGTGGTTTTTTCCGGGGTTGGACCGCAGCTGGGGCGGCGGGTGCGCACGGCTCTGCTCGTCCCTCGGCAGCCCGGCGGTGGCCTGTGCTCATCCTCTTCATAAAGTTTATTTTTGCAAGGTTTTTCTGCTTGTGGAGAGCAGAAACCCAGTTCGGCACGTTTTCCTGGCTCCTTCCTTTTCCTGGTTCTCAGAAAGGGCTCAGGTGCCCTTTCTGCTTCTTCGGAGCCTGGACTTCGAATTTGCAGCTTTTCCCATAGATTAATTCACTTTTTTCAGACATTTTCATCAACACACTGCCTCCCATGCGTACGGTCACTATTCAGAGTTAACACCCCCAGTTAACAACTGGAGTTTGCTTACACCCAGGGCCCACGAATCTACCTTAAATCATTTAATTTTCTTAAGTTTTTCGTAAATTTCGGGAAGTGGTTTTCTTTGCATGGCCTGCTTTCCCATACACACCCCAAAATCTCTTTTGCTGTCCCTTTTTTTTCCCCTTTGAAGCCTTTCGGAGCCTCTGGTTTCGTTGTGGTGCCAGGAGGGGCTCTGCAGCAGTGAGGATCGACACCGCGGAGGGTCTGCCTCTGCTTCCTCCCCACTTCAGTTTCCAGGGAGACTGAAAACCTCACTATAACATTTCCCAGATATACAGGACACGTGTTAAATTCTAGGTCCAGGAAAAAAAATCTGGTTTGGTTACAGATTCTCAGGTAAGAGAGATTTCCTAAGCTTTTCATTCTTCTTAAAGGAACAGTTGTGTTGTAGCTCCTGAAACTCTGCAAATAAAGCATTATTTTGGAGTTTGCACGTCCACTGCCAGAGGCCCCGTCTCCCCAGCTTTCTCCAGTCCCACCGAATTGCTGGGACACGCATCCCTGTTTTCCTCCAAGCACCGTGATGCACGTGAGGCTCTCAGGCCACAGCTCATGAGCAGGGCACATGCTATTTGTGAGGTCTCCATCTCTTTAAAGTTATACGGTTAAAATTGTGTGGGCCATCTGATAAGATTTGTGGCTAATTATGACAAATTTAGCGCAAGAGTGTTCTTTCCTGTATTCACATAAAGTCCCTGATTCCTCCTCCAATGTCCTTTAAAGGAAAAATACCATTTATATCGGTCAAAAGCCTGATGGTCTTGCCTGAAGTCGGACACTCCCAGTGCTTGTGCCCCCAGGACCGGGTTTGGTGGAATGCAGGGTGTGTGCTTAACAAAGGAACCAGCACATTTATCTGAGCTTTTTCTACGGGCACACGTTTCCCCCTGTTTCTCTCCCTTGTTGAAACCCTAACTCAGCGGTGCCGAGTGCGGTCGTCGGTGTTAGAGACCCAGCTCCGACCTCGGCACCTTCACCGCGCTGTCTCCCGTGGGCAGAAAACTAGGCTAAGCCTCACGTAAGCTGCTCTTTTTTCCTTTTTTTCCTTTTTTTTATTTGATGAATCGGACCAACGGGGAGTACGTAGCAGCGGATAGATCTGTAACCTACTTTACTTTCATCTCTGATAGAAGGACCCTTAACTTAGAAACGTAGGATTTATACCTGCTTTGTTCCCACCCAAGGGTTATAAATAAGATGACTGCATTATTACTTAAAGAAGTGGCAGAGCATTTGTAAATAATCAGCACACCTTCTCTCAAAGCTGGTAATCTTGTAAGGCTGCAGTGTTATTTATATTTAGGAAGTGTATTTCAGTTTATATCACGCAAAAATAGTGATATAAAGTGGGAGCAGGGAGGTGTCACAGGGCTGTGGTTGGGAGCTGCTGAGCTGGGCAGGAGCTGCCAACAACCTCTGGGCATCCCTTAAAATCACGGGTCTGGCACAGCACCACAGTTCCTTTAGTGGCTTAGAAATTTAGGGAACAACAAAGCACAGTTGTTTTTTTTTTCCTGGTTCTCTCCATATTTATTAATTTTGCCTTTAATATGTAGCATAACATACATTCAAATTCATTATTTTTTTGGCTTGACAGTTTTTTTCCGGCTCTCTCCATATTTATTCATTTGCATTTAATATGTAAAATAACATATATTCAGAACACTTGTTTTAAAATCTATCTGGGGTTGGGTCTTTAAGAATTAAATGCAGATGTAGGTGTTTGTTCAATATGTTTGCTTTAAAATGAATGTTTAGATTTGGTCGCAGTGTGCCCAGGTCCAATAATGTAAGCTTCCCTTGAAAAAAGCTCTGCTGTGATGAGAAACTCTTCCCAGTCTTGACAAAATTATCTTTGTGCTAAATGGTGTCAGGGTGCCATGGAAAACTCTGACTGGACCTGGAAGGAAATAAAAAGAGAGTTTTCTCATCTCCTCTGATGTTCTGAATGAAGCAGTAAGTACTCAGGTTCTGAGCCCAGGTTTTTGGGACGATTTCACTTTGAAATGGAGTAGATCTCTCTGCATTTGAAGATCTTCTCACCTCAGGCTTAATCAGTCGCTTTGACATCTCACCTGTTAACTTAATACCACCCTTCTTTTTATATGCTCAATGCCTTGGTCATAAAGAAAACGGTGGAAAGCTCCCGGGGTGAGCTAAGGAGAGAGCAGGACTTTGTCTGTCTTCCCCTGCTTTCCCCATAGCCTCGTGCAGGGTCTGAGACTGTTGTAGTTATCAGCAAAATTTCCCGTTCTCTGTCTTATTCCCAAAGCCTTTCCACCTTAACCTGTATGACCAGTAAGGCAGTTCCCATTCATGGCCCGTTTGGCTGCTCACCACTGGATTATTAGAGGATCAGTGCACGTCATCTGACATTTATCCCACTCTTTGAAGCCTAAAAATGAGAAAAGGAGTATGCCGTGAATATTAGTGTGTCCTTAGTAATAGTGTTAATCCTCTGGCTGTGGCTGCATCTATGGAATATTTTTCTGAGCTTTTTTTTCTTAAAGCTGAGGATAGAAACAGATGAATAGCCATGTAGATGGTATTAGAGTTTAGATGGTATTAGAAATATATGAAAATATATTTCATCTTCATATGTTCTGGACTATTCAGACTATAGCCCACCTACCCTCACTGAGTACAGTCTTACCTCTGCAAATCACTGATGTCCACTTGGCTTAATCTGGTGACAGGTAGAAGGGTGCATATATAAAATAGAGAGGAAGAAAAACTGCAAATTTAAATTATTATTTTGACAACGAATTAAATAGCCTGGAAATGTAGATGCCAATATAAAGTGGTATTGTTGAGAGTGTAGCAACCCGTCAGGGAAATCCGTTACTCAACGAGATTCAACCATACTTTATTGAAAAGACAAAATGAGATATGGCCAACTGAAAACTCATAAATTTAAAAGAAATCTTTCCCTCTTGAGTTACAGATAATTATTAAGTTTTAATGAGGACATTTCCTTCGAATGTTAATATTTTGAAATTCTGATTAAGAATCCCACAGAGACTTTGACAGCGATACAGCCATAAGCAGCCAGGGTAGAAGTGCGCGGTCTCCCCACGAGGTGGTCCTTGCTCGTGATTTCACATGTGCATCTGTGATTGCTGTGCTTTCATCGTGCAGAAATTAATTTGGGGCATCATTTCCGTAACAGTTAATCTTCACCTGCTCATGAGAGGTATGTTGCCTGGAACTGTTGGTGTCCAGGTGATATGTGATGAGCCTCAAATCACATCAACATCTGTGGTTGCAACTAAGGCTTCTTTTGGTTCAAGTTCTTTCCCGTTAGAAATCTTCTCAAACATCTTGCAAAAACTGATCCTAGAGTGGCACAGATGTCTGAAGGGCTGTAAACTTTGTGACAGCTTTTGTCACATATTGTGATCACTTTTTCTGATCTTTTAGGTGCAGTAGATAGAGACCAGGACAAGGAAACAGGAGGTTTATGTTATTTTCTCTGTTGTTAGGATGCTGCTTGTAACACTTCTGCTTTTGCCTCAAAATCCCCTGGTCTGTCAAATGAAATAATGCTGTTTACCCAGTTTGAAGAAATAGTTATTATCCTTAGGTTGATGCTTACTGACTCTATATCAGTGCAAATCAGTGTTGTCTTTAAGTGTGTGGAAAACAGCAGTTACAGGACCCCCTGGTCAAACACAGACTATACCCACAGGCCAGAGGTGGACTCTGTCCTTGCAAGAAAATGTCTGTTCCTGTTGATGGGATCTAAGGCCAGTGCAGAACAATTTTATCCCAGTGTCTGCTCTTTCCTTGTTTTATTTTTTCTTTCCTAATTTCTTCCGGAAAGCGAAACCGGGGAGTCAGTGTTGGCAATGCAAAGGACAGCGGCGCTTTAAATATGTTTGTCAAAAGTTGTCCCATGTTAGTTTTCCTGTCTGCAGCAAACGTGACTGCCATTTCATAATTCATTACAAGTGAGAGATAAAGGGAATGAAAACATTTCTCCTCTCTACGAGATGCTGCCTGGCACGATAATGTGAGTTTCCATAGACAAGCTGAACCACCAGAAACCCTCTGAGGATCAGCATCTCTGTGGGGTCTTTTTCATTTGTGTTTCTGTCAAGCAAAGAGGAAATTTTTCTTTGAAACTTCCAGCTCAGCAAGCGTGTGTCACATTATTTTATGTTATTTGGGGTCTGTATTTGCACTCATTTAGCTGCACAAAGTAAAAAGCTGCAGCAGAGCTTGCTCCAGTGGGGTACGCACGAGGCATCTGCAATGTTAATGCTCAGCTATGGAGAGAGAGGGGGCTGTGAACATCTCATGCTGCCAGTAAAAATACCACTTTCTGCTATTGCAAAGTCGTCTGTGCTGGAAGAGAGTATGTGAATAACACATTGTTTTGCTAGGAAAATATAAAAAAAATTCTAGGAGTGAAATAACTCTGTTCGAGTCAACCCAAGGGGAAATGTCTGCCCAGTTTTTTTGGATTAAAGTAATAAAATAAAATTTTCAGAGTCCTCAGCATTTTGTCTCAAGCGGAAGAGTTGCTTCAATATGAACGTTTGAAATATTTCCTGTAGAAAGAAAATAAACAGGTAGCTTTTATGAAATGGAACATAAAGTTGAGGAAGATTTTTTTCTTTTCTTTTTTTGATAATATCATAGTAAAAAGTGATTTGATTTGGCAAGAGAAGAGTGGGTGCCTTGCAGGTATTGCTGAGAGCCCCTGTTTGCCAGCGAGATGAAGGAAGGCACAAAAAGCACTGGGGCTGCCTTGTTGCCTGTTTGGAAGTAAGATGGAATGCCAGGGAGGTGCTGAGGATATAGTGTGCCAGGAGGAGCCATCCCCGTGGGGACAAGCAGCTCGGGCTCGGTGTGATGGAGGAAGGAGAAAGTGGTCCAAGCACGACACGATGATCCGTGACTCCCACAGCTGCGTGTTGGCCAGCGGCATTGGTAACACTTGAGGAAAGCTGTCCAAGTCCTTGGAATGCAAGGTAAAAGCCCGAGGAGGAGTTTTAGCTGTGTGGGTAGACAAATCAGGCTGTCTTTGATAGATGGTGGGCAGAAAGACTTGGCAAGATTTAAACAAGTCTCAATATGAGAACCCAGATAGAGATGTCAAAGTCCAAGATGATAGATGGGTCAGAGATGTGAGTGACAGGGAGGGCTTGGGAGGAGAACAAGATCATGGCTCGCATACCAACACACCAGCTTTCTCCTCTCCTAACCCAGGCCTGGCCATGGCAGTTCACTCCTGGCTCAGACGGGAGGAGCTACAAGCCCTTCTCCCTGGCCGGAGGCAGCTTCCTTCCTCCTCCTCGGATGTCTGGTTTGAGTTCAAACCTACGACTCCTCCAGCTACGCATCTTCTCTCATCCCGTAACTAAGTCGAGCCTTCAGAGCAAACCCCACCATGAAAGTCCCCCAGCTGCAGATGCCCCCACAGCAAAGGCTCATTGAGAATTTATGCATCTTCTAAGAATGATTATGTTTCTGTGCAGGAAAAATGAGGGAAAGCAAAGGTCTAGAAGTCCAAGCTAGAGCTGGCCACTTGGTAAAGATGCACAGGCAGTACCTTGTTTAATGCCTACAGCAATAAAGTCCAAGCAAAAACACTTACCAGAGAAGAGGCAGGATAGGGAAATGGCAAGATGCTTACCTCCAAAACTTCTTTTTTTTTTTTTTTTTTTCCAGTGAAGTAGAAATCCCCGTGAAATTTCTGTTCTAAAGGTCAAACTAGAAAGCTTTCATCCCCAGACTTGTAAACTATTTCTGAAATCAGTGACTCTCAAAATTATTCATTAGAACACCAGCTCTTAAACTTAAATTCTGTTAAGCTCCATATCAAAGAGGGGTTTATTCCAAGTTGTGTAGGCCGTCTTGACACAACAGCAAGGACATGGGCAGAAGAACTTAGTCTTTGTGTATTTGTGCAAGGGATGACATAAACCCCTGCTTTTAAAAAGCCAGGCACACGTTTTATAGAGACAGTGTTTAGAGATATTAGAGCCATAAATATCAGGAGGCAAATGTTGTCAAGCGTTTCGAGAGCAAAAAGCTTTAATGCTTTTGTGGGTGCTAGTCATCAGTTAAAGTGCTTTCAGCCTGCCTTCATATAGACGGGCTAGGATTTCTTCAAGCCAATGTCCTCTGAAATCTGAAATTGATTGAGATGCACTAGACTCTCATCTTCAAGGCTATTTTATGGGCCAAATTAGTGTAGTTTATAGTCTACAGCCAGGAAAGTCATATTATTCCATGGACAGCAATGCAAATGACTTCTGTCTCCATCTGGTTGTGTATTTTTTCCAGGATATGAAAGGATGCTCTGTTGTATGTGGAGAGTTATGCAAATCCAATGAAAACAATTTGGAAGAGGGCACACAAGCTATCTCTTGGTAGAAGGTTCTTTATTCCATCTGAGCCAGGAAGACTTGGCCAGACTCTCTGGTCATCTTTTTTTTTATTGTTCAACAAGGCGTCATTGCCAAACTGTTCAGGATACCTTTGAGATAAGTCATGTGGTCTTTAATAATTAAAAAAAAAATCCTATTGATTTGGATTCAAGGATTGCATACGACCTTAAACATGATTCTAAATCTTAGATTGCTGCAATCGTAAAAATTATAGAAGGGGTATGAGAAGGAGAACCCTGTTATGCTCCGTAAATCTCTTTAAGTCATGCTTGAAAATTGACTTCAGGTGTCTTGGCTGTTTCTGTCTGCATAAGTGGATTGTGCCTTTCATGTGTATGAAGAAGTAACTACTCCTTACCTATATCATTACTTTACTTCCTATTATATGTGTGCTTCAAAGGTCATTTTCTATATGTAGTAAAGGTTAATTCTTACCAAATTAATTTTTAACCATTTATGCATCTTTTATCCAAATTACAACCAAGCCTCAAGGGTCAAATACCAAACTAAAGACCCTGTGCAATTTATGTGGGCTAAAAAAGCCCTTTTTTAAAAATCCTGACCAAAGGATTTGTTGATAATCCAACTGAAGTAGTAAAGTGATCAAAGAAGTATTTTTAGCACAGTTACAGTGATGCTAAGGCTACAGTGCATGGCATCTAGGTACTGCTAATTCCCAGTTATTAGACTGTTGCATTGGTGGCCACAGCCCAGCATGTGTGGGCACCATCTACCTTTTTCCCTTCCTGTGCTCTTCATGGACATGAGCTGGGTGGTGTCAGCCTTCCCAGGAGGAGGCGCTTTGTCCTGGTTTCAGCTGGGAAAGAGTTAATTTTCTTTGTAGTGATTGCTGTGAAAGGAATGGCAGTAATACCTGTTGGCTTTAGTTGTTGCTAAGCTTCCCGTAGAAGCATAGAGAGAAGGATGGGATGGCCAATGGAATATTCCATACCATAAACATCGTGTAAATGGGAGTTAGCTGAGATCTCCGCTCAGGATGGTGCCAATCCACCACCCGGTTACAATCTCTTGTTTTTCCTTCAATCCCATCCATCCTCTATCAAGGTTCATTGAATAGCTCACTCTGTGGGATAACGATCTATTTGAAGATATAGATAGACATATAGATACAGGTGTTATGCTTTGGTAGCTACTTGCTATTAACATCGATGCAGTAGAGCAATATCACTGATGTGTTATCAAATTTGCTTTACAGAAGTCTCTAGAGATAGACTTTAAGTAAAATATAACAGCATAAAAGCCACTAACATTATTTTTTTGTCTAAGCCTGAATATTAGTCATGTTTTCCCTTGGAAATTAAAATTCAGCGATGTATAAAGAAGTGATTGATGTGTGTATGTTTTTGTTAGAATATAGTAAAAGGAGAAATAGTTTCGTATCAGTTAAACAAGAATAATAGATAAAAATAGCATTGACACTGCTTTTCTAATCATTAGGAAAAAAAAAACCTTAAATGTAATAACAAAGGGTTCACTAATGGCATGTGAGTTTTTGACAGTGTGCCATTCAAGGCAATGTGCAGCACTGCTTCCTTCTACGTGATAGAGTCACATAAATTGGCTTTCTAAAAGACATGCAGACACCTGTCACCATCAATTTGAATCATTTATTAATCATGTAATCTTCTATAATATTTTGGGGGTTGCTTAATGGTTCTAAAATAGCCCTCTTGCACAGAGAGTTCTCTTTTTAATTTCAGAACCAGCGCAACTATGGATTTTGGATTTTAAAAATATGCTACGCGTTGAAAAAAACTGATTTTTTTTTTAAATAAAGCAAAACAGGGAAACCCTCCTCCGGCGAACAAAGGCAGGGAAAACAGAGCTTAGCTCTCATAAAACATGGGGATCTCTCTGTCAAATCAGCAATGCCTTGAGACTTGCAGGCTCCTGGGGGAAGGCGCCTTGTTTCACTCTGGTTTCCCGGAGGTGCCCAGTTCAGCAGCCGAGTTATTTCCACGTTGCAGCCAATAACGGGAACCAAGTGGGTCTGGTACAAACGCTGTAACCGCTGCGCTTGGGCAGAGGTCTCAACAACGGAACAGTCAGCGGAGCTGTAAATGAGAAGGGATACAAATGCAAAAAGCAGAGGTCAAACGTTACACTGCCCTCGCCAGTGGAAACTTGGGGGAAAATGAGCTGATACGGTCCTGCTCGCTTGTACTTCCGTGTTATCTGTGAAATATTTATTTTACAGAGCAAAATTTGGTTTCCGGGACTTATCTAGTGGCCGCTTAGAAAAAGAATTACCAATTTTTCATAAATAAAGTACAAAGCCAAGTAGGTCCTAGTAAAGGATAAAAAGCTGCAGCTCTTTTGTTTTGCTTATAATTGAATCTTCTTCTATAAAGACTCATTTTTTTGTGCGTAAAAAACTTGGGGAAATTTTTCATTAATCAAAGTTGGATAATTGTAACTGTGAAAAGCCATATGTTTTTGATTACAATTTCCATATGCCATTTACGGAGACAAACTACCCAGTCTTAAGGGGCTTTGGATTGTTCCAGATTGTTTAAGCTTTTATTGAACCACATTTAGGGTGTTGGAAGGAGGTCGTTCAGGGCAATACCCTACCCACGCCGAAAAGCTGATGGGACTGACAGCAGTTGCCGGCACCTTCTGGGCTTCTGAGTGTTTTTTGAGGAATAAGCATCTCCATCAGACTGGCATCACTTACCAGTACCTGCAAAGTTGTGTCACTAAATGTTAAGGCATAGTTTTAATGGAAAAAAAAGAATTTAGTATTGGAAGAAAAGACGTTCAAGTTCATATTAAAGGCTGGGTGTTAGTGTGCAGGTGCTAATAGCGTATTGCACTCTAGTGCATTCCAGCACCAGATGTCAAGTTTTTGTGCAAATATTGGCTAATGAAGTCTCTTTTGAGACACACAGTTTAAGTACTTATCCTTAGAGATGTGCAAACTATGACTCAGAAGTTAAATGACTTTCCCAAAGTCATGCAATCGCTGGTACAGTGGTGTCAGGGGGAAAAATCAATGTATTTTTCACAGGTTAAATGCATACAGCTTTGTACTCACATGGGTCTGTTAAGTCTGATTTAGAATTGATAACTGTGGAGATGATGAAGTTTAAATGGCACCGTCACTCGTTCATTAAATAAGGTCTGAGTAAGTGTTAATTGCAATAACCTGTCTGCATTCCTGTTACGCCTCCCTATTATAGTCTCCTCTTTGCATTGAAAACATTACTAGTCATATCCTTGTGTGATACTGGAGTTACTGAAGCTTATACAGTATTTTTCTATTTTCAGTGGAGTCATTGGTTTAATATTGTGAGCTCCTGGTAAGCTTTGGCAGGACACTGACCTCCAGAACTGGAAAGCATTAGTATTTTCTTCCTCCGTGGTTTTTCTTAATCAATTTTGACAATTGCTTTCTAAATAGAGAACATCCAAGTTAAATAGGGCAAAAACCTAATGTGCAAGTGTATTTTTTTTTCCTAACAGTCATGCAAATATCTGTTCTTGATTATTTGAAATCATACATTTAAAAGAAAAGCCTGATCTGCACGTTATTCAGTGATGCAAGTGACCTAGGATATTTCATGAGACTTTCGCTGCTCTGATTAGTTAGGGAAAGTTTACATCCTTCTTACATCTGCTCTCCCTTTTAGTCCTATAAATAAACCAGTATTTTTTCATGGTCATACGCTGCCTAGTGCCACAAATCCCTGAGTTGTTGAGTGGATCTATTTTCACCAAAAGCACATGCAGAGATCCTGGCTCCAGCAAGAAGCAGTTTCTATTCTTGTAACCAATCCTCAATTCTGGTCATGTTTTCTTTGTTTCTTGTATAAATATTTTTATTGAAATTAAACCTCCTTTCTTTACTGATCTGTGCAATGGTGGATCGCTGTAATTGAAGCAATTCACACCCTAAAAACTTTAATTAAGTCACAAAGATGCCTGCATGCTAAAACTTAATGAACTTATCACTTCCAGGCGTGGTTTTGCTTTGTCTTGTTCTGCCCCTTCTATTTACCAGTGCTCATTGCGTTATGGCTGGTGTTTAACTGTAAACTCTTTAAATGACGAGGTCTTTTATTTCTCTATAACAAGGTATTTAGTACCTATGGGGTACTTAATAATTAATCCTAATGTGATTATTTTCAGATTTCTTACATACTATGCTGCCAGGTCCCAGGCAGAAAACCTGTGGGACTCTCAGGTCTGTTGGTGGGCATCAGGCCACCAGACCATCACACTGGCTTCCAGACCTCCTCTTCCTCCCCACTATTTCATGCACCTGGGGACTGGATACGTGCAGTGCCCTGTTTGTCACAGCCTGTATTTTCTGCCAGTTTATCCCTAACTGAACCTGGCTGATTAAGCGTGGTTAAAGCTCAACGTTTGTACACGTTCTGCAAAGGTGGTCTTGATCTCCAGGCATCAAGGATGCTGAACCCACTGCTCTCTGTTGTTTTTTATCCTAGCAGCAGATCATTGCTGCTCATAGTAAGTGTAATTTCTCATCTTCGTTTCCATGACTTCAGCTTCATACCCCTGGGTTTTGTTAACATCCTCCACTGGGTTAGCAACCACTTCAAGAGATGGCATTGTCTCCTCATGACGGTGCTTCTGCGTGGAAACCAGAAACGTCTCACTTCTGTTGGTGAAAGTAGTGACCTGTTCGAAGCTTTCACTGCCTCCCTCTCAGATTGTTTTCTTTTCATCTACATCCTCAACTGTTTTTCAAGAACTCGTGGGGGTTTTGTTGTGTTGTTTTTGTTTCAAAATATGGGCGAAAGTACTTGTGTTGGGAGTCAGTGATTTCATCGACAGTGTACGCAGGAGAAATGGATAAACAGTAAAGTGTGGAATAATCTAACAAGAAGGAGTAGGAAACAATTTAAAAAAAAAAAAAACAGGTAAAATATGAAGCAGTGAGAAAAACATGAGTAGAGGCCAGCCCTGTAGCAGCTCATGCTGAATAGATGTGCTGTGTCATGGGGGGGGCATCGACTCAGGTGCAATTTCCAGAGAGAGCTGGTGTTGAGGGAAACACAAAAGTATGATGGTCCTGCTTCAGACCTTCTTCCAAACAGGAAGTGTGCCAAGAAATAATTGAGTTTGCTGGCTTAATAAGTCTTCTGGCAGTTTTGTGTGTTTTGGGGCTTTTTTTTGGCAAATAAGAACAAAAATCCTCATTTGTTAGCCAGGTTCATTGGGCTTGGGGGCAAGGCAAAGTGGAACTGGATGCTCTCAACTGGGGAGACACATGCAGCTGAACCATTTATGCTGTAATTCAGAGTCATTCTGTAGCCATGAGGGTTATTTTTTATTTCTTCTTTTGCCGTCCCACTGATTTTTAATGTCAAAAGTGTAGATAATAATTTCTTACCTACTCTCCAGGCAGGGGTAAAGAGGCACTAGACAGCTCTGTTTCCCCTGGAGGCAGATAACAAAGGTGGGGAAAGAAGCGTTAGAGTTCTCCATCTGTGTTAAAGCTTCCTGCAGGGTGGTTTTCACCAGGTGTGTTTAACTTCTGTTTACCCCCATGGGTGGGGAATTCAGCAGTACAACATTTCAGTGGAATATTCTGCACCCGTTTGAGCAGGAGTTTGTCGGAAAAGGTTTTTGTCCACTTTTCACAGCACGTGAGAGCCGAGGAGAACCTCTTGAGTCTGCACATCGCTAATCTAGACACTTTTTAACCATTCAACAACACTAATATTGTTCCTAATTTCTTGGGAAAGATTGCGAAGTGGTGGTTAAATGGAGTTTCTTATTAATGAAATCTTAATGATATTAGTGTTAATTCAAGTTACTATTTAGGTATGGCAAAAATAAATTTGAAGTTTGGATTTCGCAATGCACGAGCATAATCAGCCTAATCAGTTTGATGAGCCATTAGCTTTTCTTATAATTACCTTAATCTTTTTAGTTTACTTGGAGCTAGATCTTAAGCACGTGCATGAGGTTTTTCAGAAATGACGGTTGACTTTCGCAGCTTGATAGTTTGTGGTACGAGCGATAGTGACAAATGTTCTGTTTTGTTTGCTGCCTCCAATTGGTTTTGACCGTTCTTCCATCATTTTCTAGTTGTCCGTCCAAGCAGAAACTCCTTTTCTGGGTAGCAATCCTTTTCTTGTCATAAATACATAGCCGTCTGTTTTGTCAACAAATGGGGTTATTTATTCCTTGAAAAATTAAAAAAAAAAAAAAAGAGGCCTAGATTTGCATTTAAACTATTGAGGCATGCACTTTCCCTCCATCCTGTCGTAATCGAGAGCTGCTGGGTCGCCAGGCAGGTGGTTGTTTCTTCGGATTGGTAATGAAAGACCATTCCCATTCCCTCCCCTGTGATTAACCAAAGAATTCCCTAGAGCCCTATCTAAGTAGGCTTAAACACGGAGGCTCAGAGCTGACGCAATTTTTCTTTCCTGTGTTCCAAGGCAGACCTGCTTATGGCTTTTTTTAGGATTCAGGTCTGAAAAGTGACTTCTGTATAATCTCTAAAATGTTTTGTGTGTGTATGTATATGCCTACAGCATAATGTATTATTTCCATCAACCTAGAGGGAGATACAAATAGCTAGAGATATGAAGATTCTTCCATTATATATAATTTGAGACTCTTACAAATATTTCTGCAATTTTTTTCCACTGCATCTGTATGTGTGTATACATACACACATGTGTATACGTGTATATAAAGCATCTGCTTTGGTGATTGGGACTTGTTTTGCTTTTATATGCATGTAAAAATATTTCCTAATACCACATTTATTCCTGCAGGCAGCATTTTGTTTTTAGGATATTATTCCTTATGCAACTGTCCTCAGGGAGGATGAGATCCAATCTTGTGCCTGTGTGCAGTCAAAATACATTTAAATCCCTGGGGCTGGCAGGTGGCCAGAGGGATGTAATAGCGCTTCCCAAAAAAGTGCCATTCCACCTTTTTTTTAGAACTTTGGACAGGAAAATTATATCTCTTTATTTTCATTGATAATGGCTTTTCTTCTGTTTTCCTTCTATCTTTTTTCCTAAGCCAAAAAAAAGACAGAAGGACAAAGAAAATCGCCCTCCTCAAAGTCGTAGACTCAGACTATGACTCGAGGCTGGGAAATTCCCCGCTTTATCCTCTGCCTTTACCTACAGAGTCTGAACAAACAGCTCACACAGGTGAACCTGCTGTTAAATGGATACCCAGGTTAAATTTGGACCGGTTTTAAACTCGGGTGTAGTTCTGAAGCTCCTGTGTGAGCCTGTTTTGCCCAAAGGGTGTGATAACGGCACAACCTCAGCACTGCCTGGGTTCAGTCGGTGACACTTCTGTCCCTGGGCTTGGGCAGGAGAAGGGTGGGAGGGGGGCTGCTTTGGTCTGGTTTTGTTTCCACAAATAATTCACTGCAGTGCTGCAGGCTTTTTAAGTCCCCACAATATTTATCCACTAAAATGCAAATGGAAAAACTGAAATAATACAATAATAAGGTCCCAGGAATGATGTAACGTACAATGTAAGGGTATGGCAGGACGGGGCTGGAAATCTCACAGCGACTACTAGAACTGTCACAAATTGCCACTCGCTACTTCCACCGGAGCGGAATCTCCTTTTGCCTGGATTTTGTCCTGAATTTGGCTTTAGCAGGAACGATCCGTGAAGAAGGTTTCTAAAATGAAGCAGTGGCTTCTCCTGATTTTTTTTCTTTAATGTTATTTAAGTATGCATGCCAGTGCTTCCAGAAAACATTTTCAAGGGAGGTTAAAAATCAAGGCTTAATTTTTCATCCTTGTAACCTTATAATGATGTTCCTACTAGTTCCTGCTGTTAAATATTTATCACCTGCGTGTTTCCTCTGGTTCCCAACTGCACCGACAACAGGTTTGTAATCACCAAACCGCAGCTCGGCTACGCTGAAAGCAAAGAAATGAGAATTGAAATACAAGGGGCTGATAAAGATGAAAGGCTGTGGAAGTGATTGAGCGTATTAGTGCTCGTGCTCCTGCGCCACAGCCGATGGCGCCGGTCAATACCTGGTGCCACCGCTCAGCTCTCAGAGTCACCTCCTCACTTAACAGCAAGTTTCTTGAATTCAGGGTGTAAGGAGAGACGAGAGGGAGTTGTGGGGCTTTTTGTCTGCAGCTCGTGGCCTCCAAAGGGGAGGAAAAGGAGAGAGGTGGAAGGAGGAATTTAATTTACTTAAAGCACTGTGTGGCTACGTACAACTATTCCAAGAGACTTCCTTATGGGAAGGGAAGGTTTTTTACACGTCGTTGCAAGGGCATCAGTAACAGGTCTCCTAAGGGGAAACAGAGCTGGCTTATAGCATAATTGAAAGTAGTGATTATTTAAGGCAGTAATTCTTCATAAATACATAAAATAAAACGAGCAGCACTACAGGTTGCTGGAGTTTTCTCTAGGTATTTCGTGTACCCTGGGTAAATCAGCACATTTCCCCTCTTACCAGCCTTGCAGCCTGTGGAGGCTTTTTGCTGCCTCTGATGGTTGGAGCCACAGCAGCCTCCCCGTGCCTCATATTCCACCCAGGTCCCACCAACCCACCTTCCAAGCTGATGTTCACTTCGTTTCCGTGTCATGCAGCAATAATCCTAACAAACCTTCTGTCCTTCTCATGAGGAAAGAATCCATTAAACTCTCTTTAATTTCTCTCTTGGCAGATCTTGAGAACTTCAAAACCAGAACGAGAAGCACAGTGTCCGTCCGCCAGGGCCAGGGGATGGTGCTGCTGTGTGGACCACCACCGCATTCTGGAGGTAAAGCTATTTCCTTCTCTTGATTTCAGCACTCAGCAGGAATTTTGCAAGGTTTGCGTTCTCAGGTTATGTTTCAGCAAGTTTAAAATGTCACACCTTAAAGAAGGCTGTGGTGGTGCTGGTCTGACTGAATGGGTCATGCTGCGCGGCCCTATTGACCAAACGCACTGGAAGATCTCCAGTTGGGTGTAAGTGCAGAGAAAGGGCCTAATTTTACTGCATACGAATATGCACTTAAGAGATGAACTGATGCAAACTAAAGCAACGTGTGCATATATAGAAGACTTGGCCAAGATCTTGTGCAACTTTTGGAAGCCTTTCTGTATGTGGCCTGGGGGTGTCTTCTGCAAACATGTTGAAGATTGCTGACAGAGCCACTTTAGTGCATCATCTTTTCTTTATTATTTGGTTTTTTTCAAGCACTCATTGTCACGGGTTTTGTCTCCTGGGTACTCGTGATCCGTTAGCAATTGTCCAGGTCTCATATGGGAATATATTTGTGGAATGGCAAGACATATTCTTCCTACTGGTTTTATGGGAGGGAGAGGGTTGTAGGAGAGGAGGAAATAACATGCCAGCAAATTACGCAGGGAGGGATGCTGGAGGCACCACTGTGTTCTCTGCTGGGCTTCACACCTACATCTGGTTTTCTGGAAACCATAATCTAAAGGTCCAGGCAGAATGATGGAGAAACTCTGCTACCGAAAGTCCCTAAAGGTTTGCCACTCTGTGCACTATTGGTTTTGTCCTGTGACACGTTTTAAATCCATTGTTATTACAGAGACAGGTACTAATTCATTGAGTGTCCAGAAATACAGACTGTGCAGAAAAGGACTTAACCTGTCTTCTCTTGACAGTCCCTGGTATCTCTGACACCTCAGAAGGGGGCAGATTTTTGACTTTCATGGAGAAATGGAAAAGCTGTAGTAGCAGACAGGCAAAAAACCCCATAATCTGTGCTGAGAATCGTTGGCACAGCGCACCCAGGGCAAGGAGGTCACCTCTCATGGACGTAAAGGATATTTACAACCTTCTACTCTAAATTGTCTTAAAATGTTAAGTACAGCAAAAGGGCTGTATAAATCTATTGAGAATGTGAAGAACACCACACACTCTTGGAACACCAAAGTTTTTTGGTGTTCTCCAGATTCTCAATACGTTTCTTTATGTTACGAAGTAGTTAATGAGGAGATGAAAGGGAAGGTGCTGCCCATGCCTGCCCTGGGATGGTCTCTTCTGGCAGCACCTGGAACCTGCCAAAGGCCCTTCTCTGGGCAGAGCCATCATCATTGACTCCAGTGCTCATGTGAGGAGGTTTATGAGCAATTTGTATTAATGGCCCTAAAAAAGCCAATGTTTTCTCAGTGGCAAAGGCAAAATTTGGTAGGGACAAAGAACAGATTCAAAGCAGAGTTTACAAAGAGACAATTATAATAAATAATGTAGGAAATACATCGGGGCAGTTTGCTTCAAAGAGGATGCTATAAATGTTTAGAAATTAGAAAGCAGTTCTTTCAATTTAGCACAAATTTGTTTTAAATGTGCCAGTCCTGTGTGTTTTTGCTGGCTTCCCAAATGCATGTGTTGCACTGTTATATCCAAAAAAGTGTTAGAAAGGGAGTCAGTCGGACATATCTTCTTGCCTGATGCTGTTTCAGGCATGGCCGTGTGTCGTGTCACCTACCACCGCCATCAACAACCAGCCACTGCGACTGGCCATTCCATCAGGGACTCATTCAGTACGTCACGACCAAGCGGTCATCTTTTTATGGATCTTTGTCCCTTTTAAAGAAATTTGCAATCCTGCTTTGAAATCTGTCCCTCCTCATCAGCAGGATGGCAATCGCCTGGCGAGCCGTTTGCCGTGAGGCTGCTCTTGTTGCTCAGATCGGAGGAGACAAGAGCTTACGGAGCTTCTTCCACTCGGTCTGACCAGCTGGAGGGCAGACCAACGGGAAACCGTGCTTTTACATACTGTGAGGAAGGAACTATACAGCAAACATACCTTCCCACTTATTTTATTCAGCAAGGGCCTCTCTCACCTTTTGACTTCAGATGCCATTTTTCCTTTTAGTTCCGAGATTATCATTGGAGTTTCAGTATCTCAGATTTCTGATGTTAATGACTTGAAGGTGGTTCTTGCACCTGTGGTATAAAGTCCACAAAATTAGTCGTTATCACAGCATCTAACTTTTATGAGTGTGGCTCCTATAGTGTTAACTACACCCCAAAATATGTGCTCTCTGGTCTGCCTCAATGGAGCTTGCCACCTTGGCCCCTTCAGGTGGGTCCCATTGCCATATCTGATGAAGAACCTGCCAAAGCTAGATTTTAAAAACTGCTGAAGGTGGGTTGTGGATCAGCCATGAGCTCATTTGCAGACTGCGGTGCTGTGGGTGAAGCAGCAGTTTCAGCTTCATTTCCATAGCCAAAAAAAAAAAGGAGGGGATATTTGGGACAAAAATGCTTCATGATCCTAAAACCCCGTTCATCTGAGTGTCTCAAACGTGAAGAGCGATGCTCGCCCTCATCCCATCCCAAGCTAATTGTGCTGCACAAAGGAGGATTTATCCAAGCTGAGGAAGGTGGGGGGTAGCTGGGTGCGGAGCTGCTCCGAAGAGCCAAGCCCTGATTTTTTATGCCCTTTTCTAGTTAGAAGAACGAACAGGCTGCCATCTCCTCGAGGGACACGGGGGCTGCATGGATGACACAGAGACACAGCAGGAGTCGTGCACATTTGTCTTTGTCTCTTTAGCAAAGCTTCGCTCTGAGAGTTTTCTGGTTTGCCGTAAGAAAGCTTTGGAGCACAAACACCTTGCGTGGAGATGGGGCGGCTGGTGGGGGTTCGTGTAAGCAGCGAGAAGGAAATGGTGGTACGTTTGTTCGGGTGATTTGGGGGAAAGTTTTGGACTGGGTGTATGTACTGGTGATAGAAAAACATTCCAGAAAGTTGCTGGTGTTATTTCCAGTTTGGGTTTTGTATGTGGGAAGGAGCATCTTTCGGTGACCGAGATGTGACTGTGTCTCTGGTCTCCAGACAGGCAGAAAACTGAAGGGTAATTATTTCCCTCGATCATTTGGATGGGAGATGGCTTCCTACACGACCACCATCTCTGATCTGCTCTGTTCCAGCTAGAAAATGATCTTAATTGTAGCCAGATCCACAATTAGTCTAAATTGGTACTATTACAATGCTGTAACTAAGCCGGGCTGGAGTTATGCTGGTTGTTGTTTTCTGGTTTGCATAGAAAGTATTGAGCAGAAAGTCAAAACAGGTCCAGTTAATTCAGACTGAGACCCTTGTTCTGCAGGAATTTATCCTCTCTGGGGCAATATTTTCTTTTTTCTTTTCCTTCCTCCCGGGGAAGGATGAGTTTTAAAAGTCACAGCTTGCAAAGTTAATGCTTTTCAGTCGTGTGTGCTTTTCAGTTGGCGTCTCCGTTGGCCAACTGCACATCCCCAGGGCAATCGAAGCTATTTGGTCTCTAGCAGTCACTGCACAGTCACCGCAGCTGTCTCCTGTTCCAGCTCTGGGCAGATGGAGGTTCAGAAGAGAATATCAGATATCACTGGGAAGTAGCTGCATGTTGGAAAAACCACCGTGTTTCATGGGCAGTTTCCATCCCCAGGGTCCGAGGGAGCGTTTGCAAAGCAAAGCTGTAGAGATCAGTTCCTTCCAATACCCCGATATCCCACCGCTGGGATATAACATTGCAAGTATTTAACGTTGTAGTGCAACAGTAAAAAAAACATTCAGGTTAGCGGGGAAAAATAATACAACTCGTTGAAAGTGCGAGTGGCATTAAGATAGGGAAAATGCAATTACTTATTTTGGAATTTGATTAGGGCGGCAAACCTAACTTCATCATCCTTGCAAAAAGTGCCTGGGGACGTTAATGACCGACACTGAAGTGCAGGACTGTCGGGGGGGGGAACTTCTTGATTTCCTTTCTTTTTAATTTTTTACTTTACTTTCTGTTCTGCATTGAAATGGACACCTTAAAAAATGTAGAAGTGAAACTCTTCAATCTGAGAGAAGCTGTTGCTCTGGAGAGGTGAGACAGGAGTATTTAAGTCCTTTTCTAGTTAGAAAAATAGTAAATTAGAAGGGAATCATTTCCTATCTACTGCTGTGTCATCGGTTGTCTTGGTCTTAAAAATTGTGGATTTTACTAAAAAAATATCTATCTGCCTCCAGACCTCTATCCCTTCAACTGTAGTTCACTCTAATACTTTGTTCCTTGGAAACATCCATATTTAAAGAGCTGGCAGCTAAAAGTGAAATTATGTTGGTCTACATACATTAGTTGTTGAGAGGGTTTTTTTTTTCCTTCTTAATGATACCAAATAAAGAGCTTCCTACTGTTCAAACGTTGCAAGAAATTCATCCTGAAAATGAGTCCAAATGATTAACAAGTATTTTCAGCATCACAAAATGGGCTGCGTGCAGCTTGCATGGAACAAATTGGGCATTGCCATGTATTGTCCTAATTTTTAGTTTAATATGAGTTGGGGATTCAGCCTATGAATCTCGGCTTTTCCCCC
>JAOXJK010000003.1:13841875-13868813 GCA_025774025.1 Xenus cinereus
TGAGGGTGGTGAGAGCCTGGCCCAGGTTGCCCAGAGAAGCTGTGGCTGCCCCATCCCTGGAGGGGTTCCAGGCCAGGTTGGAGGGGGCTTGGAGCAACCTGGTCTGGTGGGAGGTGTCCCTGCCCAGGGCAGGGGGTTGGAACTGAGTGATCTTTTAAGACCCCTTCCAACCCAAACCATTCTATGATTCTATGGGTGTTGCTTCATTCATATTGATTTTAGATGGCATTCCAGTCAGACCTTCCTTTGTCAGACAGACAGTCGCAAACTAAAGGTTGTCCCGAGTGTAGGACAAGAGGGAACGGGCAGATGCACAAGCACAACCAGCTCCTAAGGCGTTGTTGTGGCTGCTCATCCCTGTGCTCAACGCCTTTCCCAGCATCTCCGGCCTGAGCTCGTCCAGTCCCTGCCCAGCACCTTGCTGGGAAGCCAAGGCCAGGAGGAAAAAATTGCAATTAAAATGGTTTCTAAAAGTGTCAGCGCAGCAGCATCCGCATTAGCAGAGATACAGACTTATTTGTAACTAATTACAGTTGTTTGCAGCATTTTGTAAGATATTCAGCAGAAGCCGTTTAATTGGCTGGACCGCTTTTCAAATTAAATACTTCTCAAATCAAAGTCCCACCAGGAATTTATGCGGCTCCTTAATTTTGCAGTGAAAAGAGTCCCCCTTTCATCAGTAGGCCTGTGTTTTATTTCTGCCAAAGCTACTTTATGCCACTCTATAAAACAACCTCAAAAGTAAATCACGTTATGCTCTTCATTATGGCTGGAGGTCTAAAAAGGAAATTTGTGTAAGTGAAAATCAGGGAGTTGCACGTCTCTACTCCATTTAGGCCCCAGATCACAAATAATTTGCTGAAAATTCAAAGCCCTTTGAAATAAAATTAATTTCTGGACTGATAAAAATTCAAGAAAAATCACATAAATAGGACAAATATGTATTATTATTAATTATAATTTACATGCCTCACTAGAAAACCCAGTTTGCTGCCTGTTATGCAGATAAATTACCAATTGATTTCTCACCTTCAAGCCTCTCCTTGTTCATTTTATTTGAAGTTCCCAAATCTTGGGTTGTTTCAGAATATTGTACCAATTTAACTCTTGGTTAACCACCACTTAAACACTTTGGCAGCAGCCAAATCTTTCCTTCCAGAAAGGGGCGGTTGGGCTCAGGAGCAATTGTCACGGTGCCCACTCTTGGCTGGTTACACCCCCCCTGGGGAAAATCACTGCTCGGAGGGAAGATGCCTTGACTCCTGCCAGTGGAATATGTATTTTCTCAGATTTTAGTGCAGGAGGGTGTAATTATTTTGAATAATTTCCTGCCCAAGAGAAGTTTTGCCTCTGGAACAAGTTTGTGCACAGAGAGCAGAAATGTTTCTCCTCCACTTTTCCTTTTCCAAGGGATTGCTGGAAACCTGCTTATAGAGAAATCAATTTTTAGGAGATTCAGAAAAAGTGCTCAAATTATTATAATTTTGCCTTGGAAAAATAGCTCTCCAGCAGGAGAAGCAAAAATAGAAATAGGTCTGAGAAGTGTTCAGGCTACTCATAGAGCACCCCACATCTTCCTCACTCCCCTGGGACGCTGCAGCCTGGAGCGTCAGGGATAAATAATGACTAAATCCCCAAGGACCGGTCTTTATGAATGTGTCTGTAATATCTAGTCTTTTGGTGCCCGCAGTAACTGGCAAGAAAATCATTTAACAGTGCAGAATAACTTACAGAACAGGAGGTAAATAAGAGGTAGGGGCAATTAAAGTAGCGTTTATCAGCTGGGTGAACTCCTTCAGGTTTTCCTCTGTTTCTTTTCCTGTGATATTTAGTATTTTAGTCCCAGGCAGAAGTCCCAGGCTGGTTCATTATGGGCAGAGAGGCTGAAAGGAGACATCCTGCCCAAGCGGCAGTACTTGGTGAACTTTCCAAAGAGGCAGAGAAATGGAGATCGCTGAGGTGCGACATTCAAGAGGGTGACTTTGGTGGAGGATTTTAGAGCACAGCTTTGAGAGTTGTATAGATTTCAAATAGTCCTTAATTGCCAGCGGAGGTCAGGAGGAAGGGATTAAGAAGAGGAAAGGAAGAGGAGAGGAAAAGCGATAACCTAAAGTCTTGTTTCACGTTCCTGTGATCATCGGGAAGGATGACAAATTAGGGACAAACAAAATAGGGTTTTGTTTACAAAAGCTATATCCCCGTTTGGACCAGGATGATGTGTGCACAAACCTTATAGACCGGCTGCATTCTTTATTTTTAATTACTCATGTATTTTTCCCATCTGTTTTTCTTACTTCTTACGCTTGGCTTTCTGGTCTTTAGACTTTTCTGATCCTGGGCTCGGTCTCAATCTCCTTAGAATAGATATAGGAATGGACAAGTCGTTCAGCCTTTCATCTGCCATTAATGATGAATTACACAGCCTGCTCTAGGTCATCAGCTGCTAGAAATTGGCTTAGGAACACTGAAATCAATATACGCCGACCGAGAATTGGATTCTGTGTATGTATTAGTACCTCATTTGCTTTAGTCTTTTTGGTTGTTTTGAACTCGCAGGCAATGGCAAAGTCCTACAGATTTATTTCTGGTTTATTTCTCACGTTGCTCCCATCATTCTTTGGGTTTGTTACTCATTTCTGAGGCGATGCCTCATCACCGGCTGTGTCATTTCATTTTCAAATGCCTTTTAGGATGTGAGTTCTGGTCCAGCTTTCCAGTGCCTACTTTTGCCTTTCAACTTATTACAGAGAAGGACAGACTCATTCTGGATTTTTTAGCCTTAGAGAAGTAAGAGCATATTTGGACATACTTCCCCAGTCACCTGCTTTAAAATGCCCCAATTTGCATTGGTGAAGACTGGGAAGAGATCAAAGGTAAACAGATTTTTTTTCCTAACTGATGCCATTTTTCTCCTGCCTTCCTTAAGTATGAATTCCAGACAGCTCTCATCACCCAGGAGGGGGGATATTTTTCTTTAAAACTGTCCTTATGTAGGAGTCATGCTTATATTTTTAAGCTTTTTCTTCCGCTTTATAGATTTAGCATGTGAATTTTTCTTGCAACTCAGATGAATTCTTAATCAGCTTCCATGTAATTTTTTTCTTCAGTACAAGGTTTTTCCTCTGAGATGTTTTCAACCAAGGCCAGTAACATGTAAATACTCCAAATAGGGCCAAATTATTTCTGAACCCATCATATGAAAGAATTCCTCTTTGCTTAGCACCGCTGAAAGGATCCAAAGGACTATTTCTGGGATACCACTACCAGTCAAAGATTAAACCATGTCATTATCTCAAATAATGTTGCTATATAATGTTGTAGCATGGAGTGGTGTCATCTCCTTATTTGAATTATTTTAATTATCGTGCTTGAAATCTTGTGTCACATTACCATGTCTTGGTATGATCCCCAATGGGAAGCTGTCAAATTTCATTATATTATGGCAACTCTCATTTGGTGGCTCCAACATCTTTGCTACGTGAGCCAACCCTTGTGTATTACTCAAGATTAAGTCAAGAGCGTGCCTGCGATTCTCCAAAATGAACTGTTGAAAGGAGAGGTTGACCTAATTAGAAAAGTCTCCCAAAGAGCAGCAGAGAACGGAGCTCCCGTGAAACAAAGGACTCCTCCGGTTTTCACTCGGATTTATTTTTGCCCTATTGTGCTCGTTCTGTCGTTGTCTGCAGTGGCTTTAGGATAGAAAACTTAACCAGTTTAAATAACGGCACGTTTAAATCTCAGCACCATCCCTCAGGGCAGGAGGGCAGATGTGTGACCTGCAAAATGCAGCAGAGAGACCGGACAGGGAAAGTCTTTCCCTGCCTTGGGTGAGAATGTTCCTTATTTGAGGAGTTTGCCTGAAATTGGGATAAGTATTGAATTTCCTTTGCTCCTGACCTGAGAGTTTTCTTTCTTTTTACATAGCTTACCTTTATATGTTATAGAGCCCACATTTCCTGGGTTTTCCTGCTTTACAGGTTGCTTTCAGTTGTTTCATTTGTATTTTTTTGGTTTCATGTGGGAATTCAGTACAACAGTCCTGCAAAAAAAGAGCTCTTTAACGGTATCATAAGACTCTCTTCAAAATTATGACTTGGATGCTGTTAGAATAGTAAATATGTAAATTCATGAGTAATTTGCAAATGTCCTTGAGCTGCTGAACCTGTTGCAGTCGCTCGGGGTGTCTCCGTTCAATGGAACTGTTAAAGTTCTTACTCCAGATGACGGAATTGACTTTCATCTTCCTACATGTAAAGGCTTTCCCTTTCCATATCTCTTTAGATACGGATAATAAACAAGCTTAAAATACTACAGGGGCAGGAGGGGCAGTTGGAGAAGTAAACACTGTTTCCCTCTCCTTTTCAGTTGCTCCTTTTGCTTCTGGGCTGTCGTTACGTCCAGTTTGCCTTTCTGCTTTTTTGCAAGTCTGTCGGGGTTTGGAGTTAAGCTGCTGTGCAAAACTCCCCAGCTTCCCTCTGCGCTTTGTTGTTTGTAGACACCGTGAGAAGGGAAGTGTGTGGTAGGTGTGGGATTAAACTCACATCTGCCACAGCCTGAACAGAGCTTTAAAAGGCGCTCGGCGCTCTGAGTGTGCACATCCAGCATCGTGGTAGACCCATATTTTAGGTATCACCACACCAACTGCATGTTGGGCTTACCATTTTGATGCAATATTTTTAAATTTATCCTTTCAGACCTTTCTCTGGCCCTCTTCCCTACCCAAAGGAGATATCTAAAGTTGTTACCTGTTACCTTAATTTTATTTTTTTATCTGATTACATGGGAAAAAGTATTAACCAGGTTCTTGGAGACCTCTGCTGGTAATATCATCCTGCTAAGTCTCTCAGATTTTCTTATGTCAAAACAGGACAAATGACTACTAAAAACCTTCACGTCGCTCTCTTTTTTCACGGGACTTTCTTGAAATTGTTGTAGCTGTATCTAGACAGATGGGGTTTGTGAAGGTAACATACCAAAGTCAGAGGTTTTGTATGGTCTCCAAAAACACATGGCAATTTTAGTGGAATTTGATTTGCATGTGGAGACTGACTGAACTTAAGCTGTATTAAAAAAAAAAAAAAAAAACACAACAAAAACCAAAAAACAAAAACCAAACTTTGATAAAAACGCGTGAAACAACTGAAAATATAATCTCATAAGTGTCTGAAACCTGCCAGTTTTCACCTAATTCTACCAGAATGTATTTCCGATGTCTTTTTTTTACTTTCTAGGTTTGTTCAAAGTCATTAATACAATTATTGAGTCCAAAGATTTTTCATGGACGTGGAAGATCTTCCTATGACAGAACTTGTAGTTATGGCCCTGATCTAAGAAAGGACTGAGAATTTGGACCTGAAATAGTGCCTGTAACCATGCAAGCCTAAATTACTGGAATAACCCTAATTTCAATGCAGAGATACTTCTAAATTACAAGTTTTGAAGTTGGATGCTAAACTATAGAGCTTTGAAGACTAAGTCGTATGAATCCTGACAAAGAAAATGTCTCTGTTTGAAGGACCAGGGGTCTAACAATGCAATTTATTCCACTGGGGCAGCACATGAGCTGTTGCTTTGCACATTCCACTGGGGCAGCACATGAGCTGTTGCTTTGTACAATGATCAGGATTTCTGAAGCTACTCTTTTTCCTAAAGTTTTTTTATTAAAAATAAAATGGGAACAGGTTCTGATCTTGCACGTGCCACCTTCAGAAAGCAGAACTAGACTCAGGGAAAAAAAAATCATTAGCAATGTTATTAAATCCAACTCTTAAATGTGCTAATAAAGAAATTTGCTTGTACCTAGAGAGCACGCTGCTGGCTCCAGACACGAGGTTTTATTCATTCCTTCTGCCTTGCAGCTCAGCCCAATTGGATTCAGAAGATCAGCGATGCCCACGTGGCCATGGAGGAGAGCGTGGCCTGGGAATGCCGGGCCAGCGGGAGACCCAAGCCCTCCTACCGCTGGCTGAAGGACGGGGAGCCACTGCTGCCCCAGGTAGGCACCAGGGAGGAGGTGCTGGTGCTTTACTGTTCCACCAGCTTCTCGTCTCCACTCTGAAATCTCCCCACTGTGTAGGCAGTTCCTTGCCGTCCCTGGTGGGCACCACTGTTACTTCACAGTGGACCTACAGCAGGTCTGTATTCAGAGGTTCTCCCTCAAACAAAGGACCCACGATACAAACCTAAGGATGGAGAGATCCTTGTGAAGAAGAGGGGATGGCCAAGTGGCACTATGGAGTCTGCGGCCTGAAAATTATTGCCCCAGATTCTTTTTTTTTTTTAGTTTATGGTATTGTCCCAGTTTGGGGGTCAAAACCATGACAGATATTTAGGTGAACTTTGTGTTTCTGCTGCTCTCTAGCAGCATTCCCATTCCTCCTGCCAAGCTGGAGGGGCATCGCTCAGTCCTGTGATCCCCCCCGATACAACCACAAACTAAAACAAGTCACCAAAGCATTGCTTTCACAGTACCCTGCATTTATTTTTCCCTGTCACTTACGGTGAAAGAACATGGCAGCCCAGATTTGATCAAACCCCAATAAAGATTGCACAAACATTAAATTTCCACCCTACGGCCAAGTAGAAGGCCAATAGTTCTTTATATTTCTATTTTTAAATGGAGAGACTCCTCGGGAGGGAGGGAACACTTTGCTGTACTTATTAAAATTGATACCAGGAGCTCCATATCCTTAGGCTGACAAATGATACCCTGGTCTTTTGTTCCACACACTAATTTTACTTGCTTCACGCTGGTCACTAGCAGATGGTCTTGTACTTAAATCCCGTTAGTGGCTGATATGAAGTAAAGGATCATTAAATTATTAACGTCTATATTGTTTCCAGTAAACTGCAGAGGATTTGAAGTATTTCTCTCTGTGCTAGCTAAGATGGTAGCCCGTCTCACTAACCTTCATTGCCATTTATACTCGTAATACCATTGTTTTAAGAATACAGTTGCCTGTGATGTGCCACTATGGAACAAAAGTGCATTTTTTATTCAAGTTTATCTACTTGAAAGGGATATTAATCTAAATAGTTGGGGTATTAAATCAAAGAGAAGCCAAGGGAAAGTCCTCCAATTTAAATTGCATTTACCAACTACTGTATTGGTTTTACCATTTAGTATCTAGCCTGACTTAATTTTAGCTGGCAGACAAACAGATTGGAGCATCCAAATTCTTCCCGTTACTGCTACGGTTTTTTGTGCACCTCGGTGGGTTTATGTTCCAGGGAGGGATCTCCCTATTTACTTTTTTATTTGTTTCACTGCTTCCTACAGGGCAGAGTTCAGCTGGAGCAGGGCTCGCTCACCATAACGAACGTCAGCCTGTCGGACGCTGGCATGTATCAGTGTGTCGCGGAAAACAGGCACGGCATCATTTTTGCCAGCGCGGAACTGAGTGTCATCGGTAAGTGTACGTTCCTGAATGCTGCAAACTTCCAAAACCAGCAAAGCCTTCACTCAAGCTGGTTTAGCGAAGTTCCAGCATCTGAAGCAGAGGAGCTACTGAGGATCTCTGATAACTTGTTGGTTTCAAGTAGGGCATGAAATGAGAACTTGAAAAGTGGATAGACAGAGAATACATTTATTATTTTTTTTACATCTTCCCATATTCTCATATTCATCCAGGTGATTGAGCAGGGAGAGCTGAGCAGCTCACTCACCTCTCGTGGAGAAACCCAAGTATTGCCCCAGTTCAGAGCGTACTGGCCTGTAACTGCCTGCTCGTGGGCGGCAGAGACTGACCTGACTCTTGAGGAAATGGTGAAAAACCATGTCTGAAAAGACCTTTTACCATTCTGATGGCAATCATAACACTCCCGTCCCCAACCCTTACCAAGAAAAACAACTTCTGCCCCACCTGTTTGCTGTACACCTACTCTGCTTGTCCCAGTTAACCATGAGGAAAAGATCCTGTGAATCCAAGTGGTTAAATACCTGGCGGGGGGGGGCAAAGAGAGCCAGGCCCAGTGCCAGGAGAAGAGGCAACGGCCACAAACTGAAACCCAGGAAATACCATTTAAATGTAAGAAAAACTTTTTTAACATGAGGGAGGTCAAAAGCTAGAAGAGGTTGCCCGGAGAGATTGTGGCATCTCCATCCTTGGGGATACTCAACACCCAACTGGACGTGGCCCCAGGGAACATGCTGTCGCTGCCCCTCCTTGAGCAGGGGTGGGATGGGACCATCTCTGGAGGTCACTGCCAGCCTCTGCTGTCCTGGAGTCTCTACCCCATTTGCAAATGTGAAAAGTGACAGGCCTGGGAACCGATACATCAGCATAGATATTCTACTTTCAAAGGGTTAAATAGAATTCATGATTACAAAATAGTAGTTGAGTTGTTTTCAAAGCGAATGCTCTATGACATTATTCCTGGCTTTATCCTGAAGTGCAAAGCATGAGGTCTTTTCTGATTATGGCATTTTCAATATTGGTCATTTTTTATCAGCAGAAATAGATGCCTGCATAGAAAAAAAATTCATTTGAAAGATTGTCATTTTTGTTGTTCAAGAAAAATACAATGATGCTCAATAAATTGGGCTTCACGGTGCTAAGATTTATTGGACGTGTTTCTGTGTGAAAGAAGTAGAAATAAATCCACTGATGCTTTTCCCATATATCCAAAACCCTGGTGGAAAGGAGCCTTTGGGAGGAAGGCAGGTCTCAGAAGACAGAGGCTCAGCCCTTGTTGGTGGGTACCTCCAGTGCCTCGTAGCGAAAGCAAAGACCTTGGAGAGCCTGCTCTTAAAAACCTGCCAAATAAATTTTATTTGGCTGAATTCTCATTCGGGTCATGCAATCTTGCTTCTGTACTGTGAAAAGTACCAGAAAGGTGTGCTGCAGATTAATTTCCATGGATCTGTGATTTTATTTGGCGTATTTTTAAAGAAAAGCAGCATGTTTTCCTTTACACTAGAGTTTTCAAAGGAGGTCAGTATTCTGAGCTCACTGAGAAGTGTTAGCTTTTAAACAGATCTTCCTGAGTAGAAAAATGGTTATTTTAAAAGGTCCTGGAGTTAAGCACTTGAAATGATTAAACACCACTAATAGCAAGTGAGACTTATAACAAAATTAAGTGAAAAAGAGAAATGGAAAACTACAGACAGAGCTTTTCTCAGAGTGATTCTTCTCTATTGTTGTTGCCAATTATATTGCCTGGAGTCTTCAGCTCAAACCGGGATCCTGTTGTGCTGGGTATTGTAAAAACGTGTAGTAAGATGCAGTCATTACCTTAAAGAGTTTTGAGGCTGAATGTTAAAAAAATTAAAAATAAAAATAAAATAAAAAAAGAATGATGGGCTTAGAGTGAAAGAAAAGTAATTAAAATCCTCATTTTCCAAACAAGGTGTGAAGAAATTAAATGCATTATGCCTGAAGTGGCCCAGGGTGAAGCTGTGAGAGTGCTGAGAATTGAGCCCAGAGATTCTCAATTTCAGATGACAATGTTTTGAACAGCACAGAATAAAACCAGTATCATGAAACTCCTCTACCTAGCGTGGGACCAAGACAGAAATAGCAAATGACTCACAAAAAAAGCCAATCTAAACTGTTCCTTACAGAGCTGGAAATAACAGGATTATTCAAAAATCTATTTTGTCCATAAATTTTGGAGAATCATCTGAGAAATTCTTTCCAGAAATGATAGTGTATTAATTATGATAATATGATATAAATAATAATCCGTCTGGTTTAGGATGCGTTGGTGGGAAGTTGTCCTCAGGATGCCTCCTTTCACTTTGAAATGTTTTACATCGCCAGTGTTGGTTTTCAGATGGCTCTTTAATAGTCTTTAATAACTTAAGTGTTTTCCTCTGTGCTAAAATGAAGTCGGCCATCTATGATTAGACACAGAAGACAAGACAGGTCAGAGATTAGTGAGCTTTGATTCATGAAACTGGAAGATGAGATCTATTCGATCATAAAGCCCGTCCCATTATCAGTGTAGGATTATGTTTTATTCAGCTCTTCGGCGGCAGGAACGATCTCCCAAAGAACTGAGGCAGACGAGATGCCCTAAGAAAAATGAATTTGCTTTCTGTATCACACGGCAGGTTTTTTGTCTCCCAGCTGGTTTGGGTGAGCTTTAGATCATTCTATGGAGCGTCAAGCAGGTGCGGTGCACGGTGATCTAAACTCTCACCTCCCAAAGTGCAGCAAAAAGGAAAACCAAGGAAAACCCTGCAAGTTGGGGGGATACAGGGATGGGGCAGGCAGCGCAGGGTGCAGGCATGCAGCTGGCAAAGGGGGAGGCAGAGAATTAGAGGAGACCAGGCAGAGTTTGCTGCCTCTCATCCATCAGAAAGTAAACTCCTGCCAGCAAAAACGTAGCAAGCAGTGCAAGAGCGGTTCATAAAACCCTTAAGCTGCCTCACCTATTTGCTTTGAGCTTTCTGTATTGAAAAAACTAATTGTCCCACTTGATATAAATAAAACCTTCTGGTCATCTTTGGGGAGTTCACTACCACAGTCAGTCTAGAGGCCGCCGTCTCAAAGCTCTGCCTGTCATCGGGTCCCATCAAATAAATCATTAAAAATCCTTTGAGGGCAGGAATCAGAATCCAGACAATCTCCTGCCTCCCCGGCGTTCCTTACAGCCAGGCTGCAGACTGTCTGCGGGGCTTTGGTGACTGCTTCAATGAATATCTTGACTATTTTTCACAAATAGAAGAGTGTACCCTGGAGGGATTAAAAAAGATGATTTGAGAATACCATGTACCTGGGTGCCTACTTAAGCCTTGCCTTGTTTTGTTTGGTTCAGGACCTGGCTGTGTCAAGGACTTCCACCTTTATAGCATTAAAATAAAAGACCCGGTTTATGCAACAATTATGAATATAAAGCATAAAAATGTCAACTCTTGTGGAAATATTAACATTTCCGATTATGTGAGCTCTGCGTTAGTGACAATTATCCTGTGTGCTGCTGCTCTGCACGTGGCAATGTTGGACAAAGTGATGATCACGCTGTTACGACACAAAAAAAGGAAATACATTCAAAGTTTCACGCGGGCGTAGTTCTTAGAGGTGCTGCCCCGAATAAGGTGTGTGTGACACCGGGTTTCTGCTGCCTCCCGGGGTTACAGGTTTCTGGGGTCTGGGGCTGAATGTGCATTTCTAAACAAATGAAGAGCTGAAGGTGCCCGTTTGCCCCATCCGTATACACATATAGTTCATAAAGTCAAATCATTAAGGAACTGCAGGTGAGAAACAGCCCTGGAATATTGTAGTGTTCAAAAAAGCCTGACTTTGGTTTTTCCAGAGGCAATTCTGATCTGTATTTATTTTTTTTTTCCTTTCAGCCGTCGGTCCAGACTTCTCCAAAACCCTCTTGAAAAAGTTAACTCTTGTTAAAGTGGGTGGTGAAGTAATCATTGAGTGTAAGCCGAAAGCTTCCCCCAGACCTACTTATTCTTGGAAGAAAGGAAAAGACATCCTAAGAGAAAATGAGAGGTAATGTCTTAAAGTAACCATTTCTTTCATTAGCTTGCTCCAACCCAGGGGCTTTCAGCAATGAAAACTAAAATTGTCATTAATAGCTTCCCAAAATTGACTTGCAAATAAATGTGAAAACAGCTAGTGTTCAGTCTCGAGGAGCTGGGGGTGAGATTTCTATTCCCATTGTGTTCTTCCCAGTGTCTGCGTACTATTAAAGCAGCCCTGCCAAGAACCTGATAAAGATACATTCTGAAAAATCAAGTATTTTGCCTCTGCTTTGCTCTAAATAGCCATTGTTTTTCAAAAAGTTTCCCAGGAGATAAAACCCTCTGCTGCAAATTACGCTGCTCTGGTGCATTACTCAATGTCCTGCAAACAGGAATTATTTGGGGTCAGTAATTAATTTGGCAGTCCTAATGCCTGGCTTGGAGATGGCTTTTTCAGACTGGCCAAGTCTTTTTTTTATTTTTATTTTTTTTTTGTCAATTCAAAAGGAGAGCGTTAGTAGGAAGCAGGAGCCTACCTTTCGAATTCGTATGCGTGGTTTTGCAGTGATTTGTTGTTGGCTGTGTAGAGGTGCCATTGTGTTACCTGTCCCACCCGAGAGGGGTGCTTGGCAGTCCTCCAAAATACAATGTGCCACTCGGATGGATGGGGAAAAATCCTGTCCTATTAGTAAAGGTCAAAAAGCCAGAAATTACAGGAAATTGTTATTTTGAAAAGCTTAAACCCTTTAGAGCTGTTCTTTTATCTTGGAAAGTCTAGTCGTGCTCCATCCAACCTACCTGCCTGTAACGGACATTGAAATATATACTATGGTGGTGTATACAAGTATGCAAAAAAACTTAGTTCATTTAAAGCTAGATGAGAAAAATAATAACCTATTTCTGACTTCTTTAGCTCCTGTTACCTGGTCTTTACAAAGCTATTGTCTGTGGCTATTGTTTGACTTCGCCTCCTGGGATAAAAAGAGTTGGGTGATCAATTACCCAGAGCTTCCTCTAGCAGCCAGGGTACAAAGCTGTGCGAGGTCAAAGTTATAATAGATCAAGGTATATTGATTTTTGAAACTGAAATAACTTGCTCTTCTGGCGAAGATTGTGCAAAGGATGGGAAGTATTAAATACTGGAAGTTTTGGAGTGTCAGCCCCACGAGGTCCCATCTGTCTCACCATCCTGGCTGGCACGGTCCGTAGCTGAAATGTGCTGTTTGCTCTGATGCTGCTCTCCCGGGCACGGCACGGTTCTTCCTCCTCATTTTAATTTAGGAGTGAGAGGGGAAGCATTAGTTTATCTGAGCAAGGGCTTAGAAAGGGAGAGAAATGCGAGCGCTGTGTTTCTTGCTCGGTCACTGCTGTGCGATGCTGACAACAAAGTTGCTTGGTGTTTTTAGCACTACTCTCTGATCTGCAAGCGATGCTGTAATACAGCAGAAATCATAGAATCATGGAATTGTCTGGGTTGGAAGGGACCTGGATCCTCATTTCCAAAGGAACGTGACTCATGCACTGGGAGCATAAGCCTGGGTAGTAGCTCGGGTTGCCTGCGCATTTACTTCCAAATAACTTTGGAACTGGTTATTTGAACTGGCTGGGGATGTTTCAGCTCGTTTCCAGCACGGTTTAAGAGAGGAAACCTCAAAACCAGCAGGTTTCTTCAAAGCTTTAGTCAAATAGGCAGCTGGGAAAAGGAGATATTATTATTTTCCCCCAGTGAAACCCTGTCACCTGAGGTCACACCGTGGTGGACGTGAGGGAGTCCACACCAGAGCACCCTGAAGGGTGCACACCTCTGTGTAAGCAGTGGAAGGCTCTACCTCCAGCATTTTCCTGACCAACCTTCTCCTGGGGCATACCGGTGTGAATATAGTCATAAAAACTTGCTAAATAGCATATACCTTGCTCTCTGCTGGTCACAGTCCCCATGCCCGGGCAGACGTTAGGCTGGGAGGACGGGTTGTGAGTACAACGCTGGTGGCAGCGATGGGCTGGCTCTCGCGCTCCTCCTGCTCCCGACAGAACCGGGAGCCTCCCACCCCGGCACCGAGCCCTGGGTGGGAAACCAGACGTGAAATGTGCCCAAGCAGGTGTGAAATTTTCTGCTGCTTCAGCCCAGGGGTTTTTCTGCCAGCCGGATCATCCAGCGGGGCCGATCTGGCAAAATGTCTTAATGAACACCGCTCCGTTGACTTGGCAGTTGGAGCTATTTAGTTCTTATACGCAGTCGGTTGTGTCTCCCGTGGGCATGAGGGTGTTGAATTCTCGCCGTCGCCTTTATTAACCGCGCCATCCTTGCAGCCTGTACCTGGCAACTGTGCGAAATGCGCAATTAGGAGATTATATTGTCTTAAATGATCGTGGCGTTGTTCGTCAGCGCTGTCTGACTTCACAGGGGTAGGAGAGGCCAAGTGCCTGGTCCTCTGCTTAACGCTGCTGTATTTCTGGTTTCATCGGTTGCTGAAACATTACCTCCTCTCTGCCATCTTGAGGGACAGTAGCATTGACTGGAGTCCACTCCTAATACCTCTCTACACCCACACTTAGCTGTGGGCTTCAAACAAGAACTTTCTTGGCTGTTGACAAAATCTGTTGAAATATAGGAAGAAAGATGCCAAGAAAAGCTGTTGTTGAAATCTCTTTACCTAGGGCAGAAAACAGAACTTTGAGACAGGTGTGGGAGATGAAACTTAAATGAAATCTCTGGTTAAACTGATGTTTCAAGTTTCAGAGAGGCACCTGAACATCTGGATACTTCTCCAAACTGAACTTGATCGTGTGAAGGTTAATCAATATAGATGGTCCTCCCAGTTCCAGCTGGAGTTAAAACCAGCGTTAACATGTCAGTCCTTGCTTTGAATTCTGATGTGCAGCCTGACGGCTACCATGGCAATGGCTCCAGCAGTTCTCCTGGGGCTCCTTGTGACTTTTCAGATGGAGTTTAATGTTCAGGACTCCTTGCTGGAGCCAGAAATAGTGTAAAGCACATTTTGCTGCCGGGACTCTTGCTCTGGAGGCCACTGCTGTCCAGGAGGCAAAACTTAAGTGTGTTTTTCAATGTTTGCCCAGAGGGCAGAGACTACCCTGGAAAAAAAAAAAAAAAAGCTTTATTGCTTTAGGTTTCCTGTTCTTCTCTGGAGGCTGGGGCAGTGTGTGCTGCACCCCTAATGAATCACCTGCCCTGAAGGTATCTCTTACTGGTGGTTGAGAACCGCGCAATTGTGTTATTAGAAATTCTGCCCTGGGGTACAATTACATTATTGCAGTCATTAAAGGCAGTTCATCTCCATAATAATGGAAATCCTGCCTTGGAGGCCTAATAAAATGTTAGTAGCCTGACTCCTGAAGGTAAATTTTATATAGAAACAGCTATAGCACAAATACAGATATATTGCAAATGCTGCTTGGAAACGAGGACTGTTTCTATACAGGTAAAGATACAGAAATCATCTTCTGTCCTTGGTCTTCCCTTCACATTTCAGTGCAAAACATCTGTTAGACTCTGTGGGAAAGGTCTTCAGTCCCATTAATGCCACCCAGTACGAAGCAGCCTCATAGGGCCACTGGTGGAGTACGAGCTGGTGAGTCTGCTGCCTACCACAGAATCTCCCACCTTCCACGCCAGTGGGACAGGAGACGTGACCAAATTACACTTTTCCTCTGGGAAAGCCTCGCTCAGGAGCAGCAGATGTCTTTTGGATAGGAACAGTCACCATAAAGCTGTGCAGGCTGCAGCGTCAGAGAGACAGCGGTAGCCAAGTAGTGCTTAGGGACCCACTTCCCCAGAAAACTCAGGCAGAAGCTGGTTTGCCCTTTAATATACACCGTGACACATATAACCTGGAAGTTTGAGATCTGCACCTGGGAGGGAGTCATTCCAGAAGTCAACAAGCACTGGGAGCTCAAGGTGGAAGCAGTGCCTTCTGGTCAAGACCAGGTTGGACAGGGCTTTGAGCAACCTGGTCTAGTGGGAGGTGTCCCTGCCCAGGGCAGGGGGTTGGAGCTCAATGATCTTTAAGGTCCCATCCAACCCAAACCATTCTATGATATGTCTTTGGGACATATCAAATCGTTCATCAGAGAGAAACTGAGTTGAGTTCAGAATGTTTTTCGCTCACCATTTGGTTCTCCTGTATTCATACTTCCAGGTATGTTCAACCTTTGATCTCTTCATTCTGACTCAGCATTAGGAGAAAAGAGATTTTGGAGAGCTGGGATCCCAATAGATTCTCTTTTCTCATGTCCCAGCTACAGCAGCGTGACTCCGAAGCGATGCTGATTTGAGGGTGTGAGGTCGAGATGGGGAGTGTTGCTGCCCAGGAGGGCTGGCCTTCAAAACCAGGCAAAAACTCCTCGAGTGAGGAGTGCACAGACCGCAGAGCCAGGACTTACAGGTTTTATTTAAATCTCAGTGGAACTTTGGTTTTATAATCTTATGTCTTCATCCCCCTGATTTTATGAAATAATATAGTCAATGTCACGTGAGTTTTTGTATATAAAATACGTGTATGGCATCTGATATATAGGATCTAAGCATCATAGGGGTGTCATATACAGAGACGTGGTCTTCTGCAGTTATTACACCATGCAAAAGGCAGAACTGTGCCTCTACTTTACTCCAAAGCTGTCTCAGACACTAAATCAATCTTTCCTAGATATCGGTGGTTTTACAGAAGTAGAGGGTAATTTTACGTGAGATTTACCTATGTAAAGCAAATCCATGGTTTCCCACAAGTTTGGAAAAACTTCCATTAATTGATGGCCCCGTATAACACTGAAGTGAATGAAAGCAGGTCCTCAGTGGAGGACTTTGCTTTAAACTCCTGAACTCCTAAAGCCAAATGTCCTCCAGGCCACAGTATTTCCCATTTGTGACAATTATTTCCTAGCGTTATGTTGTATATATTATTCTTCAGCAGGAGTAGGAGGGGAAGCCACAGCAGTCAGATTGTTCTAGCAGGATTTTGTTAATCCTCTCATAATAATTCAATTACATCTAATGCAACAACGCTAGATAAATCTGTTACTGAGACTAGTGCTTTAAAACCTTTGTTCTCAGGTGATCTTATCACAGAAAACTTTCAATTTCTTCATTTTTATGGCGCAGCTCCCACCGAGAACTGCACTGGGTTGTGAGTGTGAGCAGTTCATCCTCGTGGTGGTGGAAATCAGAGGTCACTGTACTTGCTGGCTCTTTCCCTTTAAAATATGTGCAGAATGGTCTTCATTCTTTATGTTTCCTAAAGCTACTGGAAGTTGCATTTACCCTACTACCAGATGTGTGCTCGGTCCAGGACAGAAAAATAATTGTACTTTTGAACCTGAAAACAAATTGCTCTTCTCCCGTTGTTGTTCATGTAAAGCCCTTACATCATTAGAGCCATTTCTTGTCTATGAATATACAGTGTGTGCGTTGTTTGTACAGTTTAATTGTAAGGAAAGAAATTCATAAAAAACAAATTATGTTCTGTGCTGGTAGCAAAGAATGTGAAAGTGTCCAATTAAAGAGCCACTCACTATGACTTGTATAACAGCAGCATCTGTTATCTTAATTAAACAAGTTTCTGTATAAAGGGACCCTCATACTGCACTTTGTTAGAGCAGGATCTGACCTAGATACTCCAGGCACGCTCACTATCCTCATGGAAATTTTCCCAGTTGGGCCCATTATCTTGCAGTCTTGACAAGTTTCGTGATACATGAGCACGCTCTTGCACACACAAAACCGTACTGCTTAAAGCAGGAAGACTTTTTTATTTCTTTTTTTAGCTGGTAGCCAATAAAAGCACAGAAAAGAAGCATATTGTGGCATTTACCCATTGAGTTCAGCCGCAGAAGCATTTGGAAGTGTAAAGAGTGCCTGGGTAACTCGGGCCTTGTCAAATAACATCCAGGAGAGAGAAACAGGCTTCCAGAAAGTGCTCACAATTTGTTTTAAAAGTGGCTTATGTGCTGCAAGATTTAGGTAATTTAGGTCCGGATTTTTCCAGGTGTTTCATTGCTGCTCCCCACCGTAGCCTAGAGCCAGAGATAATTTAGGAAGGGCAAGTTCAGTTTTGAAAGTCCTGATGCCCTGGTAACTTCTGAGAAGAAGATGAGGATTTGTGAGATTGGGAAAGAGGAGTGGAAGTTTGATGAGGACTCGGGGCTTTGTACCCATCTGCAAATAAAAACCCAACTAGAGCCATCCCAAAACCCCAGCCTCGTCAGAAGCACACATGATCATGGTCCACTGGGAAGATCAGGAGCCCCACGCTCAGGGTTGTGGGACACCAGGCAGCTGTAGCCGAAAAGCCTCTTGAGCATAGAATCATAAAATGGTTAGAGCTGAAGGGACCTTAAAGATCATCAAGTTCCAATTCCCCTGCCATGGGCAGTGCATGTTAATTTGTAAAGAAGAACGTCACCCAACGCAGGCGCTGCCAGATGTCTTGGGGAGGAAAGTGAAGACCAGGCCACTATGAACCCAGCAGGAGTCACTGGGTAAAGCCCAAAGCAGCGATGTCTCCTCCCAGGAGCTGGAGGGATTGTGGCCAAGGAAAAGCAGAAAGATCTCACCTCATTTTTTTTTGTTGTTGTTTTCTGCTCTTCAAAACTGTCCAGACTTTTCTCTCTTGAAGGGGTTAGCCATGGTTTTCTCGAGAGTTCACATCCTCAGGACCTCCTCACTAGGGTTGTTGATTGACAGACCCCTCAGGTATTATTTTTGTAGCAGGAATTTTAACATATTCACTTTGATGCTATGTCATTTTGAGAAAGAGAAATTGTGAAATCAGACAAGAAGAGAAAGGCTTTTCTCTTACTCTTTCAGTGTGTCTTGAGTTTTAAAAGTTGTATAAATTTTGATTTTTTTATTTTTTGCCTCCGAAGTCCTAATTAGTGGTTAATTACCTTAAACAGCCAGAAAGCAAATGGCAATAGGACAGACATCTTTCCCAGTCTGGTGCCAGGGTACAAACCACAGTAACATTTTTATACTGATTACTTGAGAGATGAATTGCCAGCAGTGGCTTCTGGGCACGCAGTGTAGTGACACCTCAGCAGAAAAGAAAACCTCGAAGGATGCTTCCTGTCATTGTTTTGCATTAATTGTGTTGACTTTCTCGTGTTGTTTTTTTTTTTTTTTTTAAATAAAGCACCTGTGCAATTTCTTTTAAGGCAGACAGGTAACCAAACCATCAATAACTTGTCGAGTTTCCATTACATCCTGCCTAAGCAAAATGAAAAATGACACCCTGCAAATAGCTTTTTGAAGTTTGAATCGACAATGCAGCATTCATCTTAGTTTTCAGAGACAATGGCAGAAGATGGCTCTACTTCACTGGAACATCTGAAATAACTGGTGTGTCAACTTACCTTAACCCATTTTCTGCAAAAAGAGAATTAAAATGAACCAGGAATCCACTTGATTCGGTGGTCAGAGGTCTTGGAAAGCAGTCGTCTTAGGCTTGATGGCCTCGTGTTCATGGGCTGTTTGGTTCCCAGCAGAAGCTGGGTTTAGCTGCGTCTTGTTCTGGAAGATCACAGTATGTTTTAACATCAACTTGTCGTGGCTGTGGGTCTGTCAACACTAAACACTTGTAGTTTAGTGTGCGCCAACACTAAAACCCACTGATTTGTGGGATCCAAAATCGGTCGGTGAAAACTGGTCAGTTTTAGATTCATAGAATCATAGAATAATTTGGGTGGGAAGGGACCTTAAAGATCATCTCATTCCAGCCCCCTGCCCTGGGCAAGGACACCTCCCACTAGATCTGGTTGCTCAAAGCCCCATCCAGCCTGGCCTTTGCCAAAGTTCTTTTTGGGAGTAGGTCACTAACTTGTCCTTGATTCTTAAGGATAGTTACATGGACCTGTTTTCTTTTCTTTGTGTTTATCTGGCAAAGACAATAAATCCTCTTGCTTTTGTAGTTTGAGATACAGGGTTATGCACACAAGCGTACGATAGATAATGGGTCACTCCACAAAGCTTAGCTGTCCATCTGCTTCACTTTAGCAGCTTTCTGATGACTGAACGTTTCTTCAGCATTGATAGTAAGTTGGTGACGCCAGTTCGTTCTTGCATTGTCTTTTCCTTTTGTTCTTGAGCAACTGTTACTCGCAAAAGGTTATCTGAGAAGTGTTAGAGATTTATTTAGAATCCAGATTCGGTGCTGTTACGTTTTGTATGTGTAAAGCAATTAGGCTGATCCCTAAAATTTACATATTCATTTATCTGCTCCTGTAGAACTAGGTAATTGTTTCTTATAAGCAGGCACAACCTGTTGTCGAGCGTTCCTGGATGCTGATGAATGTAATCCCAACCTACGCCGAGTTTCAGCTGGTGTTCCAGACACGAGACTCTCTCTCACACCTTGCCACAGCCTCCTGTAACATCACCGACCTGTTCCTATTTTTCCAGCAGATGATTTTCAGCGTGGTGTTATTGTAGTATTCTGTGATACACATGTAGGACATCATTGCTACTGCGGCTGCTGCTGGAACGAGCTTGTTCCAGCAGTGGTTTGACCAACCTCGCGGTGCTGCTGTGACTCAAAGTATCCAGAGAAGTCAATGGTCTTGTACCTTGGGGCTTGCGTATTAATTTTAGAAAGTAGATCCTGGCTTGCAGAGGCAGGCAAAAGGAAAGGATAAAGCATCCAGAGAGCCCCGTAGAATCACAGAACAGTTTGGGTTGGAAGGGACCTTAAAGCCCATCCAGTTCCCTGGGCAGAGACACCTCCCACCAGACCAGGTTGCTCAAAGCCCCGTCCAACCTGGTCTTGAACCCCTCCAGGGATGGAAGATCCACAGCTTTTCTGTGCAACCTGGGCTGGGGTCTCACCACCCTCACGGCAAAGAAGTTTTTCCGAATATCTGATCTAAATCTCCCCTCTTTCGGTTTCACACCATACCCCCTCATCCTACAGCTTCACTCCCTGATCAAGAGTCCCTCCCCATCCCTCCTGGAGCCCATTTAGGGACTGGAAGGGGCTCTAAGGTCTCCCTGGAGCCTTCTCTTCTCCAGGCTGAACAACCCTCAACTCTCTCAACCTGTCCTCACAGCAGAGGGGCTCCAGCCCTCCCAGCATCTTAATGGCCTCCCCTGGACCCGTTCCCACAGGTCCATGTCCTTCCTGCGCTGAGGACTCCAGAGCTGGATGCAGTACTCCAGGTGGGGTTTCACCTGGAGTACTCACCCAATGCTCCATCTCAGAGGCATCAGACCTCCGGAGCACGGTAAGACTCAGGGAGCCCTGTGTTTATACATCCTTGTCAGAAGCGCTGTCGCTCACCGTGTGCTGTTAAACAGCTGCTGCTTTTCCTGCTGGAGGTGTCTCATCTTTATGATTATTAAATTCATCTCTAGGCACTGGGCGTGCGGCTACGAATTATTTCTCCCTCTTTGTAAAGACATTCCAGGAAGGAGGGAGATCCCCCTGCGGTGCTGGTGTGTCGGAGGTGGTGGGATCCAGCTCCCAGCCTGGTCCAGCTCCCTGTGCCCACCAGGTGGGTTCCTCTTCGTGGTGAGCACGCGCTGCAGCCGCCGCTTTCAAAAATAAACACCGGTAATTAAGCTCCTAAATGCAGTTTGAAATGGATGCGTGGTTCAGACTTGTCCTCCAGTCGAAGAAAATAGTAATAATGATTTTAGTCAGTCTGTGGCATTTTGAAGGAAAAAATTATAATCAAATATTTCTCCTCTTGGATATTTCCATGATTAAGAGCAAGAAGGTAATGATTTTGCACTTAGGGCCACACTTTAAGAAACGCATGTTTAAAATCTAAGGAAGTAATTGTATGTCTACAGGGGGAAAAGGATTCCTAATGAACTTTTTAGACAACCTACCAGACTTGGTGATATTTTTGATGATTATTTAAACATCACTTTTAAGTGATGTAAATGTGTCTTTGGGTCTTGCAAATCTATGTTAATGTCAATTACAAGTGGAGTGGGTAATTTATCTTTGTACTGTGGGCATTTTTTGTTGAAACTAGAGGAAAAGATGTGATATCTCTGAAAGACCATGCCTTTGGGCTTCTATTCGGGTGGTATCAGCTGGAACAAATAAGCTGAGAATGCATTTACTGCTTCTGCTCTAATCTCATGAATGCTTCTAGAAATGGTTTGTGTCAGCAGCTGATGCACAGAAAATCTTGCACGGATTTTTTTTTTTTTCAGAAGAAAATAATTTTTATGAGCTTCAATGAACTTCCCTTTAATGCTCATGTTCTCTAAGCCTCCAGAGCGTTTGCCGTAGGTAGAGGGTGATGGCTTGTCCTCGTCGGTGAAGGACTTGTTGGCAAGGGTGGCTGGAGGCCAAAATCTGAATTTGATTCCTCGGATTTCCACTGTCCCTCTTCATAGACTGGGAGAAGTCACTTAGTCTCCGTGCCTCCAGCTGTAGTCCCTGCCCTAGAAGGATGAGCACAGCAAATATTTCACCCAACATTAGGTGGACACAATGCAGAAGTGGCTTCACAGCACCAGCCACTTTCTACACGAGACTCACCTCAGTGTGAGAATATGCTTTGTGGGGAGCAGCCTGTCTCCGGGTGGGTAATTGTGCAGAAAGGGATGTTTTAGTCTTTCACAGGGAGGTTTCCAAGTGTGCTTTGCCTCTCCATTGCCACCAGCAAGAGCTTCTCCAGGGGAGAAGTCCTGGGGCTGCGGAGCATCCCTGTCCCTCACCGTGCCATTGCAGCTCTCATGGTTCATGGCCAACAGCCATCTCAGTCTGTAAAAATAAACCTCAAAGTTGAAGAGCTGTGTTGAAAGGGCAGTTTCCCAGCGGGGATGGTCTTCATTTCCCACCAAAATCGATGGAAAATTGGCTCTTTGCACCATCGGACCCTTCTAGACTTGGGAAATCTTCCCATATAGCTCAAATTATCATTGCCTCATGTCTAAGGAATGAAAGCTGTAAAAATGAGCTTTCCTTTGCTTTACTCAAATCTGCCTCCTCAAATATTTATTTTTATGGCATGGTCTTTCTTACTGTATTTATTTTAATTTTGTGTGTAGTGAAAAAAGAGTGGAAAGGGAGAGAAGGCAAAAGGTTTCTATTATTTGAAATTCGCCACAGCCTCCTCGTTTCCTTCAGGGTCCCTAGCAGTGCTCGTGTTTGGTTTTCATTTGTTTCTTCCCGTTATCAGCATCCCTGAAGAAAGATATTTTGTAGAGAACTGTTCTTCTTAGATAACCTAGGGATATTTTTATATTTGAATTATGACTCTAGGCATCTTTAAACAATTTACATGAAGTCTCTAATAGCTGTAAATGCTCCCTGCTTTCCCTCCCACCGCCCCGCTCCTTTGGGATGAGGTTTTGTCACTTCCAGACTTGTCTTAAAAATTTAAGGGCAAAAGGGAGGATGATGACAAAACACAGCTTTTGTGTTTCTAGATGTTAACATAGGCTGGATGCAGTCCTATTTATTTGGACCGCTCTGTCATTGCAGATAAATAATTTGTTGAAAAAGAAAATTGGGGGGTAACTTGGGATGCCAGATCCATGGCTGGTTTAAGCTGATACTGAATTCAGTAGAGTTATGTTGTTTGATGTTGCCAAAGGGGCCCTTACTATTTTCTCAAAAATGTTTATCTGAGCAAAATATGTTCTGGGTTTTTTTTCTCTAGAATAATATTTACAGTTTTCTATGAGAATCTGAAGGAATTGCTATTTCTCCTCTCCTTTAATTCTTCATACTTAGCAAGCTTGTAAATGAAAAGCCTAAAATGAAAACACGTTTACACGCAACAGTTCACATCCCTGGAAGAAATGTTCTTAGTATTTTCTTGGAGATCAGTGTCGAGAATTAAGTAAAAAAAAAAAAAAGGTGTAATATTCTGTATTTTTTGCTGCAACAAGTTAGAGCAGTTATTACCTAGGAGCACCTTCCAAAAGATTTTTTTTAATTCTTTGCGCTTTCTTATTGTAGTCCCAGAGCACAGAAAATGCCAAATGAACCCAAATTCTGTGCATCGTAAATGTCTGGCAGATTCACAGTTGCCGTAATTTAGCAGTAAAGCTCCTGGTGTCCTTTGTGACTCCAACGCACTAGTAAAAATGGTGCAGAGGTGATGTTCCTTAGTGCCTTCTCCAGGAAAAAACAGGTGTATTTTACACTCCCACAACAGAGACTCCAGCAGCCCCGTGTAGTTGTGCCACACGTGACCTCAGGAGCTAAACCCCTTCATCCTGAGGCTCTTTACCTCTATTTAAAATGTACCTCTAGCAAAGCTTGTGGGAAATGTTCTACTGAACTCCATGCAACAGGATTCTGCCTTGGTTTATTTTGAGCAAATATAGTTCTTACCTGAAAATTAATTATAGGGAGGTTGCTGTTAAGAGACCTGCCAGTTGTCATGGATAAGGAAAGCCTTATCTAATGCCTGCTTTCACCAAGAGAAAGACATGCACTAAATTAAATGGGCTTTGACTGAGGCTCTAAATTAGCTCAGGCTTTTCTGTGAACCATGAAAAGACAAGTAGTTATAGACAAATAAGTACCACAGCAGCTGTAGGTGGTTATCTAAATCAAAACTAACAGGTCCTGGATAAGAAGGTGCAGATGTGTAGAAGACTGCCCAGTAGGACTGTCCACATCAGTTGTGAGTTTAGATGGGTGATCAAGTGGAGACCTCAGTAATGCCGATCCAACAGACAGTGTGGTCCCGTGTTTCACTTGGACTTACCCTGACGTCTGTGAGACACTGACCCAACTTGTCCCATCCTTGCGTACATTGTTGTCCTGATCATAGCCCTCAGGATGTGTTGATGGCCCATGTTGGTGTCAGTGTGGACACCATCTCTTTCTCATCCATTTTCAGAAACATTTGGAGTGACAGGACATGGGTAAAGCCCAAGCCAGGAAAGCCCTGTCTGCTTACCGAGAGGATGCTGAGCATTTTTGGCTGGTATTGATGTAGGGCGGGAAGTCTCAGATGGTGTGACAAGGTGCTGGGTGGGGGTTAGGATCGGGGCTCTCCTCTCACCCTCTCCTCCCTGTGCACCAGGGACCATCAAGGGGGTTGAGTGAAGCCCCAAGAAACTTGACTTTGACCTTGACGTACGCTCTAAAGGGGATTAACGCTGTGAAGCAGAAAGCTGTGACTTTACTGTTATTTATTTATGCAACAGAAAGGCTTTGTTCACACACGGAGACAGCATCCCAGGGCCACAGAAATTATTAGCTGTGGACCATTCCCCAAACCAGCCCATTCTTCAAGGGATGAGCAGGTACTTGTGAGCGGTGTCCCTGACTGTGGGGAGGGCTGTGCTCTGAGCAGTAAATCCTCCCTCTCAGCTAAACTTGTATTTCTAAATTTCACTGTTTTCCTGAAATAGCCTAATGGCCAATACCACATTTATGAGATCATTTTAATAATCCCGGTCTCTGCCTCGTTGCATGGGAAGCGTTATGAGAAAGGTAATAAACTGCTACAAAGACACGCGATAGAAATAGAAATAATTTGATAAATAATGCAATTGCCTGGAATCGTTTACATTTGCAGTAGAGTTGTGGCATGAAGTAAAGTTGCTGTTAGGCTGAAAATTGCTGTAGATATTCCTGCCTGTCAACTCTGGGAAAAGGCTGAGCAAAGCCACCACTGAGATTGCAGTCGGGTCCGTCTGGTGCTTTTGCTTTCTTCCTCTGCTTCTAACCCCACCCCCAGCCCGAGCAAGGCTCCGGAGGATGGACAATAGGCCATTCATCATGTCGGATGAAATACACTGTTTTTCACAGGTACATTTAACCTAAATCCTCTCTCAGAAGAGGGATTATCTCTTAGAAGAACTCTGGCACCACAGTCGCTTTTCAATAGCCACGTCAACCACTGCCACAAAGGCTGTACATGAAGGGATCAATGGTAGTTTTATCTCAAATTGCACTCAGTGTGTGTTTCTTCCAACGGACATTCATTTAAATGCTTGCTCTAAGACATCTTTTCTCCCTGTAATAGAAAAAAGGATCAGACATCCTAAGCGTTGTTTCCTGGGGAAAAAAAATATTTAAAATATTCACTTGGCTAAGCATGAAATAGTTTGGATGCATGTGTTTAATCAGCAGTGAAACCAAGTGGTTATGTTTGTATTTCGTAAATTAAATTGCTGAAGTTATCAGATAAGAAACAACATACCTCATTTCATTGCAGCAGCGCTAATAAAACTCATTTGAGAGGGGAAAAAAGAAAAAAAGTCCCTTTATAATTTCGAGCGCTTTGCTTCAGAGAAATACCCGAGCCCTGATCTGCAGTCCCATAGTTGTGTTGTGGAGAGAACCCTTCCCCTCGCACACACAACCTGCCGTTTGTGGTCCGTTCATATTCCACGTGTTTCCATCTGCTGAACAGAAAAATAGAGGGCAAGCTCTACTGAGGGATACCTGCGGTATCGTCTGGCTGGTGCGCACCTTCTGTGTGGACCTTGTGAGGTAGAAAATAGTTCACAGGGGAAAGGTTATCGTGTGACCTGCTGCTTGTCCCTGCAAAGGCTTTCACCGGGCGACGGCGAGGTGCAGGTGTGGTTGAACAACCCCTGGCTCTGCAGCGCTGATGTATTTGGTTCCCGGGCCCGCATCGATTTTCTTTTAATTAAACAACAGAGCAAGATGTTGCAGTAGATAGCATTAGGCTGGGATTTTTAACCAGGTATTCCGTCAAAGCCTGGGGTCAAACCTGAGCAGCGGGTCGGAGGCATGTTCTGGTAGATGCAAGTGATGCAGTCAGACACCCAAAGGTCAGATCTCCTTGGAGCTGGGCTGGAGGTAATTACTGATATTCAGGTTTATGATGTGCTCCGGGAGTTTTGCAGTTTTCAGTCATCGTTTATATTCCAAACAGGGGCTTGATCTCATTTTCACAAAGTCGGTGATAAAACTCCTACTGATCGCAACAGGACATAGCCTATCTCTAAATGCATGTGTTACCGACTGAGAAATATTTATCTGCTCCTTGGAATCCTGCCCAGCAGCGGGGAACGCTGTGGTGAGCAACACGCATCAGGTCTATGGTGCTCCCTTTGGGGTTGGAGGTAACGTAACCTGCTGATGGGCGGCCTAACGGAGATGGCAGATGTATCATGAGCTGAGAAATCAGCGCTAATAGATCAGACCAAAATGATTACGTGCTCTATTTTTCCTCGTGCGGCTCCAGGTCTGCCTGACCTCTTCCATCCATCTCCAGCTGCTGCTGGAAACTCTGGGCAAGTTAGTGCTGCTGAATTGGTCCAGGCCACTGGCCGTGCTGATGTGGCCAGGATGCCAAGGTCGGTCCTTTCTAGGGAGCTTGGGTGTCTTTGAATAACAGCTGCAGCGCACACTTGGATGTTTGTCATCCATGAAGGTGGATAAGAAATCTGGAGAGGGACTTTTTACAAGGGCATGTAGTGATAGGACGAGGGGTAATGGCTTCAAGCTGGAAGAGGGAAGATTGCGATGAGATCTCGGGAAGAAATTTTTCACTGTGAGGGTGGTGAGAGCCTGGCCCAGGTTGCCCAGAGAAGCTGTGGCTGCCCCATCCCTG
>JAOXJK010000003.1:13874724-13901462 GCA_025774025.1 Xenus cinereus
TGAGGGGCCCAAAACTGGACACAGCACTCGAGGTGGGGCCTCACCAGTGCCGAGTACAGGGGGACGATCACCTCTCGAGTCCTCCTTACCACACTGTTCCTGATAATATGTTACCCTTCGTATCTTCTACACGTATTTATTGTAAAAGGAAGGCCATAGCACATTGACACCAAGAGTTCTTTGGGTTTGGAGTTGATTAGAACAGCTTGTCTGGCATTTGCCCCTGCCCGCGTCCGTCCCTGCAAACAAAAATAGGGACACGTGAAGATCAGCGTTAGATCTCTGCAGGAGCTGACTCTGCCTTTTCTTCATCGCTGTTATCCTAAGGAGGCACCCACAATAAATCGCTGGGAAAGCACTGCTTGGGGAAAACAAACTTAAAAAAAGACCTTGTCAATTATTCAAAGGGTCGATCAGCTGCTGCCTGCCCCCAAGGAAAACAGTGAAGGCAGCTCAGACGTCCTTCCCCGGACCCCTCGGGGACCGCAGGAGGGTGGCACATGGCCAGCTTTGCATCCATGGGCTGGGCACCGCCAAGGTCATCCTGTTTTTTGGAGTTTTCAGAAAAAAATAGGTCTGTGTTGCCTTCCTGTTATTGAGGAGTCATGCTTCTGTAATTCCTGACTTACCCTTTCTTCCTGGCGGTACCCAAGGAATAGCCCCTCGCTCCGAGCACAATAGTCGGCAGCGATTGTACCTGATCTTTGGCTTCACGTGGTTTACAAATCACTTTTCTTTGCGGTAAGGTTATAAAGGATTAGCAAGTACTTTTTTCTCCCTCAGTGCTCCGTTTTAACTCGATTCCATTAACATTAATGGGAGCGACACATGTGCATGAAGCAGAGAATAAACTCTTAAGCCCAAGATGTGGATATTAACAGCAAACTGAGAAATGCAATTTCAAAGTCTATCCCATAAAAGGTATAAAAGAGCAGAAACTATTCTGAACTCCAAATGAACTGTGTAAAATACTGTATTTTATACTGAAATGCTTGAGTTTCTCTGCCCTAAGTAAAACACCAGCGAGTTTTGACGGAAATAGGACTGAATACCTTATTTTAACTCAGTTTTGTGTTGTACAAAAAGACTAATTTATCAGCTGATGAGCTTTTTGACCTTAAGATATGCTTATATTCTTTTCTAACTCATCTTATGCCATTGAGTAAAAAAACATGAAGGTCAAAAGACATTTTTTCTAACCTTCCTGTGTTCTTCCATTAATATTGCAGGTTCCCTTTTTTTTTTTTGTTTAATTTTCTTTCTCTCTGAGGGAGAGATGCCGACAGTGTCAAAGACAGTGTAGACAAGGATGGGAGGAGGAGGAGAATATCTGTTACACCAGAACCAAGGAGCTTAAAATAAATCTCTGGCAAACAACCAGAGAGGGACGAATAAATATTCATATTATGCATGAGTAGACAGCTTAAAAAATATGAAATTCTGACGGGTGCCCATAGGGCTGTGTATTAACATGCTGTTGTCAGAGCCGGAGAACCTCGGTGGTTTCCGAACCACTGAGGTTGTGGTTTGGGTTTGTGCTGTTGGTTGGTGCTAAATGAAAACCACTCTGGCCTCCGAGACCTGAAATGTTGCAAACTTTGCGTGTACGGTTTGACCTTTAAATTAAAAAGCAGGATTGAATTTGTAAGGATAGAAAAGAATCCCACAGACAGTGTTCAGAGCTACGTAAAATGGCACGTGTTTATGTGTAGTATATAAATATTAATTTTCTATCTTTCTTTTTCCATTTTTTCCTGTACTTCAGGCTAAATGTTCAATTCAGCCAACCTTGGGAAAGAGTGTAGACTTTCTCAGTACTGGGGGATTAAATGACAAATAGTGTAAACAGGCGTAGACTGAACAATAAGAATTTATTTGTATTTAATGTAGTGATATAAATTGGCTAATATAGAAGAAGCTCTGACATGGGAAACTTATTTCAAGGCATTGCAATAAAAGTTCTGAATATCGGAGGTGGAAGGAGAGACTCCTGGTGCCAGCATCCCAGCTTGTGCAGTGACTGAGCCCCAGATGAAGTTTCTCTTCATTTGGTAGCATTAGGTATGGGAGAAGCAGCGAAAACAAGCTAATGACAATGCAGGGACACCACCATTTCTTTCCCGGGACGAGAAGATCCTTCTCGTGGAGCTCATTTCCCAGCAGACGCACTAAGTATCGCGAGGCCACCTTTGCTTTTCTGATGTTGGAGGTGTCATGGGTCATGGCACCCAGCGTAGACACGTGTGGCTGCTTCTCGAATGCCTGCTCTCCTTTTGGCTGTGTTCTGAGCTATACATCTGTCTCTCTATATAAATATATTTATATAATTTTTATATACATTTACATTTATATATTTATATAACTCTATCTATAAATCTCATTATTCATCTTGATTCTGCATTCTGTATCTGGATGGTCCTTTCTCCTCTCCAGGTGGGCAGTAGCAGTTGCAGAGGTGAGCAGAGACGCTGCTGTGTCTGTACTGGGAGCACTGGTGTGGAACTGGTGATGGAGGAGCACCAGCAGGGACCAGCAGGAGATGCTCTTGGGTTTCAAAGCACTCCAGTCTGCCAGAAAACGGCTTTTCATACCATTTATTACTGGGTTGCCTTTGATTGCGGACCAGAATGATCCAGTCCTTCCCAGTCCCCTTATCTCTAGGGTTTAATGGACGGAAGCTGTGTGTGAATGCCTGGTAGAGTCTGTGTGTTTCTGTTCTGTTGGGAAATACAGCAATTCCGCTTGTGTCTCTGACAAGGGCAAGTTCCGATGACTTTATTTGCCTGTTTCATTATGATGCACCTTTAACATTTCCCTACCGCTATTAGCTCGTCTCGTTTGGACTGTCAGGGGAGGGCTCCAGGCGTAAAAGGCAGAGAACTTTTGTTAGCTGGTATCCATAGCACTTTAGCAGAAAAAGAACACAAAGCTAATGTCAGTAGGTTATTTTTTCCTCACGCTTGAATAGACTGATAGTCTTGATTTTGTTCAGCACAGTGATCCGAATTATTTTCTATAAAATTGCATATTTTCCATTCCAAGCCTAGTCCTTTGTGTGAAAGTTGAATTGGTGTATTACATCTAAAATTGAAACGATTGATTAAATACTGTAAATTCTGGCCCGTTATCGAGCAACTTTTCCAAGACTTCAAATGTTATTGCCTGTAAACCTGCAGTTTTTACGGTGTTATTCCAGTCCTTTAGAAGTAGCTGGGCTCATAGTTCAGGGCAGTGCTTTGCTGATCCACGGAGACACAGCAGCATTGGTGGGAGGTGATGGCCTTCCTGGCCCCCTCGGGCCATCTGTAGTTGTCACCGTTTTGACATCAATTGATCGATATTGAATTATGTTCCTTGGAAAATGCGTTGTGCTTGCCTCGTATCCATGGGGCTAGAGTGGATTTATGGATTTATACTCCTATGAGTTGTCTTAGTAGATAAGGAGTAACTGGTTTTTTCATCTTCAGAGCTTATGAATGTTATGCTTCCCATAAAGAACTGGAAAGAGTTTATTTCTCCAGCTCTGCAGGTGTGTGCCAGCGGAGAGACATTACTCTCTAATGCCTGACCATCTGTCCGCTATTGCATGTTTCAGAAGTTTTGGGGCTGAACGTGGCTGATAATGCATGGTGCAGGCTTTCTTCAAGTCATTTGTGGCTTAATTTCCACACAATACAGTAAGTTGGTGTGTGCTAACGAGCACACATGCAATCAACCAGAAGTGTTTATGCCTCCTTTTCCATTTGTGCGTAATGTTCCTCGGTTGGGCTGAGGTGACTTTGATACCTTCGTACCCATCAGCTTTCTGAAGCCGAACGGCACAGAATCTGGGCTCAGATGTGCGTGCACCAACAGTCCTCATCATGGAATTTCCCAGTTCTTTTTGTAGTTCTTTTCACTTTTGAAGACATCATGATAATCCCCCATAATTGTGTTAAAGGCAACTTAGTATAATGCCTTCAGTTTGAGTTTCTTTTTTAATGTATTATGTGTTTATAAACTTAAGAGCCCAGGCAGACTTTTAAATTAATCCCATACTTATGTTATAGTAGTCTAAAGAATAGATCTCAGATAATAGAAAAAAATCAGACAGAGAATCATACAGTTGGAATGATATCCCTCATGGGTTTTCAGAGAATTATTTTATTCTTTTGGAAATGTTCACACGTTACCACAATTCCAATTTTTTGTTACTGGATATTCATAGTTAAACTGAGTCCAGAGCTGAATATCCAGGGCGTTATTGTACGAGTTTTAGAACACAGTTGTGTGTTCCTTACAAAATTATTCGCATCCTTAGGAATGGTACAAAATGCTGATCTGTCTGCCAGGAGTGTTTGTATTTTCATGAGTGTCCTTTTTTTCCCCCTCTTTTAATCGGTGAATAGAAATAACTCTAGCGCCGTGAATTTTCCCAGCTGATCTCAGCTGTGTCAGGAACTACTTCGGAGTAACTGGGATACCAATTGCTTGGGCTGGGGGTTTAACTTTTTTGGGAGAGTAAGCCATGCATTAAGATATTGGGTTTTTTTACATTATTCAGGGGAAAAAGTACAGCAGATACATAAATCTACTGACCCATTTAAGCACTATTCACATGCCCAGAAACCCTCTCAACACCTCCCTGATTTTTCCCCCTGTGAGACACACTGCTGGTTCTTTGCTCGTATGGAAGGCTGTCCCAGAAAGCTATTGTAGGCATTTTCCATATCGTCCGTCCATATGTCATGGGTTTAGTGGTTAGTCATTTTGAAACAGGGAATAGCCCCTCTGTCACTCTCTCTGAGCTCGGTCTTGATCCTTCCTTCTTTAAGGTCATGCAAGGTCTTTATTTTTCTTTCCTCACGGTTCAACTCAATCTAATTTAAATTCATGTTGGTTATTCCTCAGCCCTTAAGAAAGGACCCGGTTAAATGGCACCTGGTGTTGAAAGCACAAAATATAATTGAAAAAAGAGAAGCAGAGTTTAAAGTAATAATCCCACAGCAGCTTTTTAGGGCTGTCCATATTTTATGGGCTTTTTATAATTATGCTGGATAGCACACGAGGTGTGTGTTCAGCTGGTATCAAAGCCAAGGTTTTCTACACTTACCAAAGACTCGGAAAAAGTCAAAAGTTTTATTATTGTTAGAGGGTTTTTTAGTAGTTGCTGGGCACAGTTTTTGTACATAGTCCAGATATGAATGAATATTCCTTAGGAGGCGTAACACATTGTTTTAAAAAAATTCAGGGAGAAAAAAGTCAATTTAGAGTACAAACTGTTGTTCTACAGAATCTCTAAATCAGGAGTTTATAGGCAGAAAAGGATTAGAGAGCACCGCAGAGACATGTGAGCATGGATTTATTCATGAGTACACGTTGCTGTATTCTCATGTTTAGGAAATAAAGCTAATTTCTAAGTTTGAAAATCTTTCTTGACTTCTAAATCGCAACCAGTAGCAAATGCTTGATTTTAAAAATTGACAATGAAAGCAATAATCTTTGGCCGTAAAATTGCAAAAGAATACATTCGGCTCTAATTGGACTATTTCCACCGACACCAATTATTTCTAGGACACAATTAAGGGTCTTTTGCTAGGTTGAAGTAAAATTATGACCCAAAGCACTACATGAAAGGCACAATTATAAATGCGAGAGCTGTGCATCTGCCGCATCTCCTCCTCCCTCCCCTCAATCGTGGTTGCCCCAACACTTCGGGCTGCATTTTGCTGGATCTCCTTAACCAACCCTGGGTGGAAAAACCTCATGTAGAAGCTGGTGATGGGGCTGGTACCCAGTAGATACCTCAGGGTCCTTGGAGCTTTTAAGGAGCTCTTCTCCATCTGGCACTTTAAACACAAGGTTTAATCAAGTAGTTTATAGTTTCAGGCAACTTATATGTTTATTTCCAACGTAAAGCACAGTCAAGGCTGTTGTACGATGCCTGTCCAAATTGCCTTCTGCAGCTGTGAGGAGCTCACCGTTGTGTTTCAGAGCTGGCAGGGGCATCTCCTCTGCTCGTGTCACACCTGAGTCTGGTAAACATCTAGGCTTTCTCCCAGCTCTGTTCAGGTGAGAACCTGAGGTCATCAGAAAAATCAGGTCAGCCCCAAAGCACCCCAGGGAAGATGAAATAGCTGTGTATCATGTCAGCATTTCCATTTTTCTGACAGTTAATTGAAGCAAAAAGGTTGTAATTATTCTGAGATTACAGAAGTGGCAAAATGAGAAGCAGATGCCTCGTCTGCCGTCGACCCTTCCCCAAAGCCACCCCTCCTCAGGTCCGCTCAGACGCGCCTTTTGCTTTTGATTTCCTTAATTTGAACTTGTCACACGTGACAGCTGCGGGCTGCTGGCTGCATCGTGCTGGAGAAGGGTGGGGACCTTGGTCCAACGTCAGTGGGGATCATAACAAGCAACAGAGCGACCAGCCCATGGCTGGGCATTTCCCTCGACCCCTTTGGGGACGTGATGTAACACAGGTTGGTGGTTAAACTATTGAGTGAGACTTGACTCACAACAACTTGGGAACAAGCATCACAGCAAGAGTTGGTGGTTTCTTATTTGAGAGAGAAGGAAAAATTAGGTCAGCTGCTAAGGACAAAACCAGTAAATGGCACAGAAACGTGGAAATTAAATGAGCTGTGAAATACCAATGGTTTGCTCTTTGGGGTAGTTGAATGAAGTAAGTTAGTTGGGGTTTTTCTTCTTGTAAACACTTACCGATCATAACAAATAAAACTTGTAAACATAATACAACTGTTAAGCTTCATTAAATTTGCAGCAGACAATTAATTTTTTTCAGGCAATTCAAAGGGTCTTCTGTAGTACTGATTCAGTTTAATTGAACATATTACCACAAGCAGACAATAAGAAATATATTGAAGATATCCATCTGGCTTGCACTGAAAACCTTGTGCGTTTCGTTTTCTCTGCCTGTCACGGGCCTTACTAATTGCCTCATTTTGGCTGTTTTACAATCAGTGTGATTTAGCCATTAATGTGATAAAAGTCGTCTTGGTGAAGAGCTTGATATTAAAAAGCATAGATCTCCAGCCTATCTCTCTTGCCAATTTTGGACTTATCTGTAGCACATTATTGGAGTTATATTTTTAAAAGCAGAAATACAAATACAAATATATTGACTCTTACGGAACAGCTTTTCCAGGTACTTTGCCTGCCTGATTCTGATGTAGAGAGGTGTGAAATATTTCCTCTGGATAATGGAAAATGCAGCAGATTCCCTTCCCACCACCACCTTCCCTTTTCTCCTTTGTGTCCCTCCAACCCCCAACCAACCTTCAGGCACATCAGGGGTCTTAAAAGTGGTAACCACACAGGTAAGTAAGGAAGTCAAGGCAAGAACGAGTGGTTATCAATTATAAATACACCCGATTCAGCTCATAATGTGGAAAAAAAATGCTTTTTTAAGAAAAGTTCAACCATTATAGCTGTATACCCTGTAGAAGGAGAAAAAAAAAAACCATAAGATTTCACTTTTTTGTTCTGTATTTTCATCTTAAACCCACAATGTATTGCAGGGTCAGCATTATTGCAACCGCTCCTGCCATTAAAAATAAATAAATTAGAATAATTCCTTAAAGAGGTCAGCATTTTAGTTTTGGGAATTTTCCTGTCCTCTCCCCCAAAAAAAAGCAAGAGGTTCAGGATTCCTCAGTCATCAATAGGAGATGGGGTTGTTTAGCTCATCGTTGAGGACCAAATCCATACATCAGCTGAAAGAGGAGATGACCTATAGGTTAAACACAGACTCTTAATGAGACAAAAGCAGGTTAATTAACACTTTTCATCAACTTGCTTCAATTTATTTTAACATGATCCATTTCAGAAAGGTTAAAATATTTTTCAGTTTTTGAATACAAATGAAAACCCAACATAGTTAAAATGAAGCCATAGATCAAAGACTTCTGATAGATATTTTAATCAAAGTAAATGCAGTATATTTGATTATATGTGGGTGTTTATGTATGTGATTGTATATAAAACATAAGCAACAAATTATTTTATCCAGTAGTTAATTTCCTAAGTGAAGACTAGTCAGAGCTTGGTAACTGGAAATTAGTGTCAGACTAGGGATGGTTACAAATTCCTAAGAAAGGGAATGTTCAACTTAACGTTTTCTACCCATTTTCCATAGCTGTTGCTGAGGGTAACTTTAACCCTTGGAGAAGAGCTACTACAAGAAGTAGGGAAAAGCTGAGATCTGTATGACCCTTGTTATCGAGGCAGTACCATCCCGCAGAGCCCCAGGAGTGTGCTCGAGAGAGTAAGTCACTTGGAGGTGGTTGAGCTGATGGACCTCTCCTGGTCCGGTAGCTCTGGTGGTTACAGTTCCTGCTGGTGGCTCACATCTGGGCTACTTAAGAAGAAAGGAGTCCAGAGACTTATATCCAGACTCCTATATCCAAGAGCCCTTGGATAAAAGGGGCTGTATCTCAGATCCTGCAGCTTTGTGAGTCTTGGTGGAGTTGCCAGGCATTTCTGGCAGTGGAAGATCTGTCTTTTTGAGCTTTTAGTTTCACGCAACTGATTTGGTTTCTAGAAAACTAAACGTGACAGTTGTAGTGCTGTGGGATGTAAATCCCATGTCTGTTCTCTTTGTTCAAGAAGATCTCACATTGTAAGTCTACTGACATGATGAGTCTGATCTTCATCCCAAAGGAGGATGCAGCTGATCCTTTTCCAAAACATGCAGTGGGATGAAATTCCAGACGTGAGTTTCACAGTAATCCCACAAATCTTGGGTAAATTAGGGCCGTACCCTAAGAGAAAACAATACCACAGGGAAAACTGAGATCGTTGTAGCGTAAGGTCCTGTTGTGGAAGATGGGAGCAGGTCTCCTGGAGCTGCGTCTCTCCACGCCACGGTAACTCAGTCTCACTGCAGGTAGGGGAGATAATGATCTAAACATGAGATGCATTGAGAAAGCGACTGCCCATCTCCATTCCAAGGTGAAGATGAAGGAATCAGTGTGGGAGAATAAAGGGGGGAAGTGATAATGGCTCTCTTATCCTTAAGAACTTTATATCCTTGCAAATAGTGACTAAGAACAGACTGGCCCGAAGGCTGTGTTTTTTAACATCAAAGATACGGAGGAAGTGTTTAGAGAGCACATTTTCTGTCGTAGGAGGAAAAAGTGTAAAAGTGTTGAAGAATCTGGGACAGTACTTGGGGAAATATCAGTCCTTTTGTGTATTTTCTCAGAAGCATTTCTGGAAGCAGCTTAGCGGGACCAAACTTCTGAGGTTTTGAGCTGTTGTGACTTTTTCTTCCCGAGTCTAGCTGGATTGCAGAGAGGTTACTCAGAGTTGCTTATCAGATTATAATAGCCAAGTGGCACATGGATAAAGACCAGGAGTGATGGGTTTTGACACATCAGAGAGTAACTAATGTGCTGCTGAGCGATGACGAGGTGGTGCTTGCAATATTAGGGACTCCTGGGACCTGATTTCCCCCTCTTCTAATACATCTTAAGTAAGATTATGTGCAATCCTATCAAAGTTAATATGGAGAGTAGAGTCCCTTGGCTTAATCCCGAAATTGTGATGGCAGAGAGAATTTACTATCAGACACCACTGGATAGTTTAAGTTCTAGGTGTGCTGTAGCACAGCGTTCAAGGCAGTCATTCAGGAATATGACATGAATGCCATGTTCATGACTCAAAAGCAGGTTGACTCTGAAATTCAAAGAAATTTTCTCACTGAATTGACTTGCCATGGCTTGGGTTGGTTCCGTCTGTCTCTCTCTGTCACACACACACTTGGAATACGAGTTTTGCTTTCATTATGTTGGAAATTTTTAAGTGTATCATGAAGAACTAGTGATGGAAGCTCTAGGTTTTTGTGCTGTGTTTTCTTTTAGCCACATTGTGAATGCATCCAAGTAATAATCTTTATTAGAGTTTATTTAGAAAGTCAGCAGTATTTCGCCAGTGAAAATTTCAGTTCCTCCCATGTCTAAGTGCACAGCAGAAAAGCTCTGTAAAAATCCAAGCCTGAATCCATTAGTCCTGGTAACTAAATTGTTTGGTGCCGTTGATGATGAGCATCATTCCCTGCAGCAGCCAGTCCCTCCCGCTGGGGAGGAATGTTGCAGAACCTGGGTGAGATGGTAGCACCAGCGTGCTGTTCGTTCCTCCCCTTCTCTGGGTGTATCTTTGCAAGTTGGATCTTGATTCTTGTTTTGAAATTATTTGCATAAGAAGAACTCGTGGCTAATTTGAAGTAAAATGCCACGTAACAGGAGAAATGTCAGGGATGCTTTTTAATGATGCTCTGTGTTGAATATTTATTCACTAGAGTAGGAGCTGGGGATTTTGAGCAAGTTATAATGATGGGATGGTCTTGCAGGTTGTTATTTTCATTACATGTGTGAACCTGCCTCCATCCTGCCCCTTCCCATAACATCAGGGCTCAACCAACGAGACAGCAAAAGGGTAGGACGTCCCTCAAAAGAAGAATTTGCCTTCCCAGTGTGTCACTAATTAATTGGGACATAGAGACACGAGTCACTTCCCTGCAAGAGAGCACAGGACATGGAGACTTCTTGCCCTCACCAGGAAACAAATTAAGTCTTTGTGGCCCAGAAATATTTCTTTCCAAGGTTTGTTTTGTTGGTTCTGTTCTTACTGTTGCTCGATTTGTTCAGAAATAGGTGTTTGGGCTTCAGTCTTGCCTGTGGCAGCGCAGAAGTCTCAACAGGGTTTCAAGAAAAAGTTCTTCTTAAAAAAAAGTATCTGCTGTTCACAATGGCATAAGAAGACAAAGCAGTTTATAATGAAGGTCTTAATTCCATTTTCTGTAATTCTTCACATTTGGGTATGATTCCAAGTGTGACTGTTCCAAATGGTGTTGAAGAGGCTTTTTCCAGTGCTGTGAGACGCTGCCGGAGAGTGGCCATCGCCCTCTTGTGCTCCTTCTCCCTCCGCTCGGCTCTTTGGATACTTAATTCCAGAGGTTTGTAGCAGAGTTTGTGTAGTGCTACTGTGCTTGCTTCATTTAACGTAAACTTGCACATACTTTTTGAAATGTGTATTTTCCACAAGTTGGCTTGGATAGGCTTAAATTTTTCTTTTATACATATGTACAACTCCAATAAGAATTCAGTGTCATCATTGACTAGAGGCATCCATTTTCTATTTGGAATAGCAGCTTATTTAAACAGTTACTTCAATGTTGTTTTAAAATAATTTTTAATAGATGAAAATTGGATGTTACTTATAACATCAATATTTTTTCTAAGTTTTTAATTTATTAAAAACTTTGACTTTTTTATTTGAGGTTGACCTTGTGAGCTGACCTGACAAGATTTTTTTGAAACCGAAGATAAATTTTTAAAAGTTATTTGCATAATTGATTGCCCCACTTGCCTGCAGATTGTCATACCTCATCCTGCCCAATGCATAACAACTTTTTAATCATATCTTGTTGCCTAGATGTCATTTCCTGAGGCACAAGAGAAATGCCCAGATTTCTTTTTAGGGTAGATTGTAAATAGCTGGGGAATTTTATATTTTTCTTTTGTGTGGCAGAGTCATTTCTCTGTGGGAGCTATTTGCAAGAAATTCTACTAATTATATTCTAATTATAAAATGGTAGGAGCAGATGCTGCTTTAGAGAAATACTTGGGTTGAAGGCGTTCATGGGATGGATAAAGCAGCCCACCCAGCAGATAAACCATTGGAATAGCAGCAGGAGATAGACACTCCATGGTGAAAACGGAGGTGGTCGTTCTTCCTACTGGGAGACACCCGTGAGTTCCAGTGGGACACTCTCTGTGTTGTTCTTGAAGCTTTTATATTGGATTTTGTGTTCCAGTAGAGATTCAAACTCAAACAAGTATATTTGGTACTTGCTAAAATTAGTGAATCTTGGTATCCCACTTTCTGTAAAAGATTTTTACTTTTTTTTGAGGTCTGCCAAGGGGTGGAGGGAGAAAGGGCAAGAAGGAATTGTATGTTAGAAACAAGGAAAGTTAGAGTAAGGGAGTAAGTCCTTGATTGCTCATTAGAACTCAACAGCACAGACCCACCGAACCTGAGGGTTAAGGTGTCTGGAAGCAGCAGAGAACATGCTGAATCAAAATGGGTTTGTATTTTAAAAGCAGGGTTAAGATGTGGTAAAACTGCTAAATGGCAGAAGTTTGACTTTGGAATTGTCCCCGGTGCTTTTTTCATCTAATAATTCAGTAGGTCCCAGTTCTTTGCCTCCATAACCAAGAAAGTCACAGTCAGAGGAAATCGATGAAAATAATTTACCAAGGACAGAACTCTCTTGTACTTTTGTGGATGTAAGAGTTTCCCCCATCCACACAGGGTAATCCCTCAGGAGACATTGGCCAAACCAAGTTAGCAATGGAAATATTCAATAGATTCTGCTGATGTGCAGCACAGTGCTCCTAGTTTAAAATACAACCATTAGTTCTAATGCCTGTTACATTTTGAAGTGCTGGCCTATGTAAAGTCTCTCCTGTCGCTGTCCCTGAGACAGATCCTACAGGGGCCAGGCAAGGAAGTTGGCAAAGCATGCAAAAAATTGCTACATATTCTAATTTCCTTTTTAATTGCAGCAAGAATCTTTAACCTCATCTCACTGAAGTAAAATCTTAGATCCAGCACTGCTCTTATTCTGCAGCAAAGAGAAATTCTCAGGAAAAACAAAGACAAAAAACCTTAGAACCAAATAGAAAAGTGACCGCCGTTGGCCTTGACGCTTGACCAAAGGAAAGGGGAAGGAGGAGCTTCCCTTTGGCTGGTTTTATAATGCAGCCTAAGGGCAGTTGTGGGTCTGTATTTTTTCCTGCAGCACATGAGAGCCAAAATCCCAACGTGAAGAAGATAGTGCCTGAATTACATTAGGGACATCCCTGAACATACGCAGCCACACATGCATGTAATAATGAAAAGAAATTTACTTTAGGTTATATGGAATGATCCTGTGACATCCTCTAGGTCTGTGTGTGCGTGTGGCTCTATAGCAAGTACAGTCTGATTATAATAATAAGGTATTGAGTGTTACTGAGAAATAATTGTGTTAATTTTAAGAACCAAGAGGTATTTTGTCTTCCTGCAGATTACATTATTGTATGAAAAGGTATTTATATCGATACCTGTATTACGGCGTTTATGTGGGTTTTACTGACTGTGGGTAAATATATTGATACAGCAGTTTAGCGCAGAGATTTATTTTTGCCAGTTAGTAGAATAATCTTAAATTTCCCTCGTTTCTTATTAATGTAATAGTGAAAACTTCCCCTGTTTTCAGAGGTACCAGTGGGTGCTTCCACCTAGTTCCCCTTAGTGGCGTGAATAGTGACACACTGCGTTCACACCAGGTGCTGGGGAAGCTGAATGTGTCTTGGGCTGCTTGATAAATGGCCTGTACGTCAAGACCTGCTTATCCCCAGGCATTGGTGACACATGTGAGCCTTGATCTGGGTGACGTTAAGGCTGGTTAAGCTACGGATCATTCGCCTGGAAGCTGGAAAGTCCAGCTAGTGATTTTCATGCTGTTCTGTTAAGTTTGACAGCTCAAGGGGCATCAGTTCCTAATGACTCTTAATTTGGGATTTATTCTTGCATGTCAGCTAATTCCTAACATCTTGGTCCTGATGAGGAGGGTGTAGATAACAGACATAGAATTCGGGTAGGAAAGACATAAAGCACACACTATACCATAAAAATGCAAAGACTGTGCCAGTCACTTCATAGTTTTGCAGATTGGATGCCTGCATATCACCTTAATGCTGCTCTGCTTCTCTTGGAAACTTTTTTATTTATGGCCATTACTGTTCAAAACATATTTAAAAGCCCCATAAGTCAACTGTCTCAGCAGCTGAACTGTTCGAAGGGGCAAAATGCTGTTGGCCACCGTGTCCGCGGGCTGCGCGGCAAACTGCCCAGCCTTACGGTGGCCCAATTACCTGTGGCTTGTCTTAGGAGGAGAACCGTGATTGATCCTGGAATGACTTGCAATTTATCAAAGATTAGATATGATTTCTCCTGTATCTGATTAACCTTCTCTGTAAGATGGCCATCATTTTTGCAGTGACAGTAGATTATTCCATACTTGAAAAGACGGATATCAGCTAGTTGCAATCAATAGCCCACAAAAGGTGACACCTTGAATCCACTGGGTTATCTGTAAAGTGTGTCACAAAGGGTTCAATCGTTTGTCAGATACACCAATTTCATTTAAGGCACCTCTGAAGTGAAGTGGCTTTTATTTTAGGCTGAAATGCAAAGAGATGGGGAAGGGATGTTTGGGTTTTGTAGTGTAATCAGGCACTGCTACATGCTGCCATAAAGAGCAAGTACACATTTCTGTGAGTGACAGATTTGATTGTCATTTCCAAACCCCCATTACGTATGATTTTCTTTGTCACAATTGTATGGAGAGAGCTTGATTTGATAAGATTGCATTGCACGAGGTAAAATGGAGGTTAAAATGAAGTATTGTGCCCTCTTGTTATTTAAGTAACACTCCCTGTACTCTCAGTGGAGTGGATATATTTTCATATATTTTGTCTTTGAATTTGCTATAATGGCACAGCCCTCCCCAGTATCCTTTGATGCAATTCCATTCTTAATGTGTTTTCAGATTTAAATTAACCTTCATTTATTATTCAGCCACACAAAGAAGGCGTATTTGAGTATGCAGAAATGCAATCCCTTGATTGACTGCCTGGTCCCTGTCTGGGAGGTGGGAGGCATTAATTCCTGGGAGGGAGACTCTTACATCAAGTTTAGACAGTTTTCAATCTGCGGGAAGCTCTTTTTCAGTGCCGGTTTAAGAAATATGTTAATAATTGGCGCCTCGACTGCGGTTCTGCTCTGAATGGAGCTTGAGGAGGAAACTGCTGTTCTTGAAAGGGAGTCTTGGGCAGCTGGATGGGCAGGTCACTGAGGAGCACAGTCATGAGGACCAACATCTAAACTCTCCTCCTAACAAACCCTTGCCCACACGAACACAAAACAGAGCCTGCCGAAGCGAAAGGGGTTTGCACGACGTGCTGAAGCACCTATCTAAAAATAATCCCATCCTCCCTCACCGCCCTGGTTCTGACACGGCAAGATTTAAGCCGAGTAAACTGCAAGATAAGGATTCTCTTTCAGGAAAGCAATTCTAGCGCGTCCTAAATGTCCAGCTCAGCCGCGTGTGCTGCTGAACGGGAGTCTCCTCTCTTCCAGGAAAGGTCAGATGTTCCACCTTTCTTTCCTTAATCCCCTTTAAATACATGCCCGTGTATCACTGCCTTCATTGCCAAAGATCGGTGCTGCCTGATTGCGCGGAAAGATCTAGACCACTAACCACATCTATTGCTAAAATCAGAGATGTCACTTTAGTCCCAGTCCTAAATTCCCTTTTCTAAACTGATGGTGTCCCTTTCGCTTTTAATAAGATTGCATTTTATTAGGCTGAACTACCATAGTACACACCAGAGGATACTGCAAGTGCTGCAGAATTTTCTGTTAAGAAATGTGCCTTATAAATCAGTTACTTGTCTTGCGAGAGCACATGTGTAATAGCTGATTATATGGAAAAGAAGAGTTAGATTGGCATAAGAACCATGTGCCTGTTGCTAAAAGCGTGTGTGTGGCTCATCACAGCTACGTCTGTGATACTGTAAAGGCCAAATATTATAAATGCTTAGCCTTTCCTCATTTCTTTCTAATCTTAATTTTGGCCATGCCCCATAAAATACTCAGACAATCTATTAAGGTGCCTGTAGTTTGCCCTGCTAATTCTTACTATGTGTTTAGTCGTTCACCGGTTACTAATCTTTAGTTCAGGGTCATATTTTCCTCTGCTCAGCATTTCCCATAGTGTCGGAAGGTGCCCGGAGCACCGAGAGCTCCCAGAAGTTTGGCGTGTTGAATCTCAGCTGCCTTTGACTTTATGGTCTTGGATAAATGTTTCATTCACAAATAGAAGAGAAAGAAACACGAGAGCGCATTTGAGTATTTATATATTGGACTTTGATTCTTCGGTTGCTAGTAGAAAACAGATGATTCTATATCCAAGATTGATTTTTATTATCTCCAGACATGATTTGCCTCAAAATCAATACAATAATGTAAAATGTCATTGCAAATAGAGGACATTGATCTGCAGTGCATTTATTAACTCCCTCTGATCAAAAGCAAAATGAAACCAGTAAACATGCTGCTATCCCAAAAAGAGAAAAAGTGAGTCCCAAATACTCAAGTTGCAGTTTATCTACAAGAAAAAACTATTTTAAAATCTTGTACATGAGATGGTTTATGCAGATAAGCAAAAAACGTAGGTAGATCTTTAACATTGCAACAGTACTGGCTGTTGAAGAGAATTAGGTAATTAGATGGTTAATCAAACTCGAAAGTACTGCTTATCTGCCTGGGTCCGAGTAAGGAATATCAGCAATGTGAGTGGAAATTCAGCCCCAGGAAAAACCTGTTTTCCCTCGCGCTGGATGCTGCCGCCTGCGCTTGGCATCGCTTGCCTTTGTCTTTGCTGCTCGTTTGAAGCATCTGGTAATTGAACATAAACTCTTGCACTCGAGCATTCATGCTTGAACCTGAAATTACCTTGTCATCCACACTGGCTCTCACTAAACAGCCAACAGATGCCCTGGCGTGCTCCTGTGGCAGAACGTGATGCAGAGAGGCAGAGCCTGGCCTGATGAACCGGCTCGGCTCTGTCCGGGCTCCTCCTGTCCAGCCCGGGATCAGCGTTCCCCTCTCCGCATTCTGCGCCCGCTCCGGCCGCCGTGCCCCTGAGCCGCTGCCTGCTCTTCCACTCAGACGTGCCCTGGGAGTATAATAGGCAGGGTACTAATATTTCTTATGTACTTGAAGAAAACGTACGTATCCCTCAGCAAAAACAAACACGGCTTTTATTTTTTCCCCTTTGAAGAACCAGCCTGTGTTTCTTCTGTTGCAGTTTTCACCAGCTGATTTGCGTCCCCTTGCACATAATTCCCCCTCCAACACCATGAATATTTACAAGATGCTTCACCTATTTAGGCAAAAGAGAAAAGGGCGAGGGACATACACTGCAGCCCTTCCATGGAGGATCTTTTACAAAATTTCCATTAGCTGCCATTAACCAAACCTGGCAGCAAACAAATCTTGAATGAAGTGAAATGGGAAAGGCTGGAAGAAGAAAGGAAGGGATAAGCCTTTGCAAAATCTTGGAAAATTTCCCTTGTAAGTATAATAATATGATGGCACCATTTAGTTTTTCAGGAGGGAGTTCTGATTTCTTCAGTTTTTTACCCCTGGATAAATATGTCAAAACTTGAATATTCCTTTCTCCTCGTTCTCCTTTGACCTCCTCCTCTGTGCCAGGATAGATGTCTAAACAAGCAGTTGGGTTTTAGGTGCGCAGGTTTCAGAAACCAGCATTAGAAACGCTGACATTATCTCTTTTTTGAATCTGTCTCTGAGATGCTCAGAGATGCTCCGAGATGCTCCACCGGTTTGAGGGCAACACCAGGAGCTGTGTCTCTGGAGCACGTTACAGTTCAATCTCCTATTACAGTAAAATACTCTGTATTCCTTCTGCAGCCAGGGCGGGCAAAGCACATCTCGTTGTTTACTAAGCGCTTTGATATCCTCAAATGAGAGGCGCTGGGGTTATTAGCGTGGCTGAATCCCTTCCCCCACGGCTCAGCCAGACTGGAAAGGAGCAGGTTTGGAAAGGGGATGCCAAGGAGCCACGGAATGCCCGTCTCTCGGTGAAAAAAAACCCCTCCAGTCAGTTGGAAATCTTGCTGATGGGCACAATATATGGGACATCGCTCCTTGCTTTGTCCCGGTCCCCTTGTATCCTTCAAAAGTTATTCATACTCTCTGGACTGACCCATTTTTTTTAGTTTAGAAAAGCATTATCTCTGAGTGTCGAGTCTCTGATGCATTTTATGTCACTTATGTCGTGGCACAGCAGATTGTGTCCCGCTGTGTCACGTCCTCCAGATCAATATGACACCACACAGCGCTGCGTGAGCTACAACAAGCAAACGCAGCCCTGCAAAGCTGTTTATCCTAAACAAGTAATCCCTCCTAATGGATGCCCAATCAATAGAGAATCAGGGTGGGATGCTTTCCTTTCAGATTGGATAATTGTTACCCTCAGACCATACCCGCGATGCCTGCAACCTGCTGCTTTGCAGCTCGGAAATGCATCACGGCTTCCCGAAATGAGATGCGAAAGGCAGGCGGCACCAAGGGCTAATGACAGTTCCCTTTAGCAGGGGAGGAGGGATGGAAGCGAAGCAATTTACAGCCTTCCCGCGGATGGGAAGTGCTGCTCGGCTCCCGTTCTTCTAACAGGCTGAAAGCTTGCAAGAAAACTTGGTGAAAATCTCTTGTAAAATAAACCAAATACCAGAATTCAGCCAGAATACCAAATATCAGCCAGAATTCTCTGCGATACGCTGCAGCAATAAAACTCAGGGATGTAACGCAGGATGAAAGCAGGAAAGAAAAGCTCAAATAGCCTCAGCTGCTGCTGCTGGTGGTGTCCAGAGCTGTCCCATGCAGCTGTGTGGGTCTGCTTGGGATGAGGACCATCCCCAGGAGCTCTCGCGATGCTCAGACCCTCTGGACCCCGATGCCAAGCTGTGAGCTGAGCCGCTCCGTGAGCTGCCAGCCTGGCTGGCATGCAGGGGATACTGCGTGTAGAACAACAAAAAAAGTGCTGTTTCTGTCATGGAAGGAAGGCTGGGAGGGAGCTTTCCTGCTTCCCTGAGCCTTCGGTGACACCTACAGACAGTCACCGGCCAGTCTGCAGAGCATCCCAGCACAGGCATCTCCTGTCGCTGCGTTTGCTGTACCTTAAAGGACACCTACTCAAGATGTTTGCTTGAACAGTGTAGTTATTTTTTTCCCTGTTTCGAGGAGGGCCACAACGACGTTGGGAGAGCTGGAGCCCCTGTGCTGCGAGGACAGGCTGAGAGAGTTGTGGGGGTTCAGCCTGGAGAAGAGAAGGCTCCGGAGAGACCTTAGAGCCCCTTCCAGTCCCTCAAGGGGCTCCAGGAAAGCTGGGGAGGGCCACTGCAAGTCATTAAGAATTACTAATTGTAGCCCTATGCTTTAGAAGTTGTGGATTATGTTAGAGACGTGCATTTATTTCCCTTGGTTGGGGATGTGACAGATCGGCCAGTCCCGTCTCTCGCCATGGACCTGAAACCCCCAGCGCGTGGAGGTCAGCACACCTGCCCCACGTGCTCCTCAGCCAACCCTCGGTGCTGACACTCGTTAAGGACCACAGCTCACAGGCCTCGTCTCCTACATCATCTCCTGTAGGAGCGCTCAGGGCTCTGTGGGAGGCACCCGTTTCATCCCAGAGTCAAGTCCTTCATCAATATTTCATACGGGCTTTGAGCAGGGCTGAGGATGAACTTCTGGTGCTGGAAGGAATTTCAGTAAGTGGTTCTGCACCTGAGCCCCACAGCAGGTGCCAGCATTTCTGTAACATCCAGAGCTTGGGATGCTCCAGTTGATACATCACTTATACAAAAGCAAAGTCTTAAGTCTCAGCAATAGTTAAACATTTTAGTAGTGTCCACTTACGCTACTTACGCCAGAGAAATTTCAAATGCTTTCCTTGTATTAATTAATTAAGGCTCATAACATCTACTGTGGTTGTGCTAAGAGTTACTCTATTTTGTTAGAAGTGAAGCCAAAGTATAGATTAATTCAGTTCGTTGAAGGTAATACAGACAAGTCCCCGAGGACTTGATCTGAAGCCTGCATAGTCAGCGATGAAATCTTTTTCAGCACCTCCTCTACACTTTTGCTAAGCTCTTTGAAAACCCAGGAACAATCTTGCATCCCCTGAATTTCGGTGAGTAGCTCTGCCCAGTGTATATCTTTGTTGCTGTATCCTTATTATTTTAGCAGAGAATTAAGCGTTTGGCCAATAGCCCCTGGAAGAAGTAGCTAAGATTTTGATTTCGTGTACCACAGAATGAATAATGCTCATGGTATTTTAGCACAACAGCTGTGCAAAATAGACCTTTGGAATAAGCAAAAATATCTATCTGTATATGCTTTTCAGACTTTTGGTCTCATTGTTGAGCGATATTTTTTCTCTTTTTCATTTCCTCTGAGGCCCTGTAGAAAAAAATTACTGCATTTTTGTCAACAGAAATGAAAGACAAATGTTAACTTTAGAGGGAGAGGGAATTCACGGGCACAGACGAGGAGCTGAAGTCTGCATAATGTGTCATGGCTCATCTTTCTGTGCCACCATTTTGCTTGTACTGCATGACTAAAGTGAAAAATAGACAATTAAACCAGTGGTAAAGGATCCATGTGAACTTCAGCTGTGAATAAGGGATTAGTCCTGAAGCCCAAGGTGGAGCTGGAATGTGCTGCTGCCCATATTTAACAGTCAGAACTTGCTGCATCACAGATACCCACAGGTTTGGGGGCTTTCCTTTGGAAATACTGCTTTTTCTGCTGCTTCACCTCCCTAGAATACTTGCTCAGTTCTTGTTCAACAGGTCAGTGACATCTCAGACCACAGAGGTCCTAAAAGGTGAGTCGGTCTGACCTACTACCTGACCCAGACCAGCTGAGCGTCAGGCAGAGGAGTTACTACACCCAGAGGCACCTCTTGCCCCCAGACCCTCTGTCTGACCCCACTCCAGGCCTTGGCTTCCAGGGGCAGAGCCTGGGTGTCCGTGGTGTGAAAGGTTTGGTTGGTATCACTCATCTCTTACATTTATTCTGTGTGTGGACCCTCCTCACGCAGAGAAAACTACCAGGATTTCAAGTGTAAACCCATCCTTTAGACAGAGAACATGGCCAATATTCTAAACAAGCACCAAAGTTTTCAATAAATATAACATACAACAAGAATAGTCTGGTCTTTCACTTTCTAGGTCCAAGCAGATGTCACTCCTGTTTTTAATAACATTCTTCATTCCAGTTTTGGAGATTTTACATCGAGAGAGTTTTCTTAAGGCAGCATTTAATTTAGGAACAACAAAACAGTTTTTTGGATAACCACGGTGAGCAGTGTATGGCTGATGAACAAATCTCTGAAGTAAGAAGATTTAAATAAAATCATCTCTAATCTCCAATATTTTTCAAAACTTTTAAGCAAGCCTTTCAGATCTGCTGCGCTCTTTTCCAGCCTTTTCTCTTTGTTCATAGGGATGGTGGCTAGAAGGGGATTCTGGAGGTGTTTATTTATTAATAATGTTTCAATTCAACAAAAAGAGAAAGTTATTGGAGGATAAAATCAGAGCTGTGATAATTCGCTTGTTGCATTAAGCACCTTCCTAAGTGATGACTGCAAATTTTTCAGGTTCTGGTGGCAACGCTGTGGTTGTGATAGACTTCTGGGGATCTTTCTCAGCTCCACATCTCGCAGTTTCTGACGAGGACAGGATTAATGCTTTTTTTTTTCCTTTTTTTTTTCTCCTTTGTTTGTAGATGCAACCCGAGTTATGGTGTCACCTTTCAGCATGGATGTCACTGTTGGAGAAAGCATTGTCTTGCCTTGTCAGGTCTCTCACGATCACTCGCTGGATATCATGTTTACCTGGTCATTTAACGGACACCTGATAGACTTTGAAAAAGATGGGGATCACTTTGAAAGAGTTGGAGGGGTAAGTATTAATACTAAAGCAATCTCCTCACAGTAATAAAAATAGGTGACATAGAAAAGGGCTACTAATAGAAGGAATGGGCTTGACTAAGTCAATAGTAGATTTTATCTCGTGTCTTATAGACTGAGAAGATGAACATTGCCAGTAGAATGCTTTATTATAGTTGGTGTAGAATTGTTATTTTTCCTTAGTGACATGAGTTCAATCTGCTTGCATGAACGATGCGTTCACGTTGCAGTGGGATATATGTCAGAAGACCTAAAATAGGTTCTCTCATTGCAAAAAAAAATGCCATCTCATTCAAGGAAGAAGTCCGTAATTGTTTTTCTTTGGCTTTAAAAGAAATGTGAAATATAGCAATTATGGAACTTTGTCATTTATGCAGAAAGTAGCAGGAAAACAGAGGATATCTGTTCAGGCAGTGTTTATTGGCATGTTTCTCTGTCTGTGGCCTCCTCTTGTGACCACACACTTAGAATAATTATTATACCTCTAAACAAAATAACCTGCATATTATGGCAAACATCACCGACCGTCAGAGGTGACATTTCTTTCCAGTGTTACCTGTGCATGTTGCCTGGCAATGTCACATTGGTATCTTTGGGTGTTTGTTTATGGGAAACATGGTTGGATGAGGCTTTGAGCAACCTGGTCTAGTGGGAGGTGTTGGAACTCAATGGTCTTTAAGGTCCCTTCCAACCCAAACCGTTCTTATGAGAATGCCCACAGCAAGGTGAGAGTGTCCAGGATGGTCCTTCCCTTCTTGATTTTCTCTACTTTTACCTCAGGTATAAAGGGCAAGTTGTTTTCTAGTAGTTTTAGATTTCCTGAAAATGTCGTGGCATGAATTTTGGGATTCAGAGAAGGTCAGTGCTACAGGAGGTACCTCCGGGTGCCATCTATTAGAAAGGGGGTTCACACGAGGAGGTGGCATGTCTGTCAGACCTGCCCTAGCCTCTCTTGCCATTCTTCTGACCAAAAATAATCCTCAAATATTTTTTGCTGAAAAAGGAGCAGCCATTTCACAGGCTGTGTCTGGAAGGCAGATAAAAAGTTTGCTTTCCTTTGTAACCATAACATTTTCCTTTGCAGTTCAGATTTAGCCTGTTGCGTGTTACACAGGACTTGGGGAGTTTAATTTCTAACTTAGCTGCAATTTTAAAAAGTTTTCTCATCCTTCCTGATGAATTTTTGTCTATTTCTATTGGGTGAAGGTAGCAAGAAAAGGAAAGAAATGTAAGAAATTTTCAGCCAAGGTAGAAAACTGGGACGGGTTTTGCCTGTTGCTCTACGGGAGGTTTAACAGAGTCACGTGCTTGGCTGGGTTTCGGGCAGACCCACAGACCGTGTTTACATTTGTCAGGAGTGAAATTTAATGCTGAAAGGAAAAGGAAATACAATTTACAAGCCTTGCTGATATCCCTGAAAAGAAAAAATAAAAATCATTAAATATGCAGTTAAAGATTGATGCCTAAGGGCTGCACATCAGCAGCGATGGCTCTTCCCGGTGACCGCGCCTGATTGGCCCGCAAAGCTAAAAGTACAAACTTTATTAATATTCTTCAGTCAGAAAAGCACAATCACAAGGTTGCCCTGAGACTTCTAATGTATCGAGTGCTTTGTGTCTGGAGAAAAATTTAGAGAGAGTTTTCAGCTTCCCATACATACAGAAACCTAATTAGTTCTATTCAACAGTTAATCAGACATGCACTTGGCATTTGGAAAACAAATTACCGCTGTTAGGTGATGCAAGATTTCCTCGGAGAGTGCTGTTCTCGTGATCTTTAGCCCAAAAACGCCGGGCAATCAAAATGCTGGCCGTAATACAAAGCCGTGAAACTATTGCAGATGTCTCATAATTTGGGCTGGTTTTCACTGAGGAAATAGATGTGGACACAACTTGGGCATCTGAACACCAGAGAGGCTGTAAATTGGGGATCGGGAGAGGTAAAGGGGGGATCAGAGCGAACCTGCCCCCCCATCAGCTTTGTCACAACATTTTTATGGGGAAACTGCTTAACGGACCCAAACCAGGCTCCCCTGCCCCTTGTTGGAGCCAGCGTTTTAGAAACGCTCCCGCTCTTATCTTCGAGGCAGATTCACATCATTTTAATAGGCCACGGCTCGCATTACTGATGTTTTCATCAGCCAGCGTAAAGTAAATCCATTAGTCACAGTGTCCTTCATGTGATAATGATGTTTAGCGCTCATTAAAAAGTAATTGTAACCACTTTTCCCTACTTTATCAGCAGGATTCAGCCGGTGATTTGATGATCAGGAGCATCCAGCTGAAGCATGCCGGGAAATACGTCTGCATGGTGCAAACGAGTGTGGACAGGCTATCGGCCGCTGCAGACCTCATTGTAAGAGGTATTTGAATTTTGTTACTGTTGTTGTTGTTTTTGTAAAATTCCCTTTTTTTTTTTTAAACTTTCCTATCTTCCACTGCTGGTAACGACAATTCCTGGGCTCGGGAGACCTTCGTTGGGATCCCAGCATCTTGTAATTGATCTAAGAAATAAGCTCTGAGTAGACGCTGGGTTTCACGGTACGTTTTCCAGCCGCGCGTGTAAAGGTTCTGTCCTACCTACGGACTCGTGCAATGGGCACACAGCACAGAAAAACGCACTCGTGCCTGTTCGTGAATAAACGCTGAGCTCGTTTATTTGATGAACTGAGCAGCAGAATCACTGTCCAGCTTATTCACTGAATTTCTGCCCGGCAGTATTGTTCCTTGTCTAGAATAAGCACGATTTAGTAGCATCACTGGTATTTCAAGATCTATTCATTACCATGCACAGGTGATCTGGAGGTAGGACTTTTAACAGAGACGCAATTAGTTAACCTGAGCCTGGATCCTTACCATAAATAGGATATGTATTTTTCTGCTTGTTAGCTTTGAGGAACGCAAACTTTGGTACCTGCCACCCTCAGTTCTCGGAGAGCCCAGCAAAACCAGAGTGCAAGAGAAGTCCTCAGGAGGCTCGGTGAAAGGAGGAGAGCATGAAAAAGAAGCAGGAAATTCCCTTTATCGTAGCTGTGCCAGAGTAAAATGTGTGAGATTGGCCCCCGAACTCCCACTGAGGAGCGTGCCCTCGTCTGTAGCTGGGCATTTCTGGTATCCTCCTAATACCGTTACGCTTTTCGCCGCGTTTCCCCGCGGGGGTGTGAACCCCGACGTCCTCGGGCTCGTGCTGTGCAAAGGGCTGGGTGCTGGAGCCAGCGGGGCTGCTCTTCTCCTCCCCAGGAGGTTCCTCCCCGTTCCTCTGGGTTTTTTTCTCTGCCGGACGATTTCAGATGAATGTTGTTTTTTTTTCGCGCAAGAATTTCAAAACAGCTTGCCGATGGGCGCCTGGGTTAGGTAATTTCCTCAGCGCCGGCTCTGTAAACAGCTGGGAGGAACACGAAATTCTCACAAGAAAATGACCCTGGACGATGGCAAATCTTCAGCTGCTCTTATCGCTCCCTGAAAAGGTCAACGGGGACGGCTCCAGCCCGATGGTCCCACCGCTGTGGGCTGCCCCATCTCACCCGCTGCTTAAAAATCGGGAAGCGTCCCTGGGCTGTGAGGCTGGAGGGAGAGGTGAACAGTCGATGCATAAACGCAGCCTGCGGAATAATTCTGAGGAGTTTGGTTTTTTAAAAATATGGGAGTTACGCCATAATGATAAGAGCTTAAATACTAGCGTAAAAATCGATTTTTTTTATGTCAGGGAATATCAGACAAGGGCGTAGAGGAGTTACCCCTGGCACCAGCACACAGGGATCAGCCCGGCTTCTTCAGGATGGGATTTTTTTCCACGCCACCAGGACACAAGCACGAGTCTGTCAGCAGCCCGAAAATACTTGTTAAATCGTTAACTGGTAATTTTTCCCTGCGAAGGGGTGTGTTTCGCCTGCACCCTGCGAAGAAGTATGTTCTGAAATGCTGGGAATAACCACGGTTATTCCAAGACATGATGTGAAACCAGTTTGTTTCGGCCTCTGTCAAGCAGAAGGAGTAATTTGTGACAGATCTGACGAAATTTCATTTCTCTGGTATAACTTGTGGTGGGGACCGAAGGAGCTGAGCGCTCCAGGGGGCTGCGTGGCTGCTCCCCCCCCCAGCAAAACAATTTAAAGTTTTAATTTCTGAGAAATTAAATCTGGCTAGACCTGCTGAAACTTTCATTTTCAAGACAGGATATTGGAAGGTTTCGGGGTATTTTAGATATTTAAACGTGTCCAGCTCTCTGAATGTCATATGAGAATAATTTTAGTCCACAGACTGAATCGCAAGAGAGTTTGCTTTTGGGGAGAGACTTGGCCCCAGGCAGGTCCTTCGTTCTTCACCACCTTTGGGTGCATCCCAGCTGCAGCTAAAAAATCCTCCTTGTGCGTAGACCGGTGCTAGGGCGGCAGAGGTGGGATGGCAGAGCTGATCCCAAGTCCCTTGCTCCGTGGGGTAGCCCAGGGTTGCCACGGTGCTGCTGCTCACCTGGAGGCAGCTGAGGGCTGCGGGTGAAGCTGGGGGTCCGTGCGTTTGGCCCCCAGTGCCTCCCAGTCTCATCAAGGCAATGAGAGCTCCTAAACCCCAGCTTCCCTCCTCTGCAGGGGCTCCTCTGTGTTCTGAGCAGAAGACAACCAGAATGCTCCTTCCTTGAACCACTGCAAAGCTCCAAGCACCCCCTCTCCTGTCTATAATCCTTCCAACAGGTCCCCCAGGTCCCCCAGAAGCTGTAACGATAGATGAAATCACCGACACCACCGCCCAGCTGTCCTGGAGGCCAGGAGCAGACAACCACAGCCCCATTACAATGTATGTCGTACAAGCAAGGACCCCCTTCTCGGTGGGATGGCAAGCGGTGAGCACAGGTAGGTCCATCGCCTGGTCCACAAAGAGCTCCACCGATGGAGAACACCTCCATCAGGACCCACACATGGGCCGAGTGGAGAAACTCTGCACCCTGAAGGGAAAAGGGGGCTCCAGGAGAGATGGGGAGGGACTCTTGATCAGGGAGGAGAGCTGTAGGACAAGGGGGAACAGTTTTACACTGAAAGAGGGGAGATTTAGATTAGGTATTAGGAAGAACTTCTTTGGTGTGAGGGTGGTGAGAGCCTGGCCCAGGTTGCCCAGAGAAGCTGTGGCTGCCCCAT
>JAOXJK010000003.1:13901562-13912406 GCA_025774025.1 Xenus cinereus
GCAACCTGGGCTGGTGGGAGGTGTCCCTGCCCAGGGCAGGGGGTGGCACTGGGGGGACTTTAAGGTCCCTTCCAACCAGAACCAGTCTATGAAAAGTAATTTCACCGGCTGCAGAGCACTCGTCTTATTAACTAGTTTCAAGTTTGGCAACCCAAAGATTTAGGGTCCAGTCAGTGCTATTACTCATCCATTTTTCTCATGAATGTTTAAGGGAAAACAGAATGAATTCCTATCTTTTGTTGCCGCGCTGGAGATATACAACAGTAATTGTGGTCTATAAAGACATCCCTCAGGGACAGGCCGTGTCATCTGGCCTATCTTTAAGTAGAATTATTTTCCTGATAGAGGGAAAAATCCCATGATGTAATTGCTCATTCCGTCAGAGGTTAATTTTGTTCCAGTAACCATTAAATAGAGGGAACACTGTGTTTTAGAAACAGAAAAATAAAAACCCTTTAAACCTGTTGTCTTGACACTTTGTTTTCAAAAAGTGACAATTTAGGGGAAGCTCTTTAATAGCAGAATTTCTGTGCTAAAAGCACAATGTTTTCATGCCACCTCATTTACTACTTTGCAGTTAAGAGAATGTTAGAAAAATGAGGAAAGGTTTACCAATCCTTACTCACTTTGTGTTCACGTTAATCCCTCACTTCTTAGGCTGTGGGATATCTATGACCTTTTCTGAGCAATCTTTAGTACTTTTTAGTGGGTTTCACCGAATTCCTGACCCGTAGCTGTCTCCCAGTTCCAGAGATCATCGATGGCAGGACCTTCACAGCGACGGTGGTGGGTCTGAACCCGTGGGTCGAGTATGAATTTCGAGTCGTGGCTGCCAACCTGATTGGGATTGGAGAACCCAGCAGGCCTTCAGAGAAGAGGAGGACCGAAGAAGCTCGTAAGTAGTGGTGGGCAACCGAGTTCAATCTGGCTGAATAAATGCTCATCAGATCTAACGGACACCTGGCACTGGAGGAAGCTGAGGAGCCCATTGCTCTCCTCCTTCATGGCATGTTGTTTGTGTGCACAGACCAGGCAGGGGAAGTTGTGGAGCTCCCGATGGGCTCTTTTGCTCACTCCGTGACTCCTGGATGTGTAGGAAAACTTCGTGCCCTTTCCCTGCAGAAAGCAATGATTTCCAAAAAAAAAAAAAGTAAAAGTATTTGGGCAGGATTTTTGGAAAATACTGCCCAGTGTTCCTTGATGAGAGAGATGAACTCTGAGAGCAGTCCCTCTGGGTTCCCATGATCAGTGTGATGGAAACTCTGGTGCACAGACCACAGCACCTTGAGAGCAGGAGTGTAATCTTCACAGCTGGAGAGTCATCAGACCCTTGATGCTGGGGCCTTCTGTGGTTCTCCAAGTAACTTGGACCTTGTCCCTGTGGGTCATGAGCCTTGGAGAAACCACCCTGGGCTGCCCTAGGGATTGGATCATTGCATGGGCTTATTGAAGGTCTTCTGCAGCCCTCTCCCAGACACACCACCGCCTCCTGGAACCACACCGCGTCTTCAGGCTGCTTCGGGAGCAGCTTCATGGTGATCCTCAGCAGGGCCTGCTGCAGGGACTCCAGCACAAGCTACGAACCTGGAGAGCTTTCATGCTCCTTGATGCTGTCCCCGTCTTCTGATGTGGCAGGAAGGGGTCACGGCAGGGTGTAGGCTCAGCGTGGTGGCTGCAGGGCCACCTGCCTTGGTTATAGGAAGCCCCTGGTAGGTGGCTCCTCTGTTCCGTTTTAGCCCAGAATATGAATTTAGAACAGAATATGAAATACAAAAATAAATAGAAGCCTTTTTTTATGGAAGATAAATGTTTAAACTAAACAATTAGTGACTGAATACACGAGTTAATTGACATACTTTTAATATACTATTATTGACATACTTTTAATGTGCTATTTGCCGTGGCAAATTAGTCATTTCCTAATAGCCTTTCTGGTACGGAGCAGGGGAAGGCCAGCAGAGTCCTGTTGCTGCGCAGGTCTGTTCCATTTCAATGTGCTTTTCTGCTTTCAAAGTCGCCACGTGCATCTTCTGAATCTTTTTTTGTTGTTGTTGTAGTTCCCGAAGTGACCCCAGCTAACGTCAGCGGTGGCGGAGGGAGCAAGTCTGAGCTGGTCATTACTTGGGAGGTAAGCGGGGTCCAAACCGAGAGGAACGTCAATAGGGTCCTCATCTAGATGCGTCCTTTCCCCCCAGACCTCAGGGAAGCTTCTGTAGATTTCAGTTGGTGGTAAAAAAGCCAAAATTGCCTGATAAAAATTTTTATTAAAGTTAAAGCTATTAAAATTGAGCTAAACCCCTCTCCCAACCCAGGCCCCGTGCAAGAAAGCCAGCAGAGATGTCCTGTGCAGGGGCCCGGGCTGTGCATCGCTGCTTCCAGACGAGCTCAGCTCCCCCCAGCTCAGCACCTCCCTACGGATACAGCGAAACGTGGACGGGCAGGAATCACCCAAGGGATGAAACAGAGTCTGTGAGGCCGGGATGGCACGTCCTGACCTGGCTGAGAATTGTGGCTGGTTCCCAAGCTCCATCCCGTACCCCCGCGCCGGGTTATAGAGCAGCGAACAGATAAGAGTTAGCCCAGCGCCTTGCACACTGGCTTTCCTTCCTGCTAATGAAAGGCAGCAAGAGCAGATACAGAGATGAAAAATGTTTAATATTCCTTACAGCAGCCGGGGTTAGAACTTTAGTCATTTGTCTGCTTGTATTTTCATGTTATGATGCGATGCAGCTGGCATATTTTTCCCAGTAATGAACTTCACTAGACATGCTAACACTTCCACTTAGCACTATTTCTGACCAAGCTGGCAGAATGAATCACCAGAGATATTTTTAAGGTTATTAAAAAACTATAAATGGGTTTTTGTCCTTACCGCACAGCTCAGTGTGCTAAATTTCCTCCTCCATTGGACTAATTAGCTACGCTGTGTCTCCTAAAGATACTGCAATATGTTTCAAGAACACACATGGCAAGAACAACGGCCGTGACTTTGAGTCGTAATTTGCACAAAATATAATTCGTATTTTGATGGAACGGGCAGTTTACTCTTTTAAATGTCCAGAGGCCTTTTCTTTATGGTCTGATGCATTTTTTGAGCCTTACAATACAGAGTAAGAAGGGTTCGCCAAAAGTAACCCCTGCACGTGCTGGAGCACCACGAGCATCTGTGGGAGAGGGGCCCGTTAGTTACAGATTGGTTTAATACCTTGAAGTTTGGGGTTTTGATGGAGCTTTTAGGGGGCTGAAAGTCTGAGCGTGGGAAGTGTCAGCGTGTCCAGAAGTGACCTGGAGGTGACAGGTTGTTTCTTCTGGCTGTTGCCTGGCCCTTACCTGCCCTTCTCCATCATGTTTGTGACAAGTTAGGGGCATGGGTTAGTGGTGGTTTTGACAGTGTTGGGTTGATGGTTGGACTTGATGATCTTAAAGGTCCCTTCAACCTAGATGATTCCACGATTCTGTCATAGATAGGTCATGTTGTATGGGCTGTGGATAGTTGCCTGACCTGTTCTGGGTCGCTTCGTAGCACTGGGCCAGCAAGGGACAATTGCCAGGATGTCTTCTTCAGGGCTTCACATGCAACTCCAAAGATGTGGGAGCAGCTTCATGAGTATTGGGAAAGCAGGAACCACGTCCTTGGTTCACCCCACCAAACCTCAGCCTCTGAAATAACTCACATCGTTACTGGAGGCTCCCTGACGAGTCAGTGAAAGAAGGGGGGCACCTAAGAAGATGAATTAAGTCCTAGGCAAAGTGTCTTCTGGAGATGCTTTCTCCCCTGACTACAGGTTGCTGGTGGAGCAACAAGGTTCTGGAGCAGACGAGGTGGGATGAATTTGGGTTAGATGTGGAGCAGGACTCCAGCCACCTCCCGTCTCTAGCGCTCTGTTTAGGACCGTAGCTTTAGAAGGACCAAGAGCAATAGCCAAGAGGTGCAGATGGAGAGATAAACTCGTGCCATTGCTGAAAGTGCCCTTTCTCCCCGGTTTTCCCCCCAACAGACGGTGCCTGAGGAGCTGCAGAACGGAGGCGGCTTCGGGTACGTGGTGGCCTTCCGCCCCTTCGGCACAGTCAGCTGGATGCAGACTGTCGTGGCCTCCCCGGACGCCGCCAGATACGTCTTCCGCAACGAGACCTTGCCGCCCTTCTCCCCCTACGAGGTCAAAGTGGGGGTGTACAACAACAAGGGGGAAGGGTCCTTCAGCCCCGTGACCGTCGTCTACTCGGCAGAGGAAGGTAGAGCCGGGAGCCCACCCCACCACTTCCCTCCTCCCCACCACCGGACTGGGGAGGGCTGACCGGGTCTGAAAGGGTTTAGTATCCACCTTGACATATCCTTTGATACCTAATCCTTGCTCTGATTTATAATAAATGGCGAGCCGTGATTAATTCTTTTGATAGTCATTAAAATAACATTAATCGTAATGAAATCTTTTGATATTAATGGAAAAGTAATATGTAATCTGGAAAGAATTCCGCCGAGATTTAGTATGAATTAATGTCCGCTGATCAGAAAATGTTCCCTCTTGTCCTAATTACAGCACACGGTATCCTGGGTTGGGTTTAGTAATGACATCTTATTATTTCTTAGGCAGAGGAGCGGTGCCGCCCGGCACGGGCTGTGACAGGCCATCCTTTTCAAATGGGGAAGTTTGGTTTGTTTTCAAAGCCAGGTTGGAGGGGGCTTGGAGCAACCTGGGCTGGTGGGAGGTGTCCCTGCCCAGGGCAGGGGGGTGGAACCTGGTGATCTTTAAGGTCCCTTCCAACCCAAACCATTCTGTGATTCTATGACGTGCCTCTTTTCTTCTTCAATGGAAAAAAGAAATCCCTTGAAGGTCGGGACTAATTGAACAAAAAATGGAAAACTCTTAATTTTATTTCTAACTCCTCTACCCAGAGCCGACGAGAGCCCCGAGCACCGTTTTGGCCAGAAGTCTCTCCGCCTCAGACGTTGAAGTTTCTTGGGCTCCCCCTCGGGAGAACCAGCACAAAGGCAGAATACAGGGATACGAGGTATGGGAACACAACGCGGCGTCCCTTCGGAACTCGGCGTGGAGGAGGTGGGGAGGTACATCATGGTCAGCCGCTGAGGTGCCGGAGGTAACCGCGTACCTGCTCTGCTTCTCAGGTCCGGTGCTGGCGACACGACGAAAAGGAAGAAAACGCAAAAAGGATTCGAACGGTTGGCAATCAGACGTCCACCAAAGTCACCAACCTGAGAGGCAACGCTCTCTACCACTTGGCGGTCAGGGCCTACAACACGGCCGGCACCGGCCCCTCCAGCGCCCCCGTCAACGTCACCACCAAGAAGCCACGTGAGCGTTTGGGAGGACTGGGGGGATGGTTCTGGGAGGGTTGGGAACCTGCCTCGAGAGCATCCCCCTCTCTCGTTTCCAAGCTTTCTGGAGTCTGAAGGAGCTGTCGGACTTCCCTTTGCCGGGTTTTCGTGCAGGGAAGACCTACCAGCCTGGTTTTTTTCCCTTTTGTGAGGCTCTTCCCCGTGTTAAGTAAGCAGAGCATGCAAAACTGAATCACAGTTGGGCAGGAAAATTAAATATTTATCTCATCGTTCAAGAGGGCTTTTTTCCCTCTGATCTCAGGCATGTTGAGCAACTGCCTGAATCCTTTTTTCATTTAGAGCACTGTGTCGTGTCACACCTCCCGTGACCTTGAGGACACAGATCAGTGAAACAGCTCGTTAGCTTTCCGGAGCGCTAGGACTCTGGGCACGCTCCGCTCTGGTGGTGGGAGCCACGTTGGCACTGGGAGGGATCCCACTGGGAATCGATGCTCCTCGGGTAACACAGTGCTGCCTGTATTTGGGTCTAGCGCCGAGCCAGCCCCCCGGGAACATCATATGGAATTCATCCGACTCCAAGATCATACTGAACTGGGACCAAGTGAAAGCGCTGGACAACGAGTCAGAAGTGAGAGGCTACAAGGTGAGTGTTTTGTCGGCACAGGAAGGGGGACACCAGCCCCCCCTCGCCACCCCCTGGGCCTGCGCTCCATCCTCCCCGAGCTCCAGCCCTCGCTGGGTTCTGGTTTTGGGCTTAGGGAACGCTTCCGTGAATCCCGCTTCAACTTGGGGTTTATGGTCAGGCCGGACGAGGTGTCTTCCACGGCGCTTGCGTGGTTTTCCGGGTTAAAACCGGAGCATTGCTCCAGAATCAGAGGCTGTACCCGCGGAGAGCGAGCACGTTGTGCTGGCTACTTGCCCTCGCCCCAGCGAGCCCCCGTGTGGGTCTCACGGACCTTCCCCTGCTCCTCAGCGCCTCCCCTGAAGCTCCCGCCCGCAGGACTGCTCTCCTGCCTTTGGTGGAAACCTTCCAAAGGTGGGAGTTGCCTCCTTAATTGCAGATAAATAAAATGCTTTTTTAATAGTTCCCATTTTCTTCGGCGATCAAAGCCAAAAGAAGAGAATCCTCATTAGTAGGAGTTTTAATAGGGTGTAATTTAACTAGAGAGAAATCTTGGGAAGAATTCAGCTCTATCGCTTCACACAAGGGTTTAATTTGGCCCAGAGAAGACATCGGTGCGCAATCGCCAGCCGCTGCCTCGAGGGTTGAGTTGCGCAAAGGTCTTCCACCAGCGCTTGAAACGATGAAGAACCTGGACGTGTTTCATACCTTCTTCAAACCCTGACCCGGCGGCAGCTTCACCAGCTGGTGCCAGCTCCTCGCTTTCTGCACCAGCTTTTAAGTATCTCTGGTGCACGGTGTTGGATTATCAAAAATAAGTCATTCCTCAGGGTTTTTAGTCAAAACCTCAGATGAAGCTCAGCAGTTTGGATCAACTTTTCAGTGTTTTAGGTTTGAAATGCAAATTAAGACGTCACTTGAAAGAGGGTGTGAGGGACTCGCCAGCCTGAAGAAGCAAACTCCATCTAGTGGGCTTCCAAAAAGTCCTCTTTTAACTTACCGTTAAGACAGCACAGCCAGATTGATTTCTTTCCTGAATCATAGCAAAACATTGCCAATTTTTCTTCTTTTTTTTCCCGGAAATCTTATATTTTACGTCACAATTTATGATCTAAATTAGTAGAATTCCCAGATCTTAGCAGGTCGTTCAAAAAAGCCATTTTTTGGTGTTTGTGGCACTGCGTCAAATACCCCAACTCAGTTTCCTGAGGAATCCTCCTCAGAAGTTTCTGACCTCTATAAATAAGCCTCGGGATTTATTTTAGCTTGATCAAGCTCAAGATTTCACCGAGGGCCTTCAGCAGGTACGGGTGCTGCGGTTGGTGCTGCTCATCAGCATCACATCCTCCGTGTCTGAGCGTCAGGAAACCCGGGTGCCCGTGGGGCAACGGGCCCCTCTGCCCTTTCTGCCTCCTCTTCTCTCTGCCCGTGGCTGCAGGTTTTGTACCGGTGGAACAGGCAGAGCAGCACGTCCGTGATAGAAACCAACAAAACCTCGGTGGAGCTCTCCCTGCCGTTCGACGAGGACTACATCATAGAGATCAAGCCCTTCAGCGACGGGGGCGACGGCAGCAGCAGCGAGCAGATCCGAATCCCAAAGATATCGAGTAAGGAGCGGGGGGGAGCGGGGTCGGTGCGGAGCCGGCGTCCCCAGCCCCCTCTCCCCCTGCTTCACCCCCAGTTCGCGTCCCCAAAACGGGGAGGAAGCAGAGCCCTGAAGCGAGGGGGGTCTGGGCATCCCCCAGGAGGGAGCTGAGACTCTGAGCCGGGGACGGTAGCTCTCGTTTCGTCCTGAGTCAGGATGAAACCACAAGAAACACCATCGTAAGCGGTTACATTTGTGTTTAAGCTTCCCAGACGCTCCCCGCTCTCTGCCTTCCCTACCCGTAAATATGGTGAATATATTGTTTCACTGCAGTTCACTACAACAAAACACAAAATGCGATGTTCAGAGGCTTTTAAATTTATAAAGCTACTGTATAGCCATATCCCATTGTGTGCTGGATGCATAAATATTTATTTAGGGAAATGAGGCTGTGTGGAAGAACAAACAGAAAGGGGAGTATTTTATTACACAGCGTTGCTTTTGCAAAATCTCCATGTCCCATCTTCCATTAATAATGCCCCAGTTTATAAGCTGCATTAAATCAGGCGCCTCTGCAATGCAGGAATATGGCATTAAAATTACAGCAACGTTAAAAAAAAAAACAAAACCCAAACCCCTGGGTAAGATGAGAATTCCCTCGGGCGGAGTTGCACGGGGTGGCTGGATAAACCATCCCGAGGAGTTTAACCAGCAGCCCCGGGAGAGCGGGAGCACGGGCCGGCTCCTGTGCGGCTCCACGCGACGGGCCACCGAGCAGGTTCCTGGCTCCTGCCCTAAGGAACAGCTTGAATATAGTATTGTAAAAAATATAAAATAATAAGTGAACGGGCCCCGAAGTCATATAATTGTGAACGGAGCCTCAGCGCAACAGCGGCAGGAGTTTAAGTGGAACCAAAAATTCCAAGAGGAGGTGAACGGAGGGGAGGAGGGGACCGGAGGGGCCAGGCTCCTCGTCCCACCTTCCCCGGAGCCCCCTCCCCTCCGAAGTGAAGCCCCGGGGCAGAGCTTTGGGTGAAGGGACCTTACCCTCTTCCCGCTGGCTGATTTTTCTCCCCTTCTCTCCTCTCCTCAGACGCCTACGCGAGAGGATCCGGCTCCTCCACCTCCAAGGCCTGCACACTGTCAGCCATCAGCACAATCATGATATCGCTCACAGCCCGCTCCAGTTTATGACAAAAATGACACAAAGGACTCCTTGTTTATAATATAAGCAACATTTAGCTAGTTGTTTTGAAGACACCCAGTACTAAGTAATATTGTGGTTTGAGTACATCTTACTACTGGAAAAAAAATGTTTATGCTTCTTTAGGAATGGCATTATACAGTACTTCCTCAAAGCAAATATAGCTTTGTCTGAAGTTTCCTTGGAAACTCTGCAATGCACTGAAAACATCTGTAATACGATGTTACCAAAGCAGTTTACATATGTCCTTATATGCATATTTTTTATTATATATTTAGTGTTTTATAGAATTTTTTAAAGTTAACATATGATGTAGATATTAATTTTTCCTCTGCTATAAAATGCTACGGACGACATTACCATGAAAATATCGTTTGGAATTTTTTCCTTTATGACGGAGAGTTCAAAGTTGTCCTCAGTAAATTGGCTGCAACTTTAACTGGACAGTTTTACAAGGCAGAACCGTTCCAGATTCCGTTGGTAAATGCGGCTGCACTTAAATGGCAGCTCCGATGAGTCTTGTGTTAAATCAAGCGCTTGTAAGACACCAGATGTTATATTTTATTCAGAGGTCTAAGCAAGACAAACTGGAAATGCTCAGAACACTATGATCTTGGAAAAATCCACGAGTTTTGTTTGGTTGTGGACTACAGGACACGTAGCTAATACTCTGGCATCATGTAAAGGTCCGTTACTGTCTTGAAATAGCTTTGTCTTTATCATAATTAGCATTAAATTGGGTAGGAGTGAAGATGCTGCGAAGATGTGATCTCTGCCTCTAGTGACAAAAAGGGACGGGTGCCCAGAGGGGCGCGCGAAGGACGCGGTTCCCCCCTTTGGGTGCAAACCCGGGTCAATCCACCTCGCTTCAGGGGATTTTATTCCAAGGAAATTAGGATCCAGCGACTCTGAGACGTAAAACTGCCCTGGGTCCGTTGGCCAAACAGGCGCTTGTTTTCCACCTGCATCGGGACATCACTCCTCATCCTTCCTGACTCCACGGGATAGAAAAAGCTTGGGAAACGTGGTCCGGAGCGAGAGCCGGGCTGTCCCGCGGGGAGGGGGATCTCCGGCACTTCCCTGCTGGGAATTCTGCCTTTCTTTAGAAACTCTGCACGGAGGCCTGAAGGCGAAATAAAAGAGTCAACAACGCCGGAAAACGACAATTTCCACAGCAAAATAATTCTTCTTAAGAGAAGGACAGTTTGTTACTACGGGATAATTTTGTAAGTTCACTCAGATGGGATAACGCTAGTCAAAGGCAACGGAATTTTCTATAAAATTTTCAAGTTTAAATGCGCTGCAGTGGTTTATTATTAATTTCTTTTTTTTTTTTTCCTGATAGCTTGAATTTGCCTGTAACTCGTCTCTTTTTTGCTTACAAAATAATACAGTTAACTTTTAGACCTTCTAAATATATTTATTCAGTAACTCATAATCAGGATTCCACTTGTGTAAAAGTCAGGGGTGTTGACCAGAGAAATATTGTCAGTATTTCAAGCTGTGTTCCTTTCTTAGTTTGATATGGTTACTTCTATGTAAAAAAAAAAAAAAAAAATTTAAAAAAAAGAAAAAAAATGACAAAAAACCCACAAAACCAAGAAAAATAGAACAAAAAAAAAAGCTTCTGTAGTTTTCTCCCTGGTGTAAATGATATTTATCAGTGATCTAGCAGATGTAATCTTTTTTTAAAGGTATTGGTAATAAATATTCTGTCATTTGTAAAGATACCTGTCTTCCAGGAGCGTTTTTCCTCCACGTTTCATTGTACCCGGTGACAAATGTCCCCATGGCAACAGACAGCACTGCTGGGTGGTCACTGATACGAAGATACAAAAAAGGAGTTGGTTGAAGTCAAAACTTTGTGGAGGCAGGAAAAAATATCTATTTATATGTCTCTGGTTTAATTCTGCTTCGAAAATTGGGTAAATCTGGGGGGATAATGATTATTTTTGTAGAGTCATCACCTCTCCAAGCCCAGGTGGGCTGGTGCTGTCGGAGTGGAGCCTCTGCAGCTCAGAGTCTCGCTGAGAGGGGAAAAAAAGGAAAAAAAAAACCAAAGAGGGTGGTGAGAGCCTGGCCCAGGTTGCCCAGAGAAGCTGTGGCTGCCCCATCCCTGGAGGGGTTCAAGGCCAGG